>VDFB02271358.1:1272144417-1272654267 GCA_007258455.2 Sequoia sempervirens | reverse complement strand
CCTTCTTTCTGGAAGGTTCTAGTTTGAATCTCTTCTCTTTAGGTACATGGATATAGACAGGACAGCCAAAGATCCTAAAATGACTGATGTCAGGTTTCATGCCGGAAAAGGCTTCTTCAGGAGTTTTATTATCAAGATGGGAATGAGGACATCTATTTTGGATATAGACAGCAGTCCTAGAAGCTTCTGCCCAGAAAGAAGTATCAATGTTTTGGTCAAGTAGCATTGCCTTAGCAGCTTCTACAATGGTTCTGTTTTTCCTTTCAGCAACCCCATTTTGTTGGGGATTGTAGGCAACTGTGAACTCCCTCTTAATTCCGGCATCCAAGCAAAAATCCTTAAAAATCTCAGAGGTGTATTCTTTCCCATTGTCTGTCCTTAAGGTTTTTATTTTCTTTCCAGAGAAATTTTTAGAAATGGCTTTGAACTCTTTGAATCTTTTGAGGATTTCTATCGAGTCTTTACACTTAAGGAAATAGATCCAGGTTTTCCTAGAGAAGTCATCTACAAATATGACATAGTAAAGAAATCCTGCCTTAGAGGGTACAGACATCGGTCCACATAAGTCTGAGTGAACCAGTTCTAACACATTACAAGTTTTGCTCAAACTAGAGGGAAAGGATCCCTTTGAATTCTTTCCTAAGGCGCATCCTTTACAAGTTCCTTCATGGGATGGTTTTAACTTAGGTAAGCCTGATACAAGTTTTTCCATAGAGGGTAGGGCATGGAAATGAAGGTGTCCTAATCTTCTATGCCAAATCTCATTTGAATCAAAGGTGTCAAGGGTAAGGGCTTGATTAACTTCAGTACATAGTTTATAAAGGTACCCTTGTCTTACGCCTATGGTTAGGGCTTTCTTGATAGTTGAGTTTTTAGGCCAAGTAAGAACTTTTCCATCTATAAAGGTAACTCTATAACCATTGTCTTCAAGGGCAGAGATGGATATAAGATTCCTCTTTATTCCAGGTACAAACAAGACTTCAATGAGTTGAAGTGAAAGCCCAGATTTCAACTTGATGGAACAAGTTCCAACCCCTCTTACTGGGTGTGTTGAATCATCCCCAATGGTTACTTCTTCATCAATCCTTTCTGTCAAAGTATCTAAGTGTTCTCTAAATCCTGTGATATGTCTAGAGGCACCGCTGTCAATTACCCAGTCATGAGTGAAGTCGAATACTTGACAAGAAAGGGCTGAATGGAACACAAAGTTCTCAGGTTCATGATCTGAATTTGACTTTCCTACTTTAGCAAAGGAAGTTTGTTGTTTAGTCCTATCAGGGCACTTCATTGCATAGTGACCATATTGATCACATCTAAAGCATTGTACTTGAGAGATATCTTTCTTCTTATGAGATCCCTTTCCTTTGGAATTTCTCTTTCTTTTGGAAGACCCTTTCTTGAAGGAGTTTTTCTTATTCTGCTTATTAGAAGTTGAGTTGAGTACATGAATGTCTTCATCTATGTTCTTTTGTTTATTCTCTTTAGAGGAGAGTCTGGATTCTTCTTGAAGACAGTCAGATCTTAGCCTATCAAACTTAGGGAGTTTAGATCTTGCACTTACACCTTGAACAAAGGACTCCCAAGAGTTTGGAAGACCTCCTAGAGCAATCAGAGTTAATTCTTTGTTGTCAATCTGATATCCAATGGTGGATAATTGATCCCTCAGTTCAATAATCCTCATGAAGTATGAATTAATGGACTCTCCTTTGTTTATTTGAACATTGTTGATTTGCCTTTTCAAAGCAAGAGTCCTACAGGTGTTGTTGATCTCATAGGTTCTCTCAAGAGATTTGAACATGTCGTAAGCAGTTTCATGTTTTGCTAGGATAGGTACTATATGATCCCTAACTGCATCTACTAGAATTTTCATGGTCTTCTCATTGTTTTCAATCCATTGAGTTTTCTCATATTCAAATTCAGGTTCCTTATTTTCTCTCACAAGTGAGTCAAGCTTATTCTCTCTAAGGATCATCATAATTCTAAATTTCCAAGATGTGAAGTTGTCTGCTCCTGCAAGGCGATCTTCAAATCTGATTACACTAGCCATGATGAAGAAAGTAAAGATTTCGAACCTATAAGAAGTCTGAAAACTAGATTTGATTTGAATCTGCACAACGTGGCTCTGATACCATGTAAATGTAATCAAATCCTATCAGGCTAAGGAACCTAAGGCAAACTTATAGAACTGAGAGGAGGCAAACTACACAGAATTTTCAAGTTCAGAAAAGGATTTCCAGAATTCTTCTTTGTAATACAAATGTGCTGATTGCAGAACATTAATTGATTTCGATGTTTGCAAATCACAAATGTACCATCATAAATATGATAAGGAAACTCTCTTCTAAGAGACACGTCCTATGGAAGGACGTGTCTCCACAAGTGGGGACACATCCATTCATGGGACGTGTTTCTCAGAATCGCGTCTCAAGAAACACTTCGAATGTTATCTGAATTAATCCTTAACAAAACATAACTAATCTGAATGATGGCAAATGCAACAAGATAGGATTAAATATGATTCAGAATATACCAAAGACTAGATTTGAATTTATGAAGGCTCACAGAATTCGCTCTATAATAATTTTGAAAGATAATTAAATACCAATGATAATATTGATCAGTAAGAATGACGATCCAGCAATCGTCATTCCTATCTGACCGATGCTATCATCAACAGCTTGCTATTACATGGAGGCTCCATGTAGGACCCAAATAAGATGAACATAACCCTAAAGTGTACCACAAGAATCGGTAACCCAATGGGAGTCAACAAGATGGGTTTTAAATATTCTAATAAAATGCTTTCTAAATATTAAGTATTTGGAGTTGGTTAGTCCTTGAGGAACTTGACTTTTTCTAGATCTGAAGGGAAACCATTGTGGTAAATGAAAAAATTAAATGTAGAATGGATGTGAATTTGTACATTACCAACTTGATTTCCCAAGGTGTAGTTTAAAATAGTCAAGTGGTGTGACATTGCATGTAGTTTCATCTTTACAAGGTCCAATGGTAAAGGTGACTGCTCATTGTTGTTGTACAAAAATTTGTATTTACAACACCTTTGACCCAACCCAAATGATAGCTCCTAGGGTGAGTTGTGATAAGGGGATGTAGATTTGCAACCAACTTTTGAAACATGCTTTTTTTTTACTACAACTATCAATAAGAAGAGAAACCAAATGATCTTTTACCTAGGTTTTTTGGTTAAAAAATACTTCCTACATGTTTGATGAATAACTTCTCATCATGTTAAGTTGCAAATCTAGAGCTTTTAAGTTCTCAATTGCAATCTTTGCATCTTCTATTTTAGGTATTTACACAGTGATGAGAGCCTTGGGCCTCTTGGATTGGACAATTTTGCATTCTTCAGTAGAATGGCTATACTTGTTATGGTATTAATAAAGTGGAAAAGTCATGAAACTCTAGGACTCCACCTTGTGATTTGACAAGGGCTCTCTTTTCCACAATTGTGGGGGGAGTTTCTTATCATTAAATTCAAGATTGGTTAGGATGTGAGATTGACTTGTAACATGAAAGGTGAGCCAATCAATCCTAGAATCTAAGTTTAGGTACTTAGAAATGGATGTTGTATGAAATGCAATGATATGACTAACAAATGACGCAAATAACCTATTTTGATGCAAAAACAGTAAATTTGGAAAGTCACTGACAAATTTGATGTTTAGAAACAGACTAAGCAGAGTTTTGTGCACCTAGCATATAAATTTGGAGTTGATTTTTAGGGACTAAGTCACCTAGGGCGACTATGTCCTAGTAACAAACTGAAATTTGTCTTCACAATCCTCTTGTGTCCAATTAGAGCCTTCATTCTTCTAGGTCTTAGTATTAGATCTTTGCCGAATGATGAGATAACTTAGTTTTTGTTTGTTGTTAAGTTGTAGGGTTTGAATGCAACAATGAATAAATGATCTTCAATCTCTCTCCAATCTTCCTCAAATTTGTAACCTGCACATTCAAAGAGAGAGGAAGGGTTGTGCCATATAGGTGCTTGCCTCAGTCAAACACCGTGTTGGTGTTCCCACCTCCTCAATGAAAAAATTGATAATAGAGAGCTTATTCTTTTGAGTGATAGAGGCTAAATGACAAATGAATGATGAATCAACAATGGATTGCAACTTACCACCCAAATTTGATTTCCTTGAAGGACTGAAGTCATGCACATCAACTCAAGGCTTGATTGCAAATTGGCTTGATTGCTTGGAAGACCTACAAATCACCAATAATTGATAATTCTCCTTGTTAGTTTTCAAATGGTGAAATGACTAGGTATTTATATGCAATTAATCTAATTTCTCGAAAATTAAATCCTGATAGCCAACATTTGACATTTGAAATTCAAATAATAAAATGCCAACTCTGACATATTAAAATTTGGAGGCAAAATAAGGGGATCAAGTCGCCTAGGGCAACTATGTCCCAACCCTATTTTGCGAGGTGTAAAGTGTCGAGAGAAAAATATTAAATGTTTGCTTTGGTTTTGCAAATGGGTTTTCTTGATAAATGTCCAAATGGACCATGGAATGCATAATTTAGGATATTAGATGTACAATTAGGTCCATACACTTAGGAGGGAGCAAAATCTAGTGTGAAATTGTCAAGGGTGACAATTTAAGATGCTACATTTAGCCCCCACTTTAGTGAGAGTATGAACTTATACTCAAACTCACACTAAATTAGAAAACATGTCAAAAGGGGTCTAATTGTCTGAATGTTCAAGAGATAGGATGACAATGAATCTAGGGGGAGTGCATAAGCCCCCAAGATTCAAGATCCTATGGAAAACCAACATAAAGACAAGGGAACACACATGCATGTAATGCAACAAGACAACACAAAACATGCATGACGAGAACACAACACAAAAAGAGGGTATGACAATCAAGGATTAGCAAAATGCGTTATGCTAAGATCCATACCCAAGGCATTCATGACTCACAGGCTAACAAAGCAAAATTTGCTAGGTGAACCATGAACCAAAGGCACCATGGGCTAGTGACTTGTCTGATATTCACAAGGTGATCCTTTCAAAGATTTTAGCAAAATGAGAAACACATAAGGACTAGTGAGGACCATTTTCACTAGGTGTGTACTCATGTCAACCATGCCAAGTGTTATAGTCCCAAAAACTCTGATAAGGTGCTACAGAAATTATCAAAATGCTTAAGCCAACGCATCACTAAGTTCAATGTGTGTGAACAAAGTGAAGCACATAATGGAATGCATGCCTCCACCTTAAAGTAATTGCAAAACACCATGTTGTGAGCAATTGCTTTAAGGTAGAAAAATGATAAATGTCATGTGATAAGGTCATGAGAGCTTATTCGGAAATCCCTATGCCAAATGATAGTTCCAAATAAAACTAACTCATGATAAGGGGTTGCCCCCAATGCCACAAACAACACAAAGATGATCACATAAGGGATCTACAGATCTAGGTTCAATATACATCTTTTCTACAATAATATAAGTGAGTTCGGAATTGACATCATTCCTCCAAATACTTGTGGAACTACAAACACAACAAAAGAATGACACATAGAGAAAACAAACAAGCTTTTGAGTCAACATGGAAGAGACCTAAATGTCTCAATGCCATGCATCGTCCCCAAAAGGAAAACATAAGACAATAAACAATGTTTACAGCATAAAGAAGAATGGAGATACAAATAGATGAATGTCACGACAGATTTGTTTCATTTGTATTCTTACGCCAATAGAGCAACAAGGGTTTTCCAAAGAAAACTCATGAACATAAAGAGACGCCAAGCAACACAACACGAGGGATCACATCACATACAAGCAAACAAACGGTACTACACATGCGAGTCGATCTAAATCAAATTGTCTGCATCCCAATCTTGTTCATCATATATGGAAAGCAGACAACTAGCCAAAGGGACCACAACAAGTGTCATACTAGGAGCATCACCAAGCTCAACACATGGTGAATCACTCTCATTAGGAGGATCATCATGGTTATCTCCATCTAAATCCATAGAATTTGAGAAGAACAAAGATAGTTTGTTATGCACTTATAAATCAATCTTAGCATCTTCATCCTCATCATCTAGATTTATCACCATGGGTAGTTTAATGAAAATGTCAATTGTATGTTCTTGTTTCATTCTTTGTTTTGGTTGGGACATGTAAGGTTCAATTTCATGTTTTGGTGAAAGTTGTAAATCATCTTGATTTGTTTGCATAGGTGTTTGATCATCAGGTAATGTTTTATTGTTTTCACCCAACTGACAAGCAATAGCATGATGTCTACGTCTACGCTTATGCTCTTTAGCATTTTTGCTTCTTCTTGTGCAGTTTTCAATTTGTGAAGAGGTAAGAATGGCTTTCTCAACCATTGGTCTCTTTTCTTCCCTTAGAGGAATTAAAGCGACCACCAAGGATTGTGAAGCCGCCTTCTCCTTAGGTCTATAAATTTGTTTATTTTGGTGGCACAAAGGTAATCGTGTGATTTGTTTTGGTCTTTTGTGTGATATTGGTAGAGGAACTGTAGCATAAATGGCTTGTGTACTTGTAAGTGTATTTGCTTCGGACATGGGTTCATCCACAAACTTGTGGGATGGGAGGAACAACCATAGCTCTATCATTCTCAAGAATATTGCTAAGAGATAACTCTATTATGCACTTTGCCTTAATTTTTTTATATGACTTGAAAAAGAAATCTTCACGAGGCTTAACAGGTTCCGTGGGTTGGGGCCAAAAATAGTCCAATGAAAGTTTTCATAGGAAGCCAAAGGATTATGCCCACTATGATGCATTGTATTTATTTGATTTTAAAATGGGGACTTTATGCACTTGGGGATAACTGACAAGACAACATTCATGGAGCGTAGCCATGGATAACCTAGCTTCACATGGAATTGGTCTAATGTTGAGATGATGGAAAATAATATATCTAGTTGTTTCAGTCCAACTTTAAGTGGAAGAGTTATCAAACCTATCGTAGAGCGAGAAAAACCATCATGAGTTTTTAACCATGCTTTCAGTTTTTCATAAGAATCTTGATAAAGTTCATGCACAAATAGGAATTCCTCAGTGATCACATTCTCTAAACACATGGGATCAATAAGTATCCCTAATATAGGTTTGTCATTGATACGTCCAGTGATATAGAGAGGACCATCTAGTGCATGTATAAATGCATCAATGTGTGTGAAAGCAATGTCGGGTAACAAAGTGGTTCGACCTTTATGAGGTTGAACATTTATTGCATTAATTATACTATTTATACCATCCTCATCATCATTCCTATCATCACAAGCTTGCACAAAGTTGGATGCATGATTTGGCATTGGATTGGTGAAAATTTGCAAATTTTGGTTGGTTGGGGCAATAGACTTGTTTCCTTTATCATTAACATCGGCCAACTGGATGTGATTAGAATCAATGAGGTCTTGCACTTGATGTTTAAGACACATACATTGTTTCATATCGTGTCCAAGTGTACGATGATATTAACAAAATGCTTTGGAGTTAAAATTTGAAGGCAAAGGTTTGGTTGTGTCCATAAGTCTAATTGGAGGTAACTAGATTAGGTTCTTACTTAACAATTGCAACATGATTGAATGCAAAGAATCGGGCAATTGGGTAAATTATCTATCTTTTGGCCTAAATTGATAAGGAGTTGAACTTATGGTTGCAACTTGTGGCTCAATTTTGTAAGTTGTTTGAGGTGTGTTTATTTTGATAAAGTTCTTGTTTTGCTTCTTGAATGGTTGATAGTTGTTTTGAGGTATGGATTCAGCTTGCAAGTAGGATTCGATGAAGATGTTCCTTCATACTGACTAAGTGATATATGATAATCACAAAGAGTCATACACAAGTGTATAAGGATGAGTATTTCATTAGCAATATCTTATCCCTAATGCTATGTTGTAAATTTCCAATGAACACTCTTTGAACATCAACATTAGGAAGAGTATAGTTGATTTGTGAGTAAAGTAATTGATATCGCCCTATGGCGTTTGTTACCTTTTCTCTTTTCCCTTGTTTGCAATGCACTAAATCATTTAATGTGATTTGGGGTTCAACGTTTACTTGAAAATGTCAAAATAAATCAACCAATTCATTGAATGAACTTATGGAGTTGTTTGGAAATGAGCAAAACCATTCCAAGGCCATGTCTTTTAATGACCTAGGAAAGAGTTTAGCTAGGAGCTTATCTTCAAAGATGAAGTCACTACACAATGTCATATAAGTTATTAGGATCTCCTTTACCATTGTACTTCTCAAATCTAGGAATTTATGTGTTTTGAGGCATGTGGGTGTTTTCAAGATTTCAATTGACAATGTGCTTCTCTTAAGATATTGTGGTGGTTTTCCATGTTGATTTTGATTCAATGTGGAGATTTGTTGTTGGACTGATGTCACATTTTGCAAAAGTTGGTTTATAACTGAATCATTGTTTGACATATTTTGAGAGTTTGGTGAATATGGTGGGATTGTGTAAGTGCTTGGTGGACTACTATGTTGCAATTTTATGAGAGGCGATGAATATTGAGGTGTTACAAGTGATGTCATAAAACTATAAGGATTCCCACTAGGAAGCTCATATGACATTAGTGTGTTGTATCATTGAGGCTATGAGCTTCATTGATCAGCATCCTAAGGTTGTTCATTATAGGAATTATTCGTCTTGCTAAGGATTCAGTACTTAAGTAGTCTTGTAATCCCTCTAAGTCTTTTTCCAATTGTTTTAGTTTGTCATCGAGCACAAGAGCTCTCTTTTCCACAATTGGGGGGATTTTTTATCATTAAATTCAAGATTGGCTAGGATGTGAGATTGACTTGCAACCTAAAAGGTGAGCCAATCAATCCTAGAATTTGAATTTAGGGATTGGAAATGGATGTTGTATGAAATGCAATGATATGACTAACAAATGATGCAAAAACAATAAATCTAGAAAGTCACAAACAAATTTGATGTTCAGAAATAGACTGAGCAGAGTTCTGTGCGCCTAGCATATAAATTTGGAGTTGATTTTAAGGGACTAAGTCGCCTAGGGCGACTATGTCCTAGTAACTGAAACTGAAATTTGTCTTCACAGTCCTCTAGGTCTAATTAGAGCCTTCTTTCTTTTGGGTATCACAATTGGATCTTCATCGAATGTTGAGATAACTGAATTTTTGTATGTTGTCAAATTGTAGGGTTTGAATGCAACAATGAATAAATGATCTTCAATCTCTCTCCAATATTCCTCAGATCTATAACCTACACATTCAAAGAGAGAGGAAGGGTTGTGCCATATAGGGGCTTACTTCAGTCAAACACCATGTTGGTGTTTCCACCTCCACAATGGCAAAATTGATAAAAGAGAGCTTATCCTTTTGAGGGATAGATGCTAGATGACAAATGAATGATGAATCAACAATGGGTTGCAACTCACCACCTGAATCTAATTTCCTTGAAGGACTGAAGTCATACACCTCACCTCAAGGCTTGATTGCTTGGAAGACCTACAAGGGTTAGTCCTCACAAACAAAATGATAACATAAACATAAACAAACTCACATGAAACTTGCCATGATGCTTCAATGTTAAAATGCTGCAATAAATCTGCTCTTGACTTGATAATAATTGCTTCCAAAAGTGTTTGATCACCAATAATTGATAATTCTCCTTGTTAGTTTTCAAATTGAAATTTGACTATGTCCCAACCCCATTTTGCGAGGTGTAAAGTGTCAGGAGCAAAATATTAAATGTTTGGTTTGGTTTTGCAAATGGGTTTTCTTGATAAATGTCCAAATGGGTCATGTAATGCATAATTTAGGACATTAGATGTACAATTATGTCCATGCACTTAGGAGGGAGCAAAATCTACTGTGAAATTGTCAAGGGTGACAATTTACGATGCTACAGGTATTTGCATTACTTCTATTAACAATAGTTGAAGAAGGTTGGTAGGAACCCTTAGACTGCCTATTGGGTCAAGTCTTGAAAATGGAAGAGTCTATGGGTGAACAACTTGGATCATTGGAATTGGAACTCGTCATTAAAAAATTTACATCCAAGTTTAGCATCAGCAGAAATAGCTAATTTATATGTTTTTTCCTTGGAATCTATTTCAAAATATTAGCTGAGAATCTATTTCTTCACAATGCTTGGAAGCAAATGGGGAAGTAATTTGATCCTAAGCAGCTCTCCCAGATCAAGGATCTCTAGGGCGACTTAAAACTAGTTGAAAATCTCAATGGGTTGTGAGAGAGCCATATAGGCTATTGCATTTTTCTCTGTATATCTCGTTTCTAGAAGCATTATTGTACATCCTTAGTAATCTGTATATACATAATACAAATGAATGTATAGCACATGCAGTCATGGCAATCTCCTCCCCCCCTCTCTCTCTCTCTCTTTGTTGCAATTATAAGATGACGTCCTCCATCATTTGTGTGTTTTCATTACCCTTATTCATAGTTCTTATTAAGATTTTTTATCTTTCTTCCTCATAAATTTAAAGTTTCACATCTGTATATCTCTGAAATTTGCATTAGGAAGTTGAGACATAGATCTGGCATCTCCATTTGACACTGAGATCCCCATACATGATCCTTATTTATGACCATCTTTTGTGTCTGCTCATACCATTTATAATATTTGTCTTCTAGATGTGATCATGTTTTGATCCCCAGGTTTTACTCCATGTATATTTTCAGCAATCTTTAAATATGTGTCGAGTTTTCATTGAAGGGAATTCTGATTGTATTATTCAGAATTATTTTGAGATGTTCTTGCCAATGCCCTTGGCCATAAAAGTGCTTTGATACCACTGTTATAAGACCAACTAAAACACCTGCCAATAAAGAAGAATTTGAAACTAAAACTGAAGAAAGTCAGAAATAATAATGAAAATTTGATACTCTATAAATCTAGGACAACTCTAGATCTGGAAAATATAAATCTCATCTGAACTGAACAGAAATGTAAAAGATTCACTAAAATTTTTTATTGAAGATTTTTGTAAGAAGATACATTGTTGAAGTTTTTTCTGGGTGTACTGTGTAGCCAAACTTTTGTCCAATGTTTTGTCTGAGCTTCCTTACTAATATTTGGGCAAATTACTGGTATAGCTAAAGCTCTAAAATCTGAAAATGCCTTTAATGAAAACTTGAATTTAACCAAAAATTGAAACCTAATTTAATTTCTAAAAAAGACCTGATTTCTAATTTCTAGTTTTCTTTCAGTTATTGTTTTCAAAACTTAATAGTTAATAGAGAACACAATTAAAATATCATCGAAACTAGAATGGAAGTAACATAGAAAGGAAAATAGCTCTGAGAGGGTGTGGATGCTGACTCAGGTGAAATCCAGGACAGCATGGACGCAGGTTTGGTCAAAACACAGCCTCATGCCTGTTCACAAAGAATTGATGTTTCCAAAAATGTGCCTTACTCTACCATCCAAAAGCCTTTATAATAATTACCCCACTTTATTTTGCATTTTTATACTGGTTAGTAATTTTATTTCTAGCTATTGATAAGTTGGTTTTCACCTAATTGTTACACAACCAATTGATTTGGATTATGACAATTGGTGTGATCTTCTATAAGTTTTAGGAATCTCTTTGTAATGAAATAGGGAAGTTCTTCACAATTTGTTCACAACTGTTGTCTTTCATTGTATTTGTTGCCTCAATGTTTAGTTACAAATATCTCATATTTTATCAAAAAGGCATTTAACCCGATTAGCAATTGATAGTCTCTTAAGCTCTATCTAATAGCATTTACTTTTAGGATAGATTCCTAGTTTTGGGTTATTTTAAACTAATATTTCTTTGTACAATCAATATTTAAGTTTAAAATAGGAAAATAGTAATCAGACACATCATTTATTTAGAAACAGCTTACTTGATAACTTAGTAATTTTAGTATTACTCTGAGTTGAATTATTTCAATATAAAATTTAAATAGATATGGCAATATGCCCTTATTCTTTCTTTTAGCAATTAGCTCCATCAGATCTTGTCTATTTGATGTATTATTACAATTTTAGTTCAACCTAACCATCTTCAAGAATCTGCAGTCATACACATTGGGGCTATTTTGATAAACTCTGTTTGAATGTATGACCTTATTAAATTTTTCTTCCCTCACCTTGAATATAAAAGCAGTTTGTATTGGAATAATTTGAAATTTGATTGGAATTTTACAGGAATTGTATTATTTAGTGGATTATTTTTAAGCCTTCATTTTATAGTCTTTTTTATGAACTAGTCAGAAAGGTCTTATTCCAACTTTTGCATTCCTTTGTTCTTAATGTTGATACATACACAACTCTAGAGTATGGATCTGAATGTTGTTAATGTGTGGATATAAATTTGTGGAGTATTGAAATGTGAATTTCAATCATTTTCAAGTATTAAGCTTTGGTTCTAGAGTCCAACAATGAATTAAAACTCTAAGCATGTCTGTCCAGCATTTGTTGATCCATTTTCAACAAAGAGATGCTTGTATACCTTAAGATGGTAGCTGATGTTTTTTGGTGGTTACCTCTGATTTTGGCTTGAGTTCGTTTCTATGATGGCTAAATGTTTGAATTTTAAAATAGCCAATAATTTTTCTTTATCCATATTAAAAGCAGAGAGGAAATGTATGAATTTTAAAATAGCCAATAGTTTTTCTTTATCTATCTTTGAGAATCTTGTAGTTTATTTCTTAGGAAATTTGTTTTTCAAATAATGGCCCAGTTATTATATTTGGAAAGACAATATGGTTTTCCTGACAAATGCCCGCTTAAGTTTCTGCAGGCATATTAAAGGACAAAAGGTTCTTATAGTAACAAACACAATTGTCAGTCCATTGTACCTGGAAAGAGTTGTGGCTACGATTACTCATGGTTCAAATACTTCAGTGGAAAGCATAGTTGCAACACTCGCCAAAAACTCGAGAGTTTTTTTGGCTGGCAAGTTTTCCAGGCAATTGTATGCCGAAAAAACTTGCCGTTCTTTTGGCGAGTTTTTCCAGAAAGTATGAAGAGTTTTTGAAAAAAACTCGCACAATCTGGAAAATGCCCAGGTAGCCAGCTAAAAAGGCATTTTGAGTTATTTTTTTCATTCATTTGCATGCTCTGCTTCAAAAAAAACACTAAAATGATGTGTTCTATGAAGGTTTGTGTGGCTTTGATGGTCTTAATTTGGGTTTTATTGTTAATGCAAAATGGTGTACACCATAAAGGTTTGTGTGGTTTTGGAGGTCTTAATTTGGGCTTGGCGGCGGGGTCTCCGCCCCTCGACCCCGCCCTCTATCGCAACAGGGAGCGCGCCCAGGGCGCTGCCTCGAGACCCCACTGGGGGCACTACCCCCAGACCCCTGCAAGGGGCGTTGCCCCTTGACCCCACTGGGGACGCTGCCCCCAGACCCCCGCAAGGGGCGCTGCCCCTTGCCCCCAGACCCCCACAAGGGGCACTACCCCTTGACCCCACTAAGGGTGCTGTCCCTCAAACCCATTGGGGGCATTGCCCACAAACTCCCATTGAATTCATTTGATTTTCTAGGTACTCTCCACTAGTTATCTTCAATTTTACAAAAACAATTTGCTATTTTCATTTTGTTTCAGACTATCAGTATCAGTGTATTGAGCATTCCACATGAGGATGCGATTTTGTATCTAATTTTCTTTCAAATCAATCAAATATAACTAGACTCAGCTTGTTTCTTCTATGTACTCATTTTATTGACTCATTGGATGCATCTTATCATTGAATTTTGCAACAAAAAAATGCGTTTATAATGAAGTTTAAGCAATTTTTTAAGTTGCCGAGTTTTTTGCCGAGTTTTTTCCGAGTTTTTGCCGAGTTTTTTCCGTACCGTATTTTCCGGGCTTAGCGATTTTTTGCAATTGGCGAGTTTTTCAACTATGGTGGAAAGTGTTATTCTACCAGATGGAGAGAAGTAAAAGGAAATGGTAACTAAAACATTTATAATCCATCGGCTAATCTTTATAAGTTTATTACTCTTGAACGAATATGCTTGCTATTGTATTTATCTGTTAGTCAGGAAGAGGTCAAATTGACTACAACTATCTGCTTTGCATGTCAAAAATTTAAATGCTCTGCTGGCTGAAATACCAATTTCCAGAGTCATTTATATTTCTATTTTTTGTGGAGAGACTTTAGATGTATCTGCTCAACATGCCATTTTATGGCTGCATATAGATTTTCTCTTCTCTGGCATTCTTCTCTTATTTCTAACTAATGCCCAAGATTGAAGTAGCCCCAATTGTCTATATGATAGATCTGTTCAACATCTTAAATTGTGATCTGGTCAGGGGACTCTCATGAAGGTCTTTGATAAGGCTATTGAGACACAAATGGATTGATGTACATTAATTGCTCTTGGAGGAGGTGTGATTGGCGATATGTGTGGTTTTGCTGCTTCTGCCTTCATGCGTGGAGTAAATTTCATTCAGATTCCAACAAAACTGATGTCTCAGGTTCGATTATTGCTTGACTTCCAGCTGAATTGTTTTCCTCTTAGCTTTGGAGCATTTTTCTCTGTTAATATATGTGCAATCCCCTCTTACTTATGCATACAAGGTTGATTCTTCAGTTGGTGGAAAAACAGGAATAAATCATCCTCTGGGAAAGAACATGATTGGTGCATTTTTCCAACCTCAATGTGTACTAATAGACACAGATATGCTGCATACATTACTTGATAGAGAACTAGCTTCTGGTATTGGTAAAACTGTCAAGTGTAGTGTTGTCAGAGATGCTAAATTCTTTGAGTGGCAAGAAAAAAACATGAATGCTATCCTAGCAAGGTATTTTGGGCTTCATCCCAAAGCAATTTTTCATATAATTTGTAGGTTCTCAATGGACAAATGTTCTACTCTGTGATGTGCAGGGATCCAAATGCTTTGGCATATGCCATCAAGCAGTCATGTGAAATCAAAGCTGAAGTTGTGGCATTGGATGAAAAAGAAAGTGGCCTAAGAGCCACATTAAGTCTGGGACATACATTTTCCCATGTAAGTTTTTTATTTTGATTGTGGTTTTTAAATGCTATGCTTTCGAGATATATAGAGAAATTCATTGTTCTTTCTCTTCAGAATTATCTAAGTTGAGCATTTGTTACCTGGTGCATTAGACCATGATTAACACTTTTAGTCCGTGTGCTGGCCTACATATTATTCTCTGACCTGAAGCATTCTTGTAGTGTTTGAAACCCTTGTTTTTTATCTATGTGCTGTTAGATTCTGATAATGCAATGCTAAGCTAACAATGACATGCATGCAATAGAAAAAATGGATGAACTTCAATGCATATTCATTTGATTTCTTCTTTGTTATAATCATTAGAATCATGGGGTTTTATAGGCTCTTCGCCCCAACACAATTAACTCGAGTATGCATATGCATGTGATAGTTTCGCATGGTTTTACAAGAGTGAATTGTGCGCACACTTCAATTAACTGGACTACAACTGCACGTTTAGTTAACTGACATGACTGTGCTTAGGCTCTAGTTAACTATTACCTAAGTCGGTTCTGGTAGAGGTACAGGATACGGGTATGTCGATATGGCAAAAAAAATCCTAGGTATGGTACATTTGGGTACGGCTGTATAATATATATATATATATATATATATGCAAAAAAAATTGAAATTATATAGAATTGTAAATACATTTGATAGTATGATACTTCATCGTTGGTCAATGGTAGTGATAAAGATAAATGCCAATTGATAGTCCAAAATTTCAATATTATGTCATATAACATATATGTCTAGGGTCACGATTCAAATGAAAATCATTACAATTACAAAATTGAAATAAATACAATAAAAAAATTGTATAATTGTCTTCAATCTTCATCAATCATCAAAAAGATCTAGATCAAGGTCATCATTTGATTCAACATCATTTGAACCACAAGTAAATGCATTGGCACTCGCACTAGGTGCATCATGTGTAAGAGTCTCATCATCATCATCATCTAGTGACTCTAGCAAGCTCTGCAACAGATGCATCCAAGTTGGCACACTTAGGCGCTATGTCTCAATGCTTCATTGAACCTTCTTTGTACTGATCTTGCTTATGTGATAGAAGATGCAAATTGGAATGGACATAAATCAAGTCTTCTGCTTTTTTTGCAGCCAATCGGTTATGCTTCACTAAGTGGATAAAGGAGTATGTACTCCACTTCCATTCAGCCGAAGAACTTGCAACCTGTTGAAATTGGAGGGAAAACCAACACAACTTAAAAATAAAAAATAAAAAATAAATTAAAGAATGGTAAGCACTAAAGTCTACAATACAAATGTTAAATAATAAAAAATAAAAAACACTTGTGATAGAATCTTGATTGCAAGAGGCTAGAGGAACAAATAATATTGCCCGTGGAGGTACCACCCTATACGAGCATCTACATTGTATTGGTCTTGAAGAGCACAAATACTATGATCTCATTCCAAGATGAACATGCCAAACTCTTTCCTAACATTTTCCACCACTTCTAGATTTGAGAAGAGTCTTTTGAATTCCCACTTGTACCCATTAGAAACTTCACTATCTCTATATGGTGGAGTTCTCCTTGGCAAATCAAGTATTTGTGTGCTAGATAGTATTTGGGAGATAATGCATATGCAAGGAGATGCAATCATGTGTTCATCTCGTTCCAATGGAGATGAATGATTTTTTCAACACTTCAGAAAAATGTTTCTTAGGGGTCATTCTCTTTTTGTGCTATTATGACCTTTATCTTTTCTATCATGGAGTCAACACCATCATAGATTTCTCCCAAACATGGTCGATCTGTATCAGAAAACCTGATCATACTCGTGATAGGCTCAATAAAACTCAAGGCAATCCACACGAGCCCACCAATCATCATCTAGGATCAACGACTTGACCTTTTGGACCCTCTCTGAATTTGATTGCTTCCAAATACTCCATTGGTTGCTAGTAACCATGGCACACAATGCCTCTCGCACTTTCACAAGTCTCAAAACAATCATGTGTGATGCAAATTGGGTCTCAACAACCTAGGATCATATAAAAAATAAGTTAATAACACACTTAAATATATTATATAAGTAAACATGGTATAAATAAAATTAAAAAATAAGTTAAATAATTAAATTAAATTTACCTTCAACAATTCCAAATTCGAGAAAGTTTTGAAAATGCCTTGTGACATATGGTGGTTTGTTACAAACATTTGAATCTCCTCACCCTCCTAGTATATAGCTTTCACCCACTCTGTTTTAGTGCCAATTGCTTGCATCACCAAGTTAAGGGAGTGGACGGTACATGGTGTCCAAAAAATGTGCTCATACATTTCCTCAACCAAAGCACCTACAGCCCTACAATTTTTCGCATTGTCCATAATGATTTGGGCAACATTTTTAGGACCCAACATCTATATGGATTCAATGAGGATTTTAGAAAAGAATTTTGCATCCTTGATTTGCCCTTATAATTAATCGCCTTCAATAACGTTGCCCCTTTGGGGGACATTGCAATAACATTTACTAAAGGTCGGTTTTTGCAATCTTTCCATCCATCAAAAACAATAGACACTCATGTTTCAAACCAAGAATCCCTAGCAAGGTTTATATATCCAATATTAGATAGTCAATGAGTTTCCCCATTGGTAATAGCACCTAAGAAAGGAGGCGAGTGGAGAGTATGTGTGGTTTACAGAGAATTAAATACAGCCACAAGGAAGGATCATTTCCCTCTTCCCTTCATTGATCAAGTTTAGATTCATTGATTCATTGGCATGGAAGAAATACTTTTCTTTCCTAGATGGGTTCAGTGGCTACAATTAAATTAAAATAGCTCAGGAAGATCAGGATAAAATAACCTTTACACATCCATGGGATACCTATGCCTACTCAATCTTGCCATTTGGGCTATTTAATGCCCCTACAACCTTCCAAAGGGTTGTTTTGAGCATATTTTCAGATTTTTCCCATGATTCCATGGAAATATATATGGGTGACTTCACCACCTATGGAAATTCTTATGAAGAAGCATTAGCAAACCTGGAGAAGGTCCTTCAAAGGTGCCAAGACTACAATCTCTCCCTTATTAATGAGAAATGTTTCATGATGATGACTAAAGGAGTGGTTTTGGGACACTTTGTGTCAAGAAGGGAAATGCAGGTGGATCCTAATAAAATAGAAGTGATCTCCAATCTACCTACCCCCTAGAAGCAAAAATATGTGAGAAGTTTTCTTGGCCATGCAAGATACTAAAAGAGATTCATTAAAGATTTTAGTAAAATAACAACTCCCCTATTTGTCCTCCTATCTAAGGACATTGTGTTTGAATGAACCACTACCTACCAAGAAGCTTTTGAAGCTCTTAAAACATCTCTCACAAGGATACCTATTTTGAGAGGACCTAACTGGACAATTCATTTTCACATACATACAAATGCCTTTGACTTTGCTAAGGAGCTTTTTAGGAGAAAAGGAAGGTAATTTGGAGTATGATATTTACTACATAAGCAAAAATCTACAGGATGCTAAACTTAATTACATTGTTACAAAGAAGGAAATGTTAGCGGTAGTCTATGCAATTAACAAATTCAAACACTATATCACCGGTTATCTTGTTTTTGTTCATACTAATCATACAATAATCTGATACTTGATGAACAACCAGTAGAGGACACCTTGTCAGATGGTTATTATTGCTAAAAGAATTTGATGTCATTAGATAAACCAAGCAAAGCAAATGTGGTAGTTGATTTTCTCTCAAGGCTAAATATCAAAATAGAAGAAGAAATTGTGGATGACTCTTTTCCTAATGAACACCTGTTTTCTTTAACAATGCACACACCCTGGTATGCAGATATAGCCAACTATTTTGGTTGCAGGCAGGACACCCCCACATCTTTCACCAAGAGAAAGGCACCACTTAGTTGAATGCAGCTTCCCATAATCATGGATGGCTGGCTATTTATTTTACATAGGGTCTGATAGTATTATGAGGAGGTGCATGAGGGAAGATGAATTTTATGACATCCTGAAGGCTTGTCATGATGGACCTTGTGGAGGACACTTTGTAGCCAAACGAACAACCCTCAAGATCCTAAACACTAGATACTATTGGCCAATGCTACATAAAGATGCAATAAAGTATACAAGAATATGTGATTGATGTCAGAGGATGGGTAGACCTACAAAGAGCGATGAGATGCCCCTGTAGCCATAATGGGCCTACAGCCACAATTGGTCATTGCACCATTTAATAGTGGTGCCTTGATTTCATTGGACCAATAGATCCCATTTCCAACAATAAGGAGTATATACTAGTTTGTACTAACTATCTAACCAAAAGAGTAGAAGTCAAGGCATTGCAGTTTGCTAGAGATAGAAAAGTTGCAACTTTCCTATATGAGGAAATTTTCACAAGGTATGGCATGCCTAGGGAGATAGTCATAGATCAAGGACCACAATTTGCTTCAAATATGATTTCCCATTTGGTCAAAGAATATGAGATCAAACATAAGAAATCAACTCCCTACCACCCACAATCAAATGGGTGGGTTGAGGTTACAAATAGGGAAATTGAAGCCATCCTAACCAAAAAAGTCAAATTGCATAGAAAGGACTGGGCAGCAAGGTTACCAAAAGTTTTATGTGCGTATAGGACAACCTAAAAACCCACCACAAGATTCATGCCATATGAATTGGTATATGGGAAAAAGGCTATCCTCCCCATTGAATTTGAATATTAAACACTCAAAACAATGGTGCAACTTGGAACGGATCTCCCTAAAGCTCAAATGGACAGACTGCACAATCTCAATGCTCTAGATGAGTTAAGGATGGAAGTAGTCAATCATACCGAAATTGTACAAAAACAGATAATCAAATGGCATGGCCAATTCATCAAGACTTAAGAATTTCATGAAGGGGACTGGGCATTACTCTGTGCTTCAAGATATAAGGACCACAAAGGTAAACTACATACACAGTGGTTAGGTCCTTATGAAATAAAGCAAGTCTTTTAGAATGGAGCAGTACAATTAACCATGATTGATCCAATCAAATTCTCTTTGATGGTAAATGGACATTGTCTTAAGCTCTATAAAAAGTTATTGCATAAATAGGATTTTCTACACCACTTGCAATAATAGTTTATACCATCCTCAGGATTGCCAAACTCAAAATTGATTATCAATCATGAAAAAACCACTGAATCATCCATTGCTACATCTATAGATGAGCCAACCAGCTCACCTACCAATATTTCACAGGTATGAAATTCGGTCAAAAATAAATAATTAAAAAAAACACATGCACACACATCTCCACTTACACCTACATGCAACAATGTTGCACACACTTCTTCTCACGGGACCTATAGCAACAACCCCAAGGCACTTACATAAGGGACCTTTTCTACTACTACCTACAGCAACTACATCCAACTCACTTCCATTCACCACACAACAACTATCACTTCCACTAACATCACTCTCATCCCATCTACATGCAGCCACTCAAAGTTCATCACCACTTACACGTAGCATATCATCTCACTCCCAGTTATTTCTATGCATGTCGCAACGTTTCTTCCTTATATGTCTTTTCAGAGACACATTCCATTCATTCACTTGGGTTCTCCATACGGAAAACTACATATAGTCGCATCTATTTACTTCCATCAACATATTTCTCTCACCTAGTTGCTTCTTGGCCATTCATATCAATTTGCACATGCCACCTTTCCCATCATCGCAACAATTACAGGTATTTTCCACATTATCAACTATAATTGGCATTAACTCAATTTCTTTTATTTGTGTTTCACATTCATGCATCATTTATTTTATAATATATACATCTCTACAATGCTTTAAACATAATTCCCTCTGTACTTCCCATACACCATGCCATTTGAGGACAAATTGACACTTTAAGTTGGGGGCACGACTCCACATTAATTATAAATGCATAAAATATTTGGTTTGGGATGCCATACCAAAGCCTTGTACCTTCATAAGCTAACAATCAACTGGTTCAGTTGCAAGTTGCATATACGAGCACAAGCAATCTTTGGTAAAGGCACCATCAAAAATTGCAAAGTCACAAACACAAATATTACAACCATTCAAAAAGGGAGGAACAAAGGCATAGCAATAAGCAGATTGAAGAAAAATTCATCTAAAAAAGATTGTAGAACTACAAAAGGAGGGGAGACATTATAAGAAGGGACCAACAACTCATAATACACTACGAGAAGACCAAGTATTCTTGCCTATTTTTCAACATGTCAGATGACTGGATTACTTCCTTCATCTTATAGAATTCAATGAGGCAATGACACAACAATTTGCTAGGACATTACAGAATAATGAAGCTATAGTAAGAGGTCTAAGAGTGGATGCCTCAGAAGCAATAGTTGCAGAAGTCTTTGGGCTGCTCACAATTGAGGAGGAGTTTCCAATGCAAGCAAATGCCATTATAGCTTGGAATGAATTCATGCAGCCATGAGAGGAACTAGATTCCTCTTCCCAACGTACTAAATGACTCTCCTTACTTTGGTTATGGGCATTTGTAGTTGTTTACATAATTAAGTAATTGACCTGTGATGGTAGACAATCCCTTTTGTATATGGTACACTTTAAGTTATTAAGTCACCTTCACCATCAGAGGCTTGTGAATGTTTTGAATTTCTTGTATAATTTGCTAAAATGAATGCCAGTTAAGTATAAGCGAAAGAGAAACCAGTCTGCCTTGTCTCATCACTGTTTAGTCACTCTATTGATAAAGAAAAGCCTTAGATCCCAATTCCCAAACATTTCTTGGGAAGATTTTCTAGCATGCAATAACATAAATGACAAACCTCTAAGGCCTAAGCTAATTGAAGCAAATAGGGCTCAGGAGGTGAATGAGCCATCAACAAAAGGGGAAGAGGAATGTGTAACCTCTTCCCCACAAGTCACCTCACCTACCTACAGCAATAATACACAACTGGAGCCGGAGATGCCAGAAACCCAACTTGCAGCCTCTGAAGCACAACCCGCAACACCTCTAGAATTTGAGACCCGTTGTTTCCACAGAAAACCCTTCCTTGCCTAAAATGCATAAAAGAAAATGTACACCTTCCTCCCTTAAATCTAAAAAGCAACAGAAAAGACATATGCAGCCAAAAAGGCGGTCACATCGCCTAAAAGAAAAGGGCATTGCAAGAGGAAAGGTCCATTCCCAACTAGAAAAGTTTTTTGTGATAGAGTCAGAAACAAACTCAAAAAAGGAGAATTTATCTGTTGATAAAGAACAATCAAGGTGCCTGCAATTTATGTGCCTAGACACAACTTCAGATTTTGAATCTAAAGAGGATCTGTTCACAAGAAACTCAAACCTCCTAGCAATCCACCAAACCAAGAGGAACTTGTTTCCCCAGCTAAGTCTAATGGAGACCTATTTCTAGAGGATGAAGAGGAATTACTTTTAAAAGGTAAAGAGGAAGTTAGTGAGCTACATGCAGCTCTTCAAAAAATTGAGGAACTAGAAGAATAGCTAAAAGAGTACCAACAAAATGAAATAGGGTTAGACAACAAGGTTAAATAGTTGGAAAATCAGTTGCATACCTATCAACAACAAGGAACGGGTTAGGAAAAATTGGCCCAATTGACCATCATTGAAATAAATAAGAAAATCCCAAAACTTGATGAATAGAATGATTCTCCAATAGCACTAAAAACCCTGACTCTGGTTACCCTGGGAATAAAATTGTGGAATAAAATGGAAGAAATTTCTCAGTTACAACAGGAATGGAACAAAAAAAGAACTAAATTGATAGTGAAGCATGACAAAGAAATTGAGAAGAAAAACTAGGAGATTAAGAGGTTGATGGTAAAAATTGATGAAATGGCTAACATGATTGTTCAACTCATAAGATGGAGACCACCTGCTAGGGTCTATGCCCTATTATTGCAGGAATTATTTTTGAGTTTTCAATTTAGTTAGTTAGTGATCTTCCTATTTCATTATCATCAACAACATTGTTCCTAAAAGCTTATCAAGAGGCCACATCAAACATGCACAATCAACTATGTGAATTTTATTTGCATAATCTGGTTGTTCCACATGATACTGCTTGGAACTCACTATTTTTTTTGTGGGAGATGTTCAGATAAAAGCACTAGCCTCATTCATTCGAAATGAACATCAGAGAGTCCTATTGCAGCAACATTATCATGAAAGGGAGAAGTCACTTCCCTTGAGATTAGAACAAAAGCAGAGGACCCCAATGAGGTAGTTGAGGAATGGATTGAACTAGTGGAAAAACTTGGGGTGGAAAAGAAATCTTGGAATGCAGGGAAAAAGACTATAAAAGATTTAAAGAATTGGCATCTGGAACAGGAAAAGAGGCACTCAATTTCTCCCAAGATAGATGAAATGAACTGACCCAAGAATTGAAAAGGAAAGAGCCCCATTTTGTTTTTAACTACTTAGCATCAGTCATATGACCACATAAATACATAAAAGCTTCCCTTCAACACCAGATTACTTGGTTTCCCCTGACTTTTCATCCTCCCCTTCTCCTTTACCCAATTTTGCATTGGATAGGAAGGAAGGGAGAACAAGGGACAATAGAGCAAGTCAAATGGGAGAGAATATTTGTACAAAAAGGATTCTACATAAAGTACGGAGAAGTCACTAACACTATGGACTAGAGAGAAACTGTATTACAATATAACTAGAGGCCATGAATTGCTTGAGGACAAACAAAAAGCTAAGTTGGAGGGAATGATGAGTCCTAGAATTGTCCTCTTTTCCTTGTTTAAGTCTCATACATTTCACAATATTTCTAATGGTTTCAAAGACATTACCCAAACTTTCCTACTTAATTATTAAAAGCATTTAGGATGATACATTATATTGCTAAATGATTGCGTGAATCTATGAATGTCTATGAAAGTTAATTAGAGCTTTATGTTGATTACCGTTATTAATGATGAAGAGATGCCTTTGAAATAAACTAACCCTTGCAGCAAAGGATCTGTCAACCCACAGCAAAGGATGCCTATCAGCCTGCAGCCAAGGGGATGATCACCTATAGTCTGTGTTACACAGGGACGCATCCCCTGCCCCAAAACCCACTGTCCCCATCCCCAGCCATCCCCAGGACAGGGGGACGCAAAGGGGACGTCCCCAAGTCATCCCCGAAACAGCCCAACTAGCAAGAAACGGGAGGAAACGTCCCCTACCCTTTGGAGACGGTTCCCCGTCCCCAGTACGAATGGGGGACGTTAGAAACGTTCCTCATCATACCGGGGACGACTAGCCGTCCCCCATGGACAGGGAGCTTCCTGGGTTAAATAAACATTTAAAATTTTGATTTTTTAAATATTTTGTCCTCCTTTCTAAGGTGATTTTTGAGCTTGGGTTGTTTGACATTTTGTCAAACACTTGGCATGCAAGTGACTGAGTTCTGATTTCTAAATGTTTATGCTTGTGTTTGATTGAATTTTAATGCTAAATCATTTGCATAAAACATAGAAATGACAACTACTATCAAAACATCAACAAATATGAAACATTCAACCTCAAATCTGATTTGATTTGCACTATATCAAGTCTGAATACATTGCATTACAGGTATGATATAAGTCTGATTTGATTACAGCAGCAGACATTTCCTTCAAAATCTAATTTATATTGATTCCCAATGAAATACAAACATACCCAGATCATAGGCTGCAATAATAAGTTTAATGACATTTATTATGCTGTTATACTATTGCTCTCGTGATTTATTTACATATTGATATTGTTGTTATTAATTATTAATTTATTGACATATCTTTCTCTCTTTCCTTCTCTCTCTATAATATATTAATAAATTTTGAAAAAATCATATATATATATGTATGTATTTTGTATGTCGTCACCCCCTACCGTCCCCTAAAAATGGCCCCCTAGGAAATGTCCCGGAAACGTGTCCCCTGCAGTCCCCCTGTCCCCGTCCTCGAAACGCCATGGAACATAGCCTATAGTACATGCAGTCTTTCGTAGTTAGAGGCAGTGGTCGAAGATTGTGGAAATGATTTATTTATAGATCATTTTATCTTTTTACTTTATGCTATCACCAGATCGAGATAGTTGTGGAGGAAAGAAGATATGCCCTATTGAGCACGTTTTCAGTTATAACTGTCTTGTTTATGATGCAGAGTCTTAATATGATTTTGACACTCTCACCTCCATTAGTTTTCCATTATTGTTTAGAATAAGACTGAGTCCTCTTCCTATGTTTTTAGGAGAGTTGACAGTTGTTTTCAAGTTGTTTCTAGTCCAAGAATAATCAAACTCTCAAGATCTTGTATATATGTTTGATCTTGTGAGAGGTCAGGAATCTAGTATTCTCGTGTTAAGTAGATTTGGATATAAGTGCTTTTTTTGTCAATTCGATAGTCTGTTTTCAATTTATCTATTCAAATTGCAATAAAGATAGATACAGTCTTTTCCATGAAATTTTGAGTTAAGATTTAAGTGGGATACCGTGGGATTGCAGCGACTCAAGCAAGGGCCACTTGAGGTAATTGCAATGCTCCTTGTAGTTTAGGTTATTATTAATAGTAGAGTAAATTGCTAAATTGTATTTCATAATTTAAAGTTGAAGTGAATTATTGAAGTAGTAATTAGTCATTATCACAGTTACTTTAACCAATCGCAACATAGTCAAGTCATTAATCACTGTTCTTACAAGAGCTTTCACCCATAGCAATTGTTATTCAATTAGGTTTGCTCTAGATAAAGTTGTTTTCAGATGAAGTTGCTTTTGTTAACTCTACTATATACAATTGATTAGGGCAAACTTAGAATTCTTAGCTACACCTACAGTGCCAGCATCATCCAAGAAATTGTGATTCCCTGGGTGATAAATTCAATGTAGTACATCTAGGTCAAGTGAATTTCTTAACAAGAGATTCATTGGTCTATTGAGTTGTATGCATGCATTTTCTGCATTAATTGATTAAACATAGAAGAAACTAGGCATTGACCAAGAGTCTAAATTCCTATTTGAAGATAACTCAACTATCAACATGTCTATAACACCATTTTTTGATGCCTTAATTAGCCATGCAGAAATATTTTGACTTCCTTCCATTGTTGCTGATATCATTATTGAGAAACAAGCCAATAGAGGTGTTTTAATTATGTTGACCCCCATTGTACTCATTAATAGTCACTTGGCTAACTTATCTTTGGCCTCTGCCCAAGCAATGCTCTAATAGATCTTTATTTTTCCAAATTTATTTTTGTTCATCAACTAGAAGTTTTGTTTTATAATTGCATCCTCCAATAATGGCCTGCTCAACTCATAAGGGCTCGGTGCTTTGAACGCTTTTCTTGCTACAGTCATTGAATTGACCAATTCCTTCCAATGAGGGCTCCTTTCAACATTAAATGGTATGCTATTATAATACCAAAAATTGGCACACATCAACTTAGCCTCATGTTGTTTTTCCTAGTTCCATATTGTAACTTCCAATGAAAGTTGTGAATTAGGAGTGTAACATGCAACAAAAAAGTTGTGTCTCAGATTGTGAAATTCTACTAGCTGCAAAGTCATCTATCTATGGCCTAATGCTAGATGAGGAGCCCCCTAAACTTTCCTCCAGACTTGTAGAACTCATTACAACTATCACTGCCTTGGCTATCCTCTTTTTCTCTTCTTTTTTCCCCTCATAAGTTGCAAGGAGAGCTCTTGCCTCTTGTTCAACCTCTTCTACTATGTAATATAGCTTCACATCCCTGCCAACAACCCATTCAAGGTGATATTTGAGCTGGTTTCTACCTTATCTCATACACAACCTACAATAGTTGCATATAACCATTATATGCCCTACACCTATAATGCCATGTTTCCATGCAGGGTCTCTAGGCTTCCCACCACTTTTGTTTGTTGTATTTGTAGATGCCATATTCTTTCTAAAAAATAGTATAAAACCCTAGTGCAAAAGAAAAAACACAAAATTTTAGACACAAACCCTAGCAGGTACACGTATAATATAAAATCGGAAATAGTATAAAAAACCTGGCATATGACGACAGAAAAATTAAAAGAGAAAAAAATGGCACATATCTACCAAATGCAACTGAAAAGCTCTCTAAAAATGATATTTTTTCTGTTTCCACAGTGGCCAAGTTTTACCCTCAAACTTGCCAAGGTTACTAGCAATTACAAGCCTAAAATATGTTGGGCCTAAATAACCCACAAGTAGTTGCAACTTGGCAAGTAATTCACAATTTTTTAAAACTATGGATTGATGGATTATCAAGCAAGGCATCATGTTTACAAAGATTTGTGGAAGTCTTACTACTTGGTCTTTCTTCATCTCCCAAGGTTCAAACATGTTAAAGTGGGGTGGAATGTTATCCATAGAGGATCATGGTATCACGATGTATATGGGGTCATGGATCAGCCAGCAGTAACTCATGTTTAGATACGATAGGCACAATAGGCTTTTTTATAATAGGATAAATGGGCAAGTTGTGAAAAGAAATTATATATGGTTATCAGCCAGTCTAATGTGTAAGATTTTATTCCTCCCTTTAATATTAGATATGTGGCTAGATATAGGGAGCATTTATTATTGTAAATAATCATGGATTGATTATAATACATAGTAAACATAGAGTAAGGAAGCAAGTTTGGATCTCATTGTGGGAGATATCTTGGAGTGGTACCTTCTTTTAGGATTATAGATTGGTGTAACCCTATTTCAAGGGTATTTCTATTTCTGAGTATTTTGAAGATTAGGACCTATGTTGTCGGTTCTGGTACTAGTCCTAGTTTGGCTTCATGGATCCAGTTCGTGGATCCAGCTAAATTTTTTGGGGGATTGGGTTCGTTCGTACAAAAAACATGTAAAAAACATATATATATATTGTTGTACCCAAAATAATTTTTTGGCATTTTGTATAAATTGAGCTAAATCTTGTTAAAAAAAGTTTGTTTTAGGTCAAACCAAACGTTGGGTCTTTGTGGGTTTCTGTCAAGGAACACGTGCAAAATTCTAAAAATTTGAGAATTAGGGTTTTACACCCCTATTTTCAGGTTAACCCCCAAAAAATAGGACCTTCCCGGAAATGATTAAAAATGATTTTGATAGGATTAACTGACTTCTCGATCACATTGGTCAAGTCAGAATCATCAAAAGACACGTTTTACTCTGGTGGGTCTATTTCTGTTTTTCAGGAACAAAGTTAGGAGCTCCGCAGCCATTAATGGCAGATTGGCCAGTACCAGGTGTTGAAGGCTAAGCTTCAAAAGCTTCAACGATGCAACCATGGCGAAAAAGGTCTAAAATGATGTTGTTCGACAAAGGAGATTCTCATTTCCAAAAAAGGTCAAAATTTGACTAACTCTGGAAACGTTACGAAGGAGAGATCAGTTCACAATGCTGAAAAAGAGCCTTTTTTAGACAAGGGCGCCCTTGATTCTTAAGGGTCAAATGCAACCTGTTGAATCATCCAAGGCAGTCATCCTCAGCGTTCAGTTGCTGGCTCGACAACGAAACAAACAGCAAGATCATCTAATGAGTTGATCATCGCCGTTGTCGACAGAGCGAAAAGAGGCAATTGACGAAGATACCAAGAAATGGCTGTCAAAGTAAAGATCAATGTGGAAAAAGCGCCCTTCCCAAGGAAAGGCACCCTTCTTTTTGGAACTCCAAATGCTGTCAGATGTCTGGAGGCCACCCAAGACAGTTTTCTCAGTCTAGGTCAATCTCAACAATGCAATTGCAAGCGCAAACATCTGACAAGGCAATCAACAGATAATCAAAATCAAACTAGAGCATATTTCAGATGAAGATCACTATGCAAAGGAGCAAAAGCGCCCTTTTCAATGAGGGGCGCCCTTGAATAAAGGTACCATTAACTGGCTTCTAAGTTTTCCAACTCCAGTCATCTTCAACGAAACGGAGCTGACTACCTGATGAGATATCTAACGAGATCATCTAATTCTCCGATCAACGGAGATTTCGAATCAAAGCACGAGAGGTAAGATTAAAAAGTTGAAGAACGAACACTAAAAATTCACCAAGGCAAAGGCAAAAGCGCCCTTCCTTGAGAAAGACGCCCTTCCTTTTGAGGCCACAAACTCAACTTTTTAGCTAAGTACCTCCCATGCACTTCTCTTTGGTTCAGATCCAACTCGACAGTGAATGTACTAGCAAAAGCTCAAGATTGACAGATCAATCTGGATTCAAGATCAAACTGGGGTCATTCAACAGAGAAAATAAAAAAATAAAAACTTGCAAAACTCAAAAGGTACGCCTAGAAAGGTCAAAGGCAAAGTTGTTGACTAAAGTCAAGATATTTTAAGATAAACTTGGCAACCTCGCTCCATGATCAGTGGAAATCACCTTTTTGAACTTCAGTTCAAGTCAAATCAACTTTTGATCATGAGTTAAGTTCCCAAACTTGTGGATCTAAGGCTTAAGTCTATATAATCAAGGTATAGGCATCCCACTTCACTATTTCATTGCAAGTTGATGATCAAGAACAGCAATAAGCTCTCAAGGACACCATTTACAGATTTGGCCAAGGTTTTTGTTCGTTCTTCGATATTTCTTGCAAATATGAAGCAGAAGAAGATTGCTAATCTAAGGTTGGATTCAGAGACAGATTTTCTCAAGGAGTCAGATTAAAAACTTCCAATCCATCTTTTGTCTACTTCCTCTCTTCTTGTCGTAGGTTTTCTTGCATGTCACACAAAGCAGCAGGTTACCACAGATCTGATCAACTAAGCGGATTCAAAATAATTTTCCAATGAAACCCATCTTGTCAAATTTTCCAGAATCAGCAAACTTGTTGCCCCTATTTTTGGGGATTTTTCCAAAAAAGTTTCAGAATCAAAATTTTGAGGAACTGGGTTTGTTCAGCATTGAAGCACGAACAAAACCCATGTGCCAAATTTTCTTCGGAAAAAATACTTCTCAGCAGGGCGCTATTTTCAGGGGTTTCCGAAAGTTTTGTCAAAACAAGGTCAAGTTTGCAGTCAATCTTTAAGTTTTTCAGGATGCAATACTCTCAAGTACAATACAGGACCAAGACGGCCCTATTTCATGATTACCTGAAAACAGTTGACACGAACTTACATCAAGTAAATCCAGTGGTTGATCTAGAACAGTTGGAGGGCATGAATCAGATCACATTGCAAAATATAGAAGAGTCTGGGTTGCTACAGGCTGCATCGATTCCCATCACATTACAAAGTGTGGAGCTTGTAATCGCTTGTATCAAGCATTATAATCCTACCATGAGAGAAATCAGATCAGTGGATGGGAGGGTTATTTGTAGTCTAAAGCCCAAGGACATAGAAAAGTGTTTTGATATTCCATCATGTCCTAACAGCAAGGTCATATCAGTGATAGAATGCGAGAAGGCATTTGAGGCAGCCAAGAGCAAATGTCAAGGGATAATGGCTGAAAAATGGCTGAAAGTGACAAAGAGCAACTTGCCTAAGTTGGTTGGACGCAGAGAATGCAAAGATGAGTATGCAGTGTTAATCACTCTACTCAACAGAATCACTGGACAAGAGGATGGCAATCAATTCCAGTCATGGATGTATTATGTCATTGCAAAAATCATTGGCAAGAGGGAACATTATGACTGGGCCACTCTGATTAGTGACACGCTCCATCAACAGATTACCGGGTATCTAGAAGCTCATAGGTTTCACATGTGTTCTTACCTGGTATACCTGATTTCCTTCCAAGGCGATTTCAGGATATTAAACAATGTGGGAACCTTAGGTGTGCAGAAGGTTCATGAGCACTTTACATGTCTTGAGTTCACTCAAGCAGAGCGACACTTCAAAAGAATAAGTGATCACTTCATTATGCACACCATACGAGATCTAGACCATGAGATGCACGTACGCTTTTCACAAACAGCCAAAGAGGCAATGGCAGATTGGTTCATCCAATTCCCTACGTTCTCCTACATACGCGTGTATGGCTACATTGGTCACCCCGCCATGATGCCACAGTACCCTTTAGATAGGGTAGTCTTCATGGAATTCCTAAGGAAGTTGTCTGAGGTTCACGTTTACTTGCGCTTGAAGAAGAAAGCAGCTATAAACTTTCCTGTTGAAATGGGACTCTATAGATGTTGGTTCATGGTAGATGCTAAGATGATGAGCCAGGAAACGGTGAGGCCTAATCTCAAGTACCTCATTGAGAGGAGGTCCTATGATCCCAGAGGGCTCTATGCAGCGCATCTCGAGCAACACTCGTCACATAAATCTTCTATGGAAGATTATTGGGTCAATTGTCAAGACGAGTATGAAGTGCGAAGAAGGAACTATAGCAGGTTCAGGCTCTCGCAAATTGCTGATTTTATGTCAGCAGACATTGGGGGCTTATCTGACGATGAAGGGGAAGTCATTCTCCCCTCATTCTTCGCAGATTCAGTTGACTCCCAACCACTCCCAAGAGTGGATTGGTATGCCAAGGACAACACGTCTATAGAGGAAAGGACGAGTAGAGTGGTTAAAAATAGCCAACTCTATCTCGACAGCAAGAAATCAAGGAAGGTGGTACCTCACAGAACAGAGCCGCCATAGGTTTAGTCTACACCACCTTCCACTTCAAGAAAGAAGCCTAGGCAGAAGCAGTGGTGCAATCCTCCCCAAGGGATGAGGATGTTGAAGCCTACAAAGCCCAAAACACAGAGGACACATGTGGAGAAAGCCACACACAGTCCTAGAATAGCCATGGATATTGCCGCCCCAGAGCAAGTAATAGAGACTGCTACCCCAGACCTAACGGAAGTTGTTGTTGAGGAGCCAGTAGTGGAAGCGGCAGAGCCAGTAGAAGAAGCAGCAACAAAAACGGTGCATGTTATAGATATAGAACCACCTACATCACCAACATCACAGCGGTCGCAAGTTCTCATTGACTTGGACTCGCCACCGAGAGACATCACTCCAGCGCAGTCTCACACTTCAGGCATTCAAGGGACCCACATTCCTCATTCTAGTGAAGCTAGCCGAGATTCTATCTGGCTTGAGGGATTCCTAGGTAGGAAAAGGGAAAGACCTTCCTATGAACTTGACTTCACTGAATTTGACCATGTCCCACAAGACATACCGGCGAAGAAGTTGAAAAAGCAAGTTCACATAGAGAGGAATGTAGGTTGTGAACTCATCATAGAGACTGCTGCCCCACCAATAGAGAAAAGCATACATGAGGTACAAGTGGAAGACTACACATTGTCTAAACTTAACCTTGGGAAGACTTCATGACAGGTGGAGGCAGACCTTCTCGAGATAGCTTCGGTGAGCGCACAAGAAAGGATAGTCAAGGATGGAAAAGACAAAGCAGCCTTAAAGGCTGAGAACCAGCAATTGAGGTCATACATTTCCAACTTGATGCATGGCACCCCGAACGTCTTAGCCTTACCAACAGGATTGCTAGATCTCCCCGCAAAACAAAACCATCAACAACTGATAACATACGGCAAACACTTGAGAGATCAAGTGGAGTTTGTTCTCAAAGGTAGATGTATATTGGAAAATCTATACCAGTTACAGGATAGAGCACATGGACTTCGTGCAGAGATCCAGCAATCAGAACAAAGAATGGTAGAAAAGAGGCTAGAAGACGAGAGCACAATTGCAGACTTGCAATTGGCATATCAATCAATCTACTCCGAGGAAAACAAGCAACATCTCTTTGCTTGGAAAGAACAGTTGGCATACAAGGTGAAAGCCTATGACACCCATTCAGTAGAATTGATTGATTATCGACGAGAGATCGCCAATATTATCAACTTCGCAAGAACGTTGGTAATATCTTTCCCGCGCATAGAATATCAATGCGAGGGAGGAGAATACATCGAGATGGTCACTATATAGAATTAGTTCAGGGATGTCATCCGCAGTACCTTTCTTGATGATCCAAACGGTTGCAAGTTAGCCAAGGTGGCAGCTCTATCAACCCAGTTCGAAGAGGCAGCTGCTCAGTGTATAGACTTCAGATATCAGCTCACAACAGGCGAAGTAATGCTTAAACGCCACGTCATCATTCTGCAGAGCATTAACTCCCCCGAGGCTGAAGAAGTCAACGAATGGATAGAAACACTGTTGATTATGGGTGAGTTGTAGATGCACCAAGGAAGGACATCCTACACCCTCCAAGTGGCATTTATGATACTTGAGTTTGACTTGATGCCCCTTTCCAAGTTAACTCCATATCCCTTAAATCATGCATTGTCAGATCCCACTGATTAAGGATGTCTAATTGGCTTCCATAATTTGTGGATCTCAGATCTCCATTAAATATGGATGTCTATTTTGGAGGGATACTTTGTATTAAAGTTTACCTTTAGTTTACTTTCAGTCAACTGAAGTAGTTTCTAGTTGACTCTTTGTTTAGTGTCAGTTAACTGAAGTAGTTTTCCAGTTAACTGTTTGTTCCCCCCTTTTTAGGAATAAATCTTGCTAATTGATTGGCAAGAACTCATTGCTAACTCAAGGAGATTTTGGGGTTGCCCACTCCTTTGAGTTCTATAAATAAGAGTCTTGGGCTCATTGTTTGTTTAACCTTTACTTGCTATGCAAAATTGTTGTGCCATTGTTGCCAACAGCTTTGAAAGCGAATATTTGTTCACTCTTGGATGAGAGTTCATTGGTTGATCGTAATTGTGCATGATTTTGTGCCTTTGCTGTCCCAATCTTTGTAATTCGTTGATGAAGCTTGAAGAAGAAAATCAGAAGGCGCTTGCATTTTGATCTACATATTTGAGTTTTTTCTACATTTTGTATCTAATAGCTTCTTGTTTCATTTCCCTCCTCGGATAGGGGTTCCTCCTCCTTGGATATTTGTTATTAACAGTTATCGTTTGTTGTTGTTTAATGGATTGTCCTTCAACCTATACTTCGGATAGGGATTCCTCCTCCTTAGCAAGTTTGTCGGCCAAAACATTGTAATTTGTTGTTTCTTGTAAGTCGTTTCCTAGCCCATACCTCGGATAGGGGTTCCTCCTCCTTGGCAGGTCTTAGATCCAACTTACCGTGAAGAGCATTTGCTTGTATCTAACCTTATCCCGGCATATATCCGAGAGTTCAGAGCCTCGGCCATATTCTAAGGAGACGGCGGATTCAAGTGATCCAACCAATCCATTCTTGCTCCTATACCCTCATGCTCTATTTACCTTAAGGATATTGGATAGATTAAAAGCTAGAACAATCGTAGTTAAGATCTACAGAAACCAGAGAAAAATCTTAGCTGCAGCACATTGTGTTTGTGCACCCTTGTGTCCTACTGCTAAATACAAAAAGATAGGAACCTTAGTTTACCATTCCCTTCCTTACGCATTGCATTCAGCAAAGAGGGACTTCTCCTCTTTAAATAACGAAGAAGTGTTGCAAAACATTTGTAATAGTTGAACGTTTACAATCAGCACTCTAGAGGTGCTAATTTAAACACCAACATACATATATATATATATATGCACTTGCAGCCTAGAAGTTGAATTAAGATTAGAAAATTACATAGCATCATATAAAGACTTTATAAACAACAAAACTACCAAAAACTTGAATGTCATTTAAAACATGCATGATAAATATTCATCATTCAAACTTCAAGTTCAATATTAAAATAATAATATCAAGCTCAACACTTTTAATCATCAAATGGATTTTCTAAATCATCATCATTGACATTAGATGAACCACAAGCACTGTTAGCGCTACTTGCACTAAAAGTGTGTTGGCTTTCGAAATCCTCATATGCAATATGCTGAGAAGTGGAAGCATCCAAATCCGTATGCTCTGGCTCTATATCCCACAACTTTGTGTCCCCTTCCTTGTAGTCATGTTGTTTGTGCAAAAGGAGACACAAGTTGGAATGAACGTATACTAAGTTCTCTACTCTTTTGGAGTGCAATCTATTGCACTTTGCTGAGTGGATGAAAGAATGTGTACTCCAATTCCTCTCAGATGCAAATGAACTAGCAACCTATGAAGAGAAAGTAAACCATTAAAGTTATACATTATATTTATTAAAACTTTAAGGACTAAAAAATAAAAATAAAAATTTATTAAACTTGTGATAAAACTTTGATTGTGAGGGGTTGTAGGTGTTGGAAGAATTGACCATGGAAATACCACCAACTATGAGCATCTGTGAAAACCCCTTGTTCTCCCTAATATAAATTTGCAATTGTTGGTTTGATGTTTTGAATTTTTCTTGAAAAGTTTACCAGAAAATGCATAAAATTGACAGAACACAAAAATGTTGAAGCACAATTATATTATTATATCAGAGATCATACATATCATGAAATTACATTGAAAGTACTCATACCCGGAAACAATCTTCTAATCTCGAAAAGTTGATGAAACCCTCCTGTAAATCCAATGAAGCAGCACAAGTAGAACTCCTAAATAAAGTATTGCACAGCCTCAGAATTGCATAAACATTGAAAAAATTTAGTTCTCCAATGGCTGAAGATGACTGAAACCCTTGGTCTCCATGTCAAATCCCGAGAACACCAAAAATGACAAAGTCAATTAATCATCAAGAATGAATTTTATTTGCTTTTGATGCTCAATATATACTTCTCTCAATTAGGTCGATTCCTCCATGAGATCATTTTAAATGTATTTAAATGTTTGATACCCCATTTAATTACCTTCTCAACTTGGGCGTACCATTTTAGCAAATATTATATCTCACTTTATTAATAATTTAAGTGGCTCACCTTTTTATAAAGTTAGAATATAACTTTATAATATTCCCTTTTATTAATTAAATATACTTAACCACTTAAACATTAATATCTCCCTCAATATTCAGTATTTTGACATGTCGTCTGAAGTTGGGGTCAACAATGTATAACCCCCATGTGTCTAGGTGCCCTGACTAAAAATAGCATCACTGCCAGATTGACTTACTATAAATAGTAAGTTCCTCAAACTAAGCCAAACACTAATCTCCAAAGACCTGGAACTGAACCCAATATTGAACTAAAGAAATGGAGTGACAACAACCTCCATTAAATGCCACTAAGACCCTCTATCCAAACATATTAGCCTACAAGGGTCCATGTAATAGGCTAACCCATCGAACTCTAATGCTCACAAAAATGGGGACATTACAGCATCCTTCTTAAACCTATCACAAAGAGCCTCAACACTTTGACCATTTGAGTGCACAAAATCAATGAACTCATTCATGGTTACATCTTGCAATTCCATTTCAGAGAAGAGTCTATGGAATGCTGCCTTGTATGCTTCAGCCACTTCAAAATCTCTATATGTGGGAAGCCTTCCTAGCACAAAAAGAATCTCAGCACTAGAGTATTTTGGAGTCAATGCGAAGGAAAGAAGATGTAATGGAGTGGTCGTTTTGTTCCTACTTTCTTCAACAATTGCATGCACTTGTTTGAAGAAAGTCTCTTCAGGGACTTGCTCTTTCGCATTTATGATGCTCTTCATCTTCTCAACCATTGAGTCAATGCCATCATATATTTCTCCAATGCAAGGCTTGTCCATGTCAGTATAGCAAATCATGCTCAAAATGGGCTCATGAAGCTAAGGAGATACTCCAAATGATCCCACCATGGGTCATCTAATATCATTTGCTTAATTTTTGTTGCCCTATCAAAGTTGTATTGCCGCCATATAGACCAATTTTGGCTAATCACCACGCTAGAAAAGCACCTCTCTAACTTTCGCAATTCATCTCAAGATGATTGTGTTAGAGGTGAAATGGGTCTCCGCAACCTATTAAACTGCTATTGAGGCCAGGTATCAAACTCTGATATCAGGCCTCAATTGAATGCTGGCTTAAAAACAAAATAGTGGAGCCTTGTCTCAACAAATGAAAAGAGCTATATCAGCTTTTAGTTCTTACATTTAGAGGTTAACATGTCCTGATTACAGCCATCCTGGCTACAATAGCATTCGTTAAATCACCTATATAGGTTTCAAACCCCCCTAGATGTAACTTAGAAACATCTCCACATAATGATGTTCATACTTGTGTCTCCATAGAAAAGAAGTGTTGGATTGGTAAATAGTATGCTTTACTGTGATGTTGCACCATCCACACGTGGCTATAGATCACTTCTTTCCAATGGTGGGTACAACAGACAGTCCAATATATTCTGACATCTAAAATCTGAAATCAATCAAACAATTCAACAATTCCAGAAGAAATGTTAATTATTTCTTCCATCATACTTATCGATTATCACATTGTACTTCTCAAACAGTCCGATCTGAGCTTGCCCAATCCACCTTCAAGAGGAAGAGTCCAATGGATGAACATCCAACCTGGATGAATAGACAAAAAAACAATGTTGATTTGGTTTGGCATATTTTCATTTAAGAAATCCTCAGTTTCCTGCAACCCTCAATTCCTATTAAATTGTAGGACCGTAAGAAAAGTGTTTTGATCATCACACAAGATGTGAGTTTCACTAAGTGATGCTTGCAGGTTTGAGACCTTATTAACTACCCAAAACACATCCTCACCATTTGTAGTTGACCCTCTTGGAGAATAGCAAAAGCAATGGAATTAAACTGCTATTGAGGCCAGGTAGCATAGGATACAGAGGTCTCATGATACTGTTCTTGATGATATCAGAGTTTGGATATAGTTAACTCTAGCAATTCTAGAGCTTTTAACAAACACATATTTTCCCTCAAAATTATTACAGTGGCTCAACAACTACATATTTATAACCTACCTTGAGTTACCTGATTAAAAACCCCTTCAAATTCCTCTAACTCAATATTATTCATTGGTAGAGCAATTCTTCAAATGCAACCTAAGAGATTGATCACATCAGCTACAATGCTCATATCAGTTCAGGACAGAGGCTAGTCGTCATCTCCTTAAAAACCCATGTAATAACTTTGCTGTTTGGAAACCAAGACAGGAAGTGAGTTTTTGGGATGCTTTGAAATTGGTTGCCTTAAATATTGCTTCTTTAGAGATTATTAAAATAAAAAGTTACCATGTTTTTAAGGGATTTTATCTTTATTTTTGAAATGAAAAAAGTAATAAAAAATCATAAGTACTCTCTCTCTACACCACACCTCCCCCCCGCCACTTTTGTTTTAACCATGCATTTATCAAGGTATTAGGAACCACAGTATTTTAACTATCCCAAAACAATCCATATATATATAAATTCTAACCTATAAACTGATGAATTATCAGTTATATAACAAAGATGAAAGATGTACACTGTATAGTCCTCTTCATTTGTGAGATGACTTATTAGAGTGGAGGACTGTATTATAAAATCTGACACATATGATCTGACATCAGACTCATCGCCTTGCACTTAAATGATTTTGGAGTTCATAATCACTGCGATTGGGAGTTTTGTGTGACTTCCCTGATCCCCACTTTCTCTCGGGCATGATGTTAAGAGTGATTGAGTTGTACCTTAAAGTCATAGAAGCATGTATCTTTAAAAATTTGCGTTTTCTCGTGATAAATCATTTATCACTGCCTCTGCTGCTTTTTGCCCCAAAAACTAGTGATTTTCTGGATTTATTGGGTCAATGCATTTCTGCAGTTTTTTTTTACCAATTAACTGTTAAAATACCGTGATTTTTTTAAAAAAACATGTTTTTTGGTCAATAATCGTGACTTTTTTCTGCTTAAAAACCCCATCTGTGATTTCATGGTTAGGGTTTCTCGATTTTTTCAATTTCTGTGGCATTTTTTTCAGTTTTTCCTAACCATAACTGTAACTGTAAGTCTGTAACCCTAACCCAATTTTTTCCTGATTTAATCCCAATAAATTGAAAAACCTTTATCTTTTTGTTTGCTGAGTTATTCCGGAAAAAGATTTTTGCATCTATATCTTAAACTATTCCATCTATTTCACATCTTCATTATATAATATATTATGATGTCCTTGGTAGCTTTTCATTTGTCTTCTCATACTGCAGCTGCATTATACACTTCCTTGTACCTGACTGTACGTATATTGATCCACAGCCCCACCAATCAGTTCTGTTAATAGTGGACACTGGACACTAGTGGCATACCGTATTACTATTTGCTTTACGTTCAACATTCAAAGATGCATATATAATTTCAGTAAGCTTGTTAACAAGATTGGTCAAGCATTTTTTGATTGCTGATATATATTTTAAGACATTTGCATAAATTAGTTTTGATTGCTGACAAGTTGAGCTTTAAATTCTTAACAAGAAACCCGGTCTTCAGATATACTTTTATTTGAATACTTGATGATGCTAACCACCCAGAATTATCAATGGAAATATACATTTCATGGATGTAGGCCTGGAATTTGATTGTCGCTCTTTGCCTGTGAGCCTACATTATTGTCACTGTGCAATCTTAGGGCTAAGGGATATGTTTACCACTTCTTTAGAGGATGGGTTCAGAACAGGGATGGTGCAGAGGAAGGTAAGGGCGATGATCCTTAAGACTTACACCCCTGCAGAACCAATTTTATCCCTTACCATTCCTTGCTTGTAGGGGATGCCTTTATGTTCTATGGATCATATCCTCTGTCTAAGCCCTTAGCCTTATCAGACTTCTCCACCATAAACGTTGGCTTTTTCCAGATGTATTTTCCTTGCTGCTGTGCTTTATTGTCTTCGGTGCAGATTTTGGCGACATACACAAGATACATTGTGTAAAGCACTACTCAATGGATTTTGTTAGAATTTCTTTTCCTTAATACCACATTATATCATTTGGTTTTTATTGTTGATTGCTTTTAAGTTCTTGATTTTGATTGTAGGTTACTTTTAATTTCTTGCTGCTAATTGTGCAAGTTAGCATGAATTTGTGCCTTAATGATTCTGGATATACATAAAAATGGTTTTCCTTGAATCTGCTAACAGCAGATACATGTTATTTTATGACCAGAGTCAATTCAGATTTTCTTCGAGAATCTTCTAATACTTTCCAACTGTGGAGGTATCTGTACTTGTGTGTATTTGTCTCTGACTTTTGGATCCTTAAGTAAAGTTGAAATACAACATGATACTTAGTAACTTACAGCAAGGCTTTGTCAGTGAGTGCAACAAATCTTTGCAATTGATATCACACATTTTGATTATTTTCTGTGCTCCCCAGGGATGTGTCCCCTGCTAAATATGATCCTGTTCAGTATACAAGGACTGCCACAGACAAGGTTGGCATTTTACAATTGTTATACTGCTGAATATGAGTTAAACCATAGTCAGCAGGAAATGCCGCTTTTATAATGCAAAAACGTATCAATCATACCCTGCACAGATAACTCATAGAACAATCCCATCTATTAGCATCCCAGCTGAGGTCAAACTGTAACATAGCCAGTTACCTTTTACTTAACCGTTCCTCTTTGTTAATGAGTTTGACAACAGAACATGCAGTCTTGAAGGCTTTGAAAAAACTTCAATAATAAATCCCTCAGCTAAATATGTACGCCAGTTAGGCATATTTTTTTAACTCATGCTCAGATATATATAATCAATTATCTATGCTCACAAAGGTTCTATAATGTCTATGATGTTATCAAATGAATATTTGAAATTTCCTTATATTTTAAAAGTTACCTTACTTTTTAATAGCTGCCCCTTTCGTCCCCTAAAACATGACCTTAAGGAAAAACCATTCCAAAATCCGTCCCCCCATCCCTTGCTGTCCCTGTCCTGGAAACTTGGAGAAGCATAAATTGTTTTTCATGTTTATCTTTAAAAACCAGACTTCATTTAAAGCATGTATATTTCTTATTAAGGTCTCCTGTCTAGAAGAACCTTAGAAATGACTAGTTGTATTCATTGTCCCATTGTGGCAAAAGTTATTCTTTAAATTTCATTTCCCTAGTTTTTACAGGCCATAGAAAATGGTATTGGCTATGGAACATGGCTACATGGAGAGGCAGTTGCTGCAGGAATGGTAAAGCTAAGATGACCTGATTTGATTTATTTTCATTAGACTGCATTTTTAAAGATGTATTTACGAAGGATTAGTAATGATGAAATTCTTCCTTAGGTGATGGCAGCAGATATGTCATATCGCATAGGGTGGATTGATGACATGTTACCAAACCAAATACTTCAGTTACTTAAGCAAGCCAACCTTCCTACCACTCCCCGCGAGGAAATGACAGTGACAAAATTCAAAACTATAATGACGGTAAGTTCCTTTTGAGGGGAATGTAAGTGCTTTTTGTTTGTTAGGCAATCAAATCTATTAAATAAAAAATTTGTATACCTTAATATTTGGTTGTAGGTGGATAAAAAGGTGGCTGATGGATTGTTACGACTCATTCTCCTCAAGGGACCCCTTGGTAACTGTGTCTTTACAGGAGATTATGATCAGAAGGCCCTTGATGATACACTTCATGCTTTCTGCCAATCTTGACATTAGATTAAGATAGTCATATAACATCTGGCTAAGCTTCCATTCCAACAAAGTCAATGTGCTTAAGCAGTGGGTTTACCATGGTTATTCACCTGTTTAGGCATTTGGCACTACCCAATATAGGTCCACTTTTCTCCTAATTGGAGTGCTAACCCTAATCACAATTTATATAAATCAAAAGAATTGCAGGAAGAATAGTGTCGAATGTTAATTATCCGAGGTCAACTCATTTCTTTCAATTGTCCATATTTTCCGCAGTTCAATCTTTGAAGAGTGCGTATAATAGTATCATTGTCCTGGAAGATGGTTTAGCAAATGCATCAGGTCATACTAATAATTCACATTCATTTCAAAAGAAAGTTCATTTTGAATGTTTGGAATTCTTGTGAAAGGGGCTTATTTAATAATAATGATTGTGGCTTTTGACGAAATTGATCTCGGGATTTGTTCATTCTTGGGTTTACATATCCCTCATCCAAGAAGTACTAGGAAATGTCCCATTTTATAAAATTTTGTGCCTTTGGAATGAAATTCCACTGTTCTATTTCTTTCCAATATCCTGAAGCACCTTTTAAAACTAAAAGAGAGAATTCAGGAGCAGAACAAAGCAGAGTTGTAAAAAATATTATACTGCATATAAACAATAGTCCTGATTAGATCTTTATAAAATGGAAGAAAAGAGACATGTAGCAAGAAAAAGATGAAAGAAATTATTTCTCCACAATCGTCCTACCAAAATATTTGCAGAATCTGTGCGATTTAAGCTTCTCTTTTCTCATGTTCGACCATTTCTCCCATGAATTTTGCCATATTATCTTAATGTAGTTGTTAGCTTTGATACAATTACTACCCAGGTGTGTTAATGTCTCACAGCATTTTATATCTTGAAAATTGTAAAGAAAATTTGTGGCTCTTCTAAGATTCTCCTTCAGAATCTGGATTGCATTTACCCCTCCTTTATAATTGATTGTTGCGAAATAATGCATCCTACTTTTTTTGTTGTAGAAGAAACAACTTAGTCTGTGCAATAAATATAAAAGAAAATGGAACTAAAGATTCACACCTGTGATGAACGCATTGCCAAGGCCTCACTTTATAGCTTTAACTGCATGTGTTTCTTGACAAATGTAGGATGCCCTCTTCATAATATCAACCTTGACAGCAAGTGACAGGACTCATCTTCAAAATGAAGTGGTTGGATAGCTCAAAATCTTGTCCCATTATGATTTTGTGCTAGTTCACAGGGGGGTGTTGAGCTATTTCATCTACTTATTGGAGCGATCCTTAAAGCTATACTTCCACTTGTGGAGAAGTGGAATAGACTAGCATGGTCTATTCAACGCTCACACATCTATAATGCGTATGATGCCTCATTATTTTCTTCATCGTACCCATCCCTTTATAATACGAACTCGATAACTATTAAAATTAGTTCAATCGAATTCTTTATCCTCATTTTAGTCTTTGAATTGAAAATTTAAAATATTATTCTTTTTAATAGACAAAATATTATCCTTGCACGTATTTATAGGATGTTAGCTGGCATTTGGTTTTGATTGTTGAACAGATTCTTAACCTCTGTGCTTCTTTGGAGTTTGTTACTTTCACTTATATTCCTAGAGAATGGAATGTTGTTGTTGATTGTTTGGTTAAATGGGCTTATGATCATATCCATGATTGGAATTTGGTGGACCAGGGTTAGTTACCCCTGGGTTTGTCTCAACAGTTGGATCACTTGGTGGAGCTTGACCGGGCTATGTAATGTCGTTGCTTTGTACTTCTTCTTGTTTTAATAAAAAAATTCCCCTCTTTATGCTTAGAATAGATCTCACCATATTTACATATGATGTCATTACTTTTCAATTATGAGTTAAGTGTTTTTACAATTCAATCATATATTATTTATAAATATGCAAACCAATTTCCAAATGAATTGTATTAATTCAAATATTAAATAGGGTACCACTTGGTATTCTCATACACAATTTATTCTCATTATGTTCAATAAAATTAAAATACATCATATCTTTTGTCAATCATTTTGATATGACTGAATTCTTATTGAAAAACACATACTTATTTCTATGGATGCAAAAAATATGTTTACAAATTCTTCAATCCCTTGTTCTTTATCTTCTTCAATATAATTATTAGAGTTTTCTCACTTGTGATGGCCACCCACATCGTACATCTTTCATTGAAGATCTCAAAGTGATACACCATCACCACTAGATTTAATTTTTCCCTATCTCTCATATTGTGTTTTGTGCTTGAAGTTGTTCATCTCTAATCTGACCAATCCTAGTGGAAGTAGATGTTTTGAAATACTAGTTGGTGTTATCATAGAATTGTCAAAGTTGCAAATCATGTAGGATTCTATGTTGACTACACATACACATTACCACCCACACATTTGCACCCACAACACACACACACACACACACACACACACACACACACACATACACACACACACGTGCATGCACCATGCGTTGTACACACACCTCTCCTCTATCCCTCTACTTCTCTATCACACCCCATATTTTCGAACTAATTTAATTGCGATATTTTCACTAATTATACGTCAAATACTTTGTTATGCATTGTAAATTATGTTATCAAAACTATGATTTGAGGATAATTATGCTAAGATTGTTTTATTTTATTATGATATGATGAAAGAGAATATCAATGTGATGATGATCAAAATAAATAGATGTGATTATGTATCTTCTTGATTATTGTTAAACAAATGTTTATATTATATTATGTAGTTATGGTTAATAAACTAACTACCTTGTTGGTTAAATGAGGTGGATGTAAGAAACTAGTTCCTCCTCCTAGACGAGGAGGGAGAGTTTCACTGAAGAGAGGGAAGAAGATTAGGTAGAATAACAAGTACATCATGACTCTAAGAATCCACACACACACACAGTATTGTGTCTTGTTGCATATGTTGATTGGATATTTTTTGTGTCATAAGTATGGTAGTACTTTACGCCATAACATCATCATTAATTTATTTTTTGGTCATTCTCTATCTCATTAAGTTGTCATGGTACCTTTAGTAGTTTGGCATCAACTTCTTGTCTTGCACTTCTCCTTTTTGATGCTATTGTATGTTTGATAAGATTTCCATCATGGAACAAAAGTGTAACAAATTGCCTCTTCGCTATCTAAAAGTTGCTTATCTCTAACAAGCCTGATAATTTTTTTAATATCACATTGATCTTTATTTCTCACTTACTATATAAGTGAATAATCTAGAACTCAAATGTGCATTTTTCCAAAAAAAAAAACATCAACTTATTATGCTATTTCATGGAGAAGTTGTATTGTACATGCATTGTGCTAAAATTAAGCTTACAAGTTCTAAGCATAGCAACATTTTATTACATCAATGGATCATAGTTCCCTTTATCAAATATCATACTTTACAAATCTTTTTAACAATTCTTTTCAAAATACAATGTTATAATCTTGATGTGAAATACATACAATCAATAATACTACATGTATAATAAGGTCATGTTTTTGAATCATCAAGTACAATTTCATTATTACAATCTCAAATGAAATCAAATATTGTCTCTAATAAACCAAGTCTTCAGCATCTCAACTACAAGAGGGACAACATCACCTGAGTGCTTTCTTCCAACCACAAACCAATGGTCCCCCACACACCATCCAATTGGAAGTGGCCCTACCCTTCACACCTAATTGTATGATTATCAAAGACTTAAAGAGTGGAGACATAAGTTTTGTCAAGATGATTGATCATGCATCTCACTTTTACCTATCCATAGGAGAAAGTATCATGAAGATTCATAAACATTAACCATTATAAATGGCTCTCAATTTGAAATGTGATTTAATGTGAATCAAATGCAAGATTCAAGATCATTTACCATAGGCACTCAATCTATGATGTGAACCAATATGTTTCAAGTCAAAATCAAGATGTGGTGAAGAGAGAACTAAAGGATTTGAATGCAACTCATGTGAGCTTTCATCAAGATGGAGGTAGAATCACATTGCATATTGTTCGACTACACTCACATCCCTTATTTTTTCCTTTTATGTAGAAACCCTAGACACGTATATATGAAGCCCTAGGATGGAACTTAATTATAGTTCATGATCACAAAATTCTCATGTACAAGCACCCTAAAATACAAGTACATGAAATTATGAAACTTTATAATTGAGTGTATTTGCATAAATATCCCCCCAAAAAACATGGTTATGAGACCTCTCAGCTAATAAATTATGATGATGAAATTTTATACTTAGTGTGATTATAGTTTCCAATTGTCAAACCAGTGAAGTGGTCTTTGAAGACAAGAAAAATATTAAGGGTAAATAAAATGGAAGATAATGCAATACATACACAATACCTTCACCTGAAACCCTTCTTTCTCCTCAAATAGAGCTAAAGTAGAGTGCACCCTAGCTCCACTTGATGTGCTCTTTTGATGTGTTGATGGAGGAATGTGGTTTCTTATCAAAACAATAGCATGATGATAGGATTGATATGATGATAGATCAAATGGATAGGATGAGGATAAGATGAAGATTAGCTAAGTTGTGGAAGAAGTAGATAAAAAATGCAATGGAATAACAATAGGATGAGAAGATATTTCTAAATGGGGTGAGAGGCGTCTCATTTATAGAATTTCCATGAGAGAAATAAAAGGCCAAGATAAATTGGTTGGCGGATAGATAGGATTGAATGAGGATTAGGGCTTGGATCAAAAGTTGTAGTCATGTGATGTCACATGAGGGATAAGGGCTGGTTTTAGGATTTGATTAGAGCAACATCCTTATATGAATGGCTAGGATTTAGAGATGTAGTATGAAATGGATGGATGGGATGAAAAGTTAGTTTGAATTTTGGAAAGTGTCTAGATTCAATGAATCTAGACAAGGTCTTAGTCATGTGAGAGGGCACTTTGTCACATGATGGCAGGTTTAGATTGTGATCCATATGAATGAATCTAATGGCTAGGATTAAATAGTAAAGGATTGAGGGATAAAGTGGAATTAAATATTAGAGGAAAATATAATGGGAATTATTTTTTTTGTATTAAAGATTGAAAAAAAAAAATAGAAGTACATAATCATCTAATTGGGCATATTGTTTCTTAGTAGACCATGCAAGGTCTTCTTATCAATTAGCTATTGAGAGACCACATAGGGTCTTTACTAAAAAATAGGATAAGGATCATCTGAGCATTTCCATTTGTAGTATATAAAACATACTGATCAAACTACTAAGTTGACTTTTGCGAAGAGTGGACAAAACATACTAATCTAAAAACTAGGTTGTCTTTTGCAGAGAATATACAAAACATATTATTCTATAAACTAAATTATAAACTAGATTGTTTGTGCATATCCTAACTATGATAAAAATAAATAAAACCATGATATGGAAATAATATTATTAGTAAACACCCTACCATTGATCTGAGAGAGATGTATACTTTTGTTGTAGGTATCAGTGGCATTCCATGGTGGATCAACTTTTGAGATGTCTACATTGGATCTAACCCCTTCTATAGTGAAATCTTCTTCATAACTAATATAAAACCTTGGACCCTTTTAAATTTAAGGTCATTCTACAATGCCTCATTTGAGTGTTATTTGTTATTCCTCTTTTGAAACTCTAGGTAATTTTGCATATAAGGAATATTATCAACTTTATTGAAAGGCCAATTTGTTTCATATTTAATCTATGTTTTGTTGGTTTTCTCCATGCTATCATTTAGAAGCTTCCTAATTTTGTCTTTTGAAATATCCATTGTGATAGTTACCTACACAAAAATATTGTAAAACATGAGTCTTCTTAAAGACTCGATAAGTACTCTCCTAGCACCCTAAAAAATATATCCTCATTTCTAGCCTTCCAAATAGCCCATAAAATATTACATGATAGCATAATCCAAAATAAATTATAAGAGTGACTTAATCCTTCCACAAAACCAAGGAGAATATCCTGCAATTGATTTTACCTTTATCTCCCCACCCTACAAGATCAACAAGAAACATATTTCAAACCTCTTTTGCAAACAAACATTCAAAGATGTGTCTAATACTCTTAGGTTGTTTACAAATAATACATAAGTTCAACATGGAAGAAGAAATAGAAAAGGGGAGTTTTTGAACCAAGAATAACCATTTAAAGCAAGCAATTTTGGGTTCTAAAACATTAGACCATAGAGGCTTGAAAGTTTTTTACCATTGTTTTCTAGGGAGATCAAGATTCCAGCATTTGTTTATATGAGTGTGGAGGTCTTGGGGGACACTTAAAGCTTTGTAAATTATTTTAGGTATTAGGTTTGGTAACTTAGTACCCTCAATCCAAGTGAGATTATCAAGGAACACATTGTCAATAATTTTGAAAACTAAGAATTGAATCATTTTGCAAGCCTTCATAAGAACAAAAAAGGTCCTCCATTGGGTTGGAGGGAGATTAAATTCATTAATCAAATCATTCCAATTTTTTAATTGATTATTACATAATGTATCATTAAAATATCTAATACTTTTAAGTGTCAAGCTTTCGTCGAGCATCCTTGCAATAAAGCCTGAGGTTTGTCTCTATTAGTAAGATTCCACTAGATAGACCTATTAGAGCTCCAAGTACCCCTAATAGGATCCATAAACTCGTAGTTTTTAACCTATTTCTAATTATCTCCCAAGATTTCCATATGCTCTTAAACACATTGGAACCAACAGGAAATACTGGAAAATTACTAAAAAGTGTTGCAAGTATGAAGGTGTTGTCATTGATTTCAAATGGTTAACTGGTTGTTGTTGTCATTTATGTCATGGAAGATGGTTATTGGTTGTATATGTCAAGGATATTGAGAAAATTGTAATAAAGAAAGTTTGTAGGTATTCATTGTTTGCTCCAGGTTTTGCTCTAGGATGTGTTGCTATGCTAGTGAGGATTTGAGGTGTTGTTCATGATTTTTGATGGTTGTTATATCTAGAATTTAGGCCTCTAGATCATTGTACAGTGCCAAATATTTTCACCAGTATATGTACTATTCTTTTCTATGTATCTGGTCGTCATTTAGGAGAAATGTAGTTGCTCCAGATTTCTCTAATTTGTGGTTTCAAAACTTGTGGTTCTGGAAATAAGTTGATATGATCATGTTCAAGTTAATTTTTCTATCTAGAGAGATTTGATCGAATTAAGGTTGTGTGTGCTTAATTGTTCTATGTGTTTTACATGGTTGTTGGTCAACCTTGTGTTAAACACTACTTACAAAGTTCATGAAGTGTGGTGAAGCGTGTTAGGACTTATTTAGGTCCTCATTAAGTATGTGTTTGGGCTGCCCTCATTCTAATTCCACTGTAGAGTGTTTTGGTGTCACACTAATTTGAATTTGTAAATACAAATGGTGTGTGGCCGACTTTGGATGAGTTTCAAAGTTGAAAATGGTATAAATATGAGTTGAGATGTTTGTAAAATATGAATGCAAGAGCAAGATAGATGCGAGATAGATGTGAAATAGTGTGTGTGTGATGCGAGTTTTAGCAGATCAGTGCAAAATTCAAGTGGTGATTTTTCAAAGGTAGTGAGTTGAAGGTGTACTCTATCATTCAAGCATGTCTGCAAGTGTGTGAGAAAACCATGGTGGAAATCTTTGTTTCATTGAGATTGTTTTCTCTCTATGACAAATCTCTTCTATCTTCTTTGAAATTTTGTGGCAGTACGCCCTCTGGGTGGTTAACCCTTATTGGACAATGAGTCTTGGTTCGGGCAGTAAGTCATGTTTTTGCAATGAGCCTTTGTATTCAGTTTTGATATTATCTATATTGTGAGATAATCCTCACCGTGGTTTTTCATTTATTGGGTTTTCCATGTAAATCTGGTTTTATTGTGTGTATGATTTTACTTCTTTTAGTTTTTGCTTTTACACTTAATGACTAATCACATTAGCAAAGCAAAGGATTTGTGAATGGTATTTGATCTAACCTCTGGTGAAAGTTTTAAAGGTTAAAATTGCTACAACTGATTTACCCCCCCTCTCAATTGTCTTATTCAACAATTGGTGTCAAATCTTGGTTCCTTGGAGAAGAGCTTACCCACTTAAGGAAGGTCTGGGATGGCAAGCAAGATCAATATTGAGTGTCCTAGGTTTGATGGGACTGACTATGCCTTCTGGAAGACAAAGATGGAAGGATATCTGAAATACTATGGATATGATGTTGAGAAAGCTTATAAGACTGCATACACTGCTCCTACAAATGGTCCGCGTATAGCTAATGAGATCAAGGCACATGAAGTGAACAATAAGGAAAAGTTCATTCTAAAGAAGTCTTTCACATTCTGAATTAATTAAATTTGCAAATCTGAAGACTACTAAAGAGGTTTGGGATGCATTGGAAAAGAGTCATGAAGGAGATGAAAAAGGTCAAAGAATCAAAGTTACAGAACTTGGAGGCACAATTCGAGATCATACATATGTCTAAAGATGAGAATATTAAATCCTATGTACAGAGAGTGGATGAGATGGTAGGTGGAATGTGAGGACTTGATGCTACAATAGATGAATCTGGGATTGTGAAGAAGATTCTCAAAACTCTCCCTAATGCATATAATGAAAAGGTGTCTGCTATTGAGGAATTTGTAGATTACAAAACTTATACTAAAGATCATTTATTTCTACTCTAACATCATTTGAAATGAAAAATCCTAGCTTGAGAAATGGATCAAAGTTATAAACTACTTTTAGAGCTACAAATATTGAAGATTTGAATGAAGAAAACTTTGATGAAGTGGATGCTAACTTTGTAAGAAGGATGAAAAAGGGTTCCAGTAAGTATGAAGGTAAGTTACCCTTTTAATGCTTTAGTTGTGGAGGAATAGGTCATTATGCTTCAAGATGTCCCAAAAGAGCTAAGAAGAATAAATATAGAGTAAGAAAAGAAAACAAAAGGAAGATGATTAAGAAAGCATATTATGTAAATGAAGATGTTGGCATTTTTGATGAAGAGTTTGATTATGGAGATTTTGATGATAATGAATGCTTGTTTTTGGCTATAAAAGATGAATCTACTTCTGTTAATGCTAAGAGATAGGTGAAGGAAAGTGCTCCGAAGAAAGTTGAAGATACTGTAATCTCTACCATTCAGGCTAAACAATAAAAGAACTACTGGGTTGTTGACAGTGTTGTTCACATCACATGACCAGTAATTAAAGTAAGTTTGTTAAACTTGAAAAATATGATGGAGGCTTAGTTAAGTTTGGAGATGATAATGGTGCTAAGATTTGTGGGATAGGTTCAGTTTTGATAACAAGCATAATATTGATGATGTCTACTATGTTAAGGGTTTAAGGAATAATCTCTTGAGTGTTGGACAGATGTGTAGTAAAGGATATAATCTTGTATTCAAGGATGAGAGATGTGAAATCGAAAAAAGGATCTAGAACATTGATTACTGGTGGTAAGAATTTTGAGGGAAATATTTATCAACTTAAGGGTGCTAACAAACACTATTTTATGTCTTAGATTAATGACAATTGGTTATGGCACTGGAGGATGTGTCATATGAACTTTGATAATATGGTGAGAACCAGTGATGTACAAGATGTGAGAGATTTACCAAGAATTACAAAGCCTATTAATGTTATTTGCAAGGATTGCCAGTTTGGAAAGCAAGCTAGAAACTACTTTAGGTCAAAGGAACAATCTACTATTGGTGTAGTCACAATTAGGAGGGTCCTCAAAGAGAACATTCCAGACTGTGCAACAAGAGTAAACACAACAGAAAACAACTCAAAGATATGAAACAAATGCAAATTCAATCATTCAATATATATGATAGAATTCAAATGCATACTATTTGACAACATGCGGGCTTACAATTAGGGTTCACAGGCCTAATCTCACAATTACATAATGTAGACATTGAAAAATGTCCTAATTGATGTCATACACTCGAATCGGATTTATTAACATCATTTCCTCTTTATCTATCCTCTTTTCACTTAATTGATTCAATTAGCCTAGCTAATTAATTAATTACATCATTTTCGTCTATTTGGCCTAATTAATTAAATTGGGTTAATTCACCTCTTTTCGCAATAACACTTCATCTCATTAAATTGAATAGATAAAAACATTTAATTTAATCTCCTAAGTCATCTTATTTAATGAAATAACCCTAAGTCATTTAATTAAATATCATTTCACCCCTCCCTTATTTATTAAATCATTTAATTTAATAAATATCATCTAATTCCTATAATCCCCTAATTGCATAAATTAAACCTTGTTTAATTAGCAATTAAACCTTGTTTAATTATCAATTAAACTAATTTTCCTCTAATCAAATGGAATATTCCCATGGAATATTCTTTATCCTTTTTGCACAATTAAAAATTTGTTTTAATTTGTAAATTAACCTTTTTCCTCATCCAAATGGAATATTCCCTCTCCTCCAATCAACTCACTTGGCTTCTCCAACAAGCTAAACCCTTCAACCTCTTTAGCAAGTTACCTTTGACCTGTGTGAACAAGTCAAAAGTGTGTTTGTTTGAGGCAATTGTGAGCCTTTGATTAACTTTCATCATGCATTCTCATTTGTTGATGAGAATCCATGACCCATGCCTCTCATCTCCTTCATCCTAAACTGTTGATTAAGCTTTTTGATCTCAACCATCCATTTCTCATTTGCTCTCCTATAAATAGATCAGTATTTGGAGACAAATGGATCCATCTTTTATTGCAAACTTATGTTGTTGAATTTACTCACATACACACTCATCTTTTTACTCACTTTTTAGCTTGTTTTAGTTTATTTTAATTGCATAATAGCTTAGAGCATCCATTAATGGCTTCCATGCATCCATCTTAGTTTGTAAATAAGTTAGAGTTTTCATCTTTTAGCATCATTTTAGCTTATATTAGCTTAGCAATTGCATAATTAGATCATTTATAGCATAAAATCATGGTAACTTAGCTTGCATCGTGTTCATTTTAGCATAATTTAGGTTTTTCACACATCAAACACCATGGTTTCATCGATTCTTTTCCATAGAATTGACTGAAACGAGCTCACTATCATGGGATTGGGAAAGGGTCGTCGATCCACATCAACACGACACCAATTCCACAACAAGATAAATTTTGAATGGATTAAAATAGATTTTTTGATGGCTTTCGTATTTTAGTATGTTAATTTTTGATGAAATGTTTGGTTTTAATCTTGTTTGATCGATCTTGTTGAGATCCAAGTATTGGTGGCTCCATTATGCTTTGATTCTTCATGGATCAAGCATAATTCAGCCCATACCGGTATCCTCACATCGACATTCTAGTGCTAGAAGGAGGGAAAACCGATCATTTAACTATTTTTTAGCTTGGAATCCATGTTCATGCTATTTGGCAGGTTGCAGTGACACTCAAACCACAAATAGTGACGCTATTTCAATAGCGTTGCCATATAGCGACACCTAGGCAATTTGAATTAGCGACACGTATTTAATTCACCAATGCCAATTTAAATATATCGACGTGTATTTAATTTGAAGATATTGTGAAACACAAACGGCGATGCTCAAACTCACCAACCCAATGCCATTGTTAGAAGCGATGCCCATCAAAATAGTGATTTGATTGTGCTCATTGGTCTTGCCACAAAGCGACACCCATTTTCACCAAAGCATCACCCATAGTTCAAATTGTGATGCTATCGTGTGCAGCGACGCCCAACTCTGGTAAGAAGTTAAATGATTGTCTTTGCTAAACATGTGCTTTAATTTTTTGACTTTATTTGAATGCTAACATGTCATTGACTTCTTGTTTTTTCTTTTTAGACTAACTGGTTTTGTAGATTGGGAGAAAAACTAGAAAAAAAATTACCCCAACTTATTGGGGTCATAACTTTCTACTCGATGGTCAAAATTTGAATCTATTTGCATCGTCAAAAAGCTTTCCAAGAGGACTAATTTAGTCCCTAAAAATTAAGTAACTTTGACAATCAACTTTTAAGGACCGACGCAAGTTTCAACCCCAAATTTCGCTCTAAAGGCCTCCAAAAACACGATTTACTACAGTATAGAAAAAACCAAAAAAAATTGAAAATTTTAATTTTTGGTTTTTCTTAGTTGTAGTTATTGTAACAATTTTTTAACACTTGTGGGGAAATTATAACCCACCATATGCTGCTTTGGTTTATGTTTTAGGACCACTAAATTTCCATTGGGTTTTAAAACTTGCAATCTTAGGACCAACTAGCTTTCAATTGGGCTTAAAATTAATTTTCAAAGTTGGATAAAATTGAGCCCTTACATCACATCTTTCAATTGGGCTTGAAATTGAACAAAGAAAACTCATCTTTCAATTAGTGCTTAAAATTAACTCATTATTGCTTTGAAGGATAAAATTGACAACTGTTTACTTTGTTTTGTGATTTTCAATTTTTCTAGTGAATGCATATGCAATTCTCTCGCATCGTTTGGTGATCTTGAGGAACAAAAACATTCTCTAACACTTTGCAAAATCACCTCCATCTTTCAATTTGGGTTTAAAATTGAACAACCATGCTAGTGTGAGAAAAGGCATAGCGTGTGTTCTCTCTTTGTGCATGCAAGCAAAGATGATCGAACTACAGAAGTACTTACTCACTATTGTTCACCTTTAGAGGGATTTCCTTGGTGGGAAAAAGTACTCACCCCAAGGGAATGACCCAAGCGGTAATGAGCATAAACCAGGCTCTGCCAAACCGCTATATAAATTTATGGTTTTCAATGAAAATTATAATAAATGGGAAGCGGTGCATGATAGATCTACCCCAGTATCTTTATGATGTGTAAAGCCCTTGTTCTAAGGGTTGGGAGACCTCTCACAAGGAGTTTATTATTGCACCCCCTAAACTAGATGCCCTTATTACGGACCTTTGTGTAGTAGCCAAAAATCCCTAATATCTGTTGATGTCAGGAGGTCAAACCCCTGAAGAAGTCCCACATACTTGTGGTTCTTAGTAGAGATGAAGAGTTTGTTATGGGAGATTCATGAGAACTCGAAGCTTGGCTGACCCATAGAAGTGAGTGTCATGGAGGGGAGCCAATGTGGTCAAGCTTCTAATCATTTGCTCTGAATAAGCACAGCTAGAGAAATCCAAGTGGGAATTCAACAAATATAGCCATTTCTATCCTAGGGTTGTAATGTTTGTGAATCATTTTAACACTTTGCTTGATTTCAAAATGATCCAAAAACAAACATTTACTATCCAAATTTCAAACACTTTGGCTCAAATATGGACTTCTTGAGTTAGCCTTGATATTACTACTTGTCCTAAGGATTTATCCTTAGCGATTTCTAAATATCTTGACTTATATCAAAATCCATATTTTCCAAAGGCAACATAGGCAATTATGGCTTCAACCTCACATAATATTCTCAAGATATAGCAGTGAAGCTCCTTCACAAAGAATATAAGCTAACAATCTTCTCTAGATCAAAAAAACTACTTTCCTAAGGATCTATTACATCAATATATATCATCTTTGGATCATAATATTCCTCCGTGTCGGCCCATGGAGGTTTCACACTCCACGAAAGAGGTCTAACGTGTATACACAGATAAGTGAGACTTAAATAGATAGGAATCCTCTGTAAATGAATGAAATGAAGTGTAGAATCCCAAGGAAGGTCGACCACGAACCACATAACATTGAATGATGTGTCATTAGGCTCTGCAAGTCTTCTCCTCCAGTTGATTGTCCAAGAATTTTCAGGATGCTTTGTTCTGAGAAAATAGTTGATCTTCTGATAGCGATAACTTTCCGGTAACAGGCCCAAATGCTTTGGAAATCAGATATGATGTAGATGAACATGTCTAGATGCTAAGTCCAACTCCACAAGGTCTTAAATGAAACTGCGATAGATTGCAGACCAAAATACAGAAACTGCTTATGACTGAACTGACTAAGCTGAACAAGAAAATGAAAAAAATAAACTAAATGCAAATATTTTTGGTTGATGCAAGATTGCTTGTGAACCAGGGATGCTCCTACATTAGACACTTGGGGTTGATTTGAAAGTGAGTCCCTCACTTTGATGGTGCTAGAGGGAAACCAAGATGGTCTACCTCAACTTGAGATATCCAAGATGAGTCTTTTGTTGGTCTGCCTTTCCACTTCACAAGATATTCCTCATATATTCCTTCCTCTAGTGTTGCATGTAATTTTGTTGTCCAAGATGTCTTTAACCTATTCTAGTACTTGTTGTGGTAACCGTGTCTTCAATTCTTCTTTCATGTTGTCACTGAACTTCATTTCCTGATATATTGATATAGGTCTGCAATGTTGAAAATAGGTGATATAATCAATGTCTCTAGTAACTCTACTTCATATGCTTTTCCTGAATCAAATTTGTTGAGTATCCTACAAGGTCCAAAGTTCTTCATCTTCAACTTTTTATATGTCCCAACTGTAAATCTCTCTTTTCTCAAGTACACCATCACTTCTTCTCCCACTTCAAATTCTTTGTCTCCTCTTCTCGTCTGCTTGTTCTTTGTACTTACTATTCATCTCCTCCAAATTTTTCTTAACCTAATTATGCACTGTCTCCATATGATCTACAAATTCTTCTACTTCTGCACTTCTCTTTTCTTCCATACTGATATCTCTCAACTCTGCTACTCCTTTGGGGTTTTCTTCGGTAACAATCTCAAAAGGTGTTCTTCCTGTACTGTTATTCACTAAATTATTGCATGAAAACTCCACTTGTGAAAGAATCAAATCCTAGCCCCCTGCCTTCTCTCCAATGAAACATCTCAACAAATTTCCCAAACTCATTCACTACCTTTGTCTATCCATCTATCTGTGGATGAAATATTGAACTGAACTTCAAATTTGTCTTCATCTTCTTCCAAAGTGTCTTCCAAAAGTATCCAACAAATTTTGAATCTTTGTCTGAAACTATACTTTTAGGTAATTCATGCAATCTCACAATCTCTTTAAAAAAAGGTTTGGTACATGTACTGCATCAGTTGTCTTCTTACAAGGTATGAAATGATCCATCTTTGAAAATATGTCTACTACCACAAATATAGAATCATGTCCTCTTTTTGTCTTCGAAAATCCTACTACAAAATCCATACTTATGTATTCCCAAGGTCTCTCTAGTACTATCAAAGGTTTGTACAATCCAATGTTCTGACTACTCCCTTTTGCAACTTGACAAAATCTACATCTCTAAACAAATTTCCTTACATCATTATAGATTTGACACCAAAAGTAGTTTTCACTCACCAATGCCACTGTCTTATTAATTCCAAAATGCCCTGCCAATCCACCACTATGCTTCTCCTTTATCAGATTGTCTCTCATTGAACTTCTAGGTATGCACAATTGATTTCCTTTGAACAACATATCTTCTTGAATGAAATAGTCCAACCACTTGCTTCTATATGTCCTAAAAAGTTCCTTACATGCTTTCCAAGGTTTTGAAAAATCAGTGTCTCCCTCATACATATGCTTCAATTCATCAAAACCTAATACTTCAACTCTCATCTCTATCAACAAGTTCCTTCTCCTACTCAATGCATCAACAACTTTATTTGATTTTCCACTCTTGTGCTTCAAAAAAAATATATAAATCTGCATGAACTCTACCCATCTCATATGTCTTTGATTCAACTTACCTTGACTGTTCAAATACTGCAAAGCTTGATGATTTGTATACAACACAAACTCCTTAGGCAATAAGTAATGTGTCCACCTCTTCAAGGCTTGAATTATGGCATAGAAATCCTGATCATAAACTGAATATCTTCTCCTTCCATCATTCAACTTCTCACTGAAATATGCTACAGGTCTACCTTCTTGACTTTACATTGCTCCTATTGCATTTCCACTCGCATCACAATCAACTTGAAATGCCTTATTGAAATCTGGTAATGCCAAAAAAAGTTGCTCTATCACTTTTCACTTTTAATAATTCAAAACTCTTATCTACTCCAGATGTCCACTTAAAGTCCTTTTTGTCACCTCTCATTGTCTCTGTCATAGGGTTACATACTGAACTAGAATTTTGGATCAACTTTCGGTAGAAACTAGCTAATCCATGAAATGATCTGACTTCTCCAATGTTCTCAGGTGTAGGCCATTCAACAATTGCTCTTACTTTCTCAGGTTCCATCTTCAATCCTTCTGTAGAAATCACAAATCCTAGATATACCAACTCTTCCTTCATGAAACTACACTTCTTAAGGTTTATCAACAATTTCTCTTCTCTTAGTCTCTACAATACTTGTCTCAGGTGTTGCAAACGTTCTTCCTTTGTCTTACTGAAAATCAAAATGTCATCCAAATATACAATCACAAACTTACCCAAGAATCTCTTCAAGACTATCTTTGTAAAATACATTGCTCCACTGAAACAATCCATGATATCATCCATCCTAAGCAAAGGGAATCTATACTTAACTGTGATTTTGTTAATTACTCTATATTTTGTACACATTCTCCATTCTCCACCCTTCTTAGGTGTTAATACTGTAGGTATTGCACAAGGACTCAAGCTTTCTCTGATCAAACCTTTCCTCAACAACTCTTGTATCTGCCTATTCAATTCTCCATTCTCTATTGGTTTCATTATGTGTGATGTTTTATTAGGAAAACTAGCTCTAGGTATAAGATCTATATGATGACTGATACTCCTTACAGGTGGTCATCCTTCAGGTACATTATCTGATACGATGTCTTCATACTCTGTCAGCAACTCATTTATCTCCTCCAATTGTGATTCTTCAGTTTCCTTCTTCAATATTTCAAGCTTCTTAAGAATCAAGGCATAACACATATTCTCATGTCTGAAACCATCCAAGAATTTTCTTCCATCTACCAAATAGATTCTAGAATTCCCACACACCTCACTCTTAGGATCATCTTCCTAAGGAATCGAGGTAATCCTCTTTCCATTTGATGTTATGGTATATGTATTCTTTCTCCCATCATGTATAGATTTCCTATCATATTTCCAAGGTCTACCCAACAAGATATGACATACATCCATAGGCATAATATCATACAAGACTTCATCATGATAAGATCCAATATAAAATTTCACCAAACATAGTTCACTCACCAGTAACTTATGATCATCCTAAATCCATGCTATTTGATAGGGCTTAGGGTGTTTCAATCTTTCCAACTTCAGCTTAGTCACCATCTCCTTTGAAACTAGGTTATCTAAGCGACCATTATCAATTACAACTTTACAACACTTACCTCCTAATTTGCATCTGGTTCTGAATAAACTTTTCCTCTGTAGTGGTTCTTTATTTGTCTCTACTTGAAACAGTGCTCTCCTCATCACAAGTGATTCTCCTTTCTCAGGTTTACCAACCAAACTCGGTGATCCAACAAGTTCTTCTTCAACATAGGCCGCTCTTCTACTATTCTCTATCCTTTTTCTTGTACTTCCTCAATTACATTCAAATGCTCTATGTCCTTCACCTCCACACTTAAAACATGTTCCTCTTGTTAGCTCTCAAAAATGCAGGCTGAATGCCTCAAGGGATTTCCAAACTCTTGATACGCTTTAGGGTAACAGACAAGGTCGAAAGAATTCAACCTTCTACTCTTTAGGTGCTGCAAAACCTGGGTGGGTGTACCTCTCTTGAACAATGCAGGCTTAACTTGTGATTATCTTCTTAAAGCAATTTGTTCACAATGGCAATGGGAGGTGAACAAATGAAATCCAACTTGAAAACAGTACAATATTCTGATCTGAATCCTAAAATAAATACTCAATTAACAGATGTAAAGAAAATTGAATAAGTTCAAATGATGAAGTGCAGAGACCAGTGCCTTGTTGGGTATGCAGAGTCAAATGAGATCAAGATGAGCAACACTTTTCTAAGAAAATTCAAATTATCTGACATATATTATGTTTACAACTTGTATAAACATGCAAGAATGTGATTACTAAGCTCTACTTGAATAATCCAATCGAATCTCATTGATTACTGTGATTAACTAAAAGGATTTAGTCTTTACTTGAAAGAACCAATCAATCTATCACACAAGTACAACAAATGTGCACTGATAAATTGAATACAAACTTGTCATATCAATTTAAACAATCAGAGAGAATCCATCTTGCAGACAACTTAGCAATTATTTTATTAAATTCAATAGATAACTGATACCAGACATGTGTAGCAACATCAATTGACATTCATAAATACCTCCATCTTAGAACATGCATCATAGCCTCTGATTTGATAAATTTACTATTCTGTATCTATACAATTTGCCTACTATATCGAATAATTCATAACTAGTAACTCCTCCCTATTACAAATTGCAAAATGCCTATTTATACACAAGTATTTGAAGAAAATATTATATTGAGATCACATGTTGGCCCAGCACAAAATTCAGGCTCCAATAAAGCTGGCAAGTAACAGTCAACCAAGCAAAAACATGTCAGCTCTGATGTTTAAAATTTTGTTATCACCTGCAAACAGTCAGCAAGACACAACAGATAGTCATGCCGAAGGCAATTCAAATGCTATCATCCTGTGCGCTTTGTATTTCGCTCTCACCAAGACTATCAACCGTCGGGGAGATGTCACGCAGATCGTTTATGTTCACTTTCCTGTTATGTTTGTTTCCAATCGGTGAGACACAAGGACATCTCTTACCGATGCATTCCTTTTGTTTTACTCACAGTCGCCATAGCCTTATGACATCGGGAAGACCTCTCGCAGACTCCACATTGCTTCACCGAAAATCCTTATCCACCCCGAATGTCGCTGTGATCTCATGCCTGTTACACCGAAGTCAAAGAGTATTCCTCTATTCCTTTATGTTTCGCTATAACACACAGATATCAGGGAGACCTCACACAGATTGTTTTAAGTTTCACCGAGAGCCTTCCACTAAACACTTTGGTCACTGTGACTTAAAGATTTTCATGCCGACAAGTCCATACTTCTCATACATGTCGCTGTAGCTTCCATTTGTCGGGGAGACCTCACATAGACTATACTTTGTTATACTGCAAGGCCCCATTTGTTTTCCCAGTCGCCAAGACAAGGCAGTTGTTACGCCAACAAAGATCCTCATGTTTTCCATTGGCGAGACCAAAGGTCACTCGCCGAGACCTTACAGTGATCGCCCCAACCTATACCGAAGCATCCCCCGTTATATTCATCTTTGCCAAGACCCTCAGATTTTCTTGCCAACAGAGCGCCCATGTGTATTATCGGTAAGACAAAGCAAACTCGCCAAGACCTCCCGCCGCAGACCTTAACATACGCCGAAGGGATCACATAGTGTACCTGTCACTGAGACATCTTGAATTCGGCAAGACGTTAGCCCGACCATATGACTCCCGCCGATGAATCCTTCCACATGCACAAGTCAGGGAGACATACAGAACTCAGTGAGACATTACCCCGATAGCCACAACAAATGCCGATAGATGTCACCACTGTTGCCACAACCACAAAAACATTTCGCCAATAGCCCACAGGAGAAAACCAGTCGCTATGACAATACAGAAGTCCTGTCGAACGCCACCTGCATACAAACTTCAATCGTTGTGACAATAAATGAGTCTTGCTGATAGGCAATACAGACTCATGCAAGCGGAAAATACAGAATTGATCGGGGAGACAAGAATGAACCTACACCGACAAGGACCAAAATGAGGCAAATGCAGACATGGATGAACTCAGAGGGGCAAAAGGGAAAAATATAGATGAAATATGCATACCGTAGGACCAAATCAAGAAATTTATGAATGAAAACATATGTAAATACACCAGATTTTTATAGTTCTAACACCTCTTAATACTCTCCTATCAGTCCCTCTTCCTTCTCTTCTATATCCTTCACTTTGGTATGCATTAGGGTTTCCTCTCTGATAGAAGGTTATGTCATCTCTCAAGTCTACACTATTATCTCTATCTTCTTTCTTGAATGTGCTCTCCTATATGTTCTACTCTGCATAAGATCTCTCTCCTCTAGAAAATGTTTTACTTCTTTGAAATTTACCTCCTCTACCTCTCTGTCTCTAGTCATGCTTTTTATTCAACTTCTCTTCAACTTTTAGGGAAAACTAATATGCTTCTTCTAATGTAGTCATCCTTACCAAACTCAATTCTTCTTGAATGTTCAATCTTAGTCCATTGGTCTATCTATCCACTTTCTCCTTGCTTTTTTTGCTGTCTAGTCCTTATGATCATATTATGAAATTCTTTAGTGTACTCCTTCACAGATTTCTCCTTTTGTCTCAAATTTTGTAGTCTCTTCAATAGCTCCAACTCATAGTTAGCAGGTATAAACTAATTCTTCAGCTTTGCCACCATTCTATCCTATTTTGTAATCTTTGCTTTTCCTATTTTGTTTCTATCCAATTGTACTTATTTCCACCAAATAGCAACATGTCTCTTCAACTTTTTCTTTGCAAATTTCACCTTCTTTGGATCTTCAATTTCCTCATACTCGAAGTATTCTTCTAGGTCATTTATACAATCAATCAACTCCTTAGGATTTAAATTACCAGTATAGTTCAACACATCAACTCTAGGTCTCTTTCCAATCTTTGAAATAGCTCACAACATATTCACTTGATCTAATTCTTCTTCTTCATCACCTCCTAGGGTTTCACCATTTTGATCAGTGGATTGAAATTCTTCATCATCATCACTATCAACATTAGGTCTAGGTGTAAATCCTCTTCTCCTATCTTCTTCAATAGAATCAATATGAACTCCAATGGTTCTCATCAATTCCACCATCTCATCTATCCTTCCAACCATTGTTCTAATAGCAGGGATTCTCCTTGGCGGCATCCTTCCAGGATCAAGTACAAATTGCCTCAAGTTTGGCGATCTGGCTACAAGGTGACAACTGCCTCACAATCGATGATCGGTTGAAAACACAGGTAGGTTTCCTTAGATTAAATTGTCTATTCACAACAAGATCTTATAGAAATCCTTCACCAACTCACTCAATTCACTCCCAAATATTCAAACTTTCACTTTGATACCACTTGGTGCAGTCACGGTTAGGAGGGTCCTCAAAGAGAATAGTCCAGACCATGCAACAACTTACAAGTAGGGCTCACAGGCTTGATCTCACAATTACAGAATATGCTCAAGATATAGTAGTGAAGCTCTTTCGCAAAGAATCTAAACTATCAATCTTCTCTCGACCAAAAAAAATACTTTCCTAAGGTTCTATTACATCAATATATATCATCTTTGGATCATAAGATTACTCTGTGTCGGCCCAAGAAGGTTTCAAACTCCACGAAAGAGGTCTAACATGTATACACAGATAGGTTAGACTTAAATGGATAGAAATCCTCCACAAATGAATGAAATGAAGTGAAAAATCCCAAGGAAGGTCGCCCATGAACCATAGAACATTGAATGATGTGTCATTAGGCTTTGCAAGTCTTCTCCTTTAGTTGATTGTCCAAGATTTTCAAGATGCTTTGTTATGAGAAAATAGATGATCTTCTGATAGCGATAAATTCTCGGTAACAGGCCCAAATGCTCTGGAAATTGGATATGATTTAGATGAACATGTCTAGATACTAAGTCTAGCTCCGCAAGGTTTGAAATGAAATTGTGGTAAAATGCATATATAAATACAAAAACTACTTATGACTGGACTGACTGAACTGAACAGGAAAATGAAAATAACAAACTAAAATGCAAATATTTTTGGTTGATGCAAGATTGCTTGTGAACCAGGGATGCTCCTGCATCAAATACTAGACTACTAGATTTGATTCATACAGATATTTGTGGTCCTACAAGGGTGAGAAATCTACAAGGTGACAAGTATTTTATGCTTATGATTGATGATTACTCTATATTTACATGGGTTACTTTTCTTAGAGAGAAATATGATGCATTAGATAAATTCAAGGCATTTAAGGCTATGATTGAGAATAAAGAAAATTTGGGAATAAAATGTTTGAGGTCTAAAAAAGGTAGTGAATTCACCTCTAATGAGTTTAACATGTTTTGTGAAATTCATGGAATAAGAAGACAATTGTCTTCTCCTAGAATTCCTCAATAAAATGGTGTTGTTACAAGAAAGAATAAAACGATTCAAGAAGTTGCTAGATCAATGATAATAGCGGCAGGTCTGCCAGAAATTTACTTGAGAGAATCTATTCACACTATTGTTTACATGTTCAATCAAGTTCAAGCAAAATCCAACATCACTAAGACCCCCTATGAGCTATGGTGTGGAAGAATTCCTGCTATCAAGTATTTCAAGGTATTTGGAAGCAAATGTTATATCAGAAGGGATGAAGAAAATTTAGGGAAGTTTGATGCTAGATTTGATGAGGGTATCTTCCTTGGATACTCTACTAGAAGCAAAGCTTACAAATGTTTCAATAAAAGGCTAAGAAGGATTGTAGAGAGCACAAATGTCAAGGTGGATGAAGCTTTAAAGAATTCAATTGAAGTCGATGGCTATGTATTAGATGAACCTAATTACAGAGAAGTACAAGTTGTTGAAGAATACGAAAAGTAGAATGAAGAAGAAGAAGCTCTGGTGGTGTCCCCAAAGACACCTAAATATGTACAAAAGAATCATTCAAAAGATCAAATCATTGGAGACAAGAGAAAAGGAGTATTGACAAGAAGCAAAGTTGATGTTGCTGTTGAAATAAATCTGTGTTTACTTTCTAAAGTTGAACCTAAGACAATAAGTGAAGCATGTAAATACATGAGCATTGGATGAGAGCAATGAAAGAAGAACTTATGTAGATTGAGAAAAATCAAACCTAAGAATTGGTCCCTAGACCGACAGATAAAAACATAATTGGATCAAAATGGGTATTTAGAAATAAGTTGAATGAGAATGGAGAAGTGGTAAAAAATAAAGCAAGTATTGTGTGTAAGGGTTACTCACAAGTAGAAGGTCTATATTTTTAGGAGACTTTTTCTTTGGTGGCTAGGATGGAAGCTATCAAAATGTTTTTAGCTTTTTCTTCTTACAAAGATTTTAAAGTTTATTAGATGGATGTAAAGCCTGCATTTTTGAATGGTGAGCTAGAAGAAGTGTACATGGAACAACAAGAAGGATTTTAGTTGTTAGATCAACTAGATATGGTCTGTAGATTAAAGAAGGATTTATATGGATTGAAGCAAGCTCCGAGAAGCTTGGTATGCAAGGTTAGACAAATATTTTATTCAACAAGGTTTCAATAAAGGTACGATAGATAGAAATCTTTATTTCAAAATTGAAAATGACAAAATATTGATAGTAGTTGTATATGTTGATGTGTGAACCCCAATCCTAGTACCTGCAAAACACAACAAATGAATACATTAGGAGATCAAATGCAAGCAAGAACAAGGATTCCTCAAGAAATTCATTTGAATGGAAAAAGAGATAAAATATGAAATGAAGAACATGATGAGATTTCAAAGCATATCAAATCCTATTCTAAAGCCAACAAACTCCTAATCTCTTGAGGGAATTGGTGCCAATTTGATGTAAAAATTGGCCCTTTCCCAATTCCTAAGATGCAAGCTTGATATGTTGATGAGATTGATCCACTTTGTTGATGAACGATGAGAGATCCAAGCCAAAATCTGCAAAAAGCTTAGCTAAGAACTCAATGGTGATGGATGAAAATGGCTAAATATTTTAGCATAATAACTTTGCATAATTTGTGGATATTGAAATGAGGATATGAGCTCTTTATTTATAGAATGCCAAGATGGGTGAATGTCCAAATTTGAGCAATGTGGGACTAACATTCATCGAATGGCATGATGCCACTTGTCAATCTATGAGTGGATGGAGGATGTGCAAGATTTGGGGATTGTGCCAATAAATGCATATTTTTGAATTTCAAATTTGTTGAAATGACTTGTAAGAGGGAAGGGAAAATGCAATAAATGCCACTTGGCTCAAGGCAAAGGACATGTAAAATGAAGTTATTGCCTTGTTGGATGTATATGTTGACTTGGAATTTTTGAATTCAAATTGAGAGAATATTCCAAAAGATGCCTTGTGAGGAAAATAGAGATTTAATAAATGAATTAAATCTTTTTTCATGTGCAACTTTGCAAAATCTAGAGGATGGGACATGAGATGAGATTAAATTAATCAAGGGTTAATTAATTTAATGAGAGAGGTTAGATGATGTGACCTATTTGACTCAAATTTATGGATTTACTTAAATCAAATAAGAGAGGAATATGACAAGAGATTAATTAAATAAGGATTTTGATTTATTTAATTAAAAGAGATGGTGTTAGATTAAATCAAATAAGGTTTTAATTTATTTAATTTAATGGATAGAATTTAGAGATTTAATTAAAGAAAATTAATTATTTAATTAAATAGGGATAATTAGATCAGATGGATTGATTTAATTAACAAGAGAGAGTGACTTAATTAGACAAAATGATTTATTTAATTAAGGGATGAAAGTTGATGAATTTAATCAGATAAGGAGATTTGATTAAATGGTTAGATCGAGGGATGATTCAAGAAGAAACGATGTTAGTAGTTCGGGATCAAGTGCACAATGTCAATCAGTATATTTTACGTGTCTACATTTTTCCCCTCTTTGAAGCAATGCACTTGTTGCGTTGGTTCAAAGAATAAACAATCTCGATTAAAGCCAAAAATTTTGCCATTTAAAAACTTGCCCTACTGCTGCATGGCGAGAGAAAACATGCCATTATATTGCCCCCTCGAGAGATTGGACGAAAATTTTCATTTTTGGGTGATCTCACGAAAAAAGAGGACAAAGTGCCCGAAACGTGTCTAAACATAATAAGACGATTAAAACAAGCCTCGACTGGACAAAAACAAGTTCGGGGGTCCAAAACCCTAGTAGGACAACCAATCAGGGTGAAAAAACCCTAATTGTTTAGGCTTAAAAGGGGCCCGATGGGTCACTTTCAAGTCATTTTCAAAAACTTCCAACAATAACCTTGAAATTTGAGCTCTAACCTCCTGACGATATGGTGCAACGACATCTTCCCCTACACATTTCTGATCGAGTTCGGACGTACCAGCGGTCACCTGGCATCGAGGCACCGGTAAGTGACGCTCACCTGAGCTTCATTTTTCATTTATTGCTTCATTTAATGCTTTTAAAGGTCGGTCCTTCTGCAATAGTGCTATATAGCGCCGCTCAGAAATCAAACTGTGTCGCTCAGTGTTGAATAGCGCCCCGACGGTGTAGTTAAGAGTTTGAAAACTTCGATGCTGAGCTCGGGGCCGACAGGGGGATTTGAAAAGTGCGACGCGGCGGTTTTGATTTTTCCCAAGGTGCGCCGCTGGATGAGAAAGTGCACCGCGGCGGTGCGATTTTTCTCTTTTAAGCCCTAGCGTCGGAGTTTGATTAGAAATCAAACTGCGACGCCATCACGGGTTGCACCACTAGAGATGTTTTTTGGATGTATGACGAAGAATTTTTCAAATTTTTTAACATGGTGACCTTCCTTGATGCAGGACGCAGCGAGGGAGCTCTACTCTCGGGAGCACCGGTCGCGGGATCTAGCTGGCTATTTGCGGGACCTGAGCGACAGGGACCAGGATCGACTCTGGATTGTAGGGTTATGGTACATTGCATATGTGGCACCCATTCCCAATCACCTAGGGATGTTGTTAGCACTGGCCGAGAGGTGGCATGATGAGACCTCTTCATTTCATCTTCCCACTGACGAGGCCGCCGTCACCTTAGAGGATGTTAGGCAGGTTTTGCGATTGCCAATTCATGGTTGCCAGGTGATTTTTGACATGGATGAGGGGCGTGAGGCCTGCTATAGAGTCCTCGCCATAGACGAGATTGTCTTTTGCGAGGGGAAGATAGAGCTCGAGCGGCACAGGATCCTGACACCTCCCTACCGCTGGGTGACTGCATCCATCATCTCAGGTCTTGTTGCCCCTGACAGACGGGGGCGATACTTCAGTCTCGGATGGGGATATTGCTAGGAGTGGATGGTGCGAGACATACCGGTTCATTTTGTTTTGGGGCCAGTTCTTTTAGCTTCCTTATACAACGACCTTCATGAGTACGTTTACATGGACGACAAAGCGTTGGGAGAAGGGGTGACCCTTCTTCATGTCTGGGCATGGGAGCACATTGCTGTGTTGCGTCCATGTGTCATTTTAGTTCTGATGACGCCATACGATCCCCTCATGTGGCGATACGGAGGCGCTGTGTCATTTACACACACCGGCGAGCATGGAATCCCTTACTGGAGGAGGGTCCTCGACGAGATGCAGGTTTTTACCTGGCGACCCTACCTTGGTCGACCTGGATGGGCCGATGATGCCAATCATATGTTCTATTGCCACCATGACCATTTTATGTAGGGGTGGGAGCACACCATGATTGAGAGGTACTTGCTCGGGTGTGTGCAACGTTAGTTCGAGGAGCCGCAGGATTGACTAGATGATGATTACGTAGTCGTCTTCGCCCGCTCCATGACATAGGTTTCATGGGGGCGGTGTATTCCTGCTTCGGAGGTGGTGGATAGCTTCAGGTAGTTGGTAGCCCGACCGTGGGCTTATGATCAGGGGGTTGCAAATCCAGGCACGACTCAAGCCTACATGGATTGGTTTTGGCCTCCGATTTGGTTGACTATTCCAGGTGTAGTCCCAGATCAGCGGAGAGTCAGAGGCAGAGGGGGAGGACGAGGACGAAGAGCTGAGGTTCAATAGGATCAGCCAGTTGTGCCTCTAGTTCAGCCAGGGCAGGGTGATGTACACATGCCAGACCAACAGCAGGTGCCACCAGGTGTACCACTAGTTGTGCCTCAGGTGAAGCCGCAGGTATAGCCAGCAGGATAGGCAGATTCTCAAGATGCGTTGATTGCATAGTTACAGGCTTAGGTCTAGGCCATGATAGCCAAGAGAGATTAGGCAAGGGCTGAGAGAGAGCAACTCAGGGCTGAGAGGGATCAGGCTGTAAGCAAAGACAGGCTATAGAGCTACAGGCAGCCACAGAGCTAGGTAGGAGACAACAGCTAGAGAGCATGGCAGCCTCCTCTTCCCAGGGTACAGTTTTTGTTCGGTCCTATAGGGATGTCGTCCAAGAGGCCGAGTACTATCAGAGGTATTATCATGAGGCCGTACTCAGAGCAGAGCGGGTCCCAAGGTACTCAGAGCGGGCCAGCCACAAACCAACAAAGGGTCACGGTGATAGGGGTAAGGGCAACATTCATAGGGACAGAGCTTGATCGAGATGATACGATACTTTTTGTGCCTTATGGGCTCTTTTTTGACAGCCCGATGGGCCTTTTGATTGACATACATGTACAGTGATCCGATTTATTATATATATGAGTTGATGATGATTTTGATGTGATGCAATGTGTACCATTTATTTGTGCATGGATGTTTTTACTTCTATATGTTATGCAATGATTTTTTTATGGATGCATTTATTTCTAATGATATTATGCAATGATTATGACTAACAGATTTGTATTATGCTAACCTATGATATGCAAATGTGATGTGCAATGATGTTGTCTATATGATGATTTATTTTATACAAATGTAATATGTGATATGGATTGTAATATATAAAATGATATGAGAATGATCTATGGTATATGCACGAAATGATTGTGGAATATGCTTATATATGAAATGATTATGTACACTTTGCATGTGATGGACTATTCTATTTATGCTTATGTGGAATGATTTATGCAATGGATGATTTATGATGCTATTTACGAGATAACATGGATGATAAGTGTAATGTGAATGCAATGATCATGATATGATGCGAATGAGATGGTTTTTTAAGATGGTTAGAATAACAAATGTTATTATCCTAAACATATTAAATGATAATGTATGTGATGCATTTTAATTTGATGTATTATATGTAATGATATGATGAACCTAATGTGTGAGATGACTTTATGATGTTATGCCAGTATGTATGCAAATGAATTAAATGCTTATATACCTATTGTTTATGATTTATGCAAAAAATGATTATGAAATGCTTATGTAAAATGTTATGCGATGATTTATGTGATAGGTGTAATGTGATGCAAAGAATGGATGCAATGTAATAAAATGGATGCACTTTTATAATATGGTGGAAATGCATTGCATATGTTCCCTATATGTTATGTTGATGCAATATGCTAATGGTTTGTGGATGCAGGATTGATGACAATGATGATGATGATGATCAACTGTCATAGTACCTTGTTAGCACGATGAGCAAGAAGAAAAGAAGTCATTTCAACAAGACACAAGATGATGCAAATGTAAATGATGATGATGATGATTACTTTCTAGGGAATTGGGATTTTCAAAGGGCCAATTTTTCTTATGTTTGATAACACACGTGGTACGATGCATCAAGGTATCAAAAACCAGGATGGTGTGGTACCTGGTGTGATGGACTTTGACTTGACAAGCAGATAGGAGTATCCTTTTTCACACCTGACATACGAAAACCTTGCTAGGATGCACTTCGAAAGTTTCAAACACCTCAGACCAAAACACGGAAAGGTAAACCTATCCATGCAATAGTCAACAAGTTGTCCTCGACCTCCTCCATAAATACCTAACAAAGCAAGTATTTGCCAAGGTTATATTACAAGAACGTCCAACAAGCATAACAGACAAAAAGATAATGATTGTTGCCCCATTCCTATTTCTCTAAATCCTTTGTTTGGGATATCATCGAGAAGTCCTTGGAATGAATGCAATACGATAAATCAAAAGATAAAATACAAAGTAAACAAACAAGTTGATGTTCTTCAATACCGCTAACCAAAGGAGGATGTGTTTTCTAAGGATGAGAACCGAAATTATTGCCAAATGATAATGCCCATTGCAGGAAGGATTCATCCTAGGACATGTTAGTGGATGGTGGCACGTCATTTCGTTTATCCAAAGTGTTCCAAAAGATGATTGATATGGGACTAATTGGATGATGAGCTATCGACACCAAAAGATGACCAACTTGCTTATGCACTGACTTAGACCTAAGACTTGAAGTTTTGAGTTTTCACTTTTGACCTGCTAGCCTTGTTTTTTATTATCTTGCCAAAGATTGAGGATGACGATTATTTATTATGAGTGTTGTTATTATGGGTGCAAGCGAGATGAGATAAATGGATTTTTTCAAATATTTGGATGTTTTTGACGTTTTTGCAATGTTTTAAGGTTGTTTTTGGTATTTTTGGATCTTTTCAAATGTTTTTATTTTTTGATTTTTCAAATGTTTTGGGATTTTCTAAGATTTTGACCAAAATACTAACCTAAAGACCTATCCTAGGGGCCTTGGGGGTTGATCAATAGATTATCCTTGCCTATGTTATACACGCAAAGACCACGTAGTTCGACTGATGAGTTGACTGATTTACAGATGATGATATACATGATGAAATGTCAGTTTATTATGATAGACTCCTATAGGACTGACCTAAGTGTCTCGGGGGATGATCAAAGATCAACCTTTCCTACGTTCAAGCTCAGAGACGACGTAGTTCGAAAAGATGACCCTGTTTTTTGATTTTTTGGCTAATTTTTTGACATGTTTTCGGATTTTCTCATATTTTGATGTTTTTGGATTTTTGAGATATTTAGGATCTTAAAAATATACACGAATCTGATCTGATAAGAACATGCCCCCAGTGTGATGCAATAGACTACTCTGATATAGGCAGGACAAACTGACCTTGAGGATGGGTCGAGTAGTACTAGGAGGGATCATGATACGAAAACAGGACCAAGCTATGATGTGGATGCGAGTGGATGAATGATAGATGGAGATATGGAATGAGATGGATGATGAAAGCGTGACGGATGGATGATGAAAAACAAGCCATAAATATCCTGGTGGATAGAAAGTGCTTATTTACACAAGGCGCCTGTTTGCTAGGTTTTCACCAAGGTACTTGTCCAAAGTGCCACCGAAGTGGTTTTCACTAGAGGACGATTTTTTTTCTCTTTACTATTTTCAGTCCTTTTTTTTTGGGGATTTTTTGCTTTTTTGGTTTTTTTGTTGTCACCAAGATGCCTGTTTGCCAGGTTTTCGCCAAGGTAACCATTTTTCAGGATATTTTCTAAATTTTTTGGTTCTATACCTTGAAAGATTTAGGCATAAAATTTTTTGAGATGAGAGATATTCATGGGCTCTTGCAGAGGTTCCCCTTCGGGTGTTGATAGCTGATATGCCCCTGACTTGTAACTTGATGTGATGACGAAAGGTCCCAACCAATTAGGTTCAAACTTGTCTTTGCTGCTTGGGTTTGGGACATTCTTCTGATTTTCTTTTAAGACCAGTTCTCCGACTTGGAACGTCCTACTTCTGATTTTCTTATTGTAGCTCTTTTTGAGTCTATTCTGATAGACTTGCAAATGATTCAAGGCATCTATACGTCACTCATCCAATAGCTCCAGCCCATTCAATCTTGACACTCGGTATTCTTCATATGTGATAAGATTTTGCAGTGATATCCTAAGTGATGGAATCTTGATCTCAATGGGGAGTACTGCTTCTGATCTATAGACTAGGGAGAAGGGGGTGGCGTCAGTGGGTGTGCGGATACTGGTTCGATAGGCCTAGAGGGTGGGATTAAGCTACAGATGCCAGTCACGACCTGCGTCATTGACTGTTTTCTTGAGGATTTTTAAAATGGTCTTGTTTGTAGCTTCTGCTTGGCCATTGCCTTGGGGATAGTATGGGGTGGAGAAGCGATGTTGGATTTTGAATTTGTCACATAAGTCACGGACCTCCTGATTTTTGAATGGTGTCCCATTATCTGAGATAATGGCTTTTGGAACACCATAGCAGCAAATGAGATAGTTCGGGATGAACTTTGAAATCTGCTTCCCAGTTATGTACATCATGGGTATGGCTTCCACCCACTTTGTAAAGTACTCTGTTGTGGTTATGATGAATTTGTGGCCGTTAGATGAAGTGGGTGTGATTTTTCCAATGAGATCAAGTCCCCACTGCGAAAAGGGCCATGGTGTGATGATAGGATGAAGCTCTTGAGCTGGAGCATGGATGAGGTCCCCATGTTGTTGACATTGCAGACACTTTCTAGCATGATCATGTGCTTCTCTTTCCATTGTGGGCCAATAATATCCCATCCTCAACAATTTATTGGCTATGGTCATTCCACTCGAGTGCGAACCACATACCGTTATCTACTTCAGTTAGAGCGGTTAATTCCTCCTCAACATTTAAGTAGCGTAGTAGGGTTCCTTCTATGCTTCTACAGTATAGGGTATCTCCTAGGATGACAAATCTGGATGCCTTTTTGACAAAGGTTCGTTTTAGGTTTGAGGGTAGGTCAGCGGGTATGACCCCTATACGAAGGTATGTGTAAATGTCACGATACCAAGGATCGCCAGGACCAACGATTTCACACACATATTCTAATTTTGGTACCTCGAATGCAGGCACGAGAAGCTGCTCAATCAAGAATTCATATTTTGGAATGTTGTGAGGGATGTCGAGCAAGGATCCAATTTTTGTCATGGCGTATGCCGCTCTGTTGTTGGTTCTGGGAATTTGCTCAAATGTAATTTCGATGAAGGATTCTTTGAGAGTCTCCACCAATTTCTTGTATTGAGTGAGCTTGTCGTCCTTGGTCTGGTATTCATCATTCACTTGATTTATGATCAATTGAGAGTCTCCATATACTTTGAGAGCTATGATGTTCCACTGCACTGCTATTCTGAGACCTATGGTCAAAGCCTCGTATTCTGTAATGTTATTGGTGCAGGGAAATGCCAATTTGTATGACCTCGGTATGCAATCCCCTTGTGGGGTGATAAAGAAGACACCAACTCTTGATCCATGTTGTGTGTATGAACCATCAAAGTACAGTTTCTAGTGATTAACTATATTGAGATTGAAAATAGATTCATCTGAAAACTCTGAGATGAGAGGGTTCTCTGAATAGATTAGTGCTTCTATCAGTTGATCTGCAATGACTTGGCATTTGATTGCTTTCCGCTCCACATATTCAATGTCGTATTCTGACAGTATCATCACCCATTTGGCCATTCTTCCTGTGAGCATTTCCTTTGATAGTAGATACTTGAGAGGGTCAATTTTGGCAATGAGTTTTATTTTGTGTGCTAACATGTAATGTCTGAATTTTTGTGATGCAAACACTACTGCGAGGCATGCTTTCTCGATGAATGAATAGTTTAGCTCATGTCCCACCATTGTCCTGTTGATGTAATAAATAGCCCTTTTCGTTCCATTTTCATCATGCTGAGCTAGAAGAGCTCCAAGGGCTGTTGCTATTGCTGATACGTATAAGATCAATGGTTTGTTTGGGATGGGTGGCATTAAGACTGGTGGTGTTAGTAGATATTCTTTGATTTTTTTGAATGCCTCTTCACACTTGGTATCCCATTTATACGCTACTCCCTTATGGAGTAGGTGAGAATATGGGTTATGTTTGTCCACCAGTTGTGCTATGAATTTTCAAATGGATTGGAGTCTTCCTTGTAGACCTCTTAGTTGCTTTAATGTTTTCGGTGCCTCCATCTCGAGGATTGCTTTTACTTTTGTTGGATCCACCTTGATGCCCCTCATTGACACTATATATCCTAGGAGCTTTCCTGATTGTACGCCGAATACACAATTCTTAGGGTTTAACCTGATCTTGTACTCCTCCAGTCTGTCGACAATGGCACTTAGGGTTGCTATGTGATCTTTTCTTTTTCTGGACTTAGCTAGAATGTCATCAACATAGTCTTCGACCGTTTTATGGATCACGTCATGGAATATCAATGTCATATCCCTTTGATATGTTGCTCCTGCATTCTTTAAGCCAAATGGCATCATGTTTCAATAATAGGTCCCCCATGGACAAGTGAAAGTTGTTTTATGTTGGTCCTCTTTAGCTATCATGATCTAATTGTACCCTGAAAATTCGTCCATTAGTGACAACATTTCATGTCCCGCTGTCATTTCTACTATCAAATCAATGTTGGGAAGTAGGAATTCATCCTTTGGACATGCCTTGTTCAAGTCTCTGAAGTCTATGCAAATTCTAATGGCTCCATCAGTTTTTGAAATAGGTACCAAGTTCGATACCCATTCTGGATAATCTATCGGTCAAATGAATCTTGCATCTAATAACTTTTTTAGCTCCATTTTTACTAGCAGGGCTATCTGAGGGTGCATTTTTTGAAGCTTTTGTTTAACAGGCTTTGCTTCTAGATATACTGCGAAGAGGTGAACCACAGTCTCTGGATCAAGTCCTAGCATGTCAACATAGCTCCATGCGAAGTTTATCTATCTTTCCCTTAGGAATGCTGCTAGGAGCTCTTGCTCTTCTGATAGTAGTGATTCTATGTAGAATGTGATATGGGGAGTTTCCTCTGTCCCTAGATTGACCGGATTGCATTTTTTTGCCAAGACTGCTAACTTTTCCTGATGAATGGATCTTAAAGGAAGATTGAATCCCTCATCCTCAAGCGCCTCAACGAGATTTTCATCGTTGGATGCATCCTTTCTTTTTAATTTTTTTTCTGGTTAGAGAGTGCCACAATGTGGTTTTCACTCAAGGACTTGGATATTATTCTTAATTTCTCACTTTTGTGACTGAAGGATTTAATCGTTTCCCCATAATAGGCGTGTGTGTCCAACTCTATTATGAACCCTGCTTTATGGTCCTCATTTGGAATGTTATCCCGCAGTCCCATGAATTCTGAGAGTGCCTCATCATTTTTGAACATATCGAGAACTGGTGGTCCTCGTTGGTCATAGTCGATGAGTCGGGGATATACTAGGCGGATCTCATGATTTTGGTGGTTTGTTTCAAAATATAGGGTGCTAATCATGTAAAGAGTGGTATCCTCAAATAGCCTAGGTAAGTTGGATGTGGGGTCCTCGTCATCGCTACTACTACAGACATTAGTTTTATCAAATGTAAAGTTATCTATGACTCTACCTGTAGACACTAGTAATTGTAGTTCCGTTGGGGTTGGCTAACGAGGATTATTAACAATTCTAACTAGAGGACTTCGACCACGTATGGTTATACTCGGGGGGGTACATCCAAGGCCAAGATTTTTTATCGGTCGCGTCTCTTGCATGATAGGTATTATAAGCCCATTATCGTTTTGTCCCAGTCTTTGATTTCTGTCGTAACCCATTGCGAGCATCATTTGCAGACCCTTGCTTCTGTCATCCATTGGTAATTTAGGTGATGGTCTTTCATCTTGATACAACATATGAGATGGAATTGCCTCAATAACCTCCTGGCCAAGGTCTCCCCAGCTTGTGAATTTGGGATAGACTTCGGGAGATGTTTGAGATGTGGAAGCTTCATTTATTTTTGGGCGTCCTCGTGATCTAGGAGATTGTGGTAACTCTCCTACCACAAAGGAATTATTAGGGAGCTTGTAGCTTCCACAACCATTATCTTGGATGATGAGCTTGATGTCAAAGATGGTGGGAATGGTGGCAGTGGTGGGTGTCTTTGTCGCAAAAGTGGACGTGAGAGTGGTAGGATCGATGTATGGTGTGGATGGGTCCTCATCATTTTTTGGTACTTGGGGGATTTTGTAATTCTTTGCTTCAAGATTTTTGCAGTATGAGAAAGGTTTGGGATCTCCATGGATGGTCACTTCTTGTCCGTTATGTGTAAATTTCACACATTGGTGGAAAGTCGACGCTACTGCCTTCATTGCATGAATCCATGGACATCCTAGGAGGATGTTATATGGCAAGTCAAGGACCAGGACCTGACAAGTGGTTTCCATGAGAGCTGGCCCTACTTGAATAGGGAGTTTGATTGTGCCTTGAGACACTCTTTCTTGATCATCATATGCTCTTATCGTGATGCCCTTTCCTTTGTCGATGGAATCCTCTGATATTTTCAATTTCTTGATGAGGCTAAGAGAACAAATGTTCAAGCCCGCACCTCCATCTACCAAGACCCTTTTGATTTTGCTCTTATGTACTATGGCTTCCAAGTGAAGTGCACAGTTGTGAGATGGTTGAGTGGGGAAGTCTTGGTCAGAGAATGTGAGGAGATTTGGTGTAATGATATTTTTTACCATAGCTTGGAATTGTTCCGCATCGAGATCTACGGGGACAGTGGATCAAGCCAACGCTTCTTCAAGGATTTTCCTATGGGCAGATGAGATTTTTAGCAACTCCATGATGGAGATTTGTGTTGGCGTTCTCTTTAGTTGATCTAGGACATTATAGCCATTAGGAACATATCTAGATACAGGGACTTTGTTTGGCTGGGATGACCCTGCGATGGTTACTTTGTTGCCTCTTGTAGTGACTCCACAATCGGCGTGGGTGCCTTTGATGGTGATGACCATGCAATTTTCATCTAAGGAGGCGATGACAGTTTCGTAGACATGATTTACGTTTGTTTGGGTGCCTTTGCCTTTATCATTGTTGTTTTTATTCCCTTTATTGCCATGATTGGGCATCGGATTCATGTATATCTTAAGATCTTGGTTTCCTGTAGGTTGTTCCACGTTTATAATCCTTTGATCAATGAGATCTTGAACTATGTTCTTTAATCTCATGCAACTATTTGTGGTATGGCCTTTGATTTTATGGAACTTACAGAGTTGGTTCTCATTATACCAAGGAGGTTTCACATCCGGTTCTTGGTAATTCTCAAAGGTGGGAGCCTTGATGAGTTTTTCGTCTATCAAATTTTTCATGATGACTTCTAATGGTTCCCCCAAAGCAGTGTACTTTCGCTTGGGATAACTCTTGTTCCTTTGGGGTGGTCCCCTTTGGTTAGTGAGATTGTTGACTGTCGGATTGTGGTTTGGTTGCTGTGTTATCTGATGATTGTTTTGGTGTTGGATTTGGATTTGTGGTGTGGGTGTATTTTGGCGAGGGGCACTAATGACCACCTTGGCATCGACGACACCATCATTAGTAATGTTTTTTTTCGTTGCCCATGTGCGAGGTTTATCGTTGTAATTGGAGGATGGGCGGTTGTTTTTTTGTTCAGGGTATGAAGTTAATCCCGCGGGTTAAGTCATAAGGGTTCTTTCGATGCTGAGCACTTTGGGGATCAACTGATCATATGTGGTGATTCCCTAGACCTTGAGATGAAATTCCAAGAGGCCGTAAAGGTTGGCGATGATGGTGCAAACTTGTTATTCTTCTGGCATGGTCCATTTGCTCCGATTGGCCTTGGATCGCCATCGTTGTAGGAATGAGGCGAATGATTCACCCTTTCCTTGTTTTAGAGCTGAGAGTTCTTCTAGACTAACATCCATTGCAATATTGCATGCATAATTTTTGATGAATGCGTCTATAATTTTTTGGAATGTTCTAATGCCTGAAGGTAAGCGAGAGAACCATTCCATAGCGTGGCCTACCAAACACCTAGGAAATAGTCACATCAGATAAGTATCGTCGTATGCGACTTCCATGCAATGAACCTAGAATTCCCTGATATGATCTTCATGGTTTCCCATCCCACGATATTTGTCAAATTTGGGGATCTCAAATCCCTTGGGGAATGGTTTCATTACTGGGCTCCTATCAAATGGGTATGGACACAAGTTGCTTGGTGTCTTTTTTGTTCGCCCTTATTGAAGATCAAGAACTTGTTGCGAGAGCAACTTGATTTGTTCTGTCACATCATTTTGCGGATCAGGGGGTGGGATGAAGGTGTTTTGGGGTGTTTCGATTGTGGTTTGAATGGGTGGGTTGGTCGGTGTGTTGTTTGATGTGTTGTTCGATGGTATTTGTATGTTTTACCTAGGTAGGTAGGCTTCCACCTGTTGTTGTATGAACAACGCTTGTTGTTGTGCTAAGATTTGTGCTTGTTGTTGTGATTTTTGATGTTCCAACAATGCTTGTTGTTGTGCTTGTTTTTGTATGAACAACGCTTGTTGTTGGGCCACCAATTCGGCTGCTTCTTGTAGCTCTTGATATTGCTTTATTACTTGTTGATATGCTTGCAATTGCACTGTTTGTCATTGTGCAAGAATTTGTGCTTGTGCTTGTGCTTGTTGTGCTTGATATTGGGCATTTTTCTAAACTTGAGCTCGTGCTTGCGCTACTTGTTGTTGTAATAGGGTTTGTGTTTGAGTAGCCTTTTGTGCTTGCAATGCTTGCAGTGCTTGCACGGCTTGAGCGGCTTGGGAGGCTTAGGCGGCTTGTTGTTGTTGTTGTTGCTGCAATAAAGCTTGGGCTTGTGCGGCTTGTTGTGCTTGTAATGTTGCTTGAGCAACTTGCGCAACTTGAGTGGCTAGTTGTGCGGCTTTTTTTTTTGCACTTGTTGGAATCCCCTTTGAAAAGTAGCTTGCAATGCCGCATTGTATTGGCTTGATGTGGTGGAAGTTGGTGGTGGTGGGAGTGGTGGTGGATTTGGAATAGCATTTGTGGTGAGTGATGATGTCGTGTTGATGTTTTAAGCGATGGATGGTGGTGTTGATGTGGTTGGTCCTTGGGAGACCATGCTTTGTGATGTTAGGGGGGTGTTTGATGATGTTGCAATTGCTTGTGAATTTTTTGTCTGTTGTTGTGATATCGATGACAAATTTTGAGCATTTGGCATAATGCTTTGATTGATATTTGGGATATTGGTTTGATTGATAGTTGGTAGAGGGGGAAGCCCTAAACCAAGGAGTGATGTGGATGATGCTGGCAATGGTGGAAGAGGTGGAAATGTGAGGGGTGCGAGTTCTTGCGAGAATGTTGTGGTGTCGAAGATGCCCCCTGGTCCGAACATGTTTCCTTCTTCTTGCAAATTTGTGAGGAGAGGATTTTGAGGTGTTGCGCAAAAAAATGTTGATGATGGATCATGATGGAAAGTGAGGGGAACATTTTTATGTAATGGGTTTTCGAGTATGTTTTGTTCCAAGGTGGTATTTGCATCCAAGTTTTGGTTATTAACAAGGGGGTGTGTTTGAATAGCATTGAGAAATGCATTTCCCTTATTAATATTGGGTTGGATTGGAGAAAACGATGTCGTGATCTGTGGAATGTTTTGTGTGTTGTTTTGGGATGGGGGTGTAGATGAGATGGGAATGGTGGATGAGATTGGAGGAAAAGATGTCTCCACTATAGTACTCACATCAAAATCCGGAGGTAACTTGGCCCCTTGTTTTGCTAGCTCAAGCATGTATAACGAAGGGTTAAGTCTCATCATGATGTTGATGATTTTATGGTTCTCCAGATTTTGGAGCATTTCAGTTATTTCTTCGTGAGACATTCCAAAGGTAAGATCCTCTCCTTGGTTTTCCTCTTGCGTATTTTGTGATGATGAGATGGTCAAAGGATTTCTTGATTCGATGGGATTCATTTCAACGTTTGTTTGGATAAGATCACTTGAAGCAGGTGTTTCTTTGTTGGCTTCCATGCTCTTCTTGTATTGAGATCTAGTTTGAACCATAAAACAATGATCAATTTTCAAGAATAGGAGAGATGAATCTCTTGATTTTTTGAATTGATCTTTACTTTATGTCCAAAGTAAAAAAAAATAGGATATCTTAAGGATCAAGAGATGATATGATGATGATGTAAGGGATGGATGATGTGGATGCTATGGTCTTTTGATAAATCTTGATGGGAGATGCTAGGATTTTTGGGACTTTTGGATATGTTTTAGATTTTAGATTTTTTGATTTTCCTTTTGGGATTGTCCTTGATTTTGATTGGTTTTGATTTTGAACAAAAAGACCCTAAGATGTTTGGATGATTATCTAAGGGATAGATTTTTTCAAAGGATGATGATTTGAATATGTGTAGGGAGAAGGATGCATCTACCCTCACCTATTCAAACAAGATGATAGTTTAACTTAAGCATATGATGAAGGATGCATCTCCATATACCAAGCTAAACAAGATGATTTTTGTGATTTTGACTAAGCATATGCAAAAGGATGCATCTACACATACCTAGCCAAAGATTATTTTGATAAATTTTTCAAGGATTTAATCTCAAGGATTTGATGATTTTTTGATTTTGCCAAAAGAGCCTAGCATTAAGGATGATTTCAAGATTTTCCAAAAGGTGATAGTGAGATGATGTTGTTTGATGTTTTAAAGGATGGATGAAAGGATTTTGATTTCCTTTTGATCCTAAGATGAACCTAAAAAAGACACTTTGTTTTCCTAGACCTAGGTATTGAAGAACATGCAAATGCTTCCTAGAGACCTTTGTAACCAAGAAGTGATTTCTTTTGAACATACATTTTTGGATTTTGAACCAATGACTTTTGTTTTGGGACTTTGAACTTCTTGAGAATCGTGAGGCTTCAACTAACATGAAAGTTCATTTTTCTTAGCTTTTCTTAATGGCTTTATTTTACCAAAAACACTTTCTTTGATTATGTTTTCAAACTAAGATGTCCAATGTCTTAATTTCCTCAAACCCCACAAAGTATGTTATGTGGAAATTTGATGAACTCAAGGCAAGGGTTTACCTATTGTTTACTTAAGTAGACAAATCGAGATGTAATCCAATGTTTAGAAACCTCTAAGGATGTAAATCCCAAGGGCAAGCAATAAAATATGGATTGAGTCAATGGCATTTGTCTCCAAAAGGGTTTGAAATTTGGATGATGATGTTAAGTGTTTGTTTTCAAGATGTTTTCAATCAAGCAATGCATTTTGTAGCCCAAGAATAAGTACAACCCTATGGATGTGAAAGACAATATTTGTTGTATTCCCACTTGGACAAGTCCAACTACGCTTATCTTTAGCGAAGGGTTAGATGCTTGACCCCACTGGCTCCCCTCCACGACACTCACTTATACAGGGCAGCCAAGCATCAACACCCATGAAACTCCCATGGCATGCTTTCCATTTCTACTAAAAGACCGTAAAAGTGTGGGGTGGCTTCAGAACAACCGTTCTTGCACCAACAAATAGATTAAAGGATTTTGGAAAATTCTAGAACATGGGTTTTAATAAGGACTTTCCATTCGTCGAGATTGACCCATACGACAAGAGTCCCCTTTCGGATCCATCTTGTCGAAATCAACCATGTGATATTGGCGTTTACTCCAATACCCACATTTATATACCGATTGGAAATACTCTTGGCTTTAGAGTGTTACCGGTTGAGTCGTTTCCTTGGGTGAGTACTTTTTCCCCAAGGTAGGCCCTCTAGGATAAACAAAAGCGAGTGAAAACAATATTCGTAACTCGATCAATCTTTGTTGGCAACAAAGAGAGAGAATGTACACAATAATGCCCCCACTCACACTCGCACAAGATTTTGTTCAATTTTTAAAACCAAATTGAAGTGTGGAGGTGATTGCTTTATCTCAACCTAAAATCATGAAAAAGGCCTTTTGATTCTCAAGATCGCTATAAAGCGCGAGAGAAGCGCATACGTCCTTTTTCAACGAGGTTAGTTTAAGTAAGCTTTCACAAAAAAAAGTTGCACTTGTTCTTTTTAAATCCACAAAGCAAAATGTGAGTTATTTTTAAGCACCAAAAGACAAATGGTAGACATTTTGTTCAATTTTTTATCCAAAGAAACAAACTCTAGTATGTTGTGATCCTAATGTTCATTTTAGCTTTTTGCAAGAAATCAAAAGATTCTTTTTAAACCCAAATGAAATTAGTGTCCTAAGGAAGAAATGATAACAATTTCATAAAAAAGTGTTAAGCAAACACTAAAGTGTTCAAAAACACTTTGATTTGATGAAACATCCTCCTCATGCTTCTCCTTTCTTCGTTTTCGATTTCCAACCTACAAGGGAGAAAACCAGTCAGATTTTGGAAAATACATAGATAAAAAAGCAGGAAACAAAAGAAAAATTGATCATTAATCAGAAAGCACGTGCTAAAATTTCATTTCCACTTTTTACTCCCTGCCAGCGACGCAACCCGTGACTGCGTCAGAGTTTGATTTCTTAGCAGTGCCCTCACAGCGTCGCTTACCAGTCAACATCGTTCTGTGTCGGGACAGTAAGCTCAACTGCGTCACAGTTTTTGCCTAGCGTCGTAGTTTGGTTTTTTGAAGGTTCTTGCGAGTCAACCAGTCAAGCGACAGAGTTTATAATTCAATTTTTTTTGGCGGGACGAGTCCAGCGTCGCACTTTGAGTTTCTCGCAGTGCTATATAGCGACGCTGAAGAGTCAGCGATGCCAAAACAGCGACGTTGAGCTCTCAGCGTTGGAATTTTCCTGTGTATGAACAAAAATGTGGAAATTTGTGGGAAAAGTGATAAAGAATGATATCTAGCCCCACGGTGGGCGCCAAATGTGTGAACCCCAAACCTAGTACCTGCAAAACACAACAAATGAATACATTAGGAGATCAAATGCAAGCAAGAAAAAAGATTCTTCAAGAAATTCATATGAATGGCCAAAGAGATAAAATATGAAATGAAGAACACAATGAGATTTCAAAGCATATCAAATCCTATTCTAAAGCCAACAAACTCCTAATCTCTTGAGGGAATTGGTGCCAATTTGATGTAAAAATTGGCCCTTTCCCAATTCCTAAGATGCAAGCTTGATATGTTGATGAGATTGATCCACTTTGTTGATGAACGATGAGAGATCCAAGCCAAAATCTACAAAAAACCTAGCTAAGAACTTAATGGTGATGGATGAAAATGGCTAAATATTTTAGCATAATAACTTTGCATAATTTGTGGATATTGAAATGAGGATATGAGCTCTTTATTTATAGAATGCCAAGATGGGTGAATGTCCAAATTTGAGCAATGTGGGACTAACATTCATCCAATGGCATGATGCCACTTGTCAATCTATGAGTGGATGGAGGATGTGCAAGATTTGGGGATTGTGCCAATAAATGCATTTCAATTTTGTTGAAATGACTTGTAAGAGGGAAGGGAAAATGCAATAAATGCCACTTGGCTCAAGACAAAGGACATGTAAGATGAAGTTATTGCCTTGTTGGATGTACATGTTGACTTGGAATTTTTGAATTCAAATTGAGAGAATATTCCAAAAGATGCCTTGTGAGGAAAATAGAGATTTAATAAATGAATTAAATCTATTTTCATGTGCAACTTTGCAAAATCTAGAGGATGGGACATGAGATGAGATTAAATTAATCAAGGGTTAATTAATTTAATGAGAGAGGTTAGATGATGTGACCTATTTGACTCAAATTTATGGATTTACTTAAATCAAATAAGAGAGGAATATGACAAGAGATTAATTAAATAAGGATTTTGATTTATTTAATTAAAAGAGATGGTGTTAGATTAAATCAAATAAGGTTTTAATTTATTTAATTTAATGGATAGACTTTAGAGATTTAGTTAAAGAAAATTAATTATTTAATTAAATAGGGATAATTAGATTAGATGGATTGATTTAATTAATAAGAGAGAGTGACTTAATTAGACAAAATGATTTATTTAATTAAGGGATAAAAGTTGATGAATTTAATCAGATAAGGAGATTTGATTAAATGGTTAGACCGAGGGATGATTCAGGAAGAAACGATGTTAGTAGGTCGGGATCAAGTGCACAATGTCAATCAGTATATTTTACGTGTCTACAGTTGATGATATTATATTTGGAGGAAATGAAATAATGTGTAATATGTTTGCTAAAGAGATGCAAAAAGAGTTTGAGACGTCTAGTTTGGTGAGATGAATTTCTTTCTTGCGCTACAAATCAATGAAACATAAAAAGGGATTTTTATTTCACAATCAAAGTATGTAAAAGAAATGTTGAAGAAGTTTGGGATGGATGGTTCCAAATTGGTATGCACTCCTATGGTGACTGGTTATAAATTGAGTAAAGATGATGATTCACCTAAGGCTGATAAGAGCAAATACAAATCGATGATTAGAGGTCTACTGTATTTAACTGCTACTAGATTGGATGCCATGCATGCAGTTTTTCTTGTGGCTAGATTTCAAGAAGATCCTAAAGAAACACATGTTGTTAAGAGGATATTCAGATATTTGAATGGCACTCCAGATTATGGAATGTGGTATCCTAGGGATAATGATTTTACACTATGTGCTTACACAGATGTTGATTGGGAAGGTTGGGTTGACGACATAAAAAGTACAAGTGGTGGTGCATTCTTTCTTGGTTGCAGATTGGTGTCATGGTTAAGTAAAAAGCAAGATTCAATTTCCTTATCCACTATAGAGGTTGAGTATATTGCTGCAACATATTATTGCACACAGGTTTTGTGGATGAGACATACATTGAAAGATATCAGAGTAATGTATGATGATCCCATTTATATCCTCTTTGATAATACAAGTGCAACTAACATTTCAAATAATTAAATGATGCACTCAAGGACAAAGCATATATCTATCAGGTATCACTTTTTGAGAGAGAAGGTCATGGAGAATGAAGTATAGCTTGAGTGTTTACCTTCAAAGGATCATATTACTGACATATTTGCTAAGGCTCTTCCTAAAGATACTTTTGAGTATCTCTAGGAGTAGGGGTCATTTCCTCTCCTTTCTTGAACTAGATGCATATGGAGATACATCATTGCAATGGATCTATGGATCTATCTTTCTTCTGGATTGATGTTTGATGGCAACCTCTCAGGGGGAGCAGGTAGTATCACATGTCATTGAGAAATTGTTTGTGCATACTCCTAAGGGGGAGTATCGAGTATTGATAATGTCAAAGGAGGAAAACAATGCCAAATATCTTTTTCCTTTGCCATTGATGTCAAAGGGGGAGAAAGTATCATGTGAAAAATAATGAGGAGAAAGCATTCAAGATTTTGATGATTTATAGTTGTGTTGTCTTTGATGGTTTTTCACATCATGTGTTGCCATAAATCACAAAGGGGGATATTTTTGCAAGTATGAAGGTGTTTTCATTGATGTCAACTGGTTAACTGGTTGTCAATTGGTTTTTATTGTCATTTATGTCATGGAAGTTGGTTATTGGTTGTATATGTCAAGGATATTGAGAAATTTTAATAAAGAAAGTTTATAGGTGTTCTAGGATGTGTTGCTATGCTAGTGAGGATCTAAGGTGTTGTTCATGACCATTGATGGTTGCTATATCTAGAATTTGGCCATCTGGATCATTGTATAGTGCCAAATATTTTCACCAGTATATGTACTATGCTTTTCTATGTATCTAGTTGTGGTCTGGGAGAAATGTAGTTGCTCCGTATTTCTTTGATTTGTGGTTTCAAGACTTGTAGTTCTTAAAATAAGCTAATATGATCATGTTCAAGTTAATTTTTCTATTCGAAGAGATTTGATCGAGTTAAGGTTGTGCATGCTTAATTGTTTTGTATTTTACACGGGTGTTGGCCGACCTTATGTTAAGCACTACTTATGAATTTCATGAAGCATGGTGAAGCATGTTGGGACTTATTTAGGTCCTCATTAAGTATGTGTTTGGGTTTCCCTCTTTCTAATTCCACCGTGGAATGTTTTGGCATTGAACTAATTTGAATTTGCAATTACTAATGGTGTGTTGTCAACTTTGGATGAGTTTCAAAGTTGAAAATGGTATAAATATGAGTTGAGATGTTTGTGAAAGATGAATTCAAGAGCAAGATAGATGCAAAATTGTGTGTGTGTGTGTGATGCGATTTTGGGAAGATCAGTGTGAAACTCAAGTGGTGAGTTTCCGAAGGCAGTGAGCTGAAGGTGTACTCTATCATTCAAGCATGTCTACAAGTGCGTGAGCGAACTGTGGTGGAAATATCCATTGCATTGAGATTGTTTTCTCTTTGTAAAAAATATCTTCTATATTCTTTGCAATTCTATTGTAGTGAGTCCTCTGGGTGGTTAACCCTTATTGGAGAGTGAGTCCTGTTCCGGACAGTAAGTCTTGTTTTGGAAATGAACCTTTGTATTTAGTTTTGATATTCTCTATATTGTGAGCTAATCCTCACCGTGGTTTTTCATGAGTCCAAATAATGACTCAATTTTAATAGGGTTTATCATATATTTGTTGTTGTTACTATAGAATTTAACACCTGTTTATTGACACTCTTTATGTTATTTACCTAAATTTATGAACCTTGGGCATGAACTTATCCTTGTGACTTTTGATAATATTAACCTGCTATGTATATATCTATGTTAATTTTACATGTGGTTGAATGAATGTTACTTTAAGGTGATTATGGATATGCAATTATTTTGTGTGTGCTAATGTCATTATGCAGGTTCACATTTAAGATGCAGATACAAATGAAGCTTGCAAAGTGGAAGAAGTTCATGCTAGCTGGTCGATTGCTAAGGAAGTCAAAAAGATGGTCATCAAAGAGGTCAATGGAGGGAAACTCCCAACCCATGTGGAAGTTGTAACTTACCTTTTAAATGATCATGTATGTTAGTTGAGAAAATCTAGGAAGTGTTTTTGTGTTGGATCCTCGTTGAGGCAAGTTTGCTTTGACTAAATTTGGCACATGCATAACTTCCTCCCTCTTTTTCATGATTTCAATAAATGGTATCCTCCTATTATGTTGGAGTCAATTTCCTAATTAGTTAGGATTAATTAGAAGTTTTTCCCTCTATAAATAATGGTCAGATGCCCCTTTCCACATGGTTGGATGTTCTGATATTGTACTTGCATTTTTAGTTTCAAGTAATACAGTCATATTGCCAATATGATGTAATCATGTTTTCAATGAATAAAATGATATTCTAATTTGTTGCATCTGAGTTAGCTTAGGGAAGACTCATTCAAGGGGGGCCACTTGGTGAGTATTCCATCCATTTAGTTTAATAGTTATTTTTTTGTTCAGTAATTAGTTTCGGTCTCAACAGTTGTCTATTCCTACAGCCATTGGAACTTTGTTCTGTGACTATTCTTGTAGCCAAGGTAGACAAAGTAACTTCTTGTCTGTTTGATGAGATTTCTATTTTTGTCATCCATTTCAGTTCAATTGTTGATGCTCAATTTAGTTGATGATTCATGTTCAACACTTATGTTAACCCCTTTTGAGCATTTTGTTTTCAATATTGTTTTCTTTGTAGTTATAGGGTAAGGATGACTACAGTTGAATCCCAGTGCATATACAGTGCTGACCTATTTCAAGTTCATGTCCCTGGGTTGACAATGAAATGAACCTTCATGATGAGAAAGATAACTACTTAGTGTAGATATTTAATCTCTAAGTTACAACTTTGAGGGCTTAGTTATTGAACCATTAGAGGAGGCCAAATTTTTTTCTCTTATTGGGTTTTCCACGTAAATCTAGTGTTATTGTGTGTATGATTTTACTTCTTTCAGTTTTTGCTTTTACACTTGATGATTAATCACATTAGTAGATCAAAGGATTTGTGAATGGTATTTGATCTAACCTCTGGTGAAATTTTTAAAGGTTAAAATTGCTACAACTGATTCACCCCCCTCTCATTTGTCTTGTTCAACAAAAAGAATATCATTTATGGGGATTTTCTTCCAACACCTAACTTTTTTAGGAACAAAAGATTGTATATTATTCATTACAAGAACCTTCTAAGGTCCATTTCTATTTAGGGCTTTAAATATTCATTTTCCAGCTAGAGAGATGCCATGTTTTTTAAATCTCGCAATCCTATACCTCCATCCAACTTCTCTAGGAAGCAACATTCCCACTTAACAACATGTTTTTTCTTCTTACCTTTCCCATTTGACCATAGGAATTGTTTGATTTTTGTTAATATTGTTTATTTGGTAGATATTAAAGAGCCAAATAAATGAGTAATAGAGATGTAGGAAAAAAGTATTTTTTGAAATACTTGCAATTTGATAGCCAAAGAAAGATATTGTTTATTCCACTGGGAGAGTTTTTATCAATTTTGGTTTTAATCCAATCACACATCTCTTTTAGACAGGGGTTAACATCAAATGGAATGCCAAGGTACCTAAATTTTTTGTCAGGGCCTCCCCATTGAAACTCAAATTTCTAAACCAGTCTAGGGGATAATTATTCCAATTAAGCATTATAGATTTGGCCTTAGAAATTCTAGCTCTAGAGGCTTCACCCAAAAAATTAAGTTTTCACATAAAATAGTCAACATTTCTTTCTTCAAGATCAAGAAAAATTACAATATTATCTACAAACTAGATGTTTAAAAGGTCATCTCCATTGGGGAGGGATAAACCTTTAACTTTAGGTGATAGGATATTATCCCTTAATATGTAGAAGATTGCATCAAAGGCTATCACAAAAAGCATAGGTGCAAGAGGAAAACCTTGTCGAATAGACCTCTGCAGATGAAATTGATCTGAAAAGGATCCATTTACATCAAATTGAGCTACAACATCATTCACTAGATTCTTAACCATTCAAAAAAAAACTACTTGGGAAGCAAAAGGCTTCAAGTTTCATCATTAGAAATGAACACTCCATCCTATCTTTAGACATGTAAAATTGACTTAACACTTATCACAAATTTAGAATGTCTCGAAACAACTTAGAATCAACCTGAAATTACTTAGAATCAACCTGAAACGACTTGGAACGACTCTGAAACAACTCAGAATGACTTTGAATCAACCCAAAACAACTCAAAACGACTCTAAATCAACCCAAAACGACTCAGAATGACTTTGAATCAACTCAGAACATCTCGAAACGACTTTGAAACAACTCGAAATGACTTTGAATCATCCCAAAACAACTCATAATGACTCTAAATCAACCCGGAACAACTCAGAATGACTCTAAATTAACCCAAAACAACTCGAAACGACTTTGAATCAACTCAGAACAACTTGGAATGACTCTAAATCAACTCGAAATATCTTTGAATCAACTCAGAACATCTCTAAAACATCTCAAATCATCTTGGAATTGTCCCACGACATCTCATAATGCATCAAACGACATTTGAAACCCTATTTCCTATATTAAATTGAATAATACAACATTATTTAATTAATTCAATATTTCATCATTCTTGAAAAATTAAATAAATATCGTTTATTTAATAAAGTCTTGAAATCCCCAATTCTACTATTAATCGAATAATACAACGTTATTTGATTAATTCATGTTTCATCATTTCGACCAATTAAATAAATTACATTTTTATTTAATAAAGTCCTAATCTTATCTTATTTCATCATGATTAGTCAAAAAACACCAATTATTTGATTATGCCACTAATTCACCCTATTCCTCAAAATTAATTGAATTATTAAATCATAATAATTTAATTATCACACTTTCCCTCTAAAAATTGAATAATTAAATCAAACTAAATCAAACTATTCACATTATCAAAAATCAAATTCAAAATCAAAATCAAAATGGAATTAATTAATTAAGTAATATTGCTCACCCACTTTTTGATTGAGAAAATCATGGATTGCTAACTAAGCAATCTATTTTGCTAACAAAGCAATCTGATTTTGTTAACTCAACCCTAACTGATCAATCAATTGCTAACTAAGCAATCAAAATCCTAACTAGCCAATCTATTCTTCAATCACTCTAATTGTGCAATCAACTTTGCACAATCTCCTCATGTCTAAATCCTCTCAACTCATTTTGACCGTTGATCTAGATATTCTCCAACGTGATCTTGACTGTTGATTCAAAATTGCTTTTCCTATAAAACAAGCCTTTCTCTTCACAAATAAAGATCAAAATTTCAACTTACCTTATGCAACGAAGTGCTATCACAATCACCATTGATGTAGCTTCAACCTTTTCAGTCAACCAAGAATCGATCATCAAGCTTTTACATGTAAGCAATGGAGGCTTTGCAGTGATACGAACAACCCAACATCATGGAAATACACTCCAACATGGGATGGTAATCTCTTCTTTTGTTGTTTGAATTAGTTTTTAATATCTTAGGATCTCATATCATTCAAATAGCTTAGATTTGCACATTTCATGAGTGATGGAATATGATAGATTAAGTGTTTTGGATTAGATTAGTTTCTGATTTCAATCTTGAATTTGATCTTGATTTCGCATCATTTTTCCTGATGGATTCCTTCCCCCTCACACATTTTGGCATGCCCAATGGGACCTAGGTCCTTCTTACTAACATTTTTATGAGCAAATTTGAAGCCACAGGATTTCAGGAGCCTTCTGGAGACGTTTCACGGATTGCCCAACAAAAGCTCACTTTTGACTGTCAAGAATTCTAAGCATTTGCCACAAAATCAGCGTTTTTTCCATGAAAATGGTGCCTTTGCTTTAAAATCAACATTTTTGCTTTTTTCTAGGTTTGCACCTGTACAAAGAATTTGAGCTTTTACCAGATTTTTGAGCTTTTGATTTTTCTTTTGAGTATTTGCTCCAGAAGACAAGTGCACGAATCCTGCACTATTGTAATAACCTTTCTTGCTAACATTTTGGTTGTTTTGCAAGAATTAATGGATTTCTATGTAGGATTTTGAAAAATACTAACTTGTTTTGTGTAGAGAAGACGATCGGTCCAAGATCTTTGGAGCCACCAAATAATTTTGTTTATTAACTTAGAAATTTCCCTTTGGTGCTTTGAAATGAACAAAAACTCTCATATTTCAAATTTGGTGTTGTTAAAATGAACATTTTGAAGCTTTCTAAAGTAGGAATCCCCTTTTGGTGCTCTAAAATGAACAACAACTCTCATACTTCAAATTTGGTGTTGTTAAAATGAACATTTTGAAGCTTTCTAAAGTAGGAATTTCCTTAAATTGGTGCTCTAAAATGAACAAAAACAACTCTCACACTTCAAATTTGGTGTTTTTAAAATAAACATTTTGAAGCTTTCTAAAGTAGGAATCTCTTTTTGGTGCTCTAAAATGAACAACACAACTCTCACATTTCAAATTTAGTGTTGTTAAAATAAACAATTTAAAGCTTTCTAAAGTAGGAATTCTCTTTTGGTGCTCATAAAAAGAACATAAAACACTTCAATTTTGGGCTCTAAAAATGAACACATTTCATGTTTTCATAAATTAGGAACCTTCAAATTTGGTGCATAAAAAGAGTGCAAAACATTTTTCATTTTGTTGATGCACGTACGATTTACATTTTTGTTGACCAATTAATGACCAGGCTTGATTTTCTTGGAAACATTTCAACTTTGGGGCTTAAAATGAACAAAATGTGTTTTGACTATTTTCACACCATTGCTATCTTAATTGTTTGATGTCCTGAACACTTCAATTAGTGCAAAAATAAAAAGAACATTTCATTTTTGTTACTCACATATTCTTGGAGATAACATCACTCGAGGTGTTTAAAATGAACCAATTTGCTATGAATTGTATGTCGTGTATTCATTGATTGGCAAAGCTAAATATTTGTCTTCTCCCCTCATACCTTTTGACGATCTTGGGTGAGTGAGGATATTTTGAGCTTTGCACCTTTCTTTTCAAGCATACCTTCTTAGAGGGCTTGCCTTTTGAGACACATCCTGTGCTGGAGAACTCATAGGTGACCCAAGTGGTACTTTCATTCTAGACCGCTATATAAATCTTTTGTGAGTGTGAGGAAAGTTCATCACTCACTGATTGTGGATGTCCTATACCGATGTATTCTTCCTTAGTATCCTTGTGATGCATATAAACCCAAAAAGGCTGGAAGGCTCTTAATTGAACAAAATGTTGCATGTGTAGGTTCCCAAAAATAATATCCCCAGAACATGACTAAGAGCCAATTGTTTTAAAAGCCACCCTATTATCCAAAACATTTTTTGAAAGTGGTGCATCAGAATTTACTTCTGAGAAGTTACTTGCCAAGTTCGACTACATGCCCATGCCATAAGTCACATATAAAATCATCTCTTCGGAGCATGAGGTAGGCCCACCTAAGAGGATGGTTTCTCTCCACTAGGGTTGTAATTGGTTGTTAATGTTAAACTTTCCCACTTACATTCAAAAACAATTGTGACATCAAATTTTGTGTTTGACTTAAAGAAAAAAGAATACATCAAAACAAACATTGAACAAGGTGATCAAACCACAAACCCTTTGAGTTAGTGTATACTTTTGAAAGAAGCCTTATGTTTTCACTCCTTGAAAGGATTTATCCTTAAAGGTTTCCGAACATTTCAGTTTTTATTTTCAGGTTACATTGATCAAAGTAAACACTTTGGTAACTATGGCTTGGGTGTTGTGATTTCACAACTTGAGCTATAGCCATTCAAGTCACATAAAGTCCATGTTTTTGAGTTAGTCCAATGCTATTATATCATTTTCCATACTCAAGAACACAAAGAGAACAAACGTACAAAGGTTACAAACTGTCATTCCAACTCACAATATTATTGCTAAACACTTAGGGGAAAACAAACTGAAGTTGCTTATAAGGTCATTACTTGAACAAGATACTTGGAAAATCAGATTGGTCACAAAGTCTATCACCCATTATTCCCATACTACTTATTTGAAATCAAAATCTAACAAAACATTAGAATCATTCCTCCACTCAAAAATTCTATGATATCAACAACTATATGGAACTCATAGATAGTTCAAGTATCTTTCCCACAACATATCCTCTAGACCAGGAAGTGGAATATCGACCCTAGTTCTTCAGCATTTTGATTTATGAAAAGTAGCCACATTCCAAAACAACACTCAAGCCTTAGGGTTTTTTATTTTCATAGCAAACCACCTCACACAACCATCACACCTTATGACCATTTGGCAACCCACAACTCTTGTTCAACAACCAAGCCTTATAGCACTGATTATTCAACCTAGTCTCATGCACATTGAGGGTGCACATACTGACATCATAAGTAGTTTAAGAAACTTTATATTTGAGAAAAATGAAACAACCCGTCAATTTCTCACCGCATCAATCATCTTAAATGAAGAGGAAGAAAAAGCAAACATAGCAACTAGAAGACCCGTATTACTACCTCCTGCATGGCCATAGGTATGATCCTCTTGGAAATATAAACCGAGTGACCTTATGATAGGGTATTGAGCACCATAAACGTCCCAAAAAAATTGTCAATCTATTACCCAAATTACTCTTATCAAGGGTCACAACATCAAATAGGGCAACAACATCAAGGATTTCAAAATCACCATCAAGGAATAAATCCAAAACATCAAATTTCCCTAGATAAAATTGAGAGAGATCTTGAGGAAATTAAATGAAAACGAAATACAACATATCATCAACGCCTTATTCAAGGTTGGAACATTACATATCCACAAAAAATGGACATCATTCCACAAACACCTCAATATCCACATCAACAACACTTCCAATATCCACAATATCAAGAAGTTCTGCAACACCAAGGTGTACCTCAAGTGCAATATCAAAATATACCTCAAACATAGTATTGAGGATTTCCACAAAATCAAGAGAAAAAAATTTGAGAAAAGTCACAGAGGAAAGATTACCAACCAGGAAGGAAATTCACCCCTTTGGGAGAAACTTTAGAGGTAATCATGCATGAACTATTACAACAAGAACTTCTCAAAATCAACAAAAGTCCAATTTATGGTGAACCAAGCTTTAAACTCCCTTGGTATAACAAGTATGAACAATGTGAGTTCTAAAAAATCAAGGGTCACACCACAAACAAATGTGCTACACTCAAAAATCTCATCCAAGACCTTATTGATCAAGGAGAAATAGCTATTAACATTCAAGGGCCAACTACCAATGACAAATTGGACAATTTCTCAACCTCAAAATTTGAAAACAACGATCAAGAGCTATCTATCACCGATCACATTGAAAATGTATCTACATCATCTAGTGAGCAAGAAGACATACATCAAGAATTTAGTCCCAAGCATGATCAAAATAAATCACCCAAGTCTAGCAATGATCCAACTCAAAATATATTGACATCATCCAACCTCATGATAGTACATATTGATGATCAAGAGACTCTTAAGCCAACACTTATACCCAATACAAAAAATCTAAGCCAAGAGCTATCACCCATATGCCCACAATTTGAGGAAATCCAAGGACCTTTTATAGGCAATCCTTTCTTTGAAATTGATCCATGTCAAAAAAGTGATCCAAAGCATATCAAAGATGATACCACACAGAGTCAAGATCAAGAATCCCTATCATCAAAATATTACAATGACTTGGTAGATATCTTCCAAGACATCCAAGGCTTTCCGAAAAAACACATCCATATGCAAAGCACACATACATCTACCCATGAGATGCTTACTCCTAATGGACATGTAGATGATCTTCCTCCAAAACAAGGGTCTCATACTCTTGATATCATTACCATGGAACAAAATTCACCTACTCTTCACATCTATACACATGATCAAGATATAGAAAAATCTATAGAACTATCAAAAAGTGATCAAGAAGAAGAATTGAAATCAGAAACATCCTCTAGGCAGGCTGAAGACATCAAGCATGAAAATATGGAGCACAATATCTTGAAATCAACAAAGATAATGGACAATCCTGAGTAGCAAAGCAGTGGGCATACACTAGTCAAAGAAGCACCAATATATTTTGAAGGGCCATTAGAATCTGATATTTCATAGGATCAAGTTGAAAGTATCAATCAAGAAGTTGTCCCACATATGGAGGATTCTATCAGTAGAAAAGCTATAACATTTGAAGATCCACAACAGAGCAAAGAAGGATTAACATCTTGTTTCCAAGGCAAAACATATCCTATTGCAAATAAAAAATTTCAACAGATGCATTGTCAAGGCAAAGGATTAGGCCTACATGAACAAGGTATCCTAGCACCAGTGCAGATTATTAGCAATCCTAAGCATCAAGATCTTGTTATTCAACAAGTAAAGGATCTAAACATATTAGTGATACCTTTATAATACTGGGGGTAACTTTATCTAATGCAAGCATCAACATAGAGAGCACAAAGATTCCTTATAACGAAATTGCTACCAACACTACAACTAACCATGTCATAAATCATCATCCACACACTTTTCCACCCTCTCATTGGGACCAACAACAAGAGAAAAAGCTATATCAAAGAAAGGAACAAGTCATTGAAGCAAATGAATCATCAAAAAAAAATGGACAAGAAAAGTTTAAATGGATACACAAGCAAAAGAAATAAAATCATCCCTATCAAACTCCATTAGTCAAAGAAACAATGGAGAAAAATAAAAAATGGAAGTTCATCCATCAAATAAGTCCAACAATGCAAAAGAAAGCTTCAAGAGCGAACTACAAGGTATATCAAGATGTTGGTCCTAATCAAATCTCCATATCCACCCATCATTGCTCATCATCCCAAGTTTGTAGAGTCAAAGATTCCAAACAGTCAACCAATCCATCTAAATATCATATCCCTCAATGCATTTCACCATCCAAGGTATCCAAATCTCACATTGACCATGTGTTGGAAATAACTCTTTATCATAAGGACTCTAAGGGAAATCTATTGCAGTGTGCGCATCAAGGTAAAGTTAACTCCAGTATCAAAAAGGAAGATAAGAATTATCAGGGGTAAAATTCAAGTGCTCGTATCCTAGCAAAACAAATCCTCCAAGAAAGATATAATTTGCACGTCATGGCAACAACAACAACCATATCAGCATCAACAACGTCTACATCAGCACCACTAGGTGGTTCAAACATGAGCAAAAAATTGTCACCATAATGAAAACCCGGTAAACAGATGCTTTGTGTGGCATCAAAAATAATAAAAAAACAATAAAAATCAAGAAAATAGTCAAGAAAAAAATCCTCCTCCAGTGAAAACCACTATGGTGGCACTTTGGACAAGTACCATGATGAAAACCTGGAAAATAGGCATCATGTATAGAATTGAGCATCTACATGCGCCATTTTAGGTGGAAGCATCTTAGCCTATCCATAAAAATCCCATCCATTTTTATCCCAATCCAATGTGTCTTGATCTTGACAAATGTTTGGTAAACACTTTACACTTGCTTATGGAAAAAATCTTGACATGGGCCAATATAATTGATCCTATCCTATCCAACATTAAATGAGCCATGAGGCATTGTCCAAAGGGGAATACTCTATCCAAACATGTTATTCTATCACAAGATAATCTATCATTGCTAGACACTAGGGGCAAGTACTTGCATCTTGCTTTAAGATAAATATTGATCTATGTCTTCTATCTCACATTGTGATTCAAACATTATCCAAACAACAAGGTGTACCACATGGTACCCTTTTGAATTTTTCCCATCAACAAGGTATCCCACCAACGCACTATCAGGGCAGCCTTCAAAATTGTTCATCCCAAAAACAAGGTGTACCACTAACTTACTACCAAGGTAACCTTAAAAGATACAAACAACATGGATTATTAATTCACTCAAAATTTCTAAGATATCAACAATTGCTTGAACCCTCCAGCTAGTTCAAATAAGTTTTTCCGCAACATATCCTCTAGAAAACAAAGTGAAATATCAATCCAAGTTGTCAACATCTTATACCCCAAGAAAAAGGGTAAAAATCCAAAAAAATAGAAAAAAGAATGAAAAAATTAAAAAAAAATCAAAAAGAAAAAAAAATAGTAAAGAGAAATAAAATGTTCTTCTAGTGAAAACCACTTTGTGGCACTCTTAGAATAGGTACCGTAGTGAAAACCTAGCAAACATGGGCTATGTTTGAATATAAAATTGCATCATTATTTGTTGGTACTATCCACAACATCCACCCATTCATTTCAAAACAAGATATCCAACCATGGCTTGTCACTAATTAAGGAAAGTCATCTTGTCCACAACTGGGGGAAATGTCAAAAATTTGGTCGAGGATTAGATCTTTGAGTGTCCTATCATGGTCACAGAAAACAACGAAAGATCAAAAACATCAAAACATCAAAAAAGCCAAAAACATTAAAAAAAAGAAAGAAGAAGAAGAACAAAAGCATTTGAAAAACATCAAAAACAAAAAAACATCATAGGATTATTCCTTCACTCAAACAATCTAAGATATCAACAATTGTTTGAACCTCACAACTAGTTCAAGTAGATTTCCTGCAACATATCCTCTAGACATAGAAGTGGAATATCAATCCAGATTATCAATGTTGTTTACCCAAAAACAGTTTATGCTTTGAGTCAAATGGTTGAACTACGTGGTCTCTACATGTACAACGTAGGCAAGAATCATTAGCCCTTGAGACCCTAGATCAGTCCCCTTAGGTTTCCAACATGCTTTATTTCAACTTAGTCAAACATACAAAATCCAAAAAACATTCACAAAATAGAAAAGGTCAAAAACACTCAAACCAAGCAAACTACGAGCCTCTGCGTGTACAACGTAGGCAAGGCTTATCTTTGATGAGCCCCCAAGGCCCTTAGTTAGTCCCCATAAAATGTCAAAAACAACATCATAAAACTTAGAAAAAAAAAAAAACCCATGCCCACCATCACAATTCGCAATAAGACATCATCCATAATAAATAGGTCATCACATCCACCCTTTGACAAAACAAACAAAACAAAGAAAGAAAGCATCAACAGTTGAAACCTTCAAGTAGACAATCACAGAAGAATTTGATCACAAATTGAATTAAAACAAAGCTAAGTATCAAATACATATATTTTTGACAAGACCTAACAACATACTGAGATATGTCTTAATGGATCTGTTCCTATGATAGACATGATCGACATTGGATAAATAGACCCACCCCAAACAGATATAGCAAGTGATATAACAACATTGTTTTATCTTTTTGTTGTCTTATTTTTGTGATTTACATTATTGACTCATTCCCAAGATCTCTCAAGGATGTCCATAAGGATTTAGAGAAGAAGGAATGGGGGAAATTGAGTGTCATTTCGATTTGTTGTTTGTGGATAATCTTGTTATACTACCATGGTGAATACTTGCTTTGTTCTATGTGTGGAAGTTCTTTGAAACATTTCGTGTAACAGTGACATGTTAGGTTCTTAATACCTCTTGTGTTACTGTTCTGACATGTTTTATAGCTTCTCATCCATACACTCTAACAGGGTTTCGTATGTCTGGTATGAGCAATAAAACTCCTTGTTTGTAGAGTCAAAGTCCATGCAATAGATACAAATTCACCTTGGTCATTAATACCCTGGTGCATAGTATTTATTTGCTATATTAAAAAGGATTTTTCAAATTGCAAAGTCTCTAAAGAAAAATCAAAATCAACTCATCAACTACTAATTAACATCACATTTATATCTACCATCAATATTTCTTCTAAAATTAACATCATATTTCTACCTATCATCAATATTTCTTATAAATTAACATCACATTTTTATCTATCATCCATATTTCTTCTAATTAACATCACATTTATATCAAATCATCAACATTTCTTCTAAATTCGCATGGCAATATCATTAGTACCATTCTACATCCACAATATTGACAACATACATATTGATGATAATAAACCAATAAAAACATCATGTATGGGGCATTCATTCATATCAACACCATATAAACATACAACATCATATATCATCATCATATAAGCATAAAACGAGAATGAATCAAAGAAGGTATATATCATATATATCATCATAAAAAAGGAGAGCACATCATCAGTGTGATAGGATATACAAAATCATAATATCTATATGAGGCATCGATTGGGCCGATGAGTATAGGCATACAAAATACATGTCTATAAGATTCCTCTGAACAATGAACAACATAAAGATCAAGTACCAAAGTAAGACCCCAACAGGAAATACATAACCCTATAGATCACCAAAATGATTTGGTTGTCTCACAACCTAGTCACCACCACCACCAACTGTACCATCGCCACCCACATAACTAGGCTCTCCAAACCATGGATGTCGAGCATCCCTAGGAACAGTAGCCTCATATAAAGTTTGATAGTAGGTGGACCTCTGCAAATAATGATCACTTCTTCCCTGAGAGTATCTCTCTCTATGGTCAACAACTATACAAAATACCTTGCAGCATGCCGACGACCACTCTTGATATCCTGCTCGACCCTCAAAATATCTATTTGAGCCTCTACAGCCTGTCGTCTCCCTATCTCTACATCTCTAGCAACAATCGTTTGAGCTAATATTATGTCTCCATCCCTAGCTAGTGGAGGAGGACTCAAAACCTGCCTACGACCCTGCACTTGAGGTGGCTGCTCATCCTGGTCACCTTAGGCTCCATCGCAATGAGCTCTAACCTGAGATGTATCCAACTGCTCTTCAAGGACTACAATACATTGTCGCTCCCCATGACGACCTGTAATACTTGATCTACTTGAAGTGGGAGTACCCCCGGGAACAGTGAGTCTCAAAAGCCTACGATGAGACCACCACTCATCATAGTCATCAAAGGTACCTGGATCTTCCAGACCAACTGACCAACCCTAATCAACTAGGGAAAATACTCTGAACTCAACAATAGCAATATCTATATCTAGTTGAAGACCCCATACACAAACCTCCCATGACTTCAAACTAAAACGAGCCTCATAAGTATCAAGAACTTGACGCTATCTCTCCCCAAACTAATGACATACTCAGTCTGGTAGATAACGCTCTAGCACAATATCAGAATGACCAAGCAACCAACGAGTCTGTCGACAATAGACAAGGTGATTTGCATCCTTTAGCCAAGCATCACACCCCAAATATGGTCTCCACACAAAGTTGGGAATATCATCAAAAACTCGACGCCAATAAAGAAGATCTCCATGAAAGGTGTAGTACACAAAATCCCCATAATGATACGAGTTTGGATCATCAAGATGACGATCTTGTATCCCTTTTGGCTGAGTAACTGCAATATGCTCCCACGCCCAGACATGCAAAAGTGAAACACCTACAGAAATAGATTTCCTACCTCGATACATGACCTCATGCATATCTTTGTACAAGTGGGCGAGAAGACATGGACCCCAAGCATATCTCGTACCATGCTCAAGCATATTCTTAATACACACACCCTAACCTACGGGAAACTATCGACCTCAGATATTAGGAACAAGTCCTGAAATCAAACCACATAGGACAAGCGAGATAGGATCTGCACTATTAGAAAAAACTGGACAAATCGATCTTTGACTGATGTACCGTCAAGTGTTGAGCACCTAATACAAGTTGCATGGCAGGGATACCGTGTTGAATATGATAAGTAATCAAATCCCCATGAATAGGAAGATGAAGTATCCTCCATACATCCTCAAGAGTGATGGTTGCCTCTCCTATAGGTAGGTGAAATGAGGATGTCTCTGAATGCCACCGTTCCACCAGTGCAATCATCATGGCAGTATGAGTCCTAATAGGAGGCATATAAAAAATGTGAATTAGTCCCACAACATCAAGAAAATATCACTCTAACACACCAAAACGTGCAATGGGATCAAACAAGTGTCGTAGACGTCTCTCCCTCGATTGTAGTACGTTGAGGCCAACTTGCAATCATTTTTTTTCAAACTATAATGTTAGGGTTTCACTCTAAATAGGTGGGAGACACAATATAACACAAAAAATGATGAAAAATGACATTTAGGATGACAACGAAACATGCTTGGGTTCCAAGCAAAAGATAAAGTCAAATGCATCAGAAGGAGTCAAAAACAAGGGTTTTGAGAAAATGCTTAGAAAACACAAAACAAAAGTGAGCTTTTTCAGGAAAAGGTGAACTTTTTAGAAAAAGGCGAGCTTTTTAGGAAAACAAAAGGAAAAAAAGGCATGGAAATATGGAAAAGGCGAGGAAATATGACAAAGGTGAGTTTTTAGGACCTAAAGCAGTCAAAGGTGAGCTTTTAGAACAAAGGCGAGCTTTTAAAGCAAATGCTCAAAAACAAAGGCAAAGATCCTGAGAAAAGGCATGGAAAATAGGAAAAGGCATGGAAATATGTCAAAGGCGTGGATTCTTAGTAGGAAAAGGCTTGAAAACCGAGGCAAAGGTGTGGAAAACAAGAAATTTTGCTTTTGACCTAGAAAAACCTTGTACACACAAAACAAGAACGAAACAAGATGAAAGCGAAAAAGTGAGAAGGTACATACCGAGCCACCAATGTCTGAAGGTTGTCCAACCTCTCAAATGAGCTTAGAATGATGTGGGGCTCCATCAAAATGCAGCATTGCTCCTCAAAAACTGACAAAATGAGAGAACTAGAGACAAGAATTAGCTATAGAGTCAAAACACAAATGAGCTATCTACAAGAAAAATTGTTTATATAAGCCTCAAGAAAACCCTAATTTCTAATTAGGGAAACTTCCTACTTTCAAAATAGAAGCTCAAGGAAAAATAAAAACAAGAAACAAAGGACCTATACACCTAATTTTTCTACCTAAACACATCAGAATGGAAATAAAACAAAGTCGTGAGCTTCCTCAAAACTTGAAATTTTCGGTCAACCTCTCGAGGGGGCATCATAGAGTCTTACCAATCATTCCATGAAACACTGGGGTATAGTGGGGCATAATTTTTTTTCAAAAAACTTGATCTTAAAAATAGAATCTTTGAAACAAAGCAACCAATACTTTGTATCAAAGAGGGGCAAAATGTAGACATGTAAAATTGACTTAACACTTATCACAAATTTAGAATGTCTCGAAACAACTCAGAATCAACCCAAAACGACTCAGAACAACTCAGAATCAAACTAAAATGACTCAGAACAACTCTGAAACAACTTGGAACAACTCTAAATCAACCCAGAACAACTCGAAACGACTGTGAATCAACCCAAAACAACTTTGAACGACTCTGAATCAACTTGGAACATCTCATAATGACTCTGAAACAACTCAAAATGACTCTAAATTAACCCAGAACAACTTGAAATGACTCTGAATCAACCCGAAACAACTCAGAACGACTCTGAATCAACCCAAAACAACTTGGAACAACTCTGAATCAACTCAGAACATCTCTAAAACATCTTGAATCATCCCACGACATCTCATAACGCATTCAATGACATCAAACGACATTTGAAATCCTATTTCTTCTTTTAAATTCAATAATAAAACATTATTTAATTAATTCACTATTTCATCATTCTTGAAAAATTAAATAAATATCGTTTATTTAATAAAGTCTTGAAAACCCTAATTCTACTATTAATCGAATAATACAATGTTATTTGATTAATTCACGTTTCATCATTTCGACCAATTAAATAAATTACATTTTTATTTAATAAAGTCCTAATCTTATTTTATTTCTTCCTAATTAGTCAAATAACACCAATTATTTGATTGTCACTAATTCACCCTATTCCTCAAAATTTATTAAATTATTAAATCATAATAATTTAATTATCACACTTTCCCTCCAAAAATTGAATAATTGAATCAAAATAAATCAAACTATTCAAATTATCAAAAATCAAAACCAAAATCAAAATGGAATTAATTAATTAATATTCCTCACCCACTTTTTGATTAAGAAAATCTTGGATTTGCTAACTAAGCAATCTATTTTGTTAACAAAGCAAACTGATTTTGCTAACTCAACCATCTAATTCCTAACTCAACCCTAACTAATCAATCAATTGCTAACTAAGCAATCAAAATCCTAACTAGCCAATCTATTATTAAATCACTCTAATTGTGCAATCAACTTTGCACAATCTCCTCATGTCTAAATCCTCTCAACTCATTTTGATCGTTGATCTAGATATTCTACAACACGATCTTGACCGTTGATTCAAAATTTCTTTTCCTATAAAACAAGCCTTTCTCTTCACAAATAAAGATCAAAATTTCAACTTACCTTATGCAACGAAGTGCTATCATAATCACCATTGATAGAGCTTCAACCTTTTCAGTCAACCAAGCATCGATCATCAAGCTTTTGCATGTAAGCAATGGAGGCTTTGCAGTGATACAAACAACCCAACATCATGCAAATACACTCCAACATGAGATGGTAATCTCTTCTTTTGTTGTTTGAATTAGTTTTGAATATAGTAGGATCTCATTTCATTCAAATAGCTTAGATTTTCACATTTCATGAGTGATGGAATAGGATAAATTAAGTGTTTTGGATTAGATTAGTTTCTGATTTCAATCTTGCATTTGATCTTGATTTCACATTGTTTTTCCTAATGGATGGATTCCCCCTCACACACTATCATAGGCCTTTTCAAAGACCAATAGCAAAATTCCATTGTATTGGTTGGAATCTCTAGCCCAATCCATGGCTTCCCAACTAGTAATGAGATTCTCCAAAATGTATCCACCTTTAATGAATCTTGTTTGGGTAGAGATAATAAATTTGGGCAGGATATCCACTAGTCTAAGGCCTAGGATTTTGGCCAAAATCTTATAAGAGACATTGAGAAGGGTAATAGGTCTATAGTTCTTAACTAAAGTATTGGTCCCATCCTTATGAAGAATCTTGATAATTCCTTTGTTGATGTTACAACCTAAGGAACCCTAGTTTATGGCTTCATAATAGACTTGCAACAGGTCATCTGCTATCCAATCTAGGTTATTCTTGTAGAATTCAATTGAGAGGCCATCAACTCAAGGGTCTTATTATTATTTAGGTTTTGAATTGCATTAACTATTTCTTCTTTAGAGATTTTAAAATTTAGATTTTCTACGATATCAACTATGATCTTCTTGGGTATTAATCTTTTGCAAATATTTTTTACATTTTTTCCTTGAGGATTGTTCCCTTTAGCCAAGAATAGAGTCTTATAAAAGCTATGAAACTATTTTTTTATTTCTTTAGGATCACTTAGTAATTTTTTATTAGCCCAAATATCCAGTCTACTTGTTCTTTGGCATTCTTACTTTTGGTATATCTAGGGAATAAATTTGAAACTTTATCCCCATTATTTTAAGCCAGTTCATTTTGGCTCGAACTCTTAATCCCTGTATCTTTTTAGCTTGAAGATTTCACAAATTGTTTTTTGTTGTGATTAACTCCTCATTCAAACCTAAGTCCTTGGGGTCACTTTGGAGCTCTTTCTCCAATTTAAAGAGCTCTTCCTTAAGACCATTTTATGTTTTCCTATTGTCTAAGGCTCTTTTTTTCCAATAGTTTGAAAAATAATGGTCTAGCTATTAACATTGATATTCCATCTTTCAATTACTATTTTATCTTTTAACATCCATTTTCTAATCTCTATGAGGGTAAAAATTTCCTCATTGAAATCATCATCTCTTAGTAAATTAGTGTTTAGAAGGAATTTCCATTGTCTTTCATTTTCTTTGTGCCTATCATTAGATATATGAATCTTAGAGCAAATAGGGTGATGATCAGATAAAGAATAAGGGGTGACCTTGACTCTACAACCATCACAAGTTTGATCAAAGCTAAATAAATATTTATTGGCATAAAATTTATCCAAGTTGTAGTATATCCTTCTATTTCCCTTCTAGAAATTACACCAGGTAAACCAAATATGTAGATTTTCTTTTCTACATCGTTCAAGAGGGTCAAAGAGGTTGAGCTTATTTTTCCATTTATATCAAAAATATTTTTCATTTCCTTTCCATTCCATCTCACTTCCTCTAGATTTATCCTCTCTACTTTCAACCATGTTAAAATCCCCTCCCACAAACCAGGGGATGTCCTAAAGTCCGCACATCCATTTTCAGAGATTAATTCTCTCCCAATGTTAAATGGGAGCATAAATTAAGTGCAACCCAAACTTTCTATTATCTCTTTCAAAAAAATTCAGACAACCCTATTACAAGGAGAGATTCCATGATCAATAAAAAAGGGTTCCCATTTGTTTGATACCAAAATGACAACACCCCCTATGCCTTTTTCATGTGTAGTATGGAATTGGGTAGCATCTTTCCAAATGAGGCAAAGATTAGTTTCTAAGGTAAATTTGATAGATTTTATCTCTTGCAAGAAAACCACATCATTGTCATGGTTTAGATTTAAAAGTCTTTTAACAATATATTTCATGTCAAGAGATTCCAATCCCCTAACATTCTAGTGTGTACAGTTGATTATCATTTGCTTTATGCTTTGGAGCCACCTTTAGAATTATTAAATCTCTTCAAGCATTTAGGAATTCTACCCTCTTTATCTATCCTCTTAGAAGTAGGTTCAACTTCATCTCTACTTCTTTCTTTCCTCTTTTTTCTTTTTAATTCTAATCTACCCATTAGTTGAGAGATCATAACACTCCTTTATTGGATTTTAACTCTCATTGTTGCTAGGAAGGGTCTCAAGTTTAGAGTAAACACACATTTCTCCAAATTCCATATTAGGCATGTTACCTATTTTAACTATAGATATTTCATTGTTTAATTCATTCATACTAGCCTCCTCAATAGCCATCATTTGGTCAGGCCCATCTACTTCCAACATATAGCCATCTATTTGACAATAATTGAACTTAGCCAAGGTTAGCAATGTAGGGAAAGTTTCTTTAATATAACCATTCAAATCTTCTAGGTCAAATAAGCTTACATCTTTTAGATTTTTCTTGTATTTGTCACTTGCAACTTCCCTTTTTTTAGATTTGTTATCAAATTGAGAATCTTTACTAATGTTGTTTATTTTGTCATTGATTTGAATGCCTCTCTTCCAATCTTTATCCAAATTAGGATTTAGGTCTTTAGAACACTCTTTGGAGTTGTGAATGACTAAGGGTGACATAACAAGGTTACAACTCATGGTTAAATTTCCTAAAGAGTTGTTAAAGCAAGAACAACCACCCTTAGGTCTATCCTCTTTGTTCATCGCATGACTACTAATCATAGTACTCCCTTGATTGCTCGTGTCCAAGGGTAACTCATGGGAAATGATATCTTTTCCATGCTAATATTTGGGTGTGTCAACCACAACAACACTAGGATTAGATTCACTCCTTACAAAATCTCTATGATTTTCATTTTGGTCACTAAGATACATATTACATGATTTGTCCCTAGTAGAGCACTTAGTTTTGTTCATATTTTGGATAACAACATTAGCACTTCTCTGATTGACATTGTCCAAAGCTAACCCCTAGGCAATGTTGTCTTTTCCAAAATTATCCATGGATAATTCAATCATAGTATTACTAAGCTTAGAGGAGCCCTTAACAAAATCTCTTGCTCTATTTTTATTATTGGTATTAAATTGTTCTCTATTAATATTTTCATACCTCAAGGTACCGGAAACAAAATTATGGCTTAGAATAGTACCATTGGGCACCTGTAACTTCATTCTATAATTTTGATCCCCATAGGGGGGTATTGCTACTAGGACACTCTTTAGCACATAAGGATTTAGAGTTTCTAATATCTTTTACAATTGTAATCTCTGTTGCATTTTCTTCAATATTTTTATCAATTTTGTTCTTTCCAAGTTTATTCATAGAACAAATAGTAGGGACTTCATAATTGGAATCAAAATTAGTAATCAATTTAGTAGGTCCTCCAATAGTTAATAGAGGATTTTCAACCTTGGATTTATTTTGTCTATTTTTATTTTCTCTTTTGTCTTTGGCTATCCTTTGTTTAATCTCATCTAAAACAATCTCATATGTATTTTTTTAACTCCCATGGAAATTCTAGAGGGGGGGGAAGAGTTAGGTAGGTTCACAAAGGGATGGTCCTCATTGAGGGGAATATCAATAGAAGAAGTATATGTATTACTCAAATTAATACACCCAGATTTGTCTATTGAGAAGAATCTTTGCCCCCAATGATAAAGGGGCCAGATTTAAAAATTTCTCGAGAAGAGATTTGGTTGCCATGCCCATTTGGAGGAATAACCAAGTTAACACAACTGGTGTTATTATTATAACTTTTAGATTTAACATCATTTGGTTTTTGTATTGGTAGATATTTCTTACCATTACCAACCTTATTAAAAATTGGAATGCGACTGCTATTATTGCTCTGGACATCAACATTGGGATTTTTTTCCTCATTTATCTAGTTAGCTTTGGAGTTCCTTAGAAATTTTTGGATAATAGGGCAATTCCTTCTAAGGTGCCCTTCATTTTTACAAAGGAAAAAAGCATTCAATCCACCAAGGATTTATAGGCCACATTTTAAAGTTTTGCCACCAATTTCAATTTCAATCACTTCCAAGAAATCGATTCCCTGGTGTTAGCGAGACAAGAATTCTCACATCTATATTCCAAAGTGTGGCTTTTTTCTGCTCTATTCTCATAACTTTACCAATATGAGAGAGTAATTAGGGTATAAAATTCTAGAGCTAAGGGGGTACATTTTAACTATGACCCATCTCAGATATGAGAGAGCTATTACCTCCTCACATATCAATTTAGGAGACCACATAATGGATTAGAAGATGGAATTCCAAATGATTCAATATTATCTATCTAAGACTTTTTCTTGAATAACATGATTTTTGAAAAAGATAAAAAAAACCTTTCTATATCATACAATAAAAAGAGAAATGAAACCTAACTTTCTATGCCACACATTATTAAACCATTAATTAAGATATTTCCTTGCAAGGATTTTATCTCTATCAACAATAGCCATGAAAATTGTAATACTTTTTAATATGTTTTCTTCATTATTAATGACACACACCATTTCAGGATTTGGTGAGATAACTCTTTTTCTAGGGCCAAGAGGGGAGCGCTTACCTTATCCTCCTATATTTGGCTTCTCCTCGCAAAGGACTTCATTTTAACTTTCATAAAACAAGCATTTGTAGGCACTTCCACAAAAATCCCTAGAAGAATGTCTCAAACAAATTTATCATCCTTGTGGGCACTAATTGCACTTGCCCTCTCATGGTCGTCACGGGCCTCACCCTTAAATTCCCCCCACTCTCTCCCACTTCCATTACTTTGAGGGCACGACCAAGCTTATGGAATTAAATGTAGACCCACGTGGTAACGAAGGCCATGGGAAGAAAGTAGAGTGTAAATAAAAAAAAGTAGTAACTATAAAACATTGAATTCAAAAATCAAGCATAATCAACTAAACCCAAAGGATATTAGTACACAAAAAATTATGGAATTAAATGTAGGCCCACAGTGGTAACGAAGGCCATGGGAAGAAAGTAGAGTGTAAATTAAAAAAAATAGTAACTATGAGTTTACTGATAAGGGAGAGAAAACTTGTATGCCCCACGCCCGGAGACACCCAAATGCCTAAAACCCTAATCTCCTTAGATAAATAAAAAAACCTTTATCACATGTCAGATCCCCTGAACATTATTGATAGTATGGCTTCTTTGTGTGTGTCACCCCTCTTTGATTTGGTCCCTAGGAAGTGTAATATCCTCATGAACAAGATCCTTCCTCTAATCTATCTAACCATTAAAATTGTTGATGGGATTAATTAGTCTAAACTAATTAATTAATTTAGTTGGAGGGTTTTGGTATAAGGGCAATGGATAACTTAATTAAATAATAATGAATATTCATTTAATTAATTGGCTAGGACAAGGTGGGATAAAGGTGATAGATAAATTAATTAATAAATAATAAATATTTATTTAATTAAAGTGGGGGATAAAGGTAAAGGATAAATTAATTAAATGAATAATAAATATTTATTTAATTAAAATGGGGGATAAAGGTGAAGGTTAAATTAATTAAATAATTAATTAATATCTTAGAACAAGGTGGGATAAAGATGATTGATAAATTAATTAAATAAATAATAAATATTGAGTTGATTAATGGTTAGAATAAGGTAAAAGTCAAGTGTGGTCTAGATATGGTCAATTTTAGGTGTCTACAATCTTGACCTCAGTGTAATAAATTCTAAAAATGAGCCACATAGGTAAACAACATTTCTTATACAAAATGAAATAAATCACATTACACGAATGCAAATTACATAAAAAATAATGCACTTTAAAAAATAACACCCCAAAACAACATTGTATGAGCTCAAATGGAGCCCTAGAAGTAAATGAGACTACTCAACATTGCCAATAAGAAACTATAATTTCTATAAAAATAGACAAAAAAAGGCATTTGGATCACTACAAATCTCATGAAAAATTATCCCAAGTATAAACAATTACTCAAAAAATGGAGGTATGTTGACCCAAAAAGGAGCCTCTAAATTTAAGCTACCAAAACCAAAATTGCATTGGAAAGGGGTAAAATTTTGAAGTGATCTCACATTACTAATCCATATAATGGTGTTAGCAATACAAAGTAGTAAAAAAATTTTGCACACAAGTACAACAAATATGATAGTATGATTGCACAAATAAGTAGTGCTAGGCTAAAAAAATCAAACTCCTCTTAACCATGAACTCAAAAAAAATTATAAGGAAATGGGAGTTCTTGGGCCTTATAGATGTTGTGGTAGGGTCTATTTGGACTCAAAATAGCCCAAAAATGAGTAGTTATCTAGATTCAATGATGAGTGAAGCTTCTCAATCTTTGATTTTAGTGAAATGAAAGTTGATATTGACTTGAGTTTTTTGAATGCTTTGATGAGCTCATATTTGATCCATCTAGCTCAAAAATTCATCTATAATAAAAATGAAAGAGAGAAATCCCCTAATAATTTGATATAATTACTCTCCTACAAAGCTTTGATTGAGACCTCTATTTCTCAAAGGATTAAACCAACTAAAGACACCAAAAAAGGCCTAATACAATGTAGGATTTTTAATGAAAATATAAATACAAGCCTAGCTCTAAGTGACTATAGAAGATTACAAAAACCACGTGCAAAAATGTAAATAGTGTAGAATGTAAATATCAGCTAAAATCCAATATCAAGAATACAAAAAGATTAATATGAAATTAATTATTCAATGATAGGAAACAAATACAATATATAATCTTATAGTTTTAAAATCCAATGAGGATGAAGATAAGACATAAAACCCAAAAATAAGGTATTATATTTAAATAATTTTCCAAAGCTAAGAAGATAAGGAAAATTGTAGAATCCCATGAAAGAAGGAAATTACATGCACTCATTTATCCTACTTGAGTAATTCAATAACTTGCCAAAGTAAACTCAAATAATAAGGCGCAATTAAATAATTACTCCAACATGAAAATTTATCTATACATGGAATAGTGAACTAAGTTCCTAGAGCACTCTTGGTGACATGGAAGGTAGAAAGAAAGATTGAATAGTTAGATTTTTTTAGAGAGAATAGTGAGGTCTAATTATTTATCTTTATTCTTAAATACACACTATTTTAATTACAATATTAAGGATTTAATTTTATTGAAGAAGGATTGAATAGTGTCACAACTTCTTGGGCTCAAATTAATGAGCTCATTCTTCAAGTGGTGGCCTCTCATGAAACCCTAAGTCCCAAAGTTTGGTCCAAATCTCATTGCGAGTATTTAAATATTCAATATGACAGAGAAGATCAAGAAATTCAAACAAACACAATGTTACATAAGCTTCATCACATTTATTAAAGCATTTAATTTTTCTTACAATTAGAGTAGACTTTACCTCTATACTAATTGTTATTATGTACAACCCTTTGCTTCTTAAGAACATAAAAATTTTAGATTTTTAATCAATATAATTATATGGTATAAGAAGAGGAATTGAACTTTGATCCATAATGTAGAAAACGAGAGTTTAAAAAATAAGGTGTGTAAAAAAACACAAATAGATCCTTTGTTACTAATTGTTGAAATGACCCCTCAACAAAAATTATTTGATAATTTATAATTAGAGTGAATACAAATGTCACTAATGAGAAACACAAAGTTGATTTGATTTGAATGCTTTTAAAAATGTTTAAAATAGATTCAAATCTAAAAATACAATTTTAGAATGATTCAAGAAAATAATAGCACTACTACAAATTGCATAAAAAATCATGCACTTTTTTTAAAAATTGCACCTAAAAAGGTGCCTATATGTAGCCTTAGTGAGATCTATGTAATGCCACCTATTAGAATCTCTAAATTCTATTCAAACCATGTATTAGAATTATAAAAAACATACACCACTATAGCCAAAATAAAAAAAATCCTCAAAAAAATGAGGCCATATGCTCAAGATATGACTTATGAGCCTCTGAAGTTGAACTCCAAAAACCAAATTGCCAATGGAAAGGAGGTTGAGAAGGGAAAGAAAATTTTGGCATAACATTAGTCATCCTAAAATCATCAACAAGATATTCAAGATGCTGCCAAAATATTCCTAAATTACTTTCAAATTTGTGGCAAACCACTTTTGAATACCAAAACCACTTTAAAAGGGAAGGAATTTTTTTTTGGGTGAATAAGTATTTTTATCCCACAAGCCACAAGGCCAACACAAAGATGGTGGTAAATGGTGGCACTACCTAAGAAGATCTCATGCAGAGTGGAGGAATGAGTAGGGTCACAAAGGTCAATGGAGGACCACTTAAAGGAGGTTGTGATTTAGTGGTTGCTACTACAATGGTGTTTCCTATGGTGGTAGGGATGCTTATGGTGGTGGTGGGGCTAAAGGCTACCACCACTATAGTGTTGTAGGTGGTGCTACAATTTTTAAAATATTATTTACAAATTGTATGCCTTCATAGTGGTCATATGACCTCTCTAAACAATTTTTTTGCCTCAAATGCTTTCAACACTAATTATGACAAAATTTATATGGAAATAGGCTTTATGGGTCTTTTTGGCCTAAAAATGCCTAAAAAATAGCCCATGTTTAAACCCCCATTTGTAAGTTGGCTTCCCAAACTCTAATTTTGGTGAAATGAAAGCCAATATTAACTTTCTCGAGCCTCTGATATACTAATGGAATAGCTAAAAATGTTTCTTGTATTATCAAAAAGATGAAGACGCAAAGTTTGAAACCTAGAGGCTAAAAATTTTCATCAAACTTTTCTAAATCTCTAAATCATCTAAAGCTACAAGAAAACAAAATAGTGAATTTTTAGGAAGATTGCATGAAAATTATTATCCCCTTGAATCTCTCAAATATGAAAACTTAGAAGATGTGTTACTAAACCATATGCTTTGATATGATATTAGAATATGTAAAAAAATTAGTGTAGAAAATAAAAACTATTGAACCTCAAATACAAATGATCAAAGATCAAAATAGCATTATAGATTTATAATCTAACCAAATAAATAAAATAGTCCAAAAACAAATTTAGCATTAAGAGAGCTCAAAAGAATGAATCTATATGAATACAAATACAAGTTGTGAGAGTGAGTATGTGGAAAGTACAACCTATAGGGAGAATACATCAAAAGTATCAAAAAATGGTGTAATGTAAAATTTAAGCGTACTTTAATTTTCATATTAAATTAATTGAGTTAGAAAACAAGTTGAAAGATGTGCAACAAAATTTACAAATTATAGAAAATAGAAGTGTTTAAATGACAATAGAAAATAGAAGTGTTTAAATGACAAATTAGATTAAAAAGAGGAAATATCAATAAATAAAGAATTCAACACTAGAGGATGGAGCTCACCACCCAAGATGGTATCATGTTGCACAAACATCCATGTGATGTATTGCAATTTTTCTTTCACTCTATCATCCTAATCTCATGTTGTCATTTGGAAAAAATGTAAATTCTTTTTTTTTTCTAGATTTTTATCTCACTTAGACACTAGGAAACAAGGACATCATGAAGAGTAGCAAACTAGAGGATACTAGATGATATAAAATGCTAAAAATAGTCTTATCTATGTATTTTGAAAACATAGTAGAAATGATTAGGGAGAGAGAGAAAGGATGCAAATCACTATGTAAGTTGGTCATTGAGAATCCTATAGCTAGGATAAGAAAAATGGTTAGGGTTTCTTAGGATCTTACCAAAAATGGTCAAGCCCCTATTTTTTCGTTCAACCTCAATGTGTAGCCAAGATGTAGAAACAAGTAAAAAGTGTGTCCCCCATCATAACTATGTCTAGGTATATTTTATTATATGTCTTTTGTTTGTCCATGAAGAGGGGAATGCGTTTTTTTCAGGTGGTTTTATACCTCTTGTTTTGGTTTACCATTCGTTGTTTTTCCTCCCTCAATTTCTATAAATTGGAGTCACGGGATGGTAGTTTCATGTTGAGTTATTGCAAGTGGGAGTGTGTTGTCGGGTTGATAAGAGATCAGTAGTGGAGTGTATTATTGTTTAGTCTTATTTTAAGATTAATAATATACCTTCCCTCTTGTCTCATGTGGAGTTTTTTCTCGAAAGGGTTTCTCCACGTAAATCTAGTGTCACACTTTGTTTGTTGTTTTTTATATTGTGATGTATGTTGCAATCACATGTTTAAATGTGATTTGGTAATCTCATTTTCAGATATGAATTCACTTGCATAATTTCATATTGTAGCTTTCCTTCACCTTTTTTTCAAGACCCTACACATCAATAGGTTGATATCCCTCAATAATATCTTGCATAGAAGGCACCTTCTAGAGTTTCAAGTTCACTAACTAGATAGTGGCACACATGGAAGTCTAATGTACATTCTTTCTTATAGGAAATCAACACCTATAAAATTATACACATCTAGAAATTATACATCCACCACAAATCCAATGTAAACCATTCAAAAAATGGGCTTCTAGTAGTGTGAAAGTCATATAGTTAAATATGACTCTCTTTTTGTACCTTTCAATTAAATATTTTTTATCTATTGTATCCTAAGTTTTAAAAAAATTATGTTGTGTAGGATAGAATGAGAAACAACATCTTCAATGGGTTACTCATGTAAACTATAATATTTGTGACATTTTGTGCAAGAACATTTAACTATTCCCTAGGTACTTCTTTATAAAAGACTAGCCTCTACAACTTTGCATTTTTGAAAGACAATATTTGTGTGCAGATTGAAAGTGCTTAACTTTCCTTAAGACAAGAAGTCCACGAAGCCTCTATAACTTCAATTTTATGGTTGAACTCTTGATTTAACTACACCAAACTCACGCCACATCAAAAATAACCACATTAAATACTTCTCAACAACACTCGCTATAATCTTGCACAACTTAAGCATTCTACACCAATGAGACACTTCTTTAACACTTACAAGAGTAACATATATCATAGATTTTTACCATATGATTGATTTGTGTTCCATATTTAATATAGGATCAATCTACAAGAAATCTCTTCTCAGGATTTATAAGCATGCATATTCAAGATTGTATTTCAGATTGCTATCATGCTAAGCACATTGTAGACCTTCACTATTTCTTGGCTAGAAGTGTGAACTATGTAGATATTTATCAAATCCTAAGCTTTATAAATAATTCATCAATAGGCACACTTATCACCAATGTACTCTACAAGAAACAATATAGCTAATCCCACCATTTAAGCCATCACCTTTAGATTTCACAACATAATGAGGATACATTCTATAAGAAGCAGTGAATTGATATAGACACAACCACATAATGGCTCAATAGGAACCAAACATTAGTTTGATTGTCCATATGTTAACTAAACACAATGGGTACCATTTCCCTACAAGAAAGGATGAATGATTCAAATATAATTTTATGTGTCTTTTACTTCTGCCTAATGGCTCAAATTTAATGCTTTCCATGTCACAATATGTCCCTTACACACACATCACACATTAAAATAGGTTGTACATGGTTAAAAGCTTATCATGGAATAATGGATTTTTGCACATTTGCACATATATCAATTCTAATAGCTCCACATGAGACAACACAAGACAACCACACACACACTCTTTAGTCACGTTGCACAACTTTAGGAGTCTACAATTTTGCGCAGTAATATCAAGCATTCTACACCAATGAGACACTTCTTTAACACTTACAAGAGTAACATATATCATAGATTTTGACCATATGATTGTTTTTTGTTCCATATTTAATATAGGATCAATCTAGGAGAAATCTCTCCTCAAGATTTATAAGCATGCATATTCAAGATTGTATTTTAGATTGCTATCATACTAGCACATTGTAGACCTTCACTATTTCTTGGCTAGAAGTGTGAATTATGTAGATATTTATCAAATCCTAAGCTTTATAAATATTTCATCAACATGCACACTTATCACCAATGTACTCTACAATAAACAATATAACTAATCCCACTATTTAAGCCAATACCTTTAGATTTCACAACATAATGAGGATTCATTTTATAAGAAGTGGTGAAGCGATATAGACACAACCACACAATGGCTCAATAGGAACCAAACATTAGTTTGATTGTCCATATGTTAACTAAACACAATGGATACCATTTCCCTACAAGAAAGGATGAATGATTCAAATATAATTTTATGCATCTTATACTTCTGCCTAATGGCTCAAATTTAATGTCTTCCATGTCACAATATGTCCCTTACACACACATCACACATTAAAATAGTTTGTACATGGTTAAAGGCTTATTGAATAATGGATTTTTGTACATTTTCACACATATCTATTATAATAGCTCCACATGAGACAACACAAGACAACCGCACACACATTCTTTAGTCACATTGCACAACTTTAGGAGTCTACAATTTTGCGCAATAATATTTTTAACTCTTACAAACTTTATGTTATGTACAATCTCACAACCTATACATGGGTAATACATGCATTTGCACAATACATGCACTTTGGTTCCATAAATGTCCAACACTTCTAGCCACATCTACTCTACATGATTGTGCCAACCAACTAGTACCATATAGATTTGACATCTAACACCATATTGTCCATATAAGAAGTGCATCATATATGTATGCCATTTGTTAACATATTTTGGAAGGGTTGATTAACAACCTATTACAGATACACATCAAATTCTATACTATGTAAACTAGTCTTCTAGTTATACTCTTTGATCTAGTTGTACTCTAGAGTGCCTTTGGTAAATCAAGTGTACACATCTTTTCATTACCTAAGTATTGAACCTCACTTCCTAGGTCATAGCATCTATATATTACATGTGCATGTACACGTAATCTCAATGAATATGTGACAATATCTTTCCTGCATTTTTCATACTCTACTTTGAATCATTCATGGTATGCATATAACAATTATTTCATGTCTCAAGCTTTCTGTTGGAAGTAAACCTATTTCTACTAGTTTAGCCATAATGTTACCTATATTTGGGGTTGTTCTATGATCTTAGATAGAAATTGGATCAAAGCCATGGAAGTGTTCCTAAGGTTATATACTAAATTTATTAGTTGGAAATACAAGGATCTATAGACAAACTAAACACTACTAATGTAAGGATACCAAATTTAGTGTCACTAGCACACCTTAACACCAATTTATCTTACAATGCAAATGGGAACCTTCCTATAGAAAAACTATAAATGTAACATTGATATATCCATAAGGATAGCATATATAATCTTAAATTTGATAAACTATTAAAATAAGCTTTCCAATGCATATTTGTTTGGGGATTAAGAAAATAATTATGAAAATATTGATCACTTTCTTGTTAATTAGAATGGTGCCTAACACCATTGGAAAATAATTGATAAAGACATAAGGAAACCACAAAAAAAATAGATATCTAAAAATTATTTAATTTTCATTACATATCTACCAAACATTAATAAAAATAAAAGAGTTCATTACTATCATTATAGATATTATTCACATTCTTTTATATTTATGTAAATAGGAACATCATACCAAAATGAAATGTTTATAACCAAGAATGATTCAAAATTTGAAATATATTAATATGAAAATAATTTACAATGCATTATAAGTGTTTTTTAACTAGGATATAGAGTTCAAAAATATGACTAATCACAATCTAATATATAATTAGTAGACTAACCTAAATTTAACAACTATTAACACCTACAACCTTTAATAATCTTAGCAATTTTACTATGACTAAGTGGTCTTATCCATACTACACAAAACTATCAATATTATGCAACCTATGACTCCTATAAATTCTCAACTAAACCTAACATCTTTATACATAAGATAAGATAAAATAGAGGAAAAACATATTTCCCTTCACAAAGGAAAAAACATCCTACATAAAGGGAAGGATTCCTATTTATAATAAAAGAGATTAACACTTATCAAATCAATAATTGACAAATATCTCTTGATATAGCATTTGATTTTTTTCCTTCAAAACTCGTTTTCCCCTTTAATCAAAACATTTGATTTTTCTTATATTTTTCTTTCATACTCATAAAAAATGCTACCATGGCACATGATTAGACACATGTTTAACATTTATCCTAACTAACTACACTTGTGGAAATGTACACTTTAAACACTATATATAACATTTACAACTTTGGTGTGAGCATATGTGTTTAGTGTGTCTATTGAAGGCCTATGACACATAGACTCTATGTAGTATTTTGCTAATTCTTGGCTGCCTCCACTTTTCTCATTAAATTCCATAAAATATTTGTCAAATATTTTATTTCCTCCATCCTTGAGATCAAGAAAACCTTCATTATCTTCTTTAAGCGTCACTTATTGAATATTTTTGAAGTGGTGAACACCTTATTCTACTCAATTAAAATTCTTCTTTTCATTGACCAATTTATGCTCCATCTAATTTATATGTCTTTGAAGGTCCTTTAACTGTGAGGTCACTAGTATAAGTGGCTATAGATGGAGGGATAGGGGAATAAGTTCCTGCCTTAAAAATGTAGTGGAGGAGGGAGAGATGGAGGAGAAAAAGGAGCAAGAGAGGGAACATGTACTCTTGGGATTGCATCAGTTTTCTTTTCCATGGCTACCTTTAGATTCATATTTTATCTCTTTAGTTTCAAGTTATTATCTTCCATTGTCTTATAATCTTTAGTAATGATAACTTCCCTCTGTACTCTTTTGAGGTGACCTTGTTCATGGGCTTGTCCAATGTGGGAGCTGCTACCAAAGACGACAATATTTTATATAGACCAAGCTACAGTATGATAAGTAATATGGCTCTTCATTTTCGTGTGTAGGACCACATGCTCCATGGTACGTTGGCCTAGGCCACTCTTGTAGCAGTGGGGTGCTTCAATGTTGACAACCCACATGATCTGTCACTTTCTTTTCTTAGAATTTAGTCAAGTTTCAATTACTGGGACTTGTATGGAATTTGGATTTTCTATGGTACTTTTGCCTCTCAATGAATGAATGGATGTCTCATCACAATCAAATTGCACTGCTGATGTAAATTCAGTCTATCTTCACAGCAGATCAGATTCTGTTGCTGCTATTTCGAATTGGTAACAGACTCATGCTCTAAGAAACCATAGAGAATATGCTTTAGTTCTTAGAATAGTCTTACTATTTGTCAGATGATTGTGAACATGAATTTCAGAGATGTTAAATTACATGTCTTCTAATGAGGAAGGTTGTGAATTTCTTTAAGGTGCATCTTAATTAGTAAAAACTTGGATTCAGACTAATTTTTGTGGCAACTTAGTAAGATTGGATCAGTTTTCATTTGCTTGGATGGTGATTCCTTGCTTTGATTACTTTTATATGTAATTGTGCTTCTGAAATTGTTCATCTCTTTTAAGCGTTGCTTGAGTTGTAGAATCTTTAATGGCTTTTATACTTACAAGGATCATAATGTTGAAAGGCTTTGGGAAGTATTTTGTATTTGCATTGTACTAAGGTTGGAAGTTTTGTACTGATGAAATGTTCTTAACAACCCTCTACATGTATCACAAAATTTGAGAAAAGGATATTTTATGATTATTGAGTTAAATTTTCAAAAGCTTTAGTTAATTAGTTCAATATATGTTTAAAAATAATATTTTGTACAAAATATTTATAGTATTGAGAAGTGTTATGAAATGCTTTATAAATATATGGACTTAAATATTTGTAATCTTGTCTCCTAAATATTATATTTATTAATTTTGTAAAAGATATAATATATATTATTTTATAGTAGGGCTGTACTTGGTCATTTGATGGCATCTTTGGGTGTTGTTACTAGTTATTATCTTAGTGAGAATATCACTTACATTGTAATCTCACTTTACAATATATCTTGGGGTCAACCAAACTTTCAACTTTCCCTTCCCACTATCAATATGTATAGACTACTAAACCCCGCTCATGTCAGTTTTGGTGTTTGTTTATGTTTGTTAAATTTTGTTTTCTACTTTTTTCTTTACATTGTAGAGGTTGAATTGAGCAAATTCAATCACAACCTTGGTAAATTATTCTATCCCTACATTTCCTACCTTTAGTAATGATAACTCTCATCTATACTCTTCTTAGGTGACCTTGTTCACGGATCAAAATTTCCCTCTATTTCTTGAGATATTCTCCTATGTCATAACTAGGTTTGGTTGACTCCATTGTCTTTTTTGTTGACAATGTGGGTACATTCTACTTAGCCCCTTTGTGGTGGATCGAGATTATTACTTGCATTCAAATCAAGTGGGGTTGTGAATTATGAGGATAAATTTTGTGAGTGGACTCTTTGTTTACTCCTCTATATGTAAGTATTTCCCCTTTGATACTATTGATATGTTTGTATCTCATCACAACTCAATTCTAGTTCATTATCTTCTTGAGAGGGAAATTTGTACATCTCTAACAACATTGTTGTACCAAATGTATTTGTATTTTTCTCATCACTTGTAGGCAAAAATTATAAATTATGTGTCTAAAAAGTAATAGACATAGACTTGAATTCTAGACAATTTACCTTTGAATGTGTTGTTTTATGAAGCCTACACCAATAATGCAATGCTAGATTAGCAAGATTGGTATTATGACCATTCTTTTCTAGAAGGGTGGGGACACTACCATTGTTTGCTCTTGTATTCCATTGTCTATTTGGTTTCTAAAAACTATACCCTTTATCCTAAGGATGTTTGGACTCTAATCTTTCTAAACTTATCTTTGTAACTACATGAACTCATTAGATAATTTGTTCACCATTTTTTGTAATGTTCCAACTTTGAACTCAAATTTTCCCCATAACTCTAAAAGAATTGTCCACTGGGTGCATAAGGTGGAGGCATAGCCATCAATTATTAGGGATCAATTATTGATTTGGTGTTGTACTTCCATTTTGTTGTGGGTTGAATAATTATGTACCAAAATTTTGATTCCTAGAAGGAATTATAGTATTATAGGTATTAACACCTTGTTAGTTCTATGAAGTGAGCATATGTGGAGGTAACTTGGTTTATTTCTTCTTAATTATAAATCGGATTCTACAATTGATATGGGACATTCAAAACACCATTTAGATTATTGTGATTCAAAGAATAATGGATCTAATTTATTTGATTTGGTATCCCAAGCTAGCTCAATGATGGTAAATATTAGGCAACTCTTAAACCTAGTGGATATAGCTCTTTTTGTACCTTGATGGCCTTTGCATACACTGCTTTTAGAAAATCCAAGGCTTCATATTTTCTTCTCATAATTTTTTTTCTTAAATCAATAGCCTTCAAATATGTTTGGTTAACAACTTCTTCCCCTTGATAATAAGGGTTCTTGAGATGATATAGAGTTTATGCAACTATATATTCAAGGCATTTACCATATATTGAAGGCATTAAAGGGCTCAATATTTCCTCTACTTTCTATACTAAAATAATAATATAACATAGTTGAATAAATAGGGATAGACAATGGCTAATGAAAATGGATTATAGTTGTTGCCAACTCACAATAGAACCGGTTAGTAAATTGTGCTACCAATTATATGCATCCAATATGAATATAAAAGGAAACAATCTAAAAGCAACATCTTCATACTCAATCTTAGATTTTATCATAGCATCTTTTAATGATTGAATATGTTCTTTCATTATTCTACCTTCTCCAAGTGCAAACCTAGGGTAGAAGTGTTCCCAATTTTTAGGTAGATCGTGTAATATCCTCCCCAAAGATAAAGGAATTTTTTGTTACCAAAGAACCCAACTATTGATAGATCTTATTTATCTATAAGCTATGTAGTTACACTCTTAGATTTAGGGGATGTATTTATTGATTATAAAGCCTCAAATCTAGACTTCTCTTTGTCAGCTCTTATATTCCTATATTTTGTGAGTTGTTGCAAGGGAACACATCCCTTAGCTAACTTGGATTTGGCAATAATATTTCTTTTTCCTAACTTGAATTCACTTTTTAAGCTCTAAGATATTCAAATTTTAAGGCCCTCCTTTTAGAGCCACTTCTATTAGTCAAGAGTTTTGACATGCTCAATAATAGGTTAGGTAAAGTTACAAGATCACTTCACCTCTCCTAAAATGTGACAAAATTTAGAAGAATTTGGCACACCCTAATGTCTATGTTACTAGGTCATGGCATTAGCAAGATAACTCTATGATCTATGTAGTTGATTATCTTCAAATTGGTCTATGGTATAAAATTCAATGTAATAAATTTGTCAACCAAGTGGTTAGTCATCCAAAAAAAATGAAATTTTGTTTAGCAAGCATGAACAACCATATCCAAATTCATAATTTTTATATCCAATAACTTTAGATGCTCAAACCATTGATTATATATTTACAATAGCTTTTGCTATTTTTCTTTGAATTGATTTAGTTTTCAAGTTTTATAAAAATTAAACAACCAAACTAGTGAGACAAATACCTTGAGTATTATGTTTTTATCTATTAGTATCCCAATTATGAACAAATCCAAGATCTAAGGATAAGATAACTAATTTGTAGATTTGTTCTATGAATTTATATTATTGTTTTTATAAAAAAATGAAACAACACCAAAGGAGTTAGAGTTTAGAAGAAAGATTTTTGTAACAATGAAACCAATTTTAAATATTTTCTGAGGAAATTGAATTAATATAAACTAGCTTTATTTGATCAATATTCTACACAATCAGTAACACAAAGTAGTGTAAATGTCTAAGGATTTTGAAAAAAAGAAAGAAAATATATAAAATTTGTGTATTCCACATGCAAAATTAACACATCACTTCCCATAGTCCATCAATGCAAAATATTTATCATCAAACATGCATTTGATTCCATCCTTCTCATTTAAATTTCAAAATTAAGACATTACAAAATTATCTAGTTTGGAAAACTTAAAATTATGGAAATGCAAATGGGGACACTTCCTATTATAATTTTTTTCTTACTACCTCTATCAATTTTCCAACCCCTTACATTTCTTTTGGTACTCCTATAAATATCAAACCTAGGTTCCTAAATTTTAAATCTCCAACTAAATCCAATGGCTAGGATTTAAAAATCCAAGGGCCCAAATTTTAAAATTTGTCTTAAACTTGTTGGCCGTATGGGCTTATCTTGAAATTACAATTGAGTATATTTTTACAACTTTATTTCCAAGCCCAAAGAATAAATAATATAACCAAATCATGACTACACATAACAAAGAAGAGAGATTCATCCTTGTGCATGAATATGTATTGCCTTATCTTAATGTTGTTTCTACTATTTTGATCCACTATCATGTTGGTGTTATACCTAACCTTATTGTTGTAGATGTGTTTGCATATCATCAATTACCATCTTCACAACATTAAATTTGGAGGCAATAAAATAATAGAAGTATAGTTTCCTAGAGAAAGGGGTCTTTACAATTTTCTTTGGGACCTTCTTCACCTCCACCATGAATCCCTTGAATGCATTGTATCTCCCTTCTATCTTCCCGCTCAGTCATAAATGATCAACATAGACATATTAAATTTAGTATCAAACTAGTTAGTTATTTTACCATCTCATTGGCTTAATAGACCTTTTTTGCATTCTCCCAAAAGTTACATGGGATTGCCTTGATGAGCTCTTGAATCTTCTTCATTAACACATCTACTAATTTCCTTCTATTCAAGAACTTATTCTTGAATTCATGTAGGATCTCCATCCTCCACTTTTTCACCTTCAACCATTCTATATGCATCTTTGTATTCCCATAAGGTATGATTCTAATCTTAACCAATTCTAAGAATGGTACCTAAGCCACCTTTTGGAACTAGGGTAGGTTATCATCAAGGATGATTAACTCCCCACCATTAGTATCCTCAAACTTAGTCAAAGCACTAACCTCGTCATTTATCCTATGGTAACATTTAACTTCTTTCCTGATTATTCTTTTTCCTTGTGTCATCATGGTGTCCCTGCGTCACCAAATAGCCTCTACTACTCTTCCCATGTGTCCTCTCTTCAAAAAACTTGTGTTGAGTATTATTAGGAATGTTGAAGCAAGTATTAGGAATGTTGAAGCAAGTTCATTAGTGTTTATAGTCCCAACAACATTATTAAACACGGGTTTCTAGCTCTCCTACCTATGCCTTCAATTCTTATTTGGTCCTTTCATCTTTATCCATTTAGTCCAAGATGGTAGAGATTAAACTCTATAATGCTTGTTTTTCTTCCTCCCTTATTTGGTGGTTGATATTGATCTTTGATATTTGGTACTCATCCCCTTTCATATGCCTCTTCTTTGTTGCACAAAGAGATGGGTACCTTAGTACTCTTAGCTCCTTGGGCATCCAAAATGATAGTGGATAAAGTTCTCGAGCTCTTTTATGTTGTGGTGGTGATTTGAACATATCCACTATTATTAGGAATTAATTAGTGGGACATATAACTTGATGGGGAAGAAGGTGGCCGCTCATACACTATTTTTCTAAGAGGAGGATTGTGAAGGTGTATTTATTTATATAGGGGTCCTTTTGTGGAGAGAGAGACTCATATACCCCTGATGATATCTCATGATATTTTCTCTTCTATCTTCTAGTTTTTCTTTGTCTTATTCTTCTTCCTTTTATGTCCCCACAACAAAAGCTTGGATATACTCTTTGATTATTTTATTTGGTTTTTGGCCTATTTGTGATTGTCTTACACAAAATCCTTTTGATCTACCTATTTATACTAGCATTCCTATTGCAAATCAAGAGTTGGGATTTTTGGCTACAAAAGTAGTGAATCCCACTTGAAGTGAATGGAGGATTTTGTGCCTATGGGGAAAGGAAAGTTATTGTATTAGTTGGAGTTTTATGCTCTTCATCCTTTTAGATTGCCTAGTCATGGGCTTCTTCCTTATTAAAGGTTCTTCATCTTCTAGCTCTAGTTCTTCCTCACTTCCTTGTACCACATGGGTAGATTATTTTTCATATTTCTTCTTTATAGGGGATCTTTTGATATATTTCCAAATTTTACCTCCACCTCTGTGTGCGCCTTTGAGCCAACTTTCCAACAACTGTAAAATTTTGAAAATCCAATAAAATGTGATAAAGTTATGTCGATTTTTCTAATAGGTAGTTTATATGAACTTTCCAATAGACTAAGGTAGGGCTTAAGCCCATCGATTAGCCCCTGGCCGCCCAAGTGACCAAGTGTTGGGCACAGGGGGGCTACATCTAAGCTCCTAGCATTTGGTTGTGACCGAAGGCTAATGGTTCATGTGAATAAGGGTGTACTAACAAGCAGAGCTCTTGGTCACTAATATGACTAAGAGCTTAACTCGAGCAAAAATGAAATTACCTTCTTATGGACGGACCTCAAAGTGAGGTTCAAACGAATTTAATTTAGGTGGACTTCGAAATATGAAGCGATTTAAACCTAGCCGGATTTTAAAGGCATATTAACTGGAGTTGTTCAATGGACCTCCACAGATTTCAGGCAATTATTGAATATGATTTTTTTTCAAACCTGTGGACATTTCAAATGAAAACAAACCTTTATATTTTGTCTTAACCCTGCTCGGAATTCCAGGTGGCACTTGGGATCCACTTCTGCAAAACTCTAACGGATTAACACGATGAAATTTTCACATTTAGACAATGTTTGACAAAGTCAAACCCCATAAATTCCACGTGCGGTATTTACCTAGCCACGTGAGCATATGACCCTAGCCCTGCCAGTTGGGAAGATATACGCAGACTAAAACATTTTTTAATGGTGTTCTGCAAGCTTGAGAATCCGGCCACGTGGAATTTTATGCGGGTCTCAAAGCGCTATGGAATATGTCTTAGTGCCTGACCCAAACCTCCCCTAAAACTCACGCAACACACTTGAAAATAGGTTTAGCCCATGGATTTTAAAGGAGAATACAATCTGAGGATGCGAATTTCCTAACAAAGTTTAAAACAACTTATTTTTTCCCAATACAGATTTGAAACAAATATCTGCCATATTTTAACCCCATATCCTGGTTTGAAATGAAATTTAACTAAAATATAACTAGCTATTGCACTTTTTGTGTGCAATTGGGTACGCCGAATTTTTGGTTGGAATAGTTATATTGTTTGAAATGGATCAATCTTAGTAAATTTGGAAAATATAATTTGATAATTAATTGCTATATGCGACAAGTGGTCATTGCAAACCTTGAGCTCTTGTTGCATTATTATTTTGAAATGCAACTTTTTTTAATTTGTATTTTTTAAATTTTGGATACAAAATTGTGTATCAACAATCTATCCAATTCTTGCTTTGCCAATCTCCACTTGCTCCTACATTGAAGGTTATAAGCAAAAATCTCAAATGGTTTGGATATTTGTTTAACACTTTTCTTGCCTTTGACATGAACAATCAAGATGGATATTAATGTGCTCCACTATAAAAGTGTTTTACAATTGGATATTAATGTGCTCCACTATAAGACCCATTGAGGACTACTTCTATCCCCAGTATTGGACCCTGCTCCATTATAGGCCCCTCTCCCCTAGTCTTTTCTTTCCTAATCTATCCAAAGATCAAGAGATTTTTTATAAATTAATTTTATTTGATTAATATAGAAATATAGTAATTATTAATTATAATAAATTCATATTTATATTTAATATTTTGTATTATAAAATATAATATATAGTAATAATATAATCTATATATACTATTATATATAATAATAAATATAATTATATTATATATAATTTAATTTGTATTATATAAAATATAAAATATATTATTTATATTTTGTATTAAATAAGAATATAATTAAAATACAATATTTATTAATTAATAATTATAAAACATTTATTTACATATTTAATAGTTTTTGTTAAAACCTAAATGTGTTCATTATTGGGATCTTGGCAGTAATTTTCATTTTAAGAAACATACTCTAAAATCCTCCCAAAACCTTATTTTCAAGTTGCAACTTCCAAATTGGAAGAGTCAATATAATGTAAATTTTAAATTTTATATAATAAAAAAATGATTATAAATATATAATTATATTATTTATTATATTTTTTAACAAAACTATTCAATATATAAATAAATGTTTTATAATTATTAATTATTAATTATTATATTCTCATTATATTCTTATTTAATAAGAAATATAAATAAGAGGTGTAATACATGAGGTCAATTGGTAGGTCATTTTAAAAATATTATCAATATTTATTATTATTATTATTATTAAAGTTTATTTTATATTTTTATTTTATTTTATGTAGTACATATAGGGGAGAGGGGCCTATAGTGGAGCGCCCTAACTTTGCATTTCTCAAAATCCTATGTGGAAATTTTAAATCACTTCCAATTTTGTACAACAGTCTATTTGGCAATTTCCGTGCTTCTATATTTTGTATTAGGGCCACATCCTCAAATATGGTGCCACATCAGCATGCTATTTCATATTAGGGCCACATCATCAAATATGGTGCCACATCAGCATGCTTTTTGTTGAGGTATCCAAAAAGGCCAAAAAAAAAAGTGAGACCGACAATGGTGCACTAAGTCATGTTTTATTCGTGCACTGATGTGGCATCAAATGATTTGTCAGTTTGTGAACTTAATAGATAAAAAGTGTTTTACAATTGGATATTAATGTGCTCCACTATAAGACCCATTGAGGACTACTTCTATCCCTAGTATTGGACCCTGCTCCATTATAGGTCCCTCTCCCCTAGTTTTTTCTTTCCTAATCTATCCAAAGATCAAGAGATTTTTTATAAATTAATTTTATTTGATTAATATAGAAATATAGTAATTATTAATTATAATAAATTCATATTTATATTTAATATTTTGTATTATAAAATATAATATGTATTATATAAAATATATAATATATTATTTATATTTTGTATTAAATAAGAATATAATAAAAATACAATATTTATTAATTAATAATTATAAAACATTTATTTACATATTTAATAGTTTTTGTTAAAACCTAAATGTGTTCATTATTGGGATCTTGGCAGTAATTTTCATTTTAAGAAACATACTCTAAAATCCTCCCAAAACCTTATTTTCAAGCTGCAACTTCCAAATTGGAAGAGTCAATATAATATAAATTTTAAATTTTATATAATAAAAAAATGATTATAAATATATAATTATATTATTTATTATATTTTTTAACAAAACTATTCAATATATAAATAAATGTTTTATAATTATTAATTAATAATTATTATATTTTCATTATATTCTTATTTAATAAGAAATATAATTAATATATTATATATTTATGCTAATATATACTTATCTACGTAGGGTAAAGGATGCCATTATGTTAAAACTAAATGTGCTGAGCTTGGCCGTAATTTTCATTTTAATAAACATACTCGAAAACCCTCGCCGAAACGGTGCAGCTCGCCAAATTGGAGGAGCCAGGTCAATACCAACGAGAAGAGTTTGGAGGAGCGGAAACCAATAGCCGTGGAAAGCAGTGAAAGGCAGTTAAAAACAGCCGAATTTTTGGCGAAAAACGATGAACGGCTAAGATTTCTTGAAGCACCTTGCCCAACCGTCGCTGGTCAAAATGATGGACGGCTGTGAATCATTTCCTACTCTAAAACCCTTGTCGAAACTTTATTTTCCGTGAAAGGGCCGGATTGCAGGTAGGGAAAGCGAAAAGCTGCTATGTGGAAAACAAAAACAACGGCAGCGGGATCGGAAAGCGGTGAAAAAAAGCCGAAGTGGCGGTTGCAATCAGCGGTGCGATCATTACAATGATCTCGGGATGATCTCAGTAGGGCGTAAAAGCATTTGTTCTACTTCATGGAATCACCGCCTGAGTAAATTATAATTTATCTCCTTTTCTTATAAAATAGGTGTTTCTTTGTAATCCCATCAATTTAATTTAGTTATTTGTGGATATTAATATAAAAATTTCAAGATTTCACTTTTTGAATTTGTTTCTTTTGGTATCTATTTACTTTCTTATTTTGTCGAGAAGGTATTGACATGTAAGTGAAAAATCAAATCATAAAGCATTTATACACCATTCTTCCAAACAAGAACAATATGGTGAATCGGTGATTATTCGTCCCATTTAATATCATATTTCACCTTTATAATTTGGAAGTATTGATATTTTATGAGAAAATTATTTATATTGTATCTTGATTGAGTCATGAAAAATGGTTTCAATTAAGAACCATTCAACCATGTAGCCTTTCACAGAAAATACTCAATACCTAGCTATTTTTTTTAAAGTAGGGAGGAAGGAGACAATTGTTGCTAAGGGGAGATGAATAGTCGCCTCCATAGTCATGTTTCATTCTTCCTTGTTATTACTTCTTGGTGTTGTATGTCTATGTGTTTCTTTTTTATATATAGCATCGTAAATTGTCACCCTTGACAATTTCACGCTATATTTTTCTCCCCCTTAAATTATTGGACCTAATTATCCTTTGTTGCTACTTCTTGGTGTTGTATGTCTGTGTTTCTTTTTATCATGTCCCTTTATTCCTAGGTTGTGATTTTGGTTATGGCTTCTTCTTTTTTTTTAACTTTATGTTTTTATCCCATCTCCCATATAAGTAATGTTTAGGGTTTCTTTTCATTTAGATTCTTGTTGAGCCTAATATAGGGTAATGTCCAAGTATTTACCCTATGAGGGGCAACATGGTAGTTACCTAGTGCTTTCCTGATTATGTTCAATCAACAAGATGACCTCAGCAAGGGTGATGGAAGGTTGGAGGCTATGATAGGATGTCCTACAAAGCAATGTTAGGCTTGGAGGAGAATTCATTGGTTCTAAAAGGTGTAGGATTTGGTGACAATGGATGAGAACAACAAGGAGGCCCTAAACAAGGTAATGCTCTTACAAAAACCCTAAAATTATGCCCCTATGAGGAAATCTAAAAAGGTTTTGGTAATGAAAAAATCATATTGAAAAATATGGGTGTTGTGTGGAAAAAGAGATCCTAGGTCTAGTGTATAGATCTCCAAGGTCAATCTTTCTTCGCACCAACATTAGAAGCCAAATTGACAAGGGTACAAGATTGGCTAACAAATATGAGGCAAGCAAAATTTTGTGCACCTGTGATGTAAATTTGAGGTTGAAATGAGAGGACAAGGGTGTTGGGCACCCTAAATAGAGAGTGATTTAAGACTCTTCAACTTTCAAATCTGAAACTCCCAGGTCTGCACTCTATAATTTTTCTCTATAACTTTCCATCTTCGAATTTGAACCTGTAAAATCACAACAAAAGGGGGAAAGAGGGTTGCTATATAGGATTTTTCCTAGGTCAATCAACCTCCATGAATAGTTGATTGATTGACTAATAAAATGTGTGTGATCTTAAACTTAAGTCCATCTAAGGTTGTAATGAGCTAAAATATTGAAAATCCTACTCAAATGTGTTAAAGAATGACTCGTAAATGACATGAACAAGATCAACCTAGGAGAAAAGTCAAATACCCTTAGGAAAATCTAAATGCATAAATACCTTGCTTAGGGCCTAGGAAGTAGATCAAAGTCTAAAGATGAGAATACTATGAAAATAATTCATTAGGTGCTTGAAAGAAGCCAAATATATCTCCAAAACCGAGATTCCATCATGTCCTTCCATTGGCATCAAAATCCACTCATTTTGACAAGTTGAATAATTCTAAAATTATCCTTGTAAATTTGTAGAAAACTAAATATATTTTGGAAGAGTCTTATTATACTTGTAATTTCTTCTCTCTATCTTCAAATAATAATTCATGTTTATATAGTAGAACATATGAACAAATTAAAGTGTAGACCGACTCATTTAATTTTAATTTTTGGGATCAATTTACCTAAGGCACAAATTTGAATTTGCATCTCTAAAATTAGAGATCAATAAAATGAGAAATTAATTTTTTTCAGGAAAATACTTGGACTAGGGAATTGGGTGCCCTTGTCCAACTCTTTTGCACTCAACAAAATTTAATTTGTGTATTTAGGACTTGCTTAAATCAAGAATTCTCCAACATGTGAGCACTTTCCAAGGTCAATTTGATGATGTTTGATCGATAAAGCATTTTCTAGGGTAGTACTGACACATTCTCCAAGGTTGATAGGAAAAATAAGGGCTAGGGAATGTCTAAAATGCATTAATAGATAGGTTACTAAAGCATGTTCCAAATAGAGCGTGAAATTGTACTTTCACCTTAAAGGGAGTACAATTTTTTTATGCTACATTTAGCCCCCACTTTAGTAGCCATAATGACACTATGTGCATATGCAAGCTAAAGTATTAAACGTAAATCATATCATGAAAGGATACCCAAAAGGATACTGCAGAGGATGTAGAATAGTTGCTAAATGAGATAATGAAGCCCTCGATGCAGTGATCTGTAAAACCGCAACATTAAGAACTATATCCTACAAAACTAATTTGTTAGAAAACTAAAAACCATCCTACACATATAAACAAATATGTTGGTCAAATACTTCTAAGTGGATGAAATTCAAGGGTAGATGTATGCCCCCTGATTTTGCTTACTTTATGGAGGTGGAAACAAGATAGTAATCTCACCATATTGAACTAATTAGGGTTTTGATTAAAACGCTTATGGTAGGGTCATGAACACATAACACCAAGTACCAAAAATCACACAACATGAAAGTGAGTGAAACTATGATTCCAATGCAATAGACGGCACAAAAAATGGAGTTCACAAGAACAAGTTATGTTGATTTTAAGATAACATGGTATGAGTAATATACTACTAAATTTAACTATAAGTCACAACTTTTTTAACTTTTTCTATTCATTTTCAAATTTTTAGTTTGAGAATAGTGAGAGATAAGCATATTATCCTAGGAGAAAAATGTCACAACAACAATCATATCACACATCGAGGCTTGAGGTTTTGAGGGTTGCATTGCATGAGGCACACCAACACGAGAGGTGAGTTGTGTTTTCACTTTTATTGTAGGTGGGAGCTCTGTTATAAGCATTCTTAAAGGTTTTCCTATTAAAATGGGGCACCACTAACCAATATGAGTTCCCTAGACCTCTAAGGGTACCTCTGACTAGCACAGGTGCCATAGACCAACATGTGTGCCCCTGACTAGTATGGGTTCCCATGACTAGGTGCAAAGTTCTATAACATGTACTTTGTTATTTGATTTTGATTTATCTTTGAATGCATTACTGATAAATAATCATTCTTTTGCTAATATGGCCCTCCACACATGTGGGAACACCTAGGAGGCCACTTATTTACACTTCTATGTGATCAAGCCACACAACTCTCAATTCTAGAGCAATGCCACCTATGTGTAATTGGTTTATTTTGGGTGTACACCATGTTTGTCATGAGGTACCATAATACTATACTTATGGCACTCATGGAGTGTTGGGATACTGATACATCTACCTTCTATTTGTTGACAAAAGAGATGACTATCACTTTGGAGGATGTATGCCTCATTCTTTTACTATCCATTTGTGGTAGGATTGTGAGGCATGATGAGGGGAGGACCTCAAAGGATATCCTAGCTAATCAACATTATTGTACTAGCCACATGATTTTCCATGAGATGGCAAGGGCCAGATCCAGTTATGATGGTTATTACATGCAAGTATTGATCTTCTTATTCTTAGTTATATCATTATTTGGTAGTTTTGCTAGATGGATGAGGCACACACCTGTATGGGGGCCTTGTTCATATGATATGATCGATCGAGGAGCAACAAACCATTTTTTCTTGGGGGCAAGGCATGCTAGCACATATGATCTCAAGCAATACACTCATTATGAGACACAAAGTCTTATGACTTGTACACTTATTCAGGTATGAGTGTTCAAGCATTCTATTATCCTCTGAGGAGACTTTGGTAGTATGGAGGCACCATGGATATATGTAATAACCCATTCTAAATTATTACTTAAATAATATTATTGCAATGCCATATGAATATATTCAAATTAAAAAGACATAACTAAGAAGCTATAGTCAATCATAGCAACACATGTCTAATTAAAATGAGTCAATATTTATATATTCAAATCAAAATTCAATTACAATATCTAGTTTGAATTGGCTCATAAGGTCATTAAGTCAATACAATGTACAATTTTTACATCAAAGTTACATTAAGGTTACATCATAGACTAATATAGTCTTGTATACATATATGGTTCCTCTTGACACTCACCTCCGCTAGTGGACGAGAACAAGGTTGAAGCACTTTATCACCCAACCTCGAAGCTTATACTTCCCTGAAATTCTTCCAACTTGAAGAATACCCGACCCTGTATGGAAAGTTTAGCAAGAGAACAATCTGCAAGGTGGAATCTAGTGCATGCCCATACATCAACATGCATTTCTAGCTACAAGTTAGAAAAGAGAATGCAAGATCTATGCTAGGAATGGTAGAGAGTTTCATCACATTGTCCATACATACATAATGAACTAAATTGCTTGGCCAAGCATAAAAATAATGTTGCAACAACAAAACAATAGGTTTTGGTAAAGAAAACCTATACTCTCTGAACTCCATCTTGGCACCCGTTCTAGAAGGTAACTTTCAACATCAAGTTATCTCATAGCAACTAACTACCCTCTAGAAACATCTACCCTTAGGTGCTCTAGTCTAATAGGTGTTGTTGTTCTATTCAATTTATAATTCAAAAATAAATATAATGGAAACTGATCAAACATTATCCATCCATTTAAAGCACGTCACAAGATTACTTTCATCATAACTAAGTATTCCTTTAAGAATAAAGAATAATAGGAAACAAAAGAAGGTATGCCACAAGTATGTGCATGTACGTAGATGAAGGTCTACATGCATACACATATATGTGCCTAATTAAGTTATGAATTTGTGCAGATCAAATTTCTATCATTCAAATAATATTTTAGAATATCATATGGTCTATCGGTTTGCATGACGTAAGAATTTTAAGAACAAGTTTGATTGAATAGTTTCCCACATATTGTTATGTCATTTGTACCAACCATGCTATGATAACAAACCATTCTAATGTAATCACACAGTTACTGTTTAACAAAACGATGTTGTCTACAACTAAACAATCACAGTTTATAATAAAGTAATATTGTTACAAATGAACACATACTATTTATAACAGAACGATGTTGTTTAAACTATTACAGGATGATGTTGTTTCAAGTAAAACATTCAATGTTTATAACAAAATAATATTGTTTCAGCTAATCAATCACAAAAACAATATTGTTTCAGCGAAACAACTTACAAAACCATGTTGTTTCAACTTAACAATTACAAAACGATGTTGTTTCAAGTAAACCATTCATAGTTTATAACAAAATGATGTCGTTCACAACAAAACAATCACTGTTTACAATAGTACAATGTTGTTTACAACAAAATAGTTATAGTTTATAACAAACGAGGTCATTTATAGTAGAACAATCACTGTTTACACTATTACAATGTTGATTACAACTTAACCATTTCACTTTATAACAAAATGATGCAGTTTACAATAGTTTTAAATTACAGCTCCAAGTTTTCCATTGCTTCGTTAATCCAAGTTTTATCATTCTAAACAGTTGTATATAAACTTTCATGTAAAAATTTAACCCAATGAAGCTATTATTAACTTTGAAAGGTATTTAAAAGACCTCGAATGACATGCTAACCTTTTTACCAACAATGATAAAATGTTTAGAATCAAAGAATAAATCTCTTCTAGGCTCGAGTTGAAAACCCTCATTCAATATTAACTTAAATACTTATGTCATTCTAAGAATGACCCATAGCCATTGAATGTTGCTCAATACAGGGCGGCTGAGGTTGTAGCCATAAGTGCCTACCCTTGGCTAGAATGCATTTGTCCCACAGACATTTGGGTGTCGTTCATGATGAACGATGGTTTACAATACTGTACATGCAAGCAAATTAAGATGACTTAATCATTCAACCTTTTTCCTTTGAGCTCCATATAACTGGGTGGTTGTTTTACGGGCATTGGTACAATAAAAGAGATTCTATGGTTCCCATTTCTAATGTATGGGTATATGATATAGGGAAATTAATTATCCATAACATTTTCCTAAATGTGGAATTGATCAGACACATTACTAGAAACTATGATGAAAATGTTAGAATTATCAGAGTTGTCAATGGTGGGGAGTTAGTAACAATTGATAAAGGTACCATCTCTAAGGTCTTTGGTCTAGAATTAGTTGCCAACAAAGTCATATACTTTTATTTATTCAAACAAAAGTACCAACAAGAAAATATTAACTATAGGGTAATATGGTTGTCAAGACACAAACTAAAAGGGTTTTACAAGAGACCAGTGAGGATTCTTGCAAGTGAAACTGAGCCCTTCAACATTGATATGTTTGAAGAATATTTTATCAATACCTATTATGTACTATGCCAAGTCTTGGTTGGAGATGCAAAAACTAAACTCCTTATACCAATAATGTATATGGTAGAAAATATCTAGAACCAATAATGAATATGAATTTGCTACCTACATCTCAAATGGTATCCATAAGCAATTAATAGAGATCAAGGCTAACAACAAGGTGGTGAACTTTAGGTAGTATTCTCCTTTGCCACATGTTTTTATATGGAAGAACCAAGTGGGATAAGGCACTATAAGTTCAAATGGTAGATGCTAATGACAATTCGCTCCCTGTCCAATGTTGGACTCATGTCTGGGGCATGCATTGTGACTTTCAACTACATGATCTTTGAGGATAATTTTTTCAAAAGATTATTGCGGTCCATGGGAGTGAGTGTGGGTATATTACAAAAAGAAATCATGGATTTCTTAAGGCCTAACCTGATAGAGTACCTGAGGTAGGTGTGCACAACACAATTGGAGAGATCGATATCTCCACTTTGATTCTACAATCATAAAAGTGTATGGGTGTTCTATGGGACCTCACATCATGCCCAATTATGTCCCTCGTAGACTAGAATACTTGGAGATAATTTGGAAAAAAAATATAATAAGGCCCACCTAAAAGGACAGAAGAAGGGCTCCTTCTTCCCTTTCTCTATTGTATTTTCAAACTTCACAATAGGGCCGAAAACTCATTTATCTACAAAGTTACAAAATGGTTCAAGATATTTTTAGGCCATTTGACCTTGAAGGTTTCATTAATTAGGTAAGAACGAGCATAAGGAGATAATTTTGCACACCAACTCCTCTTTGGTGAGGATGTACTAAAAAACTATCTCAGTAATAAGGAGGTTAATGAATGAAGAATAAGATGGGTTTCCTTCAAGAAGGAAAAAGACATAAAGGACAAAAAGATATTAGATTACCCAAGGGCCTATGATGAGATAAAGGATCCTATTTCTAGGATTCAAATGGTGTTAAATAGCATTCATAGATCAATTGGGAAATCCTTGGTGATAGAGGAAAGGCCTTCTTACCAACCTCAAATAGATCCTTCTATCTATGCAATTTTTAGAAAAGGAAAGGGGCCAATAATAAAGGAACTAGCTCCACAAGAAAAAATATCTACAATAGTCTCACCCCTTAAGTAATTCCCATTATTGACTCTCCTCCTAGAGAGCAACCACAAAAAAAGAGGAGGCTTGATCAACTGTCTTTGTTTGATTAACCCTAGGTGCAGATGAAGAGTAGGAGGTAGAAGTCATAGTGGAGGAGGTAAATCAAGCAATGCCCTCTCCTCCTAGGGTAAATGTTGTTGAGATGACCCAAAGCTAGTTGGGCATAAGTACTAGAAGTGGAAGGGATGAAGCAAACAATATGAGATCCATTGCCTATACACAATTCATCTTTGATGATGAATTTATCAAGTCTAAAGAGGTTAAAGACTTTGTGATAAGAATAAGGAGAGAAGAGTTTCATGAGAAACTAAATAGTGAAAAATGTGAGGTGCACCACTCCAAATATGAGGAAGTCACTAAGCAAGTGTTGAAGGAGATTAATTTTGATGTTAAGAACATCACCCTTGAGGAAGGAAGAAAGTTGGTAAGAGAAAGTGGGCTACTATTGTTGCTATAATGGGATATTGCTTCTACAATAAACTTTGATACAATAAAAAGACAAGATGAGGAGATTTTATCTTCTAAGGAATAAGCAAAGCAAGCATATTCAGGGCCCAATTTCAACCCTAAGTGGGAAACCTTAGCCATATGGGCCCTTTATCCTAATACAAACAAGCCTCAAGTAGTAGAGACCATGCAAGAAATAAGGGAGAATCTGATAGTCAAGAGAGTATTAACACTACAACTCCCTAGGCTACCTCCTTGGTTGTTCATGAATGCAACCAAATTTAGTGAAGCCATTGCAAAGGAGTTGTAGGAGGACTATGATAATTTGTTAAAGGATCATGTGAAGCTAGCTATAGAATATAATAAGTTAAAGCTATAAGAGCCATCAACAACATCTCCTCCAATAGGGACTAAAGTGGTAAGTGCTTCAACTTCTAGTTTCTCAAGCAACCTGATAAAGGAAAAGAAAGAGCTAACTGAAAAGATGGAGTTTGAGGAATAGATAAAAATGCTTAGGGGGAACAAAGGAATAAAACTAACAACATAGTTGATGGTGTCCAAAGTCCTAGCAAAATTAAAGACTCACACGTAGCTTATTCTATTCGTAAGGGCACCTACAACCAAATCTGCAAAGGATCAAGAGAGGCTAGGGAATATCCTGAACAAATAGGTACCTAGGATTGATAGTCTACACGAAATATACAAAGGGCACAAAGTTTGAAAATGTCATGTTTGTTAACGTCTAGCCTACATGAGACATGGAAAAATTGGTGGGAGATATGCATGAATACATTACAAAGTTGGTGCAACAAATAAAGACAAATTCAAGTCTTTTGAGTGCTCGGAGATGAAGGTCATGCCAACCATTATGGTCATTAAAAGAGAGATCAAATCTCTAGATTAGTGGAAGGCATGATTCAACACTATGACTCCCACCCTTGCAGTTTCTATTTATGCTAATGATGATGTGGTTATGGACCTAGTCAATTCCACTTCAGATAAGTTGATATTTTTCTGAGCAAGGTCTAGATACAATTTTTAAAGAAACTAGAGCACTTCTAGATGCAAAATATTTAGAGTATACTCACAATGTGGATAAGGCACTTTCATTCCATGACCATAAAAAAGGAAATATGTAGGGTGGGATAAAAAATTAAATAAGTTTTAATGAACATTTTCTATCATGTCATCAATTGTCTAAAGCAATATTTAACTCAAATGATGACATGGTATTTTGATGTAATCAACTTCTGCATACCTTTACATTTTTTTTGTTGCTATCACCATCAACCTCAATGACCTTTCTAAAAGAATGTTCTTAATAAATTATGGAGAAACCCAAAAGAATCATCATATATCTTCTCCATGTTGCTTCATCATTGCCAAATCAGAAATATCTCCTTTAGTGGCTCCTACAACTGTTTTGTCTTTTGGTGAAAGTTCTTTTTTATCTTTTACAAATTAGTTGTACTTGTTTCTATTTGACCCTAAAGGACAATATTGTTAAATGAAAATGTGACATATGTCCATGGCTCTAAGCTTGTATCTCCCTTCTCTCTATAAAAGGGAATTCCAAGCCATTTTTAAGGGGATCTTTGATTTTGTAAACAAAAAGTTTATGTTCTAAGTCTATACTAGTCAGACCTAGGTATTCTAGGAAATAAGTGTAAATGCAATTTCCATTTTATATAGCAATACAAGTTCTAAATGCATGAGAATATTGCGATAATTTCACAATCAATTATCTCCTACATTGTATACTTTATTTCTCTTATGAAATTGATCAAGGATCATTTTTGTTCACTGTTGCAATTTTTTTACAAATGAATGTTTCTTATATAGCTTCTATTCAACCAGTAGATTAAATTGTTATATCAGGGATATTTTGGGATATGAATGCATGTAGGGATTGTTAAGAAGAATTAGTTGTAAATTCTGAAGGGTGTCATTATAAGGTATACTTCAACTTTGAATTTTCAAGGTAGGAAATTGTGGATATATATATGTAAAGGAGGCAGTTTTGTGCAACCTTGAGAGCAATTAGGGGTAGAATTTTAACATGTGCAATGTGACTAAAGTTGAAACTAGAACCAATCTTGTTCTCTAGATCATGTAGCAAAGATGTTTAATGTCGAAATTCCAATCTCCAATAGGAGTTGGTGCATGCTATGAAATTTTGTTAAAATTGACTTTGAAGGTTGCAAGAAGCCTTTTTAAAAGGAAGGCACCTATTGATCCTTTATGCAATGTGCTCTATTCATTCCTTGCTACTAACTATTCTTCTAAGCAGTTCACCACTCTACTAAACATGAACAACATAATGTCTACTTTGTCATGGTAATGTCTTTGTTTAACTCGTCAACTCTGGTTCTCTTCTTGATATATCCTCAAGGAAGAGCTTTAAGTCTTTGTTCATTTTATTTTCTACTCTTTCGTATACTTCTTTCTATATTATATGTTTGTAGTTTCATGCTAGTAGTTGTAATTTACCACTTATCTTATCTTGCCTATTCCATTATCCATTTTGATTTATTCAATTTGATATTGTAACATATACATATTCTTAATGAATTATTCTCTTATAGCCCTTTTGCTAGTTTTTTCTTTATGTTACTTTAATTTTATAAAAAAAATTAAAAAATCTTAACTATTATAAAAAGAGTTTTATTCTCCTTAGGATTCAAACTCTTCCTACCTTAGAATTGCTGACGGCTTGACCGGCTTTCCCTCAAGTGGGTTTCTATTAATTATTATTTAGAAGGCACTTTCTTTGATTGTGCGTGCTACTTTTGAGGCTGACTCGTGACTTTGCCCTTTCTTAATACGTCATTGCATACGTCATGTGTGGGCGTTGTCGTGTTTTTGGGCGTGCGCCTCAGGTTCATACGTCATCTACTTAAACACGTTACCTAGGGCGGGTAGGCAAGTGGGCCCCATGCTGGTGCGGGACCCAATTGTAACATGGGCTCTATTATTTGAAACAGTTATATTTTAAAATGTTAAAATATAATATATTTTATTCATTTGAAATGTAAGGTTATTTTTAAAAAATCTTTATTGAAATTGTTGAGAGATATTGTTTTCAAGACGTCAATTATATTTAAATATTAAATTCAATAAAAATATATATTTTAAGAACGTTATTTTTTTAATCTTTTAAATAGGTTTTTCTCAAAATAGGTATGATAGAGACTTCGCTCTTGTCTTCATATTTATAAATTTAAAATTGTTTAAAATAATTATTTAAATAAGATTATAATTAAAGTTTATTAAAAAATATGGTTGTCAATTAATTATTCTTAAGGGCAATTATTTTTATAAGAAAAAACAAATTGAAATTTATAGTCTCTCTAAAGTTCTAATTACTAACATACATGTTACCAAATTTCTATTGGAAGAAATAGAATCGAAAGACAAAAAGAGAAGTAATTAATTGAAAGTAATTGCCCAAAATCATTTCTATTGAAAGAAATAGAATAGAAGGACAAAAAGAGAAGTAATTGATTGAAAGTAATTGGTCAAAATCTCTTACTACGAGAAATATAAATACTCAATGAGATTTTAATTTATAGACATCAACAACATGCTTTTATTATTGTTTTACTTCTTTTTTTTGCTTTATAATAAGATTATTTCTCAACAACTTATATAGAGAAGAAACTTTAAAGAATATATCTTATATTTTTATTTTAGCATGTCAATAGATGAATCATTGATATATAATCATGAATTATTATTAATGTAAATAAGAACATCTAGTGATACAGTTCATTATATAGGGTTTACTTATTTATATAATATATAGGTAGAGCATATGGAGATTTATGCTTGTCAAAAGGCAATCCATTGCTTAGTAGGATGTTTAAATGAAGGTAAAATTTCATCCACCGCTAAAAACAAAAAAAATATATGAAAATTAAAATTCTAAATTTCAAAAGCCATTCATTGCAAACATTTTCTATGTCTAGATTATTTAGAAATATCTAGTGAATATATTGTAGACATCTTTGTGACAAAGTCTAAAGCAATTCTTGTGATTTCCTTAGATTTTCCTAGAATTTTCAAATGTTTCCATCATCAAATTGAGGTCCAATTTGTATCCACTCTAGATTCTAAAACAATTTGGACAAGTATTATACAAGGCATGTTGATGTTTATAGATATTCAAATATATAAAATACTTATATTAAAAAAGAAAAGAACGTGTTCATTTATATCTATATTTGATTAATGAGTTAAAGTTTTACAAATAAGATAAATTTATATATATCATGTCTATTTTTTACTATGTTAGATAGGTGTGCATAAATATTAATTGTTTAAATGATAAACCTATGCTATTATATATGGTCTAGATAGATATACATTTAAAGCATATACACAAATAGGTTTGTTTTCTTATTGACAATTGTAGCCTAACATGATTTAGTTGAATCCCCATTCGATTAAACTACTTTAACCCATGTTTGTCATGTAAGAACCTACATGGCAAGTTGGACTGAATACACATTTAATCATTTTAAGTTCACTTGAAGCTATTAAAAAAGTCACTTGTCCAAATGGATGACACATCTTCAAGCTTTTACTTGATTGGAACAATATGTGTCCTCAGAGGTCCTTGACAATGATATTATCTCTAGGGTTCCCATCTAGATTCATATCTACAAACTTATTATAATTTTTAAAAAATAAAAAAATATTTTAAAAAATGATTAAAATGTTAGCAAGTAAAGTTGTAGAGATGGTCGAGATGGAAATTAAAAAATATTTTAAAAAATGATTAAAATGTGAGCAAGTAAAGTTGTAGAGATGGTCGAGATGGTCAGGGGGTCTAGCTCGATTGGCTAAAGCATCCTGTTGTAGGCAAAAAGTCACAAGGTCTAGTCTTCCCCTACTCCCCCGCCTTTGCCCCCCCCACCCGCTCCGTGGTAACGCCACTGGTCACGTGAAAAAAGTTTACCAAACACACTGTCTAGTCTTCCCTCCTCCCACCCGCCCGCGCCTCCCCCCGTGGTACCAGAGGGCATGTCGCGCTGAGTCACCGATCACATGAAAAAAGTTTACCAAATGCAATACAGTTTATAGGGGGCTACCTGAGTCCTGCAGTCTTGAAAAAAAAAAGTTGCAGAGATTGTCAAGATAGACACTAAGAAGTATAGGCTTCAAGCCAGATACAAATGCTTCTATTTTTTAATCTTGAATGTGTTAATGTCTTCTTGACTTTGAGATACTTCTTTAAATTTTGAATGTGTTAGTGTCTTCTTGACTTTTCTATCTTTAATGTTGCATCTTTTTATATTAAATCAAAACAGTGCCTTCTTTACTTTTCTATATCTTTAATATTGCTGGGTGAGGGCCCAATACACTTTCAATTAACCTAGAAAAAACACTTGTATATACAAATATTTTCAAGAGTTACAGTTTTTGGCATTTGATGTTACTTTGTTTAGAATAATAGGAAGTACATTCCCTGATTCACTTTCATGATACACAGCGATTGATGTGCAGCATCAATTGTCAACATTGCAAGAGCAAAGACAGAAAGCCATGGCAGATTCTCCAGCTGTTTCCGCAGCTGTCGCCATCGCAATTTGCGAACATTGTTACTGTCGCCGCACGCGCTATTATAAGAAACTAAAACTCTCACCTTTCCTTTTCAAAGTAACGCTTAATGAAAGAGATTGGCGGGTCCATTACAACTGGATGGTGCCACACAACTTTAGCTATACTTGGTGGTGAAGGATACCAACCAGAATGATTGTCATATCCTTCACCACAAATAAAACAAAAATTAAAACATTGATATCTAACCACAAATAAAACAAAAATTAAAAACATTGATATCTAACAAAACACAAGACATTACACCTTACACCACCACTAACATTCTCCTCCACCTAGTGAACTGTGGCTAGTGTTGACAACCTCCTCAACCCATGGTTCATTCCCATTCACTAACCTTCCCTTGCAATTATAGCTAGTGACGAGAAATGAACTCTATAGCTTGTCTATCATTAGTCCCTAGACCTATGCATGGTATGGCTACAAAATATTGGTATAGTCTACAATCACTTCCAATTTCAAGACATCTTCGACAATGATGGACATACAAATTGGCAAGTACTTCTCCAACATCCCCACAATAAGCTTGTAGAATCCTCAAGCATACTTGACAAATATGATTGTAGAGAAGTTAAAAGTTGAGCCAACATCCTCCACTAACATGGCTTGCATCTCTTAACTAGCCTCTAAACCAATATGTTGAACCATCATGTTAGAAAATTGGTCTAGAAGGAAGATTATAAGGACCCAAAGCCAGATTTCAAATTTTGAGAGATAATAGCTATATTTGGAGATAAAATCCCCTTGAATAGCCACTTTGGAGTGACAATTTTCCCTTAAAGCTTGATCTCCCAAAATGTCTTTAGGAAACCTAGAGTTGGAGGATAGTAATACAAAAATACATTGCAATAGTCTATCTAAGATGTGTAGTTCTTAGTTGGATATGAACCCTATACCAAACTAGGAACTAGACATTAAACCAGAGAGAAAATTATCAATGCTAGAGCCAACAACTACCACCTTACCAATGATATAAAACATCAAACACTGTTCTTTATAACAATACATTCCTTTGTTGCCATCATACAAAGTGACTTTAATGCAATGTGTAAAGCCCAATCAATACTCCCAACTAATTATATATTGCCATATACATAAAACATAGATATGAATGCTCTATGACTTGCTCTCTACTATCAAATGATGCCTTAGAGGCATGGTTATAAAAACATGGAAAATGTATATTACTGATGTGACCTAATTAAGGAGGCTTATAAGTTATCAATAGTTCTAGAGTATTGATGTAATTCCTTCCTTATAGAACTAATAACTATTGATGAATCACCTTCCTCTATCATCTTATACCACTTTTACAAATATTTTTCCCCAAAAATAGCTACAAGAGATCTACATTTCACTTTGGTATTAGAATTTAGTGCACAAACCAAAAACCAGAGAAAAACTGTAAACCAATTCACCACTCAAGTATCTAATCACAAGTCCTCTACCAACTAATATAGGATTTCCTTTTGTGACTCCATCAAAGTTTAATTTAGAAAAACTTTCTAGGGACCTGAGACTGTTTTCTTTTTTCTGGGTAATACCATTCAATAAAAAATTACCGAGCTAATATTATTATTGCCACTTAACCCTTGAATAGGAAAAATCTTTTATTTTTAATGTGATGAATTAAATAGTTTTTTTCTTTTTTCTTTTTTTAATGTGAAAGTTGAGTATTAAATGAAACCTATACTAAACTTAACTCTCCATTTTCCAAGGTTTTGAACCTAATCTTCATCCTTCATATTCCTTGTCTTGGTTCAAACCCACATTTTCATCTCGAATGTGGTTCATAATTGCACATACAATTTTGAGCCCCAAAATTTTAAAATCCAAGTTAACTCTAAACCAAAGCCAACTTAGTCCTAACTAGCAATTACTCACTATCTTAAGCATGAAATATTCAAATTTTGCACGCTAGGTTGTTGTATAAAGGACAAAGCTCAAATCCATTTGGTCATTGTGAACATTACATTATTACAAGAGCAGTTAGAACAAGGTAGAAATAACATATTCACTCATAAGAATACATATAGGCATTGTATTTTATTTTGTGTGTCTACAAACTTGTCAAACTTGTTGAATCAATCTACAAGTTTGACTAAGGTGCATAGTGGTTTAGCTAACCATCTTCCCATCCCTAGAACAAGAAACTTTATCATTGCTCTTTAGTGCCACTCTTTTCAAATTATTATTAGAGAACGCATTTATGAAGAAGATAGGTAATAAACACAAGGCCACATTTTATTGGTTCAAAACTATACACATGTGTAGGATCAATAACCATAACATGAAATAAATAATTAGAATCCACTAGAGTAGGATTTATGCAAATCTAATTATTGATTACTAAGATGAATTAGATAACATAGTCTGCAAAAAATCTTTTATTTCCTAAAATTAAGTGCACCTAACCTCTTTTATTAATCAACTATTTATTTGGCCCGTTAAGGGGCCTGGCTAGGTTAATCCGACTCAATCGTCTCTAGAGGTGGATAAATGGGAGAAACCAAAGGAAGGTTGGTGGAAGGTAAACTTCGACGGGGCTTCAAAAGGAAACCCAGGTCCATCAAGGGTTGGTAGTATTGTTCATGATTGGAATGGGAATGTGTTGGCAAAAGGTGCAATGAGATTGAAGGAAGAAACCAACAATGTAGTTGAAGTAGCAACAACCTTAATGACAATTAAGTTAGCCAGAAAGTTAGGAGCAAAAAGGATTCATTTGGAGGGTGATTCCTTGATAATTATCCAAGCAATAATAAAAGGAGGAATTGATACTTGGTATTTGCAGGGAGTGATTAGGAAAATCATTGAAGAATTAGCTCCTTTTGAGGACTTTAAGGTTAGTCATATTAGGAGAAGTGGGAATATGGAAGCATATACCCTCTCAAAATGGGCTCTATCTTTTGCATAGGTGGATGAATTTAGAATTGAATATTTTAAAGGCATTTTTTTGAGGGTTTTTGTTTGATGCATTTAATGCAAGAAGGGATAAACTTTAGCAAGTAGAGGTTTGAGTGTGAAATTCCCAAAGGACGTGAAGCATTGATGAAGGTAGTGTTGTCGACACTAGATGTATGTTCAAAATTAATGGAGATGGATGGTAATATGATGTGTATTAAAGATACACATTTCATTGCCTTTGATGCTTCTTGGTGTGCGGTAGCAAGGAATGTATACGGTTTGAGGTGTGCGGCAGCTTGGAAGATAGTGTACCAGAGAAGAAATGGAGGCCAATTTCACATTGAAATCGAGGAGGAAATTGGATCCATTTGTTGGAAAAGCGACCATGAAGAGGTTTAGAGGATTATTTATTTTCAAGGATGTGCAAGTGGCACAATCCATGCAAGTAATTATGGGCAATGGCTTCGAAGAATTGAAGCACAACTATCAAACTAATATGGATATATACTCATTGATCATGGCCTGGGGGTTGGACTTAGGAGAGTCCGTGGAAGAAGTGAGGAAAGTAATGAAAGGGTTGGTGCATAAATAATTTTTAGTGGACATGGAAAACATCTTGGAATGGGCTATACCAAGAGAGGGATTTGTTGTGGGTGAAGGCATGGAAGGTGGGGACCCAGAGTTAGAAAATTTAAATCATTTTTTTATCAAGTGGCTAGAAGGACGCACTAAAGCTCTGTGGAGAGAAGAAGCAGAGCATGGGTGGAAAGCGCTCAAAATTTGTGTTGAATTAATGAAGATTGAGGAGGTCATAGAGGGACTCAAAAACATCGCCAGAGCGAAGATGTCAGAGAATAAAGGTCTGCACTCGAGGAAGAAGCTGAAGTCGATCATGGAGATTTGTTCTTTGGAGTTGGACAACACTTTGAAGGCTTCTACGTAAATACAAAGTTTAATTTTTGTTTAGTTTACTGTATTTACTCTAGCTTTTGATATGTGCTTATGGGGTTAAGCCCTGGTTTTGAATTGAGATTGGAAATAGCTTGGGGTATGGGTAAAAGTTGGTAGGGTAGTTAACAGGTAGATATGATAATGGGTTTTTTGCTTCGTTGGAAACTGTGCTGGTTTATCAGTCTTTTTTTGGAAGTTGCTAGATGGACTCAAATATGAAGTTTTTGTAAATTTTGCTTTATCTTTAATAAAATAAAATATTATCATCAATAAAAAAAAAATCAACTATTTATTTGTGTATATTTGTTTAGTGGCTATACATGTTTTTATTTAAATTGATCAAATGTTAATTAGTCAATTAAGTAAACTAGATAATTATAAAAATGAAATCCATTTATTTATTTTCATTGTGAAACATGTATTTAAACTTACCTGCCTAAAGAAATAGATAGGTTATTAAATGTTTTTTTATTTTTCATAAAATGTTATTCTTCTCTATTGAATTTTTGGCTTAAGAAAAATAGAGGGAAAACACCAGGCACATAAAATGACATAGGAAAACTATTTAAATATAGTCAAATGAGTATAAATTAGCCTAGATAATATACTTGGGACTACTTATAGATTAAATGTGGTACATAGATTAAAATTTAATAATGAAGAAATATTGTGAAAAATATTAGAAGTGGATTCACCAACTCTCTAGAATATTAGGGTTTAAATCATACAAATGTCTTAGATTCTAGAAAGTGCTTCTTTCACTTTGAATCACTTATGATCGAGTGTGGACCCGATCTTTGTGATTATGAACCTAAAGAATGGAGACCTAATTTGTGACCTGTAGATGGTATAATGTACATTTTTTAGAATTTAATCTTTTTGATTTCTAATATTTAAATATATAGAAGGAATAGCTTTGTAAAAAACTTTATAAAATTTGTCAGATTGTGGGGCTCATTTTCTTCTCAATCATACTCCTAATGAATTAATTTTGTAAGTCCAAGAGGAATATTGAAGAAACTAAGCAAGTGTGCAATGGATCTAGCTTTGTGGACTCAAATGTACTCTAATAAAATCTTGCTAGAATGTTGTCATATATGTTCCTTTACAAATCCTTTTGATAACCCTAATATGCTTCTAGATGATTTCAAAGTGAATGAGTGAATGCATTTAGATACATCAACAAACAAATTAATAAAAATGTGCACTATGTTGCCTCACAACAACTAGTAAGGGAGGAAAACATGGACCCATTTTATGAAATTTAAAATTATTTTTTTACATTCATATCTATGTGAACCATAGATTTTAGGGGTGTGAAATGTTGTCTCTTTTGCTCAATTAGGGTCTTTCACCTAATGAAAAGAGATAGATCCCACACCCAAAATCCAAATGGTTCACTCAAAATAAGATATGTATGATGAAATTAAGACTAAATGCAATGGTCTAAATGCAACTAAGTACTAAAATTGATTAATTATTGATGCAAAACCTATGAAATATGAAATGTTTGAAAACATAATGAGGTATGCAAGAATGAACTAAAACATGAACAAACATAAACAAAATTGAAGAAGGTTGAATAGATTGCACTTCAAAAATGAATGTTGAATGGGGAAGGATCTGAATGCTGGTAGAAATTATTGCAAATCACCAGTGGGACTCATTCCCCATTGATGGCGAATCGGTCCTACTACCAGTGACAAAAACACTTGAAAATTGCTTTCTGACTGTCAGGAACTGGAATTTGATAAAATCAACTTTTTCAACCTTAAGGTGGGAATCATTTGCCACTAATGGAGAATCATTCCTCCTCTAAAATTCTGTGAAATCAAGGGTCAATTCTGTAGCTCCATATCTGCATTTGTCTTCTTGTCGAGTCGACGGAGTCAAATCTACAAAAAATGAGCTGTAGGTTGTCTCCAAGCTTGGAATAAGGTTTAGTTGACTTGAAACACTTTGTTGAATTCTTGACCACCTTTCAACACCTATTTTCTTGAGAAATCTTCATACACAAGTCTGCAAACACACATGCAAAAGGGGGAAAATGGTTAAGGGTTAGAGTATATGGATTTTCCTTGCTCAAATCCCACTTTTGTAAGCAAGCCCAGGTTAATAAAGAAATTAAATGAAGTAAGCAACGAATGATGAATAAATAACATGCAAGTGTCCTAAAATCACCACAACCTTGTTGAAGAAATCTAAAGATATGTCAATGGTTGCTCCAAGATGCTTGATGAATGCTTGATTGAATGATGCTATGATTAAATGTGAATTGATGTTGAATGAGTGAATGCAATTGAACTTGATGAATGGGGGTTAAAATGAGAAGAATTATGTATTAATAACCCAATAATACAACATCATAGGCTGACATATGGTAATTTTGAATAAAAACCCGAAAGAAATTTTGAATTATTTTGAATTTGGAGCTAAGAGCTAGTCATTCACCACCCATGGAGAATGGGTCCCACCTTGGGCTTGTAAGTGGGTGTCAGGAATTATCTTACATTTAATGTTGTTTGTTGGGTTTACATTCAAAAATACACTTAATTAAGTCTTATGAGTGTATAAAGGGGTCATGTAAAGCATAAGAAAGGTGTAAATAGTGATAACAAGCCTAGAAAAGCATGAAATCTTGTTACAAGACTTTACAACACTTTAGAATAGGACTTGATAAGTGATGAAAAGGTGATTTTTAGGTGAATTATAATGAAAAGAGTCTAGAAGAGTGTAGAAATGTGTTACAACACTTCACAACACCTTCACAAGATGTCATAATTTCAATTTTAAGGACTTAATGTGAATGTAGAAGTTACATTGAAGCATTAAATATGAGAAAAATAAGCCAAGCATCATAAGAGAAAGACCTAAATGACCATGAAAATTTCAATGATCCATTTTTCTATGGTACATTTAGCCCCCACTTTAGTGAGAGGATGAACTTGCTTCAAACTCACACTGAAGTAGCCATGCATATCGAGAAGGTCCAAATGCACTTATGCTAGCAAGATGGAATAACAATGATCATGAGGGATGATCAAGTCCCCAGGATGAAGATCCCATGGAAAAATAAACAGAAGAACAAAGGAACACATGTGTGAAAGAGAATGGAAGAAGGAAGAGAAAAAGGAAAAGTCAAATCAAGCTTCAATCATTTGTTCAACTAGTTGTGAATCAGATCTAGGTTGTTTGTCTGAAAAAGATGCATACTCACTCTGGGGTGACATAACTCTTGGTGGTCCACCGGGTGAGAAGACCCAAAAGTTGAAATACATATTCTAGTTGGTATGCACTCACAAACACATACATGGCTATGGGGAAAGTCGTGCCGAGAAATGGGCTTCCTACTCAACCATATCAAAGTTATACCTCCTAATAACTTTAACAAGGCACCACAAAGGAAAATGTTGGTTCGTGCTTCATGAGACAAGCAAAGCTTTGTATGCTTAGAACTCATGAACAAAGAGGATAGTACCACATGCATGCAAGTTGCGTTATGCAAGGTGGCAAAGATGTAAAATGTAAAATGTAAAAGAAAGTTCAAATGAGTCTTGTTTAATTCATGCGAGGTCTATCACTTAGGGAACATTGTGTCTAATGTCTCCAAGAGAGGACCAACCAAAGTATATTCACAATTTAGAGGATGTAGTGTGTCACATCAAAACACCAAGAGGAATGTAATATGCTAAAATAGGTCACACTTATGAAGGACATCACACCCAGTGTCGTCCACAAAGTGACAAATGCATAGTATGAAGTAACAAGGCTGCACTAAGAACCAAGAATGCAAATGAAATGATGCCAATGTATGCCCCCCACTTTAAAGAAATTGCTAAACACCGTTCTGTGAGAAATTTCTTTAAAGTAGCAAAAAGGAAGAATGCAAAAAAGAAAACAAGACATGAGAGCCAATTTGGAAAGCCTTATGCCAAGTCATACATGTTTTCGAGTAAGGATGCGTCATGTGAAATGAAAAAGAAAACAAAATAAAAGGGATTTCCCCCTAGAAAGGAACACACCAAACACATAAAGGATCTATGGATTTGGGGTCAGTATGTTCATTGTTGCAATTTTTTTATGAAAGAGCTCGAAACTATCATCATTCCCCAAAGCACATAGAACTAGAAAAATGACACAAAGAGAGTGAAAACAAAAGAAAAATAAAGTCCATTTTGGGTCAACATAGAAGAGACATTGCGACCTCAATGATTTGCATCACCCCCAAAAGGAAAACACAAGCAAAAAGAAAATGAAAAGGTGAAAGAAAAGGAAAAGCTTTTGGGTCAACATGAAGGAGAAATTTCGGTCTCAATGCCTTGCATCATCCCCAGGAAAAACAAAAGAAAAAGATAAAGTAAAAAGGAAAGGGACCAATTGGGTTAACATGGAAGAGACATAGGGCATCTCAATGCTTTGCATCATCCCCAAAAGGAAAACATAAAAAAAAAGGAAATGTACGACATATAGAAGAATAGAGGTACAAATAGAGGAAGAGCACAAAGAGAGAGAGCGAACATCAAACACACATTACTGCGGATCACAATACACATAAAATCGCAAAGGAAAGAGAAAATAAAAGAAAAATGAAAAAGGCGATTTAGGAAAATGCAAGTCAACCATCCAAAAAATCATCCACCTCCCAATCATGATCAGTGTATTGCGAGGGCGGTTGACTGTCCAAAGGAAGAATTGCAAGTGTCGAACTAGGAGATGTACCAGGTTCTTCACTTGGTGTAGAAGATTTATCATTTAAGATCATGGTAGATGAAAATAAAGAGTTTATATCATTATGCACTTCTTCATCTATTTTTGTGATCTCCTCATCATCATCATCATCAAGATTAATGATGATGGGAGGACGAAGGGTAATCTCCAAGGAAGGATGTGTCAAGAATTGTGGCTGTTGAATTGGATCATTTTTTTGTGAGGGTTGGACTATACTATCTTGTGATGGGTGAGGAGGAGGGTGATCATTTATTGCTTCTTTCAAGGGAATAGGTTGATTTTCCTTGTTTTCTTCCATTCGTGATTGACAAGCAAGGAGACGACAACGACGCCTACACTCCCTAGCATTGCTTTTTTGTTTAATTCTATTTTGAAGTTGCTGAGGTGTAAGAGCAGGTTGATCCACCATAGGTTCCTTTTCTACCAGAGGGGGAAGAACAAAAGAAACCAAAGAAGATGGTTCAATCACTTTCTCTTTAGCTTTATACACTTGTTTATTGCGAGGAGGCATAACGGGATTAGTTTCATTATCGTAGGGATGTTTAAACGATGAAGGTGGAGTGTTTGTTGTTGGTTACTCATGAGGTTGCATTGTTTGTTTAGGTTTGGACTCAGGTTGAAGCATTATCTCATCTATGATGGGAGGAGTGGAAGTGGATGGGGACATCAAACGAAGAGACAAGTTGGTTATTTGTTTGGCTTTAAATTTTTGATAGGCTATGAAAAAGAAATCTTTACGAGGAGTGATGGGTTCCATAGGTTCAGGTCAAAAGGCTTCTAAGGAAAAATTACCTTTAGAAGACAACAGGTTAAAACCAGTATGATGTATGGTAAATATCTCATTTCCATGCAAAAACTTCAAACATTTATGAACAATTGAAGGACCAACTTTCATCGAGTGAAGCCAAGGATGACCTAGCTACAGACGAGACTAATCTGATTGTGCAATAATAGAAAATGTTAAATCCAAAGTTTTGGGTCCTATCTTTAATGGGAGTATGATCGATCCAATCGTAGGGCACACAAAACTAGTATGTGTTTTAATCCATGCACTTGGCTTATCGTAATCTTCTTAATGAAGCTCATGCAATACTAAAAATTCTTTTGTGATCACATTCTCACCACAAGCAAGATCTATTAATATCCCATTGGTGGGCTTATCATAGATTCAGTCGGCTATGTAAAGAGGACCATTGGGAAGATTTTTAAGGATATCATGAGAAGAAAAGATACTATCAATCTAGATTTGTTGGTTGGGCCCTTACAAGGGACAACGTCTATTGTACCCAGAAGTTCATCCATAGGATTAACTTGGGTAACATTTGGAGTAATATCATGTTGCTCATTATTTGTATCAATGTTCATCACATGAGTGTTTGAAGGTTCACTAGCCTTGACAAATGAAACATTGTGTTTAGGCATGGGGTTGGTAAATATTTGTAAATTTTGATTAGGGGGTGCAAAAAAAATATTTCCTTGATCATTGACACTCGCAATGGACAAACGACCAAAATCAATGAGGTCTTGAACTAAGTGCTTGAGATGCTTACATTGGTCATTTTCATGTCCATCTTGGCGATGAAAATGACAATAAGCATTTGGTTTAAAGGTAGGTGGTACAAGATTGGTAGTATCAAGTGGTTCTAGGCAAAGTGATCATCTGTTGCTGGAGCAATTGATTCATTGTGTTATGGAGGGTATCAGGTAAGGGGTAAATTGTCTCTTCAGGTCCCCATAAGTAAAGGGCGCCGCTACTTTAACAGTTACCACTTGACTTGGAATAGGTTGAGTTTGGTATTGAGGAGGTAGATTGAACTGTAAGAAGCCTTTGTTTGGTTTTTGAAAGTTTTGTGTGGTGTTTTGGTTGTTTTGTTTAGACTTCTCAACTTGGTTAGAAGTGGACTTTGAATCATGACTAGTAACCGAGTTGTGATAGTCGCAAAGGGTTGTCCATAAATGCATGAATGATGGAAATTTCATCATAGTCAGATTATCCTAAAGGTGAGTGTGCAATTTTTTGATAAACATCTTTTGGATATGTGAATCAGGAATCTTGACATCAATTTGAGCATACAATGACTAATTACGTGAAATGAAATCAGTTACTTTTTCATTGGCATTTTTCTTACATCTCATTAAATCAACCATTGTCTTTTGGGAGTCATATGGACCTGGAAATAGCTTATAAAGGCATCCAAAAGTTCATTAAATGATTAGATTGAATGATTGGGTAGATTTGAAAACCATTCCAATGCAGTGTCCTTGAAAAAAGTTTGGCTAATAGTTTATCGTCCAGGACAAAATCACTACACAATGTTGTACATGCATTAACATGATTAGTAGGGTCTCCTTTACCTCTATACTTCTCAAACCTAGGCATCTCAATTCCTTGTGGCATTTGTGTGTGTAGGATCTCTAAAGATAATGGGATACTATAGACATGATATGTGGGTGGAGCATTTTGGCTTTGGCTAATGGTGGAGATTTTTTGTTGCATGGAGGAAACAGTGTTAAAGAGTCATGCAATGATGGGATTGGTGTAAGTGGTATGAGGTGGAAGGGAAAGTGGTGATGGAGTGTATGTAATGTTAGGAGAAGTGAAAGGAACACTAAGAGGGGTGAAGGTGGAAGAGGGAACATGCAATGCCACAAAAGAACTAGGAATGCTAGTTGGAATAGTGAAAGGAGTCACATGACTAACTTTTTTAATGGTTGTTGTAACTTGAGGAGTGGTATAAGTTGGTATGGACGCTATGGTTGAAGGAGGAGGAATGTGAGGTCCTCCTTGGCTCACAACAATTTTTGCGGATTGGGAAGTGGAAGGAACATGTTTTTTCTATATCTCATCAATTATTTTCATAACTTGTAAGCCATCATCACTTTCAATCAAACGATGAAGGTTTTCTATGGTAGGTATGGCAGTGGTGGAAATTTTTTCAAGGGATAAATCTTGTTGTAAATGTGCAAAATCCTCATGAATACTAATGACTTTTTCTTGTAGAATGGAACTATTTTGTGTGTCAACATGTATTTGATGGGAAGGTGAAGGCATATGAGTGGTAGTATCCATGCCTAATGCACCATTGTCCATACTAGTAGGAGCTCTTGAGATCCCAAGGTCCACAATGAAAGTGCTATTGCAGGAAGCCATGATTCTAGAACTTCATCTCACTAAAGTATTATCAATGGGGCACTAAACACTCATACTACCACAAGGGGTGAGGTGGGTGGAAATGAAAACTAGGAATAATAAAATGCTAGTGAAAGAAATTCTGTAAAATGAAACAAGAAGGCAATAACATGAAACAAAAATGCAGGAAATACTATGAAAATGCCAAAAATTTCAATGTAGAAAATGTAGCTGGACTGATTTGCCTAGGGTGGCGAATGAGTCTAGGTATGAGATTTTTTTGTGTTTTTCAAAAATTTTAAAGAGATTTTAATGCTTTTCATATGCAAAATGAAGATGCAAATGCAAATTTTTAGTTTTTGAATGATTTGATATGCAATAATGAAGTCTATATGAGTCTTTCACTAATGCAATTGGAGAAACCCTAGGATGCAAAAACAAAGCAAAACCTAATTGAATGTTGATGCAAATGAAACCTAGGATGCAAGATGTAATTGAAATCAAAAAGATAAAGTGTTCAATATGCAAGTTCACCAAAATGAACCATCAATTTTGAAGTTCTATGTACTTCTCTTACACTCTTAGGATCTTTCACCTAAAAGGAGAGAGACAAAACACTAAAATTGTGGTGGTTCACTCAAACTATGATATTTATGATGAAATTAAGACTAAATGCAATTATCTAAATGCAACTAAGTACTAAAATTGATTGAGTATTGATGCAAAACCTATGAAATATGCAATTTTTGAAAACACAATGAGGTATGCAAGAATGAACTAAAACATGAACAAACATAAAAAAAAATTGAAGAAGGCTAAATAGAGTGCACCTGGGCAATGAATGTTGAATTGGGAAGGATCTAAATGTTGGAAAAAATCAGTGCAAATCACTAGTGGGACTCATTTTCCATTGATGGCAAATCAGTACTACTACTGAAAAAACAACTAAAAACTAATTTTTGACTGTCAGGAACTGGAATCTAACAAAATCAAAATTTTCAACCTTAAGGTGGGACTCATTTTCCATTGATAGCGAATCAGTACTCCTCCAAAATTCTATGAAATCAAAGGTCAATTCTATAGCTCTAGATCTGCATTTGTCTTCTTGTTGGGTTGATGGAGTCAAATCTACAAAAAACAAACTGTAGGTTGTCTCCAAGCTTGGAATAGGTTTTAGTCGACTTGAAACACTTTGTTGAATTCTTGACCACTTTTCAACACCTATTTTCATAAAAAATATGCATACACAAGTCTACAAACACACATGCAAAAGGGGAAAAATGGTTAAGGGTTAGAGTATAGGGATTTTCCTTGGTCAAATCCCACTTTTGTAATCAAACCCTTAATAAAGAAATGAAATGAAGTAAGCAAGGAATGATGAATAAACAAAATGCAAGTGTCCTAAACTCACCAAAACCTTGTTGAAGAGATCTAAAGACATGTCAATGGTTGCTCCAAGATGCTTGATGAATGCTTCATTGAATGATGTTATGATTGAATGCTAATTGATGTTAAATGAGTGAATGCAAGTGAACTTGATGAATGGGGGTTCAAATGAGAAGAAAAAAACTTATTTATACACACTTATGCCCTAATAACCTAATAATATAACATCACAGGATGACATAATGTATTTTTGAATAAAAAATTGAAAGAAATTTTGAATTATTTTGAATTTGGAGCCAAGAGGGACTCATTCACAACCCATGGCGAATGGGTCCCACCTTGGGCTTGTAAGTGGGTGTCAGGAATTATCTTACATTTAATGTTGTTTGTTGGGTTTACATTCAAAAATACACTTAATTAAGTCTTATGATTGCATAAAGGGGTCATGTAAAGCATAAGAAAGGTGTAAATAGTGATAACAAGCCTAGAAAAGCGTGAAATCTTATTACAAGACTTTACAACACTTTAGAATAGGACTTGATAAGTGATGAAAAGGTGATTTTTAGGTGAATTATAATGAAAAGAGTTTAGAAGAGTGTAGAAATGTGTTACAACACTTCACAACACCTTCACAAGACGTCATAATTTGAATTTTAAGTACCTAATGTGAATGCAAAAGTTACATTGCAACATTAAATGTGACCAAAATAAGCCAAGCATCATAAAAGAAAGACCTAAATAACCACAAAAAATGTCAATGATCCATTTTTCTATGGTACACTGGTTATAAAATCCACGTGTTAATTCCACACTTGTGGATTTCATTAAACGTGATGAATGAATAGTCTAGGGATCAATATTGCAAATATGGGGACTACTGGTAAAGGGGATCAAGATATGAGGATGTCATGATCCACTTTCATGCAATAATATGTCAATTGTAAGATAATTATTACTTATACAATTCTATTCAAAATAGATCTAAAATAAGGGGAAATGGCATGGGTATGCAATTTTCACCATTGCACTAACTTTAAAACATTAAATTGTTTATAATATAAATGAATTTGTCAATTTTTTTAGAAAAGTAGGTAAGTACATTATAAAATGGATTTTAAATGACGATCAATTTCATATATTCTAGAATAGTCCTCACTGTTTTTTGCCACTTATTTTATGTCATTAGGGATGATGTTTTTGATTGATTATTTTAATATATAATTTAGCTATGATCAAATCGTCATTGACTCCAATATTGAACCTTACACTTTGATATGTAATATCCTTCAATTATAAATCTACATTACCTTATTCCCAATGGTTTTTACATCATAGAATGGATAGCATCCTCAAATATTTCCCTCAGGCCCAATTATTTTTCTCTTTTCCAAAATTCAAAATCTATCTTTCTAAGGTTGAAAATTCCAATATTTGATGGTTACCCATTAGTGTGGATGCCAAAAGTTTAAATTATGAATCTAGAATTGTGTATATTAATATATTATCCTAGGACACTTGTACATAATTTAAAAAAACTCTTAGGTTGTTTAGATTTAGAAGGTTCTTAGTTAGGCACAATTTTAGTAAGCTACTAGATAGGTGTTTAAAAATTAAATACAAGCATCTAAAAGGTAACCTATGCATGCTATACACATGTCAGAAATTGATACATATACATGATAAGATATTATGTTAGTTATGTGTTTCTATAAAATTGCATCAAGTTGTTATAGGTGAAAAAAAAGTACTATAGGTGTCAATATATTGTGAACAACGAGGGTAATTGAAGAATAGTTTAAGATGTGTTTTGTGGTGGTATAAAATATAATTATGATGATATAGAGTTAACTATCTTCATCCATTCTTGTTGTAACTAGTTTGGGACATATATATTGGTAGTTGAAAGTCATTTAAGTAGAATGTTTATAAAGAGATAAATGTCTTATTTTTTGGATCAATAATTTACCTTATTGAGAAGTGTTATGTCCCCATTTAGGTGTTGAATTAGGTAGTACCTAATTCTATTATCATGGTAGACTATCTTTTCTAATCTAGATGCTTATTTGGAGGATGTGATGGATTATTATTCTTTAATAGTGTTATTTATATCTCTCTTGTTCATAGACCATTTCCTTTTGCTTCTAGTGTGGAATATTGAGTTTTTATTCTCTTGAGTGATTTGGAATTTGTATGTATGGTAGTTACTAGCCATGAAAATCATCCACCTTTAATGGGGAAGTTGGAAGGATAGATTGAGATGAATACTAGGTGATACTATTCTAAAATATAGGGCAGTTAGAGAAGGTATTAAGCTAAAAATTGAGGTTAAGTGACTAGATAGATATAGAAGATATTCCTATATCACTTTCAAGAGAATAAAGATATTTGTAGAGAATTGTTGTATGGTAACAAATTAGAGAAATATAAGACTAAATATAGCTAGGATAGGTTAATATAATCCATTTTTGGCATTTTATCTCATGTAACAACATAAGTTTTAACATAATGCTAATTACATAGCTTCATGAATTTTTTCATTCAAATGTTTTTTTTCCAAAGGAACCTCAATGTTGTGTGATTTATAACTTATCTTACCATACATATTCATTTTTATTTGAAATGTTAATATTATTTTTAGTTATTTACTAATAGAAGAATGTGAAGGAGAATTGTAGGATTTGATATAGATTTAGATATCCATTACTAGTGTATCGCTAGAGTTATTAACCTAGTATTATATGGATTTTGAGCAGTATTAGAGCCCAAATTTCCTTATAGTAGAAGGATTAGAGAGGCCATGAAAACTAAAATTTTCTATTTTATGACGTTATTGGATTATCTTTGATACTAGATTGTGTGATAGTGTTATTTTAGTACCTTTTGAGCCTAATATTTAATTTAGGGAGTGATTGAGAAGTGTGATATTAATAGGTATGACTAGGAGAGAAAGATGGAGAAACTAGATTTTAGAGGTTGGAAGTAGATATGGTTAAGATACCCATGGTTGAAGGGAATCTAGATAGGTTAGAAAGTATGATGTTGATCTTGGTGGAAAGTCTAGATGGTAAATAGATACACCAAGATAAACATGACAATAAAGTAGGTGTTTCATAAGAAAAAACTCTAAAACTTAATAGGTTCTTCAAAGTGGAGGCAAAAAGATTGATATAAAATTATATGATGAGGAAATAAGTGTAGAGAAATTGGACCAACAATCCCAAATGGAAATACATTTTAGTTTACACCAACAATCTCCATAATATAAAATCACTTTTGTAATGCTAAAATGTTGGGAAAATGTGTCTCAACCTTGAAATTACATAAGTTACTATTGATACATAAGGTACTGTTTATACAATGATGACGAGGGGGAAAGGTGGGTTCCCCCCACAAGGGGTTCGAGGGGATCATCCCTCTGGCTAGGGGTTAAGGGGCAACATGCCTTAGTGGGGGATCACAAGGAGCACCCCAAAAAGGATAATTTTATTTATATTTTATTATTGTAAATCTAGACCGTTCATCATTAGGTCTTAGTCTTGTTTCCTTTGGATCTCTAGTTGGTGATACTCTTATGAGAAGCTTGCTCTGCAAGTATATTGCAATATTTATGATTTCTGAATAAAATATCAAGCAACTTTTGGAGTGTGGGGTTTTTCTCTCGAAAGAGTTTTCCCACGTAAATCACTGTGTTGTGGTATGCATGATATTTATGTTTAGTTCTATTTAAGTTTTCGTAACTGTTAAAGATTTGTAAAAAAAATTTATTATCCTCCCCTCAAGATTAGAGTAGCAAGTTGTTCCACTACCTTAGCTTCCTTACAAGTGGTATCAGAGCTTCATCACCTTTGATATCAATTATGGGTTGTTGGGTTTTTTTGAACTAATCCATATTTGAGTGGGAGCTTGTGCGAAAGACACTTTGTGAACTTGTTGTAGGAATTTTTAAATGACAAGTTCATAGGGGAGAATAGAGGTGGATAAATTTTTTGGAAATAATTTTGAAATGTGGAAGTTGAAGATGGAGGATATATTGATAGATCTCAATATACATGGCTATGTGGATTTAGACTGGGTAGGTGATGTTGATAGCAGAAGATCCACTAGATTATTCCTTATGTTATCATAGTAATATGACTTATGATGATTTTTCCCTTGATATTCATGGCCGTGGATTTAGACTGGGTAGGTGATGTTGATAGTAGAAGATCCATTAGTGCTTATGTGTTTACTTTATTTGGTGGTGTGATTAGTTGGATGAGTAAGCGACAGGTTGTGGTTGCTTTGTCCACTATTGAAGTAGAGTATATGGAAGCTACTCATGCTTGTAAAGAATCCATTTTACTTCAAAGACTGTGTTTAGATATTGGAATAAAACAAGGTGTAGTGATAAATTATTGCAGTAGTTAGAGTGTGATATGTTTAGCGAAGAACTCAAAATTTCATGCTAGAACCAAGCACATTGATGTAAAATATCATTTTGTTAGAGATATGATCAAAGATGGTAGGGTAAAGCTGGTTAAGGTAGATACTTTTATGAATTTTATTGACTCTTTAACTAAACCTATGAGAATAGAGAAGTTCACATGGTGTTCAGAGAATATGGGACTTTTGGCCCTTAGCAATTAAGAGATGAGGTTTACACCCTCTCATTGCTTTTGTAAGGTGTTCAAAAAGTGGGATATTTGTTGGGAAAATGTGTCCCCCCCCTACAAGGGCTCCAAGGGGATGATGTGCCCAACTAGGGGTTTGGGGGAAACACCCCCAAAAGGAAAAAATTATTTATATTTTATTATTATAAATTTGGACCATTCATCATTAGGTCTTAGATTTGATGACCAATATTTTATTAGATTGACTTTCCCTAGAAGGAAACCTTATTTTATGAGGGCGTTGTATTAAAAATGTGTATTGTGATGTATTTTGAGATTCTGATAGCGATCATGTTCCCTATAGATATCTAGTTGGTGATACTCCTGTGAGAAGCTTGCTCTACAAGTTTATTGTAATCTTTGTGATTTTTGAATAATATATTGAGCAAATTTTGAAGTGTGGGATTTTTCTCCCAAAAGGTTTTTCCCAGAGTAAATCATTGTGTTGTGGTATGCATGATATTTATGTTTAGTGTAGGAAGTTGTTCTGCTACCTTAGCTTCCTTAAAATATTGTAGAGAATGCTCTTACTTAGTATGAGAGCTATGTACAACCCTAAACATCAAAAAAGTTACTTCAAATGTTAAATTAGGAAGAACTATGGTTACTGTTGCATAATTAGTTCTACTTAATCTAACATGATGATGAGTATTTGATAATGTGACATCATTTAAAGTAGAAACAAGAGAAAAGTGTAAATGCTTATACCAAAAAAAATAGAAAGAGAGTTGTACAAATTGGGAAGGATATAATGGAGTGTGAGGTGTTGATTAAGTATGTGGGAGGCTTAATGTTTCAGGAGCACCTAGGAAGCATGAGGTAGCACTAGGCAAATTTGGAAGTCTAGGATGAAATTTTGTGTTTTAATACTTTAAGGTCATGTTGACCATTTAGTTTTGTGTTAGAGGTGTTAGAACAAGTTAGGAGGAAGTTTGATCAGTAGCTCATGGTTGAATGGATGAGTTTCTCAACTTGTTTCACTAGGATTCACTAGGAGTTAGAAATAAAGCCCAAAATGTTGCATTTGTGCAATTTTGGCCTATTGTGGTGGTTAAGTCTAACCAAGGGGAGAGGTAACCACTTTGAGAACCTTTAAAAGGTGGCCCTCGACCTAGAATAGGGGTTGGAAAAGCTTTGTACCTTTTGGAGTTTACTGTTCATATGGAAAAGCAATGAATTTCTTGCAATTTTCTGGTTTTTAGTTCTTATTTGTGTGTAAATGGAGGATTCCAAGCACTGAGCAGTGTGTGGAACACGTGGTATTTAATTTACAAGCTTTGTGTGGTCATTAGTGGTGTTTTTTAATCATTTCTTAGCTTTCTTCTTAGTAGGTTTTATTTCTTTCCATTGTTAATCAGTCCAGTAGGCTGTTAATCATGGAGTCTTAGACCTCTGTCTTCCACTATACCTGGAATTTAGTCCATGGGGGAATGAGGCTAAGTTCCATGCCTATAAATATATTAGGTTTAGGAGTCTGTAGGAGGCAAAGTGTCATGGGAAAAGTCTTCTCCTAGGCGAGCTTGACTGTGCCTGATTAGGAAAGACAGTGAAAACCAAGCACTAACATTGCAGGGGTGTCAATTCCCTGGCAACCCAAGGTGTGTGGTGGATGCAGGAGGCCTTACAAAGGTTTGGAATGAAGGAAGAGACTTCACCAGTCCATTTGGTGGTTGAAAGAAGTAGACAGATCACTGTGTGGTCAGGAAATGGCCTAAAAAGCCCTAATTCTTGCAAAAAGAGGGTTACGCCTGTGTACGAATAGTGAAGGCTTATAACCCCAAAAATCCTTGAGAGGTTGGAAAATGAATCGGGGTCTCCAAAGGAAGTTTGTGATGTACATTATAAGGATTGGAGTTTAAGCCTATTTTCTCAGGTTAGGAGGCCTAATTGGGGCTCAAGGGCTAGTAGCCCTTCTTAAACCCTAGAATAGGGTTTGGTGTGAGCGATGGAGAATTGGTGATTGGTGGATGATCAAGAACCCTAGAAAGATGGTTTTGAAGCCATGGAAGACATCACACACCCTTGCATCAAGTTAGTGGAGCTTGGAGGTTTAGTTAGCCTTTAGGAAGATTAAGGGCTAAGGAGAGAATGGCAGAGAGAGCACCAAGATTTGCTTGGTTAGGGAAATGGAGATGATAGTAGGGTTGTCCAGGAGAACTAGGGGTTCCTAACAAGAATTAGGGCCTATAGGTTAAGAAGGTGGAGAGTGACACCAAAGGGGATTGCTAAGGTGAGACCTAGAGCATGGGACAGTGAGTGTTCCATCGAACCTACCCTATCAGATTGGTATCAAAGCAAGTTAAAGATTTGGGATAGGATAATATATGTTAGAGGTTGAGTCTAGTGATTCTTCCATCATGGTGACAAATTCAAAACTAGCCAAGATGGTTGAAGAGCAGGAGGAAGACAATAAACTATTGAGGGAAAGAATAGCCCAAATTGAACAAGCAGTGAGGAGCGTGCAATTTGAAGGAAGGATACCAAAGGAAGAAGAGGTTGCAGAGGAAGACAAGACCCCTAAACCTGGCCCTATTTTGAAAGAGGAGCCTTTCTTGAAGGCATTGAAGGCATACCACTGTTTAGTGGAAAAATGGAAGCTAATCTATTCATGGATTGGATAGAGGGAATGGAAAACCATTTTGAATGTGATGGATTCACTGAAGCACAAAAGGTCAAGGTGGCCAAATCAAGACTAAGGGGTTCTGCCTTGACATGGTGGAAGTTCATACAGACAGAGAGGGAAAAAGAAGGTAAGTAGCCTATATCTACCTGGAAGGGAATGGTTGCCAAAGTAAAAGAAGCATACATGTCATATGACTATGAGATTCATTTGCACAAGAAGAGACAAAGCCTAAGGCAGAAAGACCAAGATGTGAATACCTACATAAAGGAGTTCCAAAAACTTTGTATGAGGTATAATGTTTCTGAAGATGAAAGTCTCAAGGTGGCTAGGTATCTTAATGGCTTGAAATGGAACATTCAAGAGGAGATGGCTCTTCTAGGTCCCAAGACAGTACACCAATGCTATCAATTAGCCATAAATATTGAGGAAAGAAGTAAGAGGAAACAAGACCGGGCTTCTAAGGGTAGAGGAAAAGGCAGAGATCAAAGAGATCAAAGAGGACAACAAGGTGGCTACCAAGGTAGAGGCAATGACCAAAGAAACCAATGAGAGTTTAAATCCACATATCATGGTAATGAAATACCTTCTAGAGGAGGGTATAACAGAGGTAGAGGACCTCAAGGAGGTTCAAACAGAGGAAGAGGAGCAGGCAGGAGCAATTCATACTTCACAAACATGAAATGCTATCATTGTGGTCAAGTAGGTCATCTTGCTTATAGGTGCTTGGAGAAAGCATCTTCATCAAGCAATGAGAAGAGAGTGGCTTATTCACAAGAGGACACTATGAGTCCTAAGTCATCTGAGGTCAGTCATATTGAATTTGAGGTAGGAGAGAATCTGATGTTCAGTAGAGTTTTGATCAGACAACCGGTCAAGGAAGAACCAAAACAAAGGAGAGCTCTATTTAGAGTAAGGTGCAAGATACTTGGTAAAGTATGCAAGGTCATAGTAGATTCAGGTTCAACAGACAATATAATCTCAGAGGAGGAAGTAATGAAACCAAAATTGGAGAAGGTACCCCACACTAACCCCTACAAGGTCACAAGGCTAAACAAAGGGCAGAGTTTTTTAGTAAATGAGCAAGTAATGGTGGAGTTTTCCATTGGAGGGTACAAGGACAAGTTAGTTTGTGATGTGTTACCCATGGATGCATTCCATCTACTATTGGGCAGACCATGGCAATATGACAGAGGTGCCATACATGATGGGAAAGAGAACACCATCTCATTCAAGAAAGATGGGAAGACATTTAAGTTGCAGTCACTGTCAGAAGAAGAAGAGGGACAGTCAAAGACACCTAGTGTCTTGTTGAGTAGTGGTAAGGAGTTCATTAACAACCTACATCAAGGGGGTGAAGGATATGTGGTTATGTTGCAACCTAAATAAGAGAACAAGACTAAAAAGACAGTCATACCAGAAGCAGCCCAAAAGTTACTTGAAAGGTACAAGAGCATAGTTAGTGATGGGACACCTACAACTCTACCACCAAAGAGAGCCATAAGTCATCAAATTGACTTCATACCTAGAGCCTCATTGCCTAAAAAAGCAGCTTATAAGCTTACACTGGATCAGAATCTAGAGGTAGCTAGGCAAGTGCAAGAGTTGTTGGATCAAGGATTGATTCAAAAGAGCATCAACCCATGTGTAGTACCAGTGGTTTTAGCAACCAAGAAAGGAGGAAAATGGAGGTTATGCACTGATTCTAGAGAAATAAATAGGATCACCATTAGGTATAGGTTCCCTATTCCTAGAATTGAAGACTTAAAGGATTGTCTTGGAGGAGATCAATACTACAAAAAGTTGGATATCAAGATTGGATACCATCATATCAGAATTAAGGATGGTGATGAGTGGAGGACAACATTTAAGACAAATGATGGGTTATATGAATGGAGAGTGATGCCATTTGGCCTCTCTAATGCCCCTAGAACATTCATGAGGCTCATGAATGAAGTACTTACAGAATTTACAGGGATATTTGTGGTGGTATACCTTGATGACATCCTCATATACAACAAGACAACAGAAGAGCATTTAAAACATGTGGAGTTAGTTCTTAGAAGGTTGGAAGAAGAGAAGTTAGCAATCAATCTAGAGAAGTGTGAGTTCTTTAAGCAAGAGCTTGTATATTTGGGTTTTGTAATGTCCAAAGGATCAATGAAGATGGATCCAAGCAAGGTGGAAGCTATACTAAACTAGCCTACACCAACCATAGGGACTGAGGTAAGAATTTTCCATGGTTTGGCTCAATTTTATAGAAAATTCATAAGGAACTTTAGTGGCATATGTGCACCAGTCCTAGATACAATTAAAGGAGGCTTAAAAACTAAGTTTAAGTGGACTCAAGAAGCTAAGAAAGGGTTTGAGAAACTGAAGCAAGAGGTGGCAACTCAACCTATTCTCTTATTACCTAGTTTTGATAGATTGTTCACTGTTGAATGTGATGCAAGTGGAGTGGCAGTAGGAGGAGTGCTAAGTCAAGAGAGCAGGCCTATAGCCTTCTTTAGTGAGAATATCAATGAAGCAAAGAAGAAATATTCAACCTATAACTTAGAACTTTATGCTTTGGTTCAATCACTTAGGAAGTGGAGGCATTACCTTCTACCCAAGGAGTTTGTAGTCTTTACTGACAATCAAGCACTTAGCTATATCAACACTCAAGAGAAGTTGAGTAATAGGCATTTGAAGTGGATGGAATACATCCAATCTTTTACTTTTACTATCAAGCACAAGAAGGGACAGCTAAACAAAGTAGCATATGCACTAAGCAGGAGGTTGTTGACAGTGCAAGAGATACAAATCAAGAGCATTGGCATAGAGAGTTTCAAGGATCTCTATGGGGAAGATGAAGACTTTTCCGAGGTCTATAAGGTATGTTCTAACTTTGAGAATCATTTCCATAGCCAATATTCTAAGTATACATTGCAAAGTGGGTTATTGTTTAAAGGAAATCAGTTATGTGTTCCAAGAGGGTCAATGAGGGAAAATCTCATTCAGGAAAAGCATACTGGTAGTCTTAGTGGACATTTTGGCATCAACAAGACTTTAGAACTAGTGCAAAGATTCTATTACTGGCCTAAGTTGGCAAGAGATGTTAGAAAGTATGTGGAACAATGTGTTGTGTGTATGAAAGCTAAGGGAGGAGCTAGTAATGCTGGTCTATATCAACACCTACCCATTCCTAACAGACCATGGGAGTGTGTAAGCATGGATTTTGTGGTAGGTCTTCCTAAGACAAAGACTGGTTTTGAAGTGTCTATGTAGTAGTGGACAGATTTAGCAAAATGAGTCATTTTATCCCTTGCAAAACTACTCATGATGCTAGCTACATAGCTCATATCTTCTTCAAGGAAGTGGTAAGGATCCATGGGCTACCTTTAAGTATTGTTTCTGACAGAGATGCAAAGTTCATGAATCATTTTTAGAAGACTCTATGGAGTAGATTAGGTACCAACCTATCTTTTGGATCAGCTTACCATCCTCAGACCGATGGTCAAACATAGGTGGTTAACAGGGTGCTAGGTAACCTTTTAAGGTGCCTAACTAAGGAGTATGGACAGACATGGGATATGGTTATCTCACAGGCTGAGTATGCTTACAATGATAGTGTGAACTAGACCACAGGGAAGAGTCCTTTTGAAGTTGTGTATGGGATGCACCCAAGAGGCATATGTGAGCTCAGAGATCTTGGAGCTATGAAACATAGAAGTGGACATGCAGAAGATTTTAGTTAGACCATGAAGGAGATTCAGGAGTAGGTGAAGAAGACAGTCACTGAGGCTACACAAAAGTTGAAGGAGAAGGAAGATTTGTCAAGGAAGGATGTGCAATTTGTAGTAGGGGACTATGTCATGGTCCACCTTAACAAGTCAAGGTTGTTGAAGGGAATGTCAACCAAGTTGTAGATGAAGAGAGTGGGTCCATGCAAGGTATTGGCCAAGTATGGCAAGAATGCATACAAGGTGGAGTTACCTACCGATCTAGGAATCTCACCAGTTTTCAATATAGCTGACTTGCTCAAGTACAAGGGATCAGTCAATGATGTGGATCAAAATAGTAAGGAGATCTTCAAGGACATCAATAATCTATCCTTACCTAATCAAGACAAGCCTCAGGCAGAGAAGATCTTGGAGTCAAGAGTGCAGAAGGCTACAAGACATAAGGTGTACATGGAGCACCTAATCAAGTGGAAGAACAAGCATGAATCAAAAGCCACATGGGTACAAGAAGACGAGTTCAATAAGTTTGGTATTGACCTGTCATTGGTCTCTCCTTCCATTCCTTAGTGTTTGGGCAGAGAGGGGGAGAATGGTGCAGGAGCACCTAGGAAGCATGAGGTAGCACTAGGCAAATTTGGAAGCCTAGGATGAAATTTTGTGTTTTAATGCTTTAAGGTCATGTTGACCATTTAGTTTTGTGTTAGAGGTGTTAGAAAAAGTTAGGAGGAAGGTTGATCAGTAGCTCATGGTTGAATGGATGAGTTTCTCAACTTGTTTCACTAGGATTCACTAGGAGTTAGAAATAAATCCCAAAATGTTGCATTTGTGCAATTTTGGCCTATTGTGGTGGTTAATTCCAACCAAGGGGAGAGGTAACCACTTTGAGAACCTTTAAAAGGTGGCCCTCGACCTAGAATGGGGGTTGGAAAAGCTTTGTACCTTTTGGAGTTTACTGTTCATATGGAAAAGCAATGAATTTCTTGCAATTTTCTAGTTTTTAGTTCTTATTTGTGTGTAAATGGAGGGTTCCAAGAACTGATCAGTGTTTGGAATGCGTGGTATTTACTTTACAAGCTTTGTGTGGTCATTAGTGGTGTTTTTTAATCATTTCTTAGCTTTCTTCTTAGTAGGTTTTGTTTCTTTCTATTGCTGATCAGTCCAGTAGGCTGTTAATCATGGAGTCTTAGACCTCTATCTTCCACTATACGTGGTGTATAGTCCATGGGGGAATGAGGCTAAGTTCCATGCCTATAAATATATTAGGTTTAGGAGTCTATAGGAGGCAAAGTGTCATGGGAAAAGTCTTCTCCTAGGCGAGCTTGACTGTGCCTGATTAGGAAAGACATTGAAAACCAAGCACTAACGTTGCAGGGGTGTCAATTCCCTGGTAACCCAAGGTGTGTGGTGGATGTAGGAGGCCTTACAAAGGTTTGGCAGGAAGGAAGAGACTTCACTAGTCCATTTGGTGGTTGAAAGAAGTAGACAGATCACTGTGTGGTCAGGAAATGGCCTAAAAAGCCCTAATTCTTGCAAAAAGAGGGTTACGCCTGTGTACGGATAGTGAAGGCTTATAACCCCAAAAATCCTTGAGAGGTTGGAAAATTAACTAGGGTCTCCAAAGGAAGTTTGTGATGCACTTTAGAAGGATTGGAGTTTAAGCCTATTTTCTCGGGTTAGGAGGCCTAATTGGGGCTCAAGGGCTAGTAGCCCTTCTTAAACCCTAGAATAGGGTTTGGTGTGAGCGATGGAGAATTGGTGATTGGTGGATGATCAAGAACCATAGAGAGATGGTTTTGAAGCCATGGAAGACATCACACACCCTTGCATCAAGTTAGTGGAGCTTGGAGGTTTAGTTAGCCTTTAGGAAGATTAAGGGCTAAGGAGAGAATGGTAGAGAGAGCACCGAGATTGGCTTGGTTAGGGAAATGGAGATGATAGTAGGGTTGGCTAGGAGACCCAGGGGTGCCTAACAAGCATTAGGGACTATAGGTTAAGAAGGTGGAGAGTGACACCAAAGGGGATTGCTAAGGTGATACCTAGAGCATGGGATAGTGAGTGTTCCATCCAACCTACCCTATCACTTAATTTATAATCCACACATGGAATTCCTCATGGATAATCTTGAAAATACCAATTAGACATACACATAATAAAATTATCTAGAATTAAATAAAAAATGGGTTTTATCTACTTGCAACAAAGATAACAAATAAAATAAGATGGTGAGAAGAAATTAGAGGGAAAAGGAAAGAAGAGATATACTTCTATGGCAAAGATTAAATCCAAAGGTAATAAAATATTCATTATACTCATTATGATAAGGATGAGAATGATTTTTTTTTTTTTTGTATCTTGAGTTAAAGCCTTCTTGGAGGGAGAATAAATGGAGTAATCTTGTCATCATTGTGAAAGGAAAATATATAATCAAAAGCTTTGATGTTGATGAGTATCATTCGTATCATATTTTGAACAAAGGCATTATATTGGTGAGTGGAATAAATCCAAAAAAAGAGGATCTCACGAAGTTATTCTAGACCAAAGTGAAAGAAAAGAGTAAATTTTTTATGCTTTATTTAATTCATGCTTGTACCTGTAAATCTAATTTCTTGTAAATTAGTTAAATATTTTGGTTTAGAAGTGATAGATTATTTATGTTCTTATTATTTTGATTGGATAAAGGATTTTTTTTTTGATTAATTAAGTAGGGGAAGGGCCCTAATCCCATGGTTACACATCCAAAAACTCACAAAAGGAAACCAACTGGGGATACCAACACCATTCAACATCGAGAAACAACAAGTCTAGAGTGGCACGTAGGCCAATAATCAAAATAGTAACCATAGAACCAATATACTTAATCAAAAACTGAATACTACTACTAAAGCAATTAATAGTATGAAGGCCATTAATTAAGTCTACCAGAGTCCAACAAGTTTTCAACCATAACAAAGCTATATTAAAATAGTATGAAATATTAAAATAGAACACCAAAAAATGCACAACAACCATAACCAAAAGAAAGAAATAAAGCCATTACTTGGATTTAGCAATCAGGTCCCAATATTATCCAACATGGGAGACATAATCCCTCCAGTCAGGTCCCTTGTCCTTATATTGATCCATCATTTCATCAGTCTTTCCCATCATCTTAAGCTTTCTTCTAATCTTGGTTTGGCCCTAAACAGTACCAACCATTGCCCCGCGCATGAGGCCATTCACCACCCTCATCAGAGTAGTAATGGATTTCTCCATGTCATCCATTTGAACCTACATGTAGGTCAACCTACTTTTCAAATAGTCAGAATTAGAATCATCAAAAATATTAGTATCTTTAGCAATGTTCAAAGTTTCAAGAGCTTTCAGTATTTCTTTCCTTGGCTCTTTTTCAATTTCAACTTCTTCCTCAGTTTCTTCTTTCTCTTCCTCCATTTCCTCCTCACCCATATGATAGGTAGTATCCTCAAATTCCATATCCTCACTCTCTTCGTCAACATGTGCCTCAAACTCTTCCACCTCCAAAGCTTACTCCTCTTGAAATATGGCTTTATGTTTCCCCTTTTTGTCCTAAGAAGCAGCCTTAGCAAGGCAAGTAGATCTACAACCTCCACTACCCAGAATCAATTTCCTATCCTCCAAATCCTCTATTTGAATTCCCTCTTTTTCTTCACTTATAGTGATGACCTCATTCTAGTTTTTCAACTCTTTTTTTAGTTTTTTGGACTTAGGAGGTTCAAGAAGAAGTAGGGAATGTTTGTGTTTCTCAAGGGTAGCTTTTACCAACTTGATCTCAAGGGAATTCTTAGCAGGAGTCTTCTTACCCATAGGGGTAGAAGGGTTGGAAATTTTAGCAATAGAGGAAGAGATTTTAGCAGGGTTATTCGCATTTCTTTCAACAATTAGGGGTGGGGGCCTAGGGTTAGGCTCCTAAATGGGGCTAGCCTCTGCTAAAGGTTCAACATTTTCCCCAATATTTTGATTCTCAATATCCTATCTAGCTACCAAAGGATTACCATGTGGGCTCATAGTCAGGGCATGTTTATAAAGAGAAAGCATTAAGCTGTGGTGCAGGGGAGGGTTCACACCCTTTTCTATGTTTTGTTGCAGAGAAAAGAGTAGATAAAATGATAGATTTATACACTCATTGTGACATATATGATTCGACAGAGGAAAGTGATATGCATGACCTGTCATATATCTACATTCAAGGGTAAAATAATGCATGATAAACATACTGACTAGAGCATAAGGAGATGAGAGTTTGAGTCTTGCATACCCATTTTGAGATCTAGTGAGATTTTTGCCATCATGGAGGAAGTTGTCTACAAAAGATTGGTAATCAGCTCCACTCTTCTTCACCTAATTATTTCCCTAGTTTTGTAGGCTCGTAGCCTTTGCTAAGAATTGAGCCATCACCTCAAATATAAAATATCCAATAGCCACATTCCCCTTTCTCCATGAGTTGGTGAATTTCACTGTGAGGCTTTCATTGTACCATTTTATGGCTTCCAAAAAAGGAACCATACTCACTCTTCTAAAAAGTATCCAAAGATCGACATTTTTCCTTAGAGCCTAGCAATTCAGTGGTTTAGTTCGCTTCCTAGGCCCACCCATTTTAGAGCACTATAAGCTTTTAGGATTCTGTGAGCATTTCCTCATAACACCACTACACCCTACTGACCTTCTAAACTTGCAAAGCACACTTTTTCTTGCATTTTGGAAATAATCTCTTTCTGAAATGAAGTTCAAGAAATTTCTTAATGAGATGGCCATTATCCCATTTCCCTAGGTAAAATATTCATTATTATCATTACAAATAATAAATGAATCTTGATTGTTCGTATAAAGTTTATCTTCAAATTGGAGGTTAGATTTGACATAAGGAACATCACAACACTTGGATTTGACACTAGCCTTAGCATTGATAAAAAACATGTGATCCATTATATTCTCGGGAATGAAATAATAATTTCCTTTCTCACCTGAGGAGATCTTCATACTCATAGTTGTACCAATATTATCATCATTATTCTGAAATCCCTTTATGATACAATATCGCATAATCCACTTATGCTGATCCTTTTTCTCAACTTGGTAAGTTGTATACATATTCATATTTTTCATTGAGCACTTTGTATTTCAATTGAAAAGGAAAATTATTATTACCCCAACAGGTCCATCTATTGCACTTAAGTGCTTCATTGGAAACACAATCAACTGAGATATTTCCCTCCCTAAACACATGTTGAACATGAAAATGAGTAAAGAAACTCATTAGGGACTTGCAGTTGTCAATGATGTCTTTTAAATCCCAAGGGGTCACATCACCACCATTCAATATGTCCACAATTAATTTGGAGTCTCCCTCCAAAATATACTTCTTAAAAACCAATTCTCTTAAAGTCTTTATACCTCCCCAAATAGCCATTGCCTCAGCTTTATTGTTAGTGCAGACTCCCAGTTTTATACGATAAACCATAATGTATTCACTCAAATGGTTTCTCAGCAGTCCTCTCACCCCAACCATACCAGGATTACCTTTTGAGCACCCATAAAAATTGAATTTAATCCATTCTCTTTCAGGAGGGACGCAAATAGTAGCTTTCCAAGCAAAAATCATGGACCAATTTAGATTAGTAAGGTCCTTCTTTAGACCCCAGACCTACTTAATTCTCAATTCTTTATAGGTCAACCAGACTTTTGAGAAGTTGTATCCTCCAGCTTCCATATTTTCTTGTATCTAGGTCTTTATGATCATACAAACCTCATTGTTGCTTCTCTTTGCCTCCTTGAAAATCCTATTATTCCTCTCCTTCCAAACTCCCCAAGTTATGAATGGGGTTTGATTCTAGAGATCCATTATGACCTTATGGGAGAAGGCACAATTGGAACAACTTTCAAAAAATGTCTTCATAGTTGGGGGAAACACCCAATCAGTGAGTAGCAATGGGAGGAAAAATGACCACACTTCTCTAGAGTACTGATAATGGAAGAAAAGATCCATTACTGACTCTTCCTCCTTACAGAGGATACATCTATTGATAAGCTGAAATCCTCTCCTCACAAGGTTATCTATAGTTAGAATTATTCCATGTGAAGCAACCCACCAAAAATAGTTGACTTTTGGAGTAAGGTTTTTTATCCACACTTTGTCCCAGTGAGAGTCACTATAGTCATATAGGGGTTTCTCCAGTTCCTTATAAGCATGTTTGACTAAGAAGTAGCTAGAAGTGTTGCCCTTCCACAACCATTCATCTTTCCTTTCATTGGAGAACCAAGTTGCCTCCCCAATCCGGCTGTGTAACCTTTGCATAATCAACTCCCAATTAATCACTCTTACCTCTCAAGTTGGCAATCTTGAGAAGCCTGTTAAATTCCTTCCATTTAGGTTCTTCAAACTCCCAACTGATATAGTCTACCACCTTTTTACCACAAATTTTTGTCAAGCTTTGTTTAAGGGGGTTGAAGCCTTCAAACAAAGAAAGAGGGGGATCCTCACCCAAGGGTCATTCTAGAAATCAATGTCTTTTCCATTGCCAATCCTCTTTCTCACACCTATTTTCAGCACATTTTTTATTTTCATAAGATGGTTCCAAAAAATTGACCTTTTAGGTAGGTCAGTAGTTGAGAGAAAATAACCTAGGTCTCTATTCTTTAGATATTTAGCTTGAAATTTTTTCACCCTATCCTTTCACCCTTCCAAGAGATTCTATCCCATCTTAGCTATAAGGCATTTGTTAAATAGTTTTATTCTCCTTATCCCCAGACCTCCTACATTTTTAGGAGTACACACTTTCTCCCAACTAACCAACATCAGTCTATTTTTCTCCTCTATTCCAGACCACATGAATCTTCTTTATTTTTTCCCCAACGAAGGACAAGATTTTAAACAGAGACAAATAGTAGACCAGGATATTCTATAGAGAAGCTTTTAGCAATTGAATCTTCCCCACTAGGCTTAGAAGTTTACCTTTCCAACATGCCAGTTTCTTTTGGACTCTTTCAATCGGCTGATTCTAATAATTGTTATCCAACTTTCTAGAGATCAGAGGTAGCCCAAGGTAGGTCATAGGTAAAACAACTTTCTGATAGCACAAGATCCTCACACTCTTTCCTTCACTAAATGGTCAACATTGAAGAAGTAAATCTCACTTTTATCATAGTTAATATGTTGGCCAAAGACTGAAGCATAGTCATTTAAAATAGATTTTCAATGGCTAGCTTCCCCAACCAAGGCTTCACCAAATAGGATAGTATCATCAGAAAACTATTGGTGGGAATCAAGAAGGAGTGATGAAGCAACTTTATCAGCTTTAAGGACCTTAAATTCAATAAGCTTTTGGATATTCCTCCCAAGGACCTCAACAGTTCAATTATAAATAGATAGGGGAGAAGGGGTCTCCTTGTATTAGGCCACAACCACATGAGAAGAAACCTTGAGAGAGATCATTAACAAGAATTAAGCACATTGGGGAGGTGACACAAGCAGTGATCAACTTAAGGAATCTAACCTCAAACCCAAATTTCCTAAGAACAACAAAGAGAAATGGCTAGGAAACTCTATCATAAGCCTTAGAGATGTCAATTTTCAAGGTCATCCTAGGGTTTTTACTAAGATCCATTGAATGAAAGATTTAATGGGTAGTAATAACAACATCTAAAATGTTTCTTTCTTGGACAAATCCTTTCTGGTTAAGGAATATCATTTTGCATAACAACTTTGATTTTGTACACAATGTTGGGTGAAAATTTTGTAATCTCTTTACAAATTACAAAACTTGATTTTCAGCCATAGTTATGTGAGATGAAATCTCTCCTCTCATAAAAGGGGAGGCACCCTTATTACTACTTACATAACTGAAAGGTAAACTATTCTAATATATACACTACACTAATCATATGGGGGTGTGCCACATTCATGATTCTCTCTTTTTTCAGAGAATATGTTTGCAATGTTCCACAATTTTATATTTTTGGATGCAATACAACTCCAAATAAAATCTAAGTAGTAATTCCAATACTTCTAAATTGTCAAAGCATAGTCTAGGGGTACCAGTGTGATAAAGATATGTAACCAAAAGGCTCACGGAAGCACAAAGTCATTATGTAGTCTTCAACAATGAATTTTCAATAAAGTAACCAACAAATGTAAATGACGCACAAAGTCTTTGATATAATTCACAAATAGATCCACAAGAAACATGAACAACTTCAAGTATAAAGCCTTAAAGATAACTCACCAATATTATTAGCAATTACATGATTCCAAGTAAAAGGTGCAACACAAAGTCTACACAAATTATCTTGAAATCCTTCCAATCTCAATTTATAAAACACTACGAATTCAATCCAATAATAAGATAAACTTATGAGAATGACATAAGAACACTTATATATGTTGAAATTGACCCAACTCAATGTTTGGTATGCAATTTATCCTTCTTTATTGATTCAAAAATAGTTTCACAATAAGAACTCAAAGTTTCAAAATTACTTCATAAATGAGCAACACTACTTTTCATAAGACAAAATGTCCATAATACAATAGAACCCTCTCATATTTATAGATGAGATAGGAGAGATAATCTAGGAAAAACCCTAACTATTGAATTATTCAAAGGTGATGTCCATGAAAGTAGGAGAACACCTTTGTTTTTACATGTAATTATATTTTGCAAAATGACATGTAAAAATGTCAAGATTATTTACATAAAGCATAGAGAAAGCATGAAAAAATATCTATATCTGGAAACGTAAGAAGACTTTATGGTTCTGAACTCTTGGCTGGAAATGTTTATATTTCTTGATGATCTCCTACATTGTTGCCTCATTTGGTCTAGTGGTATAATCAATGATCATGTAAACCTTTGTGATAGACTTCTTTGTAGCAAAAAAATATTCTTACACTTATCTAGATGTGTCTTGAGATTGTCCTAGGTTAGTTGTATGTCAACAAAAGCATCCATTGAAGACAATGAAAATGCTTCATCTTCCATCTATTTTTGGATAGCTTCCTTGTAAACTTGGACAATATTGCTTGCTGGGAGAAAGGTATGATCCTCATCAAGAAGCCTCCTAAGCAACTCTTCAATTCTATTCACCAAGGTAATACAATGTTCTTCAACATCTTCTCGTACTTGTTGAACATCTTTGATGAGATTCTTGATGACACGTATGTAGTTCTTGATAGACTCTTTAATCTCCACATACTTTTCTTTGTTGGGAATGACCCCAACCTGCACTAATTTACTTAGTTTCACCTCCTTTAACTATAACCATGATTCAATATTTTTCTCCATTTGCTTTTTCTCAGTAGAAAGTGTATCTACTATTTTATCTAGCTCTAGATTAATCATGGAAATTTGAGCAATCTTCTCCAATGCAAAAATCGTGTATTTCGAGCCTTGTTCAATTATTCTATCAACAAACTCATGAATGATTTTTCCTTTATAATAATACTTTTCCACCTTTTGAACAACTGATTCCTCAATACTCATCATGGCCATTGGCTACACATTCTTTGATGTTCTTGTGATTTTCCTCAACATTGATGCATAATTTTCAACCTTTTCCTTGTACATGTCCTTGGCTTTCTCCATCTTATCCAATATTTCCATCAAAGAACTTAAAGATACTTGAGCATCTTCTTTGACACTTGCAATGGTGATTTTCCCAAGTTTAATCCTTGTCATGGTATAATATCTCATGTTGACTTCATTCTTAACTTGTGGAGGTGTTGCAATGTTGACATATTTATATCTGGGTTTATCCACATACAATCTAGAGTGAATCTTCAAAATTTTCCTCTTCCCCTTGCATTTTAAAAGTACTATCTCTTCAAGATCTACCTCGTTAGGAGAAAACATCTACTTCTTCCATTTAGAAACTTGTGAGACTAACAAAGGAGAAAGAAATGAAGCATTAGCTTCTCAACCTATTGACAATTCTTGTGTGGTAGTTGTATCTATAGAAACAAGTGTTGTAGACACAATTGGGTTTGTTCCAGTCATCACTGCTTCAGAAGTCTGTTGATTTAATGTATCCAACAATGATTCTTTCATAAACTGATCAAATTCAACTTGTGATGAAATATCATATGATGGCGAAGATAGACTTGGAATTAATGAAGGAGAACCTAAGGAAACAATAATGCTTTGTAAAATTGATCCAATGGAAAGAGTGGAATGAAATGAATGCACTGATGGAGGAATTGTTACTTTCACTACATGCAAACCAGCTATAGGAAGAGGCAGTGAAGGAGAAGCGGGAACAGGAGGTGTGTGAAAATTGGGCAAATGTGGAAGGAATGAAGTTTGAAATGCATTTTGGGAGAATTTTGAGTGTTAGTGAAATTTGCAGTTATTTATGCAAGGGAACTGAAAATAAACACCCTTACATATTGAGGAATTTAATTTTATGTAATAGCATTGAAAAATAGTGCTTCTTCATCTTGGAATGACTTGAGAAAAGTTCTGATAGAAACTAGGGTTGATATTGAGAAAACACAATCTCAATGCTTGAGTCCTTGTCTTAGGAACTCCTAAGGTGTTATTTCTTTCACCCTACAACCTATAGGACCTCTGACATTGAGGCACCCCCAATTCACTATGACAACCTTGCTATCATTGCAAATCTATTGCTACAAAACGTTTCTTGGTACTCTTTCATCACATGCACCACCTAGCCCTTATTCCTCTAAAGACTAGTCCACTTTCCTTTCTGCCAACCTTGTTGTAGGGGTTTGTGTGTGGAACTTTCCAAGGCCTCCAAGGTCATCATTCCCAAGTGTTGCAACAATACCAAGCTTCAGTTCTCCAACGTTTTCCTAAAAATAGAGTTCTTGGTTCTTGGGCAGGCTACAAGCCTCAAACCTCTTTTAGCCCTCTTAACACAAAGGAAAAGATTAGAAATATCCTCTCCCAACTGCTTGTACCAATATTTCAATTGATTCCCTGGCTCTTTTCCCAAGCTCTGACAAATTCTTTTGGATTTTGGTACCTTTCCTGGCCGTACAGGATTACATTCCAACCTTGGGGGAAGCTAGGGTTTCCTAAGACCTTTCCTTGGTCTATTCTGCTTTTTTTGACCACAAATGTATTTAATAGCTTTCTTTTTACCACTCCACACTTTCTTAGACCTGTCTGCATTCACAATACTTCATTAGATAATAATCTTGCACACCCCTGCTACGTTGGGGTTTCTTTTACCCTCTTGACTGTCTTTTCTAGCCGGGTTCCCAACTCGCCTAGAAACAATCTTGCAGCTTGACTAAAGAACTCGTAATGACTACCATATGTACAATATATACATGCCTGGAGTTTGGTGTTGTTTCCTCTACGTCCATGTTCTATGGCGTGATCAAAAACAACCCAAAAACTCCATTTTTCTGGTTTTTACCAGTTAAATTGAACTTTAAAAAAACATAGATTTTTATAAAGAAACAAAGAACGATGGAAAAGCTATTTAAATATACCAAAATAGAACTTCACAAAGGTGTTATACATACTATTGAACTAATAAAACGTTAATTCCATTCAACTATTAACTGTCACGCCAACAAACACAGAAAACAAATTTGTCACAACAAAATCACGGGTTCTTCTTTATTTTCCTCACAACTGCCATCACCAAAAAACTTCCAAAACTCTCTACAAGTCGAGAGCTTTCTTCTCCAACACGGGAAAATCAGTTAGGTTTTTCATTTCGAGCTCAAAAGTGATTAAAAGAAGTGTGTTTGAAAACACACTATGTTTTGCAATTTTAACCAAAACTTAAGGCATCAAGCACACAAGATCCCAGACTTATTCAAATTTAAACCTAAGCTCTAAAAATGTCCCATTACACATCCTAAAAGGCATTAGAACCTTGCACAACAAAAATAAAAATAGATTTAAAACAACACTTCAAGATTTGCTTGTTCTATTTGGTAGGTGCTCCTGCACCAAGTTCTTTGCATGAGCGACCTTTTTTAGCACCTTGACATCTCTTGGGAAGATAGTTTCGGTGCATTGACAGTAAAAAACCTTGCCTTTACATTTCCTTTGATAAACAACTTTTACATGTAGAGGCAATGAAAATCACCACAAATGCATCAAGGGAAATGATTTGTGTTTGTAGGAGTGGTGATTTTTGTTGTTCCTACATCTAGGACTTGCGAACATCTTTGTACATGTCAAAGTGGTAAAAACTACCACTTCAACATATGTCAGGATAATGTTGGGATATCACTTCATACATATGCAAAAGCGGTAAAAACCACTGCCCTCACATGTGCTTTGAACTTAGTAAGAATATAGAAGCTAAGGCATTTCTTTTCAATGCCATTTCACTAGGAAATAGTTTCATAGAAAAAATGTATTAGTGGTGAAAATCATCGCGCATACATTTTGGGTGTCCAAGGAAGAACAAAAGTTACAACGTCAAATCTCAATGCCCTTACAGAGCGAAATAGTTTCAATGCTTGGGTGGTGAAAAACCTTAAAACACTCAAAAGAACTTGAATGTGTGTGTAGAGAAACTAAAGAAAATCATGGAAAACTAAATAAAATCAACACGCCACGAATAGAGAATGGGACAAGATAAATGCAAGCCCTAAAAAGACCATGAGATGACATTACACCATTTAAAACGAGATGAAAGGAAATGATTAAGAAACCCTAATAGTTATTTCAAAGATAAGAAACGATTAAACACACCTGGATATGTCAGAATAGAAACCCTAGGTTAGCCTCGACATAAACCTACAAATCAATCCTCACTAATCTGTGCTAGAAATCAGAGGGAGCTCCAATGTAGAAAACGTAAGGTGGAGAGGAGGAAGCAAGATAAATTAAACATGAAATCAAATAAAAATGGTTTAAAAATCCATTAGAAAGATATTAAAGAAGGGTCATTAATGAACTCAATGTTCATTAATTCGTGTGTGTGGAGGGCGGGAATATGTAGGGGCAGTGAAAAACACCACCCTTGCAATTTCAAAACTCAAAACAAACAACAAATGTAAAAGCAGTGAAAAATATTGCCTTGACATTTGAAGGATGGGAAGAAAATGTAGTGGCATTGAAAAATAGTGGTGCTACACTTTAAAAAAAAAAAAATTGCTCATGTAAGGGCACTAAAAATCAATGCCCTTACATTGGCAAAAAAAATTCCAACTCCCAAAAACTGAAAAATCAACAAATTATTTGTTTTGAAGGTTTTCGAAAAATGAGCACTCTAAGGGGCGATTTGAGGCTTAGGACCATGTGTAAAGGAAAATTGAAATTCACCTCATTTTTCATGCTTATAGTTCATAGGCCTACGAAACATACTAGTTTTGTAGGGGGTTATCTCATGAATTAAGCGCAACTGGATTCAATGATAATAATTTGTTCTTCAATAAATACACCCAAAATTTTCAAGATTCATCATCCATGAAAAATAATATAAGATAATTTAAGAAGTCCACATGTTGACTAAGCTAAGAATGTTTCTTCCTTGAGTTGAGTGAGCTAAGATTATGAGGTAAGAAAGAGTCAAGTTTCAAAATAATTCCACATTTATTGAAACTAGTTGCATGAGCTTACAATTGTAGTAGATAGACAAAGGTGCATGTAAATTATATACAAATCAGCTTGACTTTACAAAGTTTTTCATTTGCCAAGGAACCATATGGATCCTATCTAATATTTATTTTATTAATTATTTCCTCATGGTCAAACTCATGAACTTTCCACAAGTTCTTATTCAATGGTCTACCCCAATATTTGATCAAATGAACATTTGATGCCATACAAAGGTTAGAATAATAAAGAATCTTTTGATGCGTGTCAAAGTCCTTAAACAATCACACATTAGAATTCTTAATTAGGTACCTTCTAAGCCATGTTCTACTAATAATCATTGAATTTGTAGGATACTTGATGTTCTCTCCATCTATAGTAGGGGCATCAAATTTCTTTTTTTCCTCAATACAATGACAAAAATAATAATATATTCCTTTTTAATTATCTTTATCTATAATAATTGCATAAACATGGCCTACATTTATATGCACATTTAATTAGATTAATTTATTCAACATAACAAAAAACTATAAAATAAGATAACGTATTGAATTTTATTAAATTATGCATGTAGATATTAGCTAGTGAAACATATGGAAAGGGGTTCCTTCCCTAAAGGATGAGGAAAATGAATGTGTGATAAGGGGATTATGTCAAAGAAAAAAGGGGGTGTCCACCTAATCATAAATCCACCTTTCCTATGTTCATTAGGAAGAGAGATAGTGTCACAAATTATAAGAATTGACTTACAACCCTTAATGAGAGTTAACCCTAGGTTTTATACATTATGTTTCCTTGGCTTCCTTATGATAGAAATGACTAAATTTTTTTTTGGGAGAAAGATAAAAGTGTTTTAACAATCAAACCTATGAGATATAACACTTGGAATATGAAATATTATGATAACACTATTAGAAATAAGCATTAACAGTAGATCTGAGAAGGTTAGGATGGTGTTTATCTGGCTCCAAAAGTGGATTTCAAGTTCTATTGAAGGACATATTTTCCTAGGGGTGAATAGGTCTCTGTATAGGGGTTTGAATTTTTTTTGTAGTCCTCAAATCCTAGATCTAAGCTTTTAATTCCACCAAGTTTGACTATTGAAAAGCCAAAAATAAAAACTATAGGTGAGTTTTTGTGTCTTGACAACTTTGATGACAATTTTGACAACTTTGAAAAATTGCACTTTTGATCAACTTTCAATCCTTCTTCACTAGCAAATATGCACATACAAAGAGAGAAGAAAAATGTTTTTTTCTCGTGGATAAAGGTTTTCCTTTTTCAAACCTTAGTTTGGTAATTAAACCTTGATAATGAAATAATGATAAAATGAAGGAATTGATGAATGAACAAAGCTTGTTACACCTCACCAAACCCTTTAATGGTTTCCCTTAGAGGACTGAAGTCTAACACATCTCTAAGGATTGGATCTTGCATGAAATGGCTTGATTGATAGATAGATCTTGATGCTTGAATGCTTGGTTGAAATTTGAAACCTACATCACAATGTAAACTCCAAAAATATGCATAAACACACATAAATCTTGACATCATGATAGGATCTTGAATTTTGTATTAATTGATCGATAAATATGCTCCCCAATGCTCTTGACAGTAATCTTTTCTCTAGGAATGCTTGCATAAAGTGTGTTCTAGTTGAATTGATAAAATAACAATGTATATATAGGTGTTTCCTTAATTACCCAAAAATTAAACACCACAAGCTTACCTTTGCAATTTGAATTTAGATAATTAAAATTCCACCAAAAAATATTAAAAAATGGGCCTTGAGACTTAAGGAGGACTGATTCGCCCTTGGGCGAATGGGTCCTTGGCCTTGAACCTAGGAGACACATTTTCCAAGATGTGTCATTAAGTGTAGGAATTGATTAAATGTGGGTTTCCCTTTTGAAAATGAAATTAATTAGGCTTGTGAATGCATAATTGGGCCAATTAAAAGCTTAACTAAGTCCATTTAATTAAGGGGATGCAAACATAGTGTGAAAATGTAAAGGTTTACATTTTTCAACACTACATTTAACCCCCATTATAGCAAGAGTATGAACTTGTGCTTAGACTCACTAAAGTAGACAAATAAGTCAAGATAGGTCTAATTGTACAAGTGTTGGAAGGATAATATGACAAGGATCAAGGAGGATGATCAAGCCCCCAATATCTCAGATCTCATGGCAAACCAACATAAGCACAAAGAGACACACAAATTTAGAAGCGACATAAGATGCACAATCATTTAATGTCGAAATTAATACAAAAAGAAAGAAAAGGAAGGATAGAATAGTTGCAGATGTCTTGTTGTCCATAAAATTAGTTCACAAGTGAAACCCCATTGTACACTATGTGAACAAGATATACTCACAAGGGCTAGTGAAATCCAATGTCCACTAAGTGAGCCCCAAGAAAGTGAAAAACAAATTCTAGGTCGATATGTACCCACAAATAGTAGCTAATGGAAAAGTCATGTCGGGTCTACAAGATCCCATACATCAATCATACCAAAATTTATACTCCTTGATGTTGCAAGTATGAATGAGTATGGTGGTGTTGTCATTAATGTTGTCATTGATGTGAACACATTATAGGTTGTTGCAGAGAAAGGAAACAAGTGATTGCAGGTTGTGCATGTATAGTTGAGATACTATTGAGATGTTGTGAGTACACTAAGCTATCTTTATGGTGTTGCAGGTGTGCTAATATGATGAGTTACCAAGTGCTTTTGAGAAAATTAATAGTGAAGACAGAAGTGTGTGTGTTTAGAATGTGCTTTGGTATGTGCTCCGCATTTATTTTGTGTTGATCCTATGCCTGTGCAAATCTGAAGTGTTGTTTAAGGGAATCCTTGGGTGACATATCTTAGATTACAACTTCTAGGTTGATGAAGAGTGAAAGTTGAGTTTATTGGCTTGTGAACTGGTCTAGCAGAGTTGTTTGTTTGTGGACTGGGAGAAATGTATTTGGTCTTTAATCCTCCATTGGTTTTTTTTTGGTCTTGCAGATCTGGAAGAAGGCTTGTAATGGTGTTATTTGTGTTCTATCAAAGGCGTTTGAGGTTTGGTGCTCTAGAAGACTAGTTTCAAAGTTACTATGTGTGTCTATACAGTCCAGATGGATTAATGGAAAGTGTTTTGCATATGAAGATTGTTGTAGTAGCTATGGATGAATCTGAAGGTATCTAAGATGTGTTCCAGTGTATGGTGAAGCATGCTATCCTCTTGGTTAGGATGCATGTACTTCAAATTTCATTGGTGTTTTCATTAGGTTTGGCTGACCTGGTGTTTACACGTCATGCAAATGGTAAGTATCAATTAAGGAAGCATGTGATTGATCCAAGATGTGTTGCAATCAAGGAACACTGAGAGGGGGTGTGAATCAGTGTTCTACAAAATTTAACTTTATTAATCTGATCTTTAAGCCACTTATAACATTGAACCAAAAGAAAGATGCAAGAACACAAAGAAATCAACCACAACACCATAACACAAGGATTTTTTTATGTGGAAAACCTATTAGGGGAAAACCACAGTGGAGGCCATTCCACAATATGAGTATACTCAAATATAAGTGTTTACAAAAGGAATGCACATGCATTCAAGCACACTACCTAGAGCTCACTACTCAAATACAAAATGAAGACTCATTGTCATTTGGATTACATCCAAAAGATTTGAACTAAGAGAATAGCATCTACTAATACCTGATTATAGTTTTACTTAAGCACATCAATCAAATTCTTGACCTTTTGTCTAATTCTACTCTTCTGCTATGTTTGCTTTAATTCCGATCACAAATCATTTTCTGCACAAGTGAAATATGCATAGTTGCTCTACAATCCTTCTGAATTTAGCAACACACATCAAACACACTTTGTACATACACTAAAATGATATAAAAAGTAACTTATATATATATATCTGCAACTAAAGATTTAATCAACCACATGTCGACTTCAACAAAACACAAAATATTTACAAATTATCGGCTCAATCCACAAATAATTTTCAATGCGCACCAACCAAAGTCAGCCAAAACATAGTGAGGACCCAAATCAACATGCTGAAACACATAAATACTTCAAACAATTTTTCCTCGAACATCTGCAACACGCTACATTCACTTAGTCGGTCTTCTTGCACTGATAAACAAAAAATCAATCAACAGAATCTTCTAACTTTCACACCAATCAATACGAGGCTCTAAGATTTAAGCATAACATAGATCATACATGAAAATATCTTCCCTGAGATCCACAACTCAAAATGATAACAAAAAAATTGCATATGAATCAATGAACATAGTTATGTCAGATGCTCTAATCCGACTTTGCAGCTAATCACAAAACTTCAATTTGACTTCGGTACGAAAAAATACTAACATGCAAAAGGAATCACTAGCTAGGGTTTCCATCAATGACAACACCAAATGACTTGTGTAGTGTCTCTTTCCAACAATCTCCCCCTTTGGCATTGATGGCAACACTTAGTGAAAAATGACTAAGTGTCGGATCAATACCAACATGAATACACTGCCAACCTTCAAAACTTCAAATCATAACTCCCCTTGAGATGATTAAGTCAATTTTTACTAGTCCATACTCCCCCTTTGACATCAATGGAAAAGGCGAGAATCCACATACCAAAAATAAATAAAAAATCATATGTATGAACATGCTTCTACAACTTACATAAAATTGAATATGTCTACAAAATTTGTCTTCAACAAGCTTAAGCTAGTGTCCCAACTCTTTTTGAGACTCTCCAGAATAGTCATGTGACCACAAAACATATAAGATTGCATCTTTGCTGATTCAAGATTTGTTAGATCACTGACCACCATATCATCTTGTACTTCCTTCAATGCATTAAGCATTGTCTCCATCTTAGGACCAATTAGTCCTCTAAGCTCACATACCCTTTTAACAATTCTTCCTTCTTCATGCTTCAAACTTTTTATTTTTTCAAGCAGGGATATGACTTGACCTTGTTGCTTTCCAACAAAAATGGTTAGAGGATCAAATGCTTGAGAGATATCTACTAACTTTTTCTCATATTCCTTCATTTTCTTTTCAATTTCTTTAGTGAACTTTGAAAATGATAAGAATGACTTATAAATGTTTCAACCTTCAGATAAAGCACCTTGAATATTATTTACACATGTAGCTAACAAGGATTTATCATTAGCAATCATCCCCTTCAACCTACTAAACCTTTTAGCATCAAAATCCTTCTGAACCTTATCCACAACTAACTTTTTAAGTGACTCAAAGTGAGTACTTACATAATTGAAAAGTTTCTTTAGTTGATTGGATGGAGAATCAAATGAATCCTTGATATATGTAGGCATGATATTCTCCAGGATACTTGATGCAAAATTCAACAACTCACTGTCCTCAATGTGAGATTTTAGTGTCTCCTCCCTTGCCTTGGCTTGAGCAAATGATGAAACTTTGAGCTTCTCAATGGGAGATAGAGTGGCCAAGTTGATAGGAACTTTAACTAGTTCAGAACCAAACTCCTCTTGTTGCTCTTCTAAAAACTCCTTTACTACCTTAGTAGTGTCTCTTGCTTCCACAAGAATATCTTTTTCCTAAGCCTTCTTCTCTTCAGTCACTGATTCTTCCTTTGCTTCAGGAATCTCTACTTCTTCACTTGACAAAACTTTAGGAGCTTCAGTCTCCATAGGAATTTCAACATCTTGCATGTCAAGAGGATTCAAAGTATCCTCAAATGTGTCTTCTTTCACTTCTTCATTTACCAGACCGGATGAAACATTTTCATCATGAACTTCTTCAAAAACAATATTGTATCTGTTCTTCAACAAAATTGCGTTAAGAATTTTCTCAGTGTCTTTTGCAACTTCTTTAGTTTTCCCAATAATCAACTTATTCACCATTTTATTGCTCTTAAAATCCCTTTTTACATCACTTAGGATCTTCTTCATTTCATCCATTGACATTACCAGACATAGATAGACAAGTATCCATTCTCTCATTTTCTCTTCTTCAATTCTTGCATTCACTCTCCTCATTTCTAAGACTTCATACATACCTTTAGGTAACTCAGACATTATTTCAATGAGAGTCATATTGAAATTATTCAAAAACTTTATTGTGGCTTCCTCAAGAATTATTTGACCGACACTATCAAAGGTGTCATACCATTCACAAAGTGGCCTAAGATTACCATCCTTAATCAAGGGATTTTCCACTTCTTCTACATACATACCTGATTTGTCATTTTTCATCTCTTACTTTGCTTTCTCTTCACTGGAGGGATTGTCCTTAGAGACTTTAGATGCTTTTGAGCCCTTATGCTTTATTTCTCTTACCTCTTCATTAGATTCAATTTCTTCATCTTCTAAAACAACAACATAGAATCTTGTGCTCTTGTCCTTCCTCTTTCCTTCTCTACTGGATGTCTTGATTTGAGCTTTCACAAGGCTTGAATTCTTTGCATGACTGGATGAGAGAGAAAAGCTCCTTGTGGATCTAGATCTAGCAAAGGATGCTTCCAGACTAGTAGTCTCAATTTTAGCTAGCTCTCCTACTTCAGCTTGTTCTCTTTTCCTCCTAGCTTCCCTTACAACTTCAACTGATATCCCCATGCTTTCTGCAAAAGCTTCAACTTCCTTTCTCACTTTCTGGATTATCATAGGCTTCTTCAATTGAGAATGTACTTGCATATCCTTTTCCTCAAAGGCACCAAACCTTTCTTTTTTTGGATCTCTAGGTTTACTCAACAGGTGTTGAGCATATAGCTCCAAAATGTGTTCCTCAACCTCATAACCCATAGGCATTATCCACACTATTCTAGGTTCTACATCTTCCATCCAACACTAATCAATGTCAACCATGAAGAAAATTTTTTCCTTGTACTTCTCCAAAATACATGTAGGAATCCTTTCTTTGGCTTGAATTTCATTCTAAAAAACTCTTGAAATAACCCCAAATAGCAATTTTTCTAGCTTTGTTGTCACCAATTCCATACAAGATATCTCTAATTTGAACAACTACCGATTTATCACCTTGCCATTGAACTTTTCCAACTCCCAAAACTTCATTTATGAAATAGAAAAAAAAACATAGCAGAAAATTACCATACTTGAAAGAATTCTTCTTATCCTTCTTGATTTTTCCAAGATTTTCAATTAACTAGGTCCAAAGTAACTCACATAGGTCATAATCTACATTTTCCTTGACCATCTGATATGCTGCATAAATTGTTGTACCAAATACAAAATTATCCTGGTTGGAGTGAGGGATCTTGTAACCAATAACCATAGAGGAAAATCTAACATCCACTTCAATAATTCATTTATTGTCATGGCTCTCTTGTCAAAAAGTAAAATGGTTGCATCTGTAACTATTTGATTCTTCATAGATTTCAATGTCAGCAACCTACTAGATGAATTCAAACTAGTAACAGTCTGTATAGCTTCCTTTGTGATCTTGAAAGGCTAACTTAACCACATAAACTTGGCATACACTCAACTCAATATATACCGAACCCATTCATTTTATTTGAACACGGGAAACTTCACAATTTGAGTGAACTTCTTCTCCTCCAAAGTTTTCAATTTAGGTTTTACACAAAAATCTTCTCCCACAATATGATTGGTGTACAAATTCAACAACTAGGAGCTTCCTAATTCTTCAGCATTCACATGAATGTATGCCCTAATATCTTTGATATGCAAAACACCATACAAAATGGAAGAAAATGCAACTAATGGTTTTGTCTTGATGGATTTGAATGGGTTCCATTTTAATTTCGGACGGGGCCTATCCTTAATATCGACAACCAATGGAGCTTCCAAAATTTTCAAGTTCACGAGTTTACAAATAAATACCTTTTTCTGGATTAGGGTTTGATCACCAAATTTCCTTTAGACTTCAATCTTCGCCAAAGTTTGATTCAGAGCTCTCGAAACTTCTTCAAAAAATGCAATGTGACAAATGAGGGATAGAAATGACTTTTTATTATCTGCGCACCTAACTTTTTCATCGCAATAAATGTGTTTTCCCTAGGTCTTCCAGATACCCTGTTTTCATAGACTGTGAAAGAAAATTCTTTTGTGAATCTTCAATTTTGCATAAGTTTCCTTCACAAGAGATCCCAAAACATTTTCACATCACTAATGCAATCATTGCAATTTTCCACATTATGGTACCAACTACCGACAAGGGGGTTAAATTATTTTCTTGAGAACTCCCCCTAGGCCAGAGGCCATAAACTAATTCTTAGAGGAATTTCCAGTACCAAAATTCTAGTGCTGCCTCATTTCTTGCAATAGAAGGAATCTTCTTCACCCATGTCTTCTTCATTTGCTTCCTAATATCATCTATAGTAACTTTTCCTTTTCCCTTTTCATCCTTCTACATATTTTTCCTTTGATTTACTGGACCCTTTCTGCTTATACAAAATCTAGCAATGTGACCGGATTTGTTGCAATTGTAACACACCAAATTTCTTTGTCTAGACCAATTGTTCCATTAATTTTCTCTTGATCTACACTGGTTAGCAATATGGCCAAATATATTGCATGTATAACATCTAACATGTCTATTGAAAAATTTGTTTGACATATTTCTAGATTCAACTAAATTGTGACCATACTTATTGCAATTGAAACACTGATCGAAGAATGATGGACCACTTGGATTCATTCTACTTCTACACTGAGTATCCAAATGACCAAATTTATTGCAAACAAAATAGAAACCATTGAAACTTTGAGCATTAGGTTGTATTACTGGATACCTTCTAGCTTTGTTCATCTGATTTCCTTGCCTAAATCTCCTTTGTCTAGATCTGGAGCTCTCTCCTTTCTCATATCCAAGGCCTTGCTTTTCACATCCAGTCCTTTGACTTTTGATTAGTTCATCAAGCTTGGCTGAGCTAATCTTGAACTTCCCCTTGAATTCATTTGTAGTAGCAAGTTCATCTCAAAGAGTAACAATCTATCTTTAAGCTCTTCTTCATTATTTATGGATTGTTCCAATTCAAGCTCCAACCAATTGAATCTGTCAATAATTTGGCTACATTCTTCAAATTTCTCTTTCAAGGACTAAGAAAGATTCTCTTCCTTATTATTTCTATCTTCAATTTTCTTGGTCATATGATCACAATAGATTCCATCTCATGCTTCAGGACAACATTATCTCTGGAAAAAATTTCACATTCTTCTATCTTTTCCTTCAAGGCTTGACTTAGGTGTTCACCTTCAATGCTCTTATTTTCTTTCTGCTTAAGCTGATCACGTAGTTCCTTTCTCTTTTCCCTTGACTCATTGATTTTATCTTTCAATGATTGAACGAATTTATCAACATTCATGAGACTTTCTTGCAATTCTCAGACTTCAGATTTGGACTGATCAAGATCATCTAGTGCCACCAAAAGTTGTTATTGAAGAATACTTGAATCCATTGAATTACTTTCCTGAATCTTCCCCAAGCTTTTAAAATTCTTCCGAGGAACTAGGCTCTAATACCAATTGTTGGAATCAAGGAACATTGAGAGGGGGGGTGAATCAGTGTTTTGCAAAATTTAACTTTATTAATTTGATCTTTAAGCCACTTATAACATTGAACCAAAAGAAAGATGCAAGAACACAAAGGAATCAACCACAACACCATAACACAAGGATTTTTTTATGTGGAAACCCTATTAGGGGAAAAGCCACGGTGGAGGCCACTCCACAATATGAGTATACTAAAATAGAAGTGTTTACAAAAGGAATTCACATGCATTCAGGCACACTGCCTAGAGCTCACTGCTCAAATACAAAATGAAGACTCACTTTTTTACAAAAAAAATTGGATTACACCATAAAGATTTGAACTGAGAAAATAACATCTACTAATGCCTTATTACAATTTTGATTAAGCACATCAATCACATTCTTGACCTTCTGTTTGATTTTGCTCTTCTGCTATGCCTACTTTAATTCGGATCACAAATCCTTTTTTGCACAAGTGAAATTGTGCATTATTTCTCTACAATCCTTCTAAATTTTGCAACACACATCAACACACACTTTGTACATACCCTAAAATGATACAAAATATCTCTTATATATATCTACAACTAAATATTTAATCAACCACATGTCGACTTCAACGAAACACAAAATATTTACAAATTTTTGGCTCAATCCACAAATAATTTTCAATGCGCACAAACCAAAGTCAACCACAGCATAGTGAGGACCAAAATCAACATGCTCAAACAAAAAAACACTTCAAAAAATTTCACCTTGAACATCCACAACATGCTGCATTCACTTAGTCGGCCTTCTTGCATTGATAAACATAAAATCAATCAATCGAATCTTCTAACTTTCACACCAATCAATACGAGGGTCTAAGATTCAAGGATAACATAGATCATACATCAAAATATCTTCCCTGAGATCCACAACTCAAAATTATTAAAAAAAATTGAATATGAATCAATGAACATAATTCTATCGAATGCTCTAATCTGACTTTACAGTTAATCACAAAACTTCAATCTGACTTCTAGTACGAAGAAATATTGACGTACAGATCGAATCATTGACTAGGGTTTCCATCAATGACAACACTAGATTATTTGAACATTGTCTCTTTCCAACAAGATGTTGTTTTGGGTCTTGGTTAAGTGTTGGTCAGAGGATCCCGAGGTGGGCGAGGTGTGAGCATTGGTCAGAGGATCTCAAAGGAAATTGCTGAATAAGAACTCTAACCACGAGATGCGCCGGTGAACGACGAGCATTCGGTCAGAGGATCCCTATCTAATGCAATACTGAAAATAGCTCAACACCAAGCATGTGCTACTCAATCCGTGATGGATACGAGGCGACCATATGGCAGAGACTTTAGGAAATTACAATGCAAGAAAGTAAAAGGCGGCAAGCCAGCCTCTTCCACTTATTCAGTGGGCAGTACAAACATGAGAAAAGTGCAAGAAAGATAAAAGATGCTGACAGTACTACTGTACAGCTTACAACATCAGAAAGTTCATCCGTTAAGCACCATAAAGAGAGTCTTCAACATTACAGCAAAGTAGAATAATAACTTTAAGTTTTCTCAATGACTTTCCCTCCAAACAACTCCAATGATTAATCCCAAGTTCGCTGTTATGACTGTGCAAGACTGAAAAACTGTTAACAGCAATACAGTAATATCATAAAATGCTCACCCAACTCACATCACTCATTCAAATTGCATAGAAATGGTTACAAATGATTCCCAAGATATAGGCGCCCAATCTCAAGACTCAAACAGCCCCCAAAATATTGATATTAATTTTTTGCTCAATTCCCAATGCAAGTACAGTGGTACGGCCCCTAGAGGAGGGCGATTTCTTCTTAAAAATCCAGCACTTAATTAAAAATCACAAGACTTTGCAATAGTTGGCGCCCAAGCAAGACTAAATGAAATATGCAATACCCACAATGAAATCTTTTTGTATTTTTGAATTATGAGCAAAACATGCCTACAGCAATGCAACATCAGCTACGCTAAAACATGGAAAAATGTTGGAACATCATCCCTAAATGCAAAAGTACTCAACTACAATGCAAAACTACCAAAAACCAGCTAACCTCTCAACTAGTTGCTGTCTTTCAAGCAAGAAGATGAGCCAATGCTAGGAGGTGTGCTTTCCTCGAAGCGAGTGCCTGAAATCAATCCAGCAGCATAACGGTGTAGTAGACAGAAGATGCCAAATGAAGAGCTAAGGCCTGATTATATAGACGAGAGAGAAACATCTAGAAGCTTCCAAGGGCGCCCAAACCCTAATTTCAAATTCACCTTTTCCCTCCAAAGATGGCGTCCATTTTCAACAATAAAACATTTCACTTTTTAAAATAAAATAATCTTCTCAAAAGGGCGTCCCACTTACTTGTCTCAATATTTGACATTTTAAAATTATAATTTATCTCCTTATGACGCCTGGACCCTCAAAAGTCCCCTTTTTAAAAACAACTTAAAGTTGCACTACTAGGCAAGGGGTATAATATTAAAATAATAATATTATAATGAAATTACTTATCTCTCCCAGAAAAATGCGCCCAAGGCCAAGAACTGAAGTGCCAGCTGAAACAACTGAAGAAGTGACCCAACTGAACTGTACCCGAACTGTCCACTGCCAGAAATAGAATTTACTAAAAATAGTAAATTCGCGAAGTTTCCCGAAATGCCAAACTGAACACACCACTGCGAAGCTCTCTGAAAACCCAGAAAGAATCCGCAGTCAGAAACCCAAATCCAAGCAACAACCACCTCAAAACTTGGAAACCCTAATTTCACCATCCGCACAGCCTACGGGTCTCCGGAATAGGCCAACGGTCAACAGAAACGATCATTGCTGAGAAGGGGACATTACAGTCCGCCCTCCCCAAGATTGCTTGCCCTCAAGCAATCGCAAGTCTGGATGCTGTAGAATCTCCTCATCCTCCCAAGTAGCATCCTCCAATGGTAAATTCTTCCACTTTACCAAATACTCTTTGATTGTTCTCCTCCTCAAGGAACGCTCTCTGAAATCAATAATCTGTTCTGGAACCAAGGTCAACTACCCTTCTTCATCCAAAGGAGGTAACTGTGATGAAGCCACAACGTTGTGTCCAAGTGCCTTTTTGAGGCGAGACACATGGAAGACATTGTGGACCTTACTACTCGAAGGTAGTTCCAACTCATAGGCCACCGCTCCAACCTTCCTAACAACCTTGAATGGTCCATAGAAGCGTGGTTTCAGCTTCTCAGCTCCACTCTTCTTAAGTGTAGACTGTCTGTAGGGCTGAAGCCGAAGATATACCATGTCACCAACATCAAATGAGCGCTCAACACGCTGCTGATCAGCGTACATCTTTTGCTGATTTTGTGCCATTTGAAGGTTGTCTTTCAAAGATTTCAAAACATCTTGGCTCTGCTGCAACCAATCCTTGGCTTGAGGAGCCTTGCTATCGCCAAACACCAAATCAGCAAAGCTTGGAGCCTCGTAACCATAGAGGGCCATGAATGGAGACATCTTTATTGACATGTGGAAAGATGAATTGTAGCAATATTCTCCCAAGTGGAGCCATTTTACCCATGCTCTTTGCTGTTCCGAGACATAATTTCTGAGATAGCCCTCCAACCACTTGTTCACAATCTCCGTTTGACCATCCGTTTGTGGGTGATAGCTAGTGCTTGGAGTAAGCACCGTACCACTCATTCTAAAAATTTCCTGCCAAAAGGTGCTTAGGAACTTGCTGTCCCTATCACTCACAATATTTTTAGGCAACCCATGCAGTCTAAACACTTCATGGAAGAACAAATCTGCAACTTGAGCTGCTGTAAATGTGCTTGTGATGGCAAAGAAATGAGAGAATTTGGTCAATCTGTCCACTACAACATAAATACAGTCTTTGCCTTGAGCCCTAGGCAACCCGGTGATGAAATCCATAGAAATACTCTCCCATTTTTGATTTGGAATGGGAAGTGGCTGCAGTAGACCAGCTGGAAGAGAGTGCTCATTTTTATTCATTTGACAAGTACTACACTCCTTGATGTGACGCTGAACATCATCTTTCAACCCCTTCCAAGAGAATCTCTCTCGAATCTGCTTGTATGTCTTGAAGTACCCTTGGTGACCAGCAAGTGGACTGTCATGGAAAGTCACCAAAATCTTCTTCTTAAGTTTAGAATCAGCCACTAAGAAGATTCTTCCCTTGTAGTGGATCAATCCATCAACTACCTTGTACCTTTCATCATGAAAAGTACCTTCAATAACGCTGGTTGCAAACTGATTTTTGGCATAATCAGCAAGCAACAACTCCTTCCAATCAGCATTAAGCTCACACAATGAGCTCAAGTGAGGCCTTCTGGACAAAGCATCAGCCACAATGTTATTCTTCCCTTTGACATACTCAATGTCAAAATCGTAAGCTTGTAGCTTACTCACCCACTTCTGCTGTCTCTCATTCAAGTCCTTCTGATGCATAAAGTGCTTGAGACTGTTGTGATCAGTCTTGACCACGAATTTACTCCCCACCAGATACTGTCTGAACTTGGCTAATGCATGCATGATTGCAAGCATTTCCTTGTCATAGATAGAGTAGGTTCTTTCAACCCCTCTTAATTTTCTGCTTTCAAATACAATTGGATGCTTCTCTTGCATCAAAACAGCCCCAATACCTTCCCCTGATGCATCACACTGTAACTCGAAGGGTTTGGAGAAATCTGGTATGGCCAATACAGGACAAGAACTCATGATTTTCTTGAACTTATCAAACACACTTTGAGCTTTTTCTGACCACATGAAAGCCCCCTTTTTAGTGAGGTCAGTAAGAGGAGCAGCACTTTGAGAATACCCCTTTACGAACCTTCTATAGAAGCCACAAAGACCCAAGAATCCCTTCAAATGAGTCAGATTTTCTGGAGGTGGCCAATCTACTATAGCCTTGATCTTTTCTGGATCAACCTTCACCCCTTCAGCGCTGATTATGTGGCCAAGGTAGAGCAGCTCCTTCATTCCAAATTCACATTTGGACTCTTTTGCAAACAAACTTTCTGATTCAAGAATGCTAAGCACTTCCTCCAAGTGCTTGAGATGTTCCTCCCACGTCTTGCTGAAGATGAGAATATCATCAAAGAAAATTAACACAAATTTCCTCAACTGTTTCTGGAAGACTCTGTTCATGCAAGACTGGAAAGTGGCTGGAGCATTAGTCAAGCCAAAGGGCATGACTAGGAACTCGAAATGACCATAGTGGCATCTGAATGCCGTCTTCTCAACATCTGAGCCCCTCATCCGGATTTGATAGTAACCCGATCTCAAATCAATTTTGGAGAAGAATTTAGCACCATGTAGCTCATCAATGAGCTCATCGATCCGAGGAATAGGATACCGATTTTTTATTGTGCTTTGATTCAAGGCACGATAATCTACACACATGCGGATGGTGCCGTCTTTCTTCTTCACAAGAACCACAGCTGAAGCAAAGGGACTCTTGCTAGGGCGAATGAAGCCCATCTCCAGGAGTTCTCTTATGTTCTTCTCAATTTCATCCTTCTGCTTCTTAGGATATCTATACGGTGTTGTAATGACTGGTTTGGCCCCTTCCTTAAGTTCAATAACATGCTCAGCACCTCTTTCTGGTGGTGGCCCAGGTGGTAGATCAGCAAACACCTTACTCCTTTTGGTGAGTATGGATTGAATATCAGGAGGATATTCCCTCTTGGTCTCAACTGGACTGGCAGGAAGAACCATGCATTCCGCAGCCCACTCCACTTGGTCATGTCTAATCAGCCTTTCCATCCTTTTGAAAGAAACTATACGAGGACCACCATTAGACATTCCTCTCAAAACAACTCTCTTACCATCAGATTGGAACTTGAGCTCCATGGTTTGTAGGTTGAGAGAGATTTCACCAAGTGAGCGTAACCATTGTATGCCCAAGACTGCATCTGTGTCACCAATAGTAACCACATAGAAGTCATCTTTGACTTCATAGTTTCCCAACTGCAAGGACATGTTAGGAACTCTTCGTGTGCATGAAATGTGAAACCCATCAGCCACCATGACTTTGAAGCCTTCAAATTCTTCAGTTTTGAGACCTCTCTTTGCAACCACACCTTCATCAATGAAGTTATGCGTTGCACCAGTATCAATTAATGCAACAATACGATGGCCTCCAACTCCACCACGAACCTTGAAAGATTCGTTCTTTTGGAAACTAGAGAGTTGGGCAATAGGGCCCCCAACTCCTTGCTCATGATCGGACTCTTCTGTGGCTCTTTCATCCTCGCTGTCCCCAAAATAAGACTGCTGATCAGACATATCAGATGCTGATTCATAATCAGAATAGGTTCCCATTTGATTATAACGCCCTCTTCCAGGACATCTATGGCCTTTAGTCCAAGGCTCTAAACATGTGTAACACTTGCCCTCCTTTCTGAGCTGTTCACGTTGCTCTTCAGTCAATTTAGGTGGGAACTTCTTGTGCTGATTAGAAGAATGTCTTTTATCCTTATCCCTCTTATGGCCAAAAGGCTTAGGCGGAAATTTAGGCCTAGGGGCTGATAACTCCATACTACGAGCCTTCTTGATTGCCTCATCAAGACTTGGTGGATCGAAAGCTTTAACCCATCCTTTCAAGGGTTCAACCAAACCTTCAGAAAACAACACAACCAATCTTCTTTCGGTGATGTTGGGCACCATCACAGAAAGTCTCTGGAAATCAGCAATGTAAGAATCCAAGGAGCCATGTTGTTTGAGTTGTGCAAGCTCGCGAAACCTTACTTCAGGATCCTTAGTGTCGAACCTTTCAATCAGCTTGTTGGTGAATTCTCCATAGGTTCGAATAAGGTTATGGCCAAGAGTGACCAAACCATGGTACCACCACTCATGGGCAGCTCCCTCCAAATGAAGCGTTGCAAACTTGATGGCATCTTCTTCTGGCATGGGACGAAGTGAAAGGTAGTTGTCTAACTTCTGAACCCATGATCTTGCTGAACACGTATCACTTCCATCGAAGTGAGCCAATGTTACCTTTCCTAAGGCTTGATGAAAATCTGTTCTAGGAGCCATATAAGCTCGGTTATCAACTCTTCTTCCGTGTCTTCTGTCCCTCTGATTCAAGAATTGATCAAAGGACCATTGGTTCCTAAGATCAGGAGGTAGGGTAGCATACTCCATATAGGCTTGTCTGGCATCGTCTACCAAGGGAATGGGAGCTTCAACTGGTTGTTCTTCTCTTGGAGTGAATGTAGGAAAGAGCGGTCTAGAGGCTGATCCGCTAGAGATGGCATCATGCTGTCCAATAGTTCTACTACCTCCATTACCATTGTTTCCATTATTCCCATTGTTTCCATTGACACCACTGCTTTCTCCTGTAGCATGGTTTTGATTCGGAATATGGTTCTGAGTAGCTTGCTGATCCATTTTAGCAAGTAATCGAGACATCATCTCAATCATCCCATCAAACTTCTTTTCCATCCTTGCATCCTTCTCTTCCATGGCTGTCCTAAGATTGTCTGACATGTTCTCAACTGTTTTACCCGTATCCACAGCTAACCCTGTTTCTCTCAAAGCCTCTGAAAAAGTATCTGCTTCTGGCACTGACGGAAGCTGTATCTGTTGTCTTCTGGCCTGACCTCTGGTGAAGTATCTGCAATCACTGTCACTCATCTGACCACTGAATCACTGTTGGGCACAGGTTGGCAGAATCATGGCTCTGATACCACTGTAATGAACCGGACCAATTTTTTTTTGTTTTTTCATAAAAGATTACAATGCAACATGCACCCGTTAAGGTTAGCATAAACCAAAACGATGCAGAAAGTAACTCTAACCAGAATGTACACCAGGATCCCGATGCGGGCAAGGTGTGAGCATTGGTCAGAGGATCTCAAAGGAAATTGCTGAATAAGAACTCTAACCACGAGATGCGCCGGTGAACGACGAGCATTCGGTCAGAGGATCCCTATCTAATGCAATACTGAAAATAGCTCAACACCAAGCATGTGCTACTCAATCCGTGATGGATACGAGGTGACCATATGGCGGAGACTTTAGGAAATTACAATGCAAGAAAGTAAAAGGCGGCAAGCCAGCCTCTTCCACTTATTCAGTGGGCAGTACAAACATGAGAAAAGTGCAAGAAAGATAAAAGATGCTGACAGTACTACTGTACAGCTTACAACATCAGAAAGTTCATCCGTTAAGCACCATAAAGAGAGTCTTCAACATTACAGCAAAGTAGAATAATAACTTTAAGTTTTCTCAATGACTTTCCCTCCAAACAACTCCAATGATTAATCCCAAGTTCGCTGTTATGACTGTGCAAGACTGAAAAACTGTTAACAACAATACAGTAATATCATAAAATGCTCACCCAACTCACATCACTCATTCAAATTGCATAGAAATGGTTACAAATGATTCCCAAGATATAGGCGCCCAATCTCAAGACTCAAACAGCCCCCAAAATATTGATATTAATTTTCTGCTCAATTCCCAATGCAAGTACAGTGGTACGGCCCCTAGAGGAGGGCGATTTCTTCTTAAAAATCCAGCACTTAATTTTAAATCACAAGACTTTGCAATAGTTGGCGCCCAAGCAAGACTAAATGAAATATGCAATACCCACAATGAAATCTTTTTGTATTTTTGAATTATGAGCAAAACATGCCTACAGCAATGCAACATCAGCTACGCTAAAACATGGAAAAATGTTGGAACATCATCCCTAAATGCAAAAGTACTCAACTACAATGCAAAACTACCAAAAACCAGCTAACCTCTCAACTAGTTGCTGTCTTTCAAGCAAGAAGATGAGCCAATGCTAGGAGGTGTGCTTTCCTCGAAGCGAGTGCCTGAAATCAATCCAGCAGCATAACGGTGTAGTAGACAGAAGATGCCAAATGAAGAGCTAAGGCCTGATTATATAGACGAGAGAGAAACATCTAGAAGCTTCCAAGGGCGCCCAAACCCTAATTTCAAATTCACCTTTTCCCTCCAAAGATGGCGTCCATTTTCAACAATAAAACATTTCACTTTTTAAAATAAAATAATCTTCTCAAAAGGGCGTCCCACTTACTTGTCTCAATATTTGACATTTTAAAATTATAATTTATCTCCTTATGACGCCTGGACCCTCAAAAGTCCCCTTTTTAAAAACAACTTAAAGTTGCACTGCTAGGCAAGGGGTATAATATTAAAATAATAATATTATAATGAAATTACTTATCTCTCCCAGAAAAATGCGCCCAAGGCCAAGAACTGAAGTGCCAGCTGAAACAATTGAAGAAGTGACCCAACTGAACTGTACCCGAACTGTCCACTGCCAGAAATAGAATTTACTAAAAATAGTAAATTCGCGAAGTTGCCCGAAATGCCAAACTGAACACACCACTGCGAAGCTCTCTGAAAACCCAGAAAGAATCCGCAGTCAGAAACCCAAACTCCAAGCAACAACCACCTCAAAACTTGGAAACCCTAATTTCACCATCCGCACAGCCTACGGGTCCCCAGAATAGGCCAACGGTCAACAGAAACGATCATTACTGAGAAGGGGACATTACATTAGTTGTCTTGTGCATTTCAACAATTGGTATTAGGGCTTTGGTTCCTTGAAGAAGAGCTTAGCAACTTGAGGTAGATCCAATGGCACACAAATTGGAAATCCCTGTGTTTGATGGATTTGACTATAGTTTCTGGAAAGTGTAGATGAGAGGTTATTGACCTCTCTTGGCTACAAGACTTGGAAAGCTATTGAGACAAAATATGTTGATCCAACAAGTGGTCCATCTTCTGCAAATGAGATTTCTTCCTATGAAGAAAATGAAAAAGAAAGGTATGCAATCTATAGTGCTTTATCTAAGACTGAGCTGACAAAATTTATTTCGTTGGGCACTGCTTATGAAGTTAGGGAAAATTTGAAAGATATCTATGAAGGAAATGATAGAGGAAAATTATCAAATAAGTTAACAACTAAGTGTTGATATTAGAACTTGAAAATGGAAGAAGGTGAAGACATTGCAAGCTATTTTCAGAGGGTTGAAATTGCAATAAATGAAGTAAAAAATAAAGGTGGTAGTTTGATAGATGAATTTGTAATGGAGAAGATTCTACTGACCCTATTGGAGAGTTACAGTGATAAGGTCTCAGCCATTGAGGAAGTTTATGATCCAAAGAAATTTACTAAGGAGTAACTATTTGGCACCTTGACCACATTTGAAATGAGGAAATTTGGAAAATAAAATGAGAAAATAGAAACAATCTTCAAAGCTACAAAGACAGAAGATGATCCAGATGGTGATAGTTCAGAGGAGTTGGAAGCAAATTTTGCAAGGAAATTGAAGAAAGGTACCAGAAAGTACAACAGTATGTTACCTTTTAAATGTTTTAGTTGTGGAAATATTGGTCACTATGCTTCAAGATGTCCAAATAGAGCCATACACAAGAAGAGCTAAGACAATAAAGACAAAAAGGATAAAAAATTCAAGAAATTGTATTATGTTAGAGAAGATGCTGAAATTTTTGATGATGAATGCTTGTTTCTAGCCTTAGAGAATAAATTAGTGTCTACTAACCATGGAAGATGTACAAGAGAATGAGGTTTGGAAAATAAGAAGGAAGAGATGAAAGGTACTCTGGTTACTGCCTTTCATGATAGACAAGACAAAGATTATTGGGTAATTGACAGTGGCTGCTCAAATCACATGACCAGAGACGAGTAATTTTACTAAACTTGAAACTTATGATGGAGGATTAGTCATGTTTGGAGATGATTCTAGTGCAAAGATTGTTGTAAAAGAAACAATTAGTTTTTATGGAAAACACAATACTGATGATGTCTATTATGTTAAGGTCTTAGGGCATAATCTCTTCAGTGTTGGACCAATGTGTAGCAAAGGATTTAAGCTTGTGTTTCAGGATAATACTTGTGAGATAAGAAAAGGGTCTGGAATTGTGGTAGTTGTAGCAAGAACATATGAAAACATTTATTATCTTAAGGGTGTTGATGGTCAGTGTTTTGTGTCTCAAGTTAATGAAATTTAGTTATGGCACTGGAGGATGGGACATGTAAGCTTTGGCAATTTGATCAGGATTAGTTCAAGAGAAGTTGTTAGGGATCTACCAAAAATCACAAAGCCTATCAATACTGCTTGCAAAAGTTGTCAGTTGGAAAAACAAACAAGATGCAACTTTAAATGAAAAGAACAATCAACTACCAGAATGTTGGAATTGATTCATACAGACCTTTGTGGTCCCACAATAATAGGAAGTCTTAATGGTCACATGTATTTTATGCTTCTAATTGATGATTATTATAGAATGACACAGGTTACTTTTCTTAGGGAGAAATCTCAAGCTCTAGATAGATTCAAGGTGTTCAAGGCTATGGTAGAGAATGAAGTGAACCTAAAAATAAAATTTTTAAGGTCTAACAAAGGTGGATAATTCACCTCTAATGAGTTTAATATGTTTTGTGAAGAGTGTGGTATAAAGAAGCATCTTTCTACTCCTAGAACTCGTCAGTAGAATGGAGTTATTGAGAGGAAGAACCAGACAGTTCAAGAACTTGCAAGGACTATGATGAAAGAGGAAAATGTACCTGAGCTATACTAGAGAGAAGCAATTCACACTATTTTTTATATTCTTAATAGAGTTTAGATCAAAGGTAATAGCACAAAGATTCCTTATGAACCATGACATGGAAAAATTCCTATTGTTAAGTACTTTAAGGTGTTTGGAAGAAAAAATTATATTAAAAGAGATGATGAGAACCTAGGAAAGTTTGATGCAAGATGTGAAGGTATTTTCCTTAGATATTCAACTAATAGCAAAGCTTATAGATACTTCAATAAAATATTGAGAAAGATTGTTGAAAGTGCAAATGTAAAAGTTGATGAAGATATGCATAGATCAATTGAAATAAGTGAAGTTGAACCAGATGAACCTATCTATCAAAAACTACAAGAAGAGAATAAGGAAGAAGAAGAAGCTTCAGAACCTACTCCTAAGACACCAAAATATGTACCAAAAAAACATTCAAAAGAATAGATAATTGGAGACAAAAGCGAAGGTGTGAAGACAAGAAGCAAAGTGGTAGCAGTTGAGGTAAATTTGTGTTTACTTTCCAAGATAGAACCTAAAATAGTATGTGAAGCATGCAAAGATGAAAATTGGGTTAGAGCAATGAAAGAGGAATTGCAATAGATAGAGAAAAATCAAACATGGGAATTGGTTCCTAGACCAGTAAACAAGAATGTAATTGGTACAAAATGGGTATTCAGGAATAAGATAAATGAGAATGGAGTAGTAAGAAACAAAGCAAGGATTGTATGCAAAGGTTATTCACAGGTTGAAGGAATAGACTTTGACGAGACATTTTCCCCGATGGGAAGAATAGAGGCTATTTAGATGTTTTTGGCATTTTATGCTCACAAAGATTTCAAGGTATACCAGATGGATGTTAAGTCTACATTGTTGAATGGGTAATTGGAAGAAGAGGTATACATAGAACAACCAAAGGTATTTCAGTTATCAGATCAATCATATATGGTATGTAAGTTGAAAAAGGAATTGTATGGAATTAAACAGGCTCTGAGTGCATGGTATGTAAGGTTGGACAGGTATTTGACACAACAAAGGTTCAACAAACGCTTCACAAATAGTAATCTCTATTTCAAGGTTGAAGGAAACAAAATGTTGATAGTAGTTGTGCATGTTGATGATATTATCTTTGGAGGAAATGAGGGTATGTGCAAGAAATGTGCAGAGGAATGCAAAAAGAGTTTGAAATGTCTATGATTGGTGAGTTGAATTTATTTCTTGGACTTCAAGTGAATCAAATTGATAAGGGCATATTCATTCACAATCAAAGTATGTTAAATAATTTTTGAAGAAGTTTGGAATGGATGACTCCAAACCAGTCAATACCCCTATGGTGACTAGATGTAAACTAAGGATGATGAATCTCCTAAATTTGATCAGAGCATGTCCAGATCTATGATTGGTGGACTGTTATATGTTACTACCACTAGACCAAATATCATGCATGTAGTATGTTTGGTTTCCAAATTTCAAGCAAAAACCCAAAGAAACTCATGTTACAGTTGTGAAAAGGATATTCAAATATCTAAAAGGGACTCTGGATTATGGCTTGTGGTATCCTAAGGATACTGATTTCACTTTAAGTGCTTACAGTGATGTATATTGGGCTAGTTGTGTAGATGACCAGAAGAGTACAAGTGGTGGTGCATTCTTTCTTGGATTCAAGTTGGTTTCATGGCTAAGCAAGAAACAAGATTCAATTTCTTTATCCACTGTAGAGGCCGAGTACATAGCAACAACATCTTGTTGCACACAAGTACTATGGATGAAGCAAACATTGAAGGGAATAAGAGTGGTGTGTGATGAGCCTATCCCTATCCTTTGTGATAATACACGTGCAATAAATATTTCAAAGAATCCAGTAATGCTCAAGGACAAAGCATATATCTATCATATATCATTTCTTGAGAGAGGTGTTGGAGAATGAAGTCAGGCTGAAATATGTTCCTACAAAGGATTAGATTGTTGGTGTATTTACTAAGGGTCTTCCTAAGGATACTTTTGATTATCTCAGGGAGAAGTTGGGCTTACTACCCCTCCTTCTTTGAACTAGGTAAACATAGACGTGCATTAGTCCAATGGATTTACAAAATTATCATTTTTCTAGACTAATGATTGGGGTCTACTCCTTAGGGGAAGTAGGAAGTATCATTGTTGCAGTATGAGATGTGTGTTGTCATGGGTGCACTCCTAAGGCGAGTGATTAGAATTATGTAAAAAAAAAAATTCTTTACCATTGATGTCAAAGGGGGAGAGAGAGTCGTGTGTTTCCATCAATGACAAAGGGGGAGATTGTTGCATGTATGAATAAGTATGGTGGTGTTGTCATTAATGTTGTCATTAATGTTAACACAATATACGTTATTGCAGAGAAAGGAAACAAGTGATTGCAGGTTGTGCAAGTATACTTGAGATACTATTGAGAATTTGTGAGTAAATGGAGCTATCTTTAAGGTTCTGCAAGTGTGCTAATATGATGAGTTACCAAGTGCTTTTGAGAAAATTAATAGTGAAGATAGCAGTGTGTGTGTTCAGAATGTGCTCTGATATTGCTCCACATTCTTTTGTGTTGATCCTATGCTTGTGCAGATTTGAAGTGTTGTTTAAGGGAATCCTTGGGTGATATATCCTGGATTACAGCTTCTGGGATAATGAAGAGTGAAAGTTGAGTTCACTGCTCTGGCAGAGTTGTTTTTCTAAGGATTGGGAGAAATGTATTTGTTTCGCAGTCCTCCACTAGTTTGTTTTTGGTCTTGCAGATCTCGAAGAAGGCTTGTAATGGTTTTATTTGTGTTCTATCAAAGGCGTTCAAGGTTTGGTGCTCTGGAAAACTAGTTTTAGAGTTCTTGTGTGTGTCTGTACAGTCCAGATGGACTAATGGAAAGTGTTGTGTATGAAGATTGTTGCAATAGTTGTGAATGAATCTAAAGGTATCTTAGATGTGTTCAAATGTATGGTGAAGCATGTTATGTGGTCCACATTTTATCCTCTTGTTGAGGATGCATGTACTTCAAAGTTCATTGGTTTTTTCATTAGGTTTGGCCAACTTGGTGTTTACACGTCATGCAAAGGGTAAGTGTCAATTAAGGAAGCATATGATTGATACAAGATGTTGTTTTGGGTCTTTGTTAAGTGTTGGTTTGGTCTTCTCTCATTCTTATCCACCATGGGAATGTTGAGTTACTGACCTAATTTGAATTTGTAAAATGAAGCGTGTGTAGTCAACCTTGGAGAAATTTTCTAAGGTTGAAGTGAAGAGCACTAAATATTTACTGAGAGGGGGGGCGAATTAGTAAATCAACACAAACTTTCACTTTTCAACTTTTCAAACAATCTTCAATTTTTATCAACATCAACTTTTGATATAAATCAATGCAATCAAGTTGATACAATTTATTAAAATATTCAAATGATTTTTACAAATGGAAGTAGGCACCAACCTACTTGATTTATGAATGAAATGATTTAGTAGGCTACAACCTACAAGGATCACCAACCCCTTAACAATTTTAGTAGGCACCAACCTACAAGGAGCACCAACCCCTAATGCAAGGCACCAAACCTTGACTTAATGGAAGAAATATAAATGACTTCAATCAGATTTGTACTATCCTAATCCTCCAATCTTCCTTTGTGATGAAAAATCTCACCCTAAGCCCACACAAGAAGATGGGTTTCTAACTTGAATCACCTAAAACTTCACAACCACACTTTTAGCTTTGAATGGTATGACAAATATATAAATTGAACAAAGGTTGCAACTATTGATGATCACAACTCTTGCCTCTTTATCTTTCAATCACACCCTTTGAGATGTGCCTCTTTTCCAAATCAATTTTTACTTAATTTAATTATTTTTCTATTTGCACACAGAACTAAAAACTTCTTAAATATCCATTTAATACTTTTGAATACTTGATTTAATTATCATTTGTGTCTTTTTTAAAAATATGTATGCATATTCAAATCTTAAGAGATGTGATCCTTATTATATAAACACATCCTTTCAAGCATAATAGAGTGTGACCCTTTAGAAACACGTCTTACTGAAACTAACAGACCCAACTCTTCATAGATTCTCAATCGCTTCAAGAAAGGATTTTTTTAGTTAGGAGTTTGAAACAAACATCTCTTAAAAAATGTCATGAATCTTCAGAGTAACTTTCTCTACTAGACATGTCTTCAGAAAAACGTCTCTTCAGATTAAAAACATGTCATAATAAATCAGATTATTCTTGTTCATCTTAAGTTTTCACTTATTAATTATTGTGCATTTTTTAAAGAGATTAGTTTTCAATTCGCATCCCTTAACAACCTAATGAATTCAATTCTAATCAGGTATTTTAATCTATATTTAATAATTATGATGATCTTGTTTAATATGTAGATTATCAAGAAGTCGAGTTGAAACATGAAGAGCTTGATTATTCACACTCTAATCTGAATATCAATTTGAATGTGTATGTCCTGCATATCAATCTGATCTAAATATCAATCTGAATGTGTATGACCTAATTATATTGCTCTGTTTCAATTTGAATGTGTCTATTGCTATGTTTCAAACTGAATGTGTCTATAACCCGATTATATTGCTCTTGTTTTGAGCCAACACATTGAATTTTATGATTTTTTTAAAACCTTGCATAATGAATCTTGACATCAATGATAAATATTCTAACATGAAGATGGTATAAATACAATACAAGATGTTAAGGATTGCACACCACAAGTGTCAGAAGCAAGATAGATGTGAGAAATTGTGCAAAATTGAATTTGAGGTAGCAAGAACTTCAATGTGTTAGACTCCTAAAAGCAGTGAGCTAATGGTATCTGCAATTCTCTGATCAAGGTTGTAGATGTGTGCAAGTTGTTGTGGTGGATCTTCTATTTCATTGAGATAGTTTTCTTTTTGTAACAGTCTTCTTTCTATCTTTCTGTATATGTAGGCAGTGAGCCTCCCATTTGGACAGTGATTCCTATCTTGGGTAGTGTGCCCTTTGGTAGTGAGCCTCTTTGTAAATGGTTTTTTAATTACTCTTATATTGTTAGTTAATCCACACCATGGTTTTTCCCTTATTGTGTTTTCCACATAAATCTGGTGTTTCTTGTGTTTACATTGCTTTTTTCCTTGCACTTCATGCTCATACTTAATAATAGTTAAAGTGGATGTGAGGTTAATAATTGTTTAAGATTTGTGAATGAGATTTGTGAAAACTGATTCACACCCCCCTCTTAGTTTTCTTGTGCATTTAAACACTTGATAAATTTGATAAGGCACCACACAAAAATAGCCAAAGCCTCCACAAGGCTAGGAAGCTGCATTATGCTAGACACTCATGAAAAAAAAGGCACCACTCAAAAGCAAGTTGTGATATGCATGGTGGCCATGAAAAAATTGTAAATGCAATAGGATAGGATAGTCAAAGGGGTTTTTCTTAATGCATGAAAGGTAAAACCTTAGTGACCATTGTGCTTAATGTCACCAAGAGAGGACTAGTTGAGGGATAAAAGATTCACAGCTTAGGGAATGCAAGCCATAGCATTACCACTAAAAGGAATGTCATATGCCAAGAAAGGTCATGCTCTTGAAGGACATCAAACCTAATGTCACCACCAAGAAGACACATCACATGAAGTAAGAAGACCACACTTTGAAGGGAATATGCAAACAATGAGCAAGGACGTGTATGCCCCCCACTTTAAAGAAATTACTAAACACCATGTTGTGAGAAATTAATTAAAGTAGCAACATGATAAATGCTAATACATGAGAGCCTTATTTTGAAATCCCTATGTCAAACATGTGTTTCCAAGTAGAGCTACATCATGGAAAGGAGGCCCCCCATATGCAATCCTAAGATAACACATAAGGGGTCCTTCCCTAAAAGGTGGGGAAGAATGAATGTGTGATAAGGGGAGTATGTAAAAGCAAAAAGGGGGTGTCCACCTAATCACAAATCCACCTTTCCCATGTTCATTAGGAAGAGGGATAGTGTCAAAAATGACTATAATTGACTTACAACCCTTAAGGAGAACCAACCCTAGGTTTTGGACACTATGTTGCCTTAGCTTCCTTATGACAAAAATGACTAAACAATAGTTTTGGGAGAAAGGATAAAGTGTTTTAACAATCAAACCTATGAGATCTAACACTTGGAATATGAAGTATTACGATAACACTATTATAAATGACCACTAAGTAGCAAATCTGAGAAGGTTAGGATGGTGTTTACCTAGTTCCAAAAGTAGGTTTCAAGCTCTACTAAAGGACATATTAACCCAAGGGCGAATGGGTCTTTGTATAGGGGTTTGAAAATTCTTGTTGTGGTCCTCAAATCCCAGATCTAAGATTCTGATTCCACTAGGTTTGACTATCAGAAAGCCTGAAATAAAACCTATAGGTGAGTTTTTGTGTCTTGACAACTTTAACTTTGCAAAATTGCACTGTTGATCAACTTTCAATCCTTCTTCATGTACAAATCTGCACATACAAAAAGGAGAAAAATGTTTGTTTTTTGTGGATAAGGGTTTGCCTTGGTCAAACCCTAGTTTGGTAATTAAACCTTGATAATGAAAGAATGATAAAAGGAGGGAATTGATGAATGAACAAGCTTGTTACACCTCACCAAACCCTTTAATGGCTTCCCTTAGAGGACTAAAGTCTAGCACATCTCTCTAAGGATTGGATCTTACATGAAATGGCTTGATTGTTTGATAGATATTGATGCTTGAATGCTTGCTTGAAACTTGAAACCTACATCACAATGTAAGCTCCAAAAACATGCATGAACACATATAAATCTTGACATCATGATATGATCTTTAATGTTGCAATAATTGACTGATAAATCTACTCTCCAATTCTCTTGACAATAATCTTTGCTCTGGGAATGCTTGTATAAAGTGTGTTCTAGTTGAATTGATAAAATAACTATGTATTTATAGGTGTTTCCTTAGTTACTCGAAAATAAAACACCACAAGTTGACCTTTGCAATTTGAATTTAGATCATTAAAATTCTACCAAAAACATATTAAAAAATGGGTCTTGAGACTTAAGGAGGACCCATTCACCCTTGGGCGAATGGGTCCTTGGCCCTAAACCTAGGACACACATTTTCCAAGATGTGTAATTAAGTGTAGGTATTGATTAAATGTGGGTTCCCCTTTCAGAAAATGAAATTAGTTAGGCTTTTGAATGCATAAGTGGGATAATTAAAGGCCTAGTTAAGTCCAATTAGTTAAGGGGATGCAAAAATAGTGTGAAAATGTAAAGTTGTACATTTTTCAACACTACACTTGGTTGAACTAGATTTGAAATGTGCTCAAAGTCAATTGATTATTTTAGTTGTGTTTCCAAGAGACCTACTCTTTTAACTTGCACTCATCCCAAGCTTGATTTTTACATGGATAAAAATATCACACCATTTTCCTCATATGGAGACACCATGAAACTACATTTGAACTTATAAAATAGTGTAGCCCAATTTATCATGTCAATGTACACAAAATTTATATTTTGTAGAGTTAATATCATCTACCAACGGAAAAATCTATGAATTATAGAATTACCTTCATTACTTGGACACATTGAAACCTTACACCATTCAATAATAGATTTTTCATCTATCAACTTTGCATTTTCTTTGTACTTCAAATCTTCTTGTGCTAAGGATCTTTATATAAATGCTCCCACACCATCATACTCCCCCTTTCCATGATTTTCCTCTAACAAATTCCACATATTTTGAACACTAGTGATCATATGCATTCTACTCAACCAATACAACATCCATGAGTTCTTGAATTATGATGCATAATTATTTGACCATATGATATGTTCATCCTAGCCAACTCATGGTAGAAAATTTGAAAACAAACTTGCTTAAACTTTGTAGAATGTGTGTGATCATTATTGATATGAAAAATGATACTCACTAAAGATCTTCCCATCTTCCTCTATACTATCATGTGCATGAATGAACACTATATGCACAAATATAGAAACCTATGTGGAGTTGTAATACTATGATTATACCTCATTTTGTGGTTATAGTGTGTAGTTCTCTACAAATTCAACAACTAAAATGATGGTTCCAAGTGGAAACGTGTCCTTGCATAACTTGAAATGAAAGTTCAACTGTTCAGATCTATGGCTATGCCTTGCATAATCATACACTATATTATCTTGAAAATAGATATAAATTGAGACACTGGTATCTTTTCCACTCACCAAATCACATCATTTTGTTTCTTTAGCATCTGTGAGACTGTATGCCACTATCAAGTATATTTGCAAAAACTTAATAGTGTAAGGAAGCTAAGGTAGCATAACAACTTCCTACACTAATCTTGAGAGAAGGATAGTGAAAAAATTTATAGATCTTTACAACGGTTACAAAAACTTAATCACATAAACATAAATATCATGCATACCACAACACAATGATTTACATGGGGAGAACTCTTTCAAAAGAAAAACCCCACTCTAAAAGTTGCCTCATATATTTTTCAGAAATCACAAAGATTACAATATACTTGCAAAGCAAGCTTCTCATAGGAGTATCACCAACTAGAGATCTAGAGGAAATACAACTGCTATCAAACTCTCAGAATACATCACAACACATAGTTGTAATACGATTCCCTCATAAAATAGGGTTTCCTTCTAGGTAAAGTCAAGACAAAAAAAAACTATGTACATATTTTATTATTATAAATGGGAGACAAATGGATCCATCTTTCAATTGCAAAGTCATGTTGTTGAATTCACTCATACTCACACTCTCAATTTACTCACTTTTAGCTTAATTTAGTTTATTTTAGTTGCATAATAACTTAAAGAATCTATTAATGGCTTCCATGCATCCTTCTTAGTTTGTTTATAAATTAGGGTTTCCATCTTTTAGCTTAGAATTAGCTTAGATTAGTTTAGCAATTGTATAGTTAGATCAATTTTAATATAGAATCATGTTAATTCAGCTTGCATCACGTTTAATTTAGCATAAATCATGTTTTCATCGATTCTCTTCCATAGCATCAATTAAAACATGCTCACTAATCATAGGATTGGGAAAGGTTTGTTGTTCCACATCAACACGACACCAATTCCAAAACAAGATAAGATTCAAATGGGTTAGAGTAGGAATTTAACTGTTTCCATAGTTTGTAACTTCCAGTTTCAATAAATTTTAATCTAACTTTCAATTTGAATGATCTTGTTTGCGATTGAGGTGTAGTGGCTAAGTTATGCTTCGATTCACCATGGATCAAGTGTAATCAATCCACCCTGAAAAATCCTCGTATCACATTCTAGCGTCGGAAGGAGGGAAAACCGTTAATTTAACTAGTTTTTAGCTCGAATTCCATTTGTTTATTGATTTTTAGGATACAACACCCAAATCACAAACAATGGCACATTTGAAGTGCGTTGCCATATAACGATGCTATCTTAGTTTGAAATCATGATGTTGATTAAATGCATTAACACTGATTTAAAATATGGCGATGATTTAATATAGAGGTATTAAATATTTTAAATGGTGACACTCCAAATTCACCAGAGTGACGCTCGAAAAAATACCGATGCTATCATGCTCTCTATTTATGCTATAGAGCCACACCCAAATTCACTAGAGTGATACCGAGATTTCAAATCACGACGGTATCAGGTTCAATGACACCTAAATCGGGTAAGAATATTTACGATCAAAATTCAACATGTGCTTTAATATTTTTACTTTATTTGAATGCTAATATGTCACTGACTTCTTGTTTTTTTTAATTTTTAGACTAATTGGTTTTGCATATTTGGAGAAAAAACTAGGAAAAAATTTACCCCTACTTGTGGGGGTCATAACTTTCTACTCATTACTTAGAATTTGAATTTGTTTGCACTGTTGGAAAGCTCTCCAAGAGTACTAATTCATTCCCTAAAAATTCAATGCCTATGATAGTCCATTTTTAGGGATCTATGTAAGTTTCGACCCCAAATTCCACTTTGAAGACCTCCAAAAACGCAATTTACTACAACATAGAAAAACTAAAAAAAAATGAAAGTTTTAATTTTTCAATTTTTCTTAGTTTTAGTTATTGTAACATTGTTTTGACACTTGTGGGGTAATTATAACCCATCATATGCTGCTTTGGTTTATGTTTTAGGACAACTAAATTTCCATTGGGTTTTAAAACTTATAATCTTAGGACCAACTAGCTTTCAATTGGGCTTCAAATTCATTTTCAAAGTTGGTTAAAACTGAACCCTCACATCATCATTTTACTTTGGGTTTAAAATTGAAGGAAACTTAACATTTCATTTGGTGCTTAAAATGAACTTATCACTTCTTTGAGGTGTTAAAATTTATGAGTGTTTGTTGTGTTTTGATTTACAATGTTGTTATTGGATGCATATGCAATTCTCTCATGCCACTTGGTGATCTTGAGAAACAAAAACATTCCCTTAACACTTTGCAAAATCACCTACATCTTTCATTTGGATTAAAAATGAACCCCTTGCGAGTGTGAGAAAAATGCATAGCATATGTTCTCTCTTTGTTCATATGAATGAAGATGATCAAACTATGAATGTTCTTCCTCGCTATTGTTTATCCTTAGAGGGCCTACCTCGTTGCTTCGGAAGGAGGGAATGACCTAGTGGTAACAAGCTAAATCAAAGCTCTTCCAAACCACTATATAAATGTGTGGTTGCAATGAAATTTGTGATCAATGGGACACGGTACATGATAGCTCTCCCCCAATATCTTTATGATGCGTAAAGCCTGTGTTCTAAGGGTTGGGAGACCTCTTGACAGAGTTTATCATTGTATCCCCTAAACTGGAAGCCCTTACTATGAACCCTTTTTTAGAATAAAAATTACTTAATACTTGTTGGTGCAAGAACGGTCATTCTGAAGCCACCCCACATTTGTACTATTCAATTATAGAAACAAAAAATTCCTTTTGATCTCCAGATTTTAAGGATTTTGAGATTTGGTGGTCCCAAGAAGTGTGTGTTGTGGAGGGGAGCCAATGTTTCCAAATCTCTAACTGTTCCCATTGTTTAGTGTTTGGAGAAATCCAAGTGGGGACTCAATAAGTATATCCATTTCAAACCTATGGTTGTAAATGATTGTGAATCAGTTTAATACTTTTCTTGGTTCCAAAATGATACAAAAAAAATCATTCACTATCTTCCTCAAAAATTCAAACAATTTGGCCTAAATATGGATACCTCTTGAAAACGCCTTGATATTACTGCTTGTCCTAAGAATTTATATACTTAGAGATTTCTAAATATCTTGAATTATATCTCAAAATCCATATTTTCCAAAAACCACATAAGCAATTATTGCTTCAACTTCATGATTCTCACAAAATGGACATTGTGAAAGTTATGATGTTTTGACAAAAACATTTAGTTTGAACTTAATAAAGAAAAGTGTATGTGGTAAAAATAACCTCATTAATCCAATATTAAATCAAATGAACACCCCACATTGATGTATGTTCAAGTCGTCAACACCCTGACCACAAGCAACATTGAGACAAGGAAAATATTGCAAACATTGAGTACAAAACTATTGAGCTCTATTTTAAAAATCACTCGGTTCTATTTTTCAAAATCATTGATTTTAACTTTACCAAAATCATTGATTCCTTAGGATTTTTGAGGTCAAAATAATTGAGTTTTATTTCACCAAAATCATTGAGTTCTTGGAGTATCATCACTTTAGAGGTATAGCATGTTTCTCACTACCTTGGTCAAGTGGAAAACAAAGGTTCACTCCAAGTCAACATTGGGTCAAACATTTCATCCATCCTTCATCATATTTCATCCTTCACTTCACCAAACTTTACAATAATTTCAAATACACCAACCCTTTGGACTTGGACATCTATCAATCAAACCAACCCCTAACTTAGCTACTTTGTATGTGAAATGAATCCTTTTCCATGCACTTAGTTAAGCTAGTTATCATCTTTGAACTAGTTTATCTTGAGGGTCATGAGTCCACCCTAAATATTTCCAAGTTCATAAGCATCCTTTATCCAAACACCAAAAAATCCAACTTCTAGTCAAAAGTGTTGTCCCAAAACATTTGCAAAGATCACTTTTCACATCATCCACCTTTTCATCTCCCATTATCATCATTGCTCCAAAATTACTTAGAGCATCCCTTCTACCTAGATTTGAGTCAACTAGAGAGTTCAAACATTACAAATATCAACACACCTCTCCCATCATTGACCCACAATCTATGGTTACAACAAGATCACAACACAAGAGAGTCATGGAGAAAACCAAAGTCTTAGCTACCATCATTGATCCAAATCCTCAATAATTTGATCTAAGAAGTCATGTTACCCCATCACAACAAAACTCATGTCCATCAAGACCATATGAGATAGAAAACATCATGAACAATCCATTTGGACTTACAAGGGAAGAAATCATGGAACATCAAGCCTTAGAAAATGTGGCTCCAATTTCCCCATATTTTGTTGCACAATCATTGAAACAAGGCTTGAATTCATCTACGATTCAACCAACTCCATCCCTTGTGTTGATTCAACCCTTAACATCTAGCCTTGCAACTAGGATAGGAACCAACCTTGGTCTCACTTCATGTCTAGGAACTAACACAACTTTGGGTATTTGCAAAATGACCATTCCATTAACACCACAAACCTTCCCCAAAACAGAACTTGGACACCAACATTTGACAAACCACTTACATTCCATGACACCACAAAAACCTCAACATTTCAAGTGCAACCATCTTCATCCATCACTCCAAATACCCCAAGTGTTCACAATGTTACACAAAGTAATGTGAACCAAGTACCTCAAGTAGGAAAACAAGGGTAAGTTAACACTCTCACACAAATTCAACCCTTGAAAAGTGGTTCCAAAAACCCCATTGACACATTGAAACAAGTGATTACCCAAGATACTCAAGTCAATCCACCACCCACATCAAACCCATCTATCATCGATCTAAATCAAAACAACACCTTGGTTACAAATCCCATCAACCAAGGTAATACCTTGATCACACCTCAAATACAACAAGGGAACCCCCTACCCATCGATCAAGGGAACCCTTTCAATTAGTTACAACGTATGACTGTGCCATTACCATCACAATATCTAATGGCATCATCATCTTTCCCCATGGTCCCTCTCACCATGAAAAATCAAATGGGACCTCAAACTTACATTCCTCCATCTCAATCAACCATCTTGCAAGGAATTTTGAACTAAGGGAAGCCCCAACCTCTCATCAACAACTTGCAACCCACACAAAACATAAACACCCAAAACCCATCGCAAATATCTCAACAATCAAATGATCCTACATTGCAAGCACATGCCTTAGCTTTACAGTAAGCCATCCAACAACAACAAATCCAACAAGCAACCTTAGTAGCACAATAACAACAAGAAGCAACCTTAGTAGCACAACAAAAACATCAAGAAGCCTTAGCAACACAACAACAACAACAACATCAAGTAGCCTTAGCAGCAAAACAACAACAACAACAACATCAAGTAGCCTTAGTAGCACAAAAAGAACAACAACATCAAGCATCCTTAGTAGCGCAACAACAACAACAAGAAGCCCTAGCAACCCAACAAGCCCAACAGTATGGCCAACAACAACAATTGCTTGCGCAACAACAAGGTTCCTACTATAACCCTCAATAGAACATCATCAATACAAATGTGCTAGGAACATATACATCAACACCTCGATTACCTTCATAGAATCTCACACCACCATGCACCCCATAAAAACCTTATCATATCATAATATTGCATACAACCCATCCATCATCCCAACATATGTTCCTGCACCAAACCCGCAAGATGATCAAGCATCACAACTTAAGGCATTGTCACAAGAAATGTAGGATTTTTAGATGGGAAAGAAAAAGAAGCCTCATACACATAATCTATGTCCATATCCATTTGATTGAAACATCACAATGGTAGCATTCCCTCCCGGCTTTGAAATCCCTAAATTCAATAAATACAAAGGGAGGGGAAATCTTGTAGACCACATCAAATAATTCAATGTCATGTGTATGGACGTTGCCTACAATGATTCCTACTTAATGAGCCTCTTTCCAAGACATTCGATAGGCCCATTCATGGACTAGTTTTCTCAATTTCCTCCAAGTCTTTTTTTTTTAAGAAATCACTGATAAATTCATAGATCACTTCTCCTTCAATCTTGAGATGGACGTAAGCCTAGAAGAGTTGTACACTCTAAGACAAAAAAAGGGAGAATATTTTTCCAATTTCTTGCAATGGTGGAGATAAAGAGCTAGTAAGAGCAAGTGGTCAATTCTCGATGAACAACAAGTGGGCATTATCATAGGAAATCTAGACCTTGATCTATCTTTCCACTTGAAGATGCAATGCATCACATCTTATGATGAGCTTGTCCCTAGAACCCTTAACATTGAGAGATCCCTAATATCATAGGGGAAACACACAAGTGTAGAAAGACAACCACCCATCCACTAGTTTTAACGACAAGCCTCATTATTGGGCCAAGAACAAGAATGTTACTAGTGATGGTGTTGTTGATGCAAAGGTGGTCTTAACTACTCCTAGAAAATAAAACAGCCAAACCATGAATACACAAAAACCATACACGTCACCGTCAAAAAATCAAATAATCAATGTTACAAACTCTCAACATGGACAACAAAGAACAAACAATGCTCCTAAGAAACAATTCACTCCCTTAGGGGAACCTATAAAATATGTGTTGAAGAGGTTGATACAATATAACCTTATTACACTCCCAGATTTCTCAAACCATCAAGAGCCACAAATCAAACCTCGTAGCTATAGAGAAGATCAATTTTGTGAATTTCACTAGTACAAAGGTCATAGCGCACAAAATTGTTTTAGGCTCAAACATTTAATAAAGGATCTTATTGAACAAAGAGACATTGAGGTCGATCAAAAATTTGGGAATAAAAATCTGAAAATTTACATGAACCCTATGCGCACGATCATGGAAAAACAAAAGATTCGACGATTGCATTAACTTCAAACAATACCCATGATACCACGTTGGGACCTATTTACACTATTTATGAGGAATCAAATATCTATCAAGATACTATTTTAAAACAAATTCCAAACCCATCAACATTTTTTAGCACTATTTAATATCATAATAACATCAAGTGGATATCAAAATGTGATATCTCTCCCACATATGACTCAATGATTGGGCATGTTGAAGAAGTTCCAAACAAGCTAGAAATATCCCTTATTGCACCCATACCCATAAAATGTTGTGAAGAGTCTTATACCGATGATATATCATCCACCCAAGGATCATGTCAAGAGGAGGCTCTTGAGGATAACAAAAGTTATTCCAAATTGATTCAAGATCAAGAACCCCTATCCCTAGAGTTTCAAAAAGAACTAAAGGACATCTTCCAAACCATTTTAAACTCCAAAGATGTCCCTGATATCACTCATGAGATTTTTCTTTGGGATGGACATATAGACATTCTTCATCCAAAACATGAGTCTCCCACTCTTGATATTCCTACACACGAGCAAGAAGCAGTCAATATTATTGTTTCTTTCAGTAATTGTGCATCATCGACATCTTTTGAATTAGTACCAACATTATCAATAAATAATGATGTCATAGAATCAAAGAAAATAGTTCATGAGCGAGCAATAGTTAAGTTTATTGATTCTTACAGTGATTGTGCATCATTGACATCTTTTGAATTAGCACCAACATATTTTGAAATAGTATCGACAAATAATGATGTCATAGAATCAAAGAAAATAGTTCATGAGCAAGCAACAGTGAAGATTCTTGATTCTTGTAGTGATTTTAAATCATCAACATCTTTTAAATCATTACCAACATCTTTTGAAGCAATATCAACAGATAATGATGTCATCGGATCAAAGAAAATAGTTCATATTCTTGAAAATTAGGAACCCGTAATAATATCGTGTGTTCATGACAAGTCATATTTAGTGGCTATGGATTAGAGGATACATTATCACGGCAAAGGATTAGGTATTGATAATACCTTCACAACATTGAGGGAAATTTTGTCTATAATAAACATCAACATATGGGGCAAGAAGAATCCTTATGATGAAAATGTTGTCAACGCTACAACTAGTCGTATCATGAGTTGGAATTCACCCATCATCTCATACAAAAATTGGGACCAACATAAAAAGAAGAATTCCTATCAAAGCAAGGTAAAGATCATCAAAGAAAATGAAGTAGGAAAGCAAAAAGGACAAAACAAATACAAATGGATACCAAATCAAAATAAAGAAAATCATCAATCCAAAACTCCATTAGTCAAAGAAACTATGGGGAAAAATAAAAAATGGAAATATATCCATCAAAAGAGTCCTCAAATAAAAAGCAAGGAACAAATTATATCTAGCGGTTGGTCCTAATTCCATGAAAACCTCCATTCCCATCCATCATTGTTTATCTTCCCAAGTTTGGAGAGTCAAAGGTTCCAAACCATCAACCAATCCATCTCATATTTCTTCATACATGATAGCATACACTCCATTCACATTATCAAATTCTCGCATTGACCATGTGTTGATAGCTACCCTTCATCATAAGCATTCTAAAGGCACCTTATTGCAATGTGCACACATAGACAAGGTTAATTCTGGCACCAGCAAGGCAGATCAAAGTTCTTCAAGGATGCATTCAATTGATTGTATCTTAGCAAAGCATCTTCTTCAAGGAGGATATCATTGAAACGTTATGACAAAGGCCTCTACATCAATTTCACTAGGTGGTTCAACATAAGGGTAATTTTTTTTTTTAAAATCAAAAAATGATAAAAATTCAAAAATAAAGAAAATAGTAAAAATAAAAATTGTCCTCTAGTGAAACCACTACAGTGGCGCTTTGGTCAAGTAATATGATGAAAACCTAGCAAACAGGTGTCATGAGTAGAATTGAGTGTCTACATGATCTTTCTCAAAAAGAAGCATCTCATCCTTGCCATGATAAATTCAATGTTCCCTACATCCATCCAATCTAAATTCATCTGGATATTCCATGTTATCTTGATCTTGACAAAGATTTGGCATATACTTCAACTCTGCTCATGGAAGACTTTTGACAGGATCTTTACCATTTTATCTTGGAAGTCCAATAGCCCATATCTAGCATGTTTAAGCGTTGTTAAACTCTTTGCATATACATTACATATCTTGGTTATCCATTGCATTATGAAGAATTGCTAGAGACTGGGGGCAAGTTATTGCACTCTGATTTTCAAATAACTCTTTATCCATGTGTTTTATCTCATAATGTGACATCAACATCATGATCTAGGTAATGTTTACCTCAAAAGGTCATTAAAAATACCAAAAAAATCCATTAAATCTTATCAAAAATGCCAAAAAAAATTATAAAACAATCATCAAAAAATCCAAAAATATTTGCAAAATCTTGTGTAGCTAAAATACAAAAACATTCATAAAATTGTCAAATATTTTCAAAATCTTGTGTAGCTAAAATCCAAAAAGCAGTACCCTTGTCAAACTACGTTGTCTCTAAGCTTGAACATAGGCAAGGCCATCATTGATGTGCCCCCAAGACACCCTAGGTCAGTCCTTTAGGAGTCCATACTAATAAATTGACTTTTCCATCACTATTCATATCGTCATCTTGTTAATAGGTTGATTCAGTTGAACTACGTGGTCTCTACATATATAATGTAGGCAAGGCTTCTCTTTAATCAGCCCCCGAGACCCCTAGGATAGGTATTTTAGGTTAGTTTCTTGGTCAAAATTCTTAAAATTCCAAAAACATCCAAATATTGGAAAATCCCCAAAACATTCAAAAAACTAGAAAATACAAAAACATTTGAAAATTAAAAATCCAAAAACAATAGAAAACATTTAAAAAACCCTAAACAACCTCATATAATATGAAAATCCTAAAAATTTGCATAAAATTTCAAAAAGACCAAAACAACCTCAAAACATTTTCAAAATACCACAAACATTAACATATTCCAGAAAATCCAAAACCATCCATCCCATCTTGCTTTCACCTGCAATAAACTTTTACCCATAATAAATCGATAGTCACCTTCAAACTTTGGTGAAACAAATAGAAACAAGCATAGCAAGTCATAAAGTGAGAACTTAATTGTCAAAATCTAAAGTTTAAATCATAGGTTTATACATCAGTGAATTTTATATCAATGACTCATCTTAGCATCATCATACTAACATCAAACAACCCCCTGATCAACATGTCCTAGGATGTATCCTTCCTGCGATGGACATCAATATCAAACATCACCTTAGCTAAACTTAAACTAGGCAAGAGATATATATAACATTGACTATTTTTTTATGATCCTTTCTAATGATTTATCTTAATGACCCATTCCAAGGACCTCTCGATGATGTCCCTCAAAACGATTTAGAGAGAAAGGAATGGAGCATTGATCATTATATTTCATTTTTTGTGCTTGTGGGCACTCTTGTAAAATAATATTGGCACATACTTGCTTAGTTGTGTGTAAGGAATTTGTTTGGATTATGTTGCTGACTATTGTGTATGTTTTGGTCCAATATATTCTAAGCTTCTAGCTCGAATTCCAATGAGGTTTGCATATATCAAGGTGTGAACAAGAACTATCCTATATGTTTTTCGACTCAAATTCCATTACACTAGATGCAATGTCATCCTAGTTATTAGTACCTTGATGCATCATGTCTATGTGTTATATCAAACAATAAAGAATGATGAAAAATCCCAATCCCAAAATGTGAGCAACTCATCATCCCACATTCATCCTCATCATGCATTTATAATCACCATCTCTAATAAAGTCTTAGTGGATCATAGAATTGTTGGATATATTAAAGAAATCATCAAAATCAATGGTCAATTCATCCATATTATTCTTCTTATTCTTCTATCTTTACTAACATTTCTATCCAAGCATCACATCTATGTGATCTACATTGAAATATACATGAGGCTACCCATAGTCGATTACTGTCTATACATCATGAAATCTATCTACATCAACATCTGATCTTTCCAGGAACTATTTTTCATCCTCTTTACCAACAATCCCTCTTCCGCTAGGGCACAATGGAGCATCTATATCATCTTCAACTCAACAATCTGAAAAGTTGCAGCTGTTTGATTCAAAAGCAACTTGAAATCTCAAGCATCTCAAGCATAAGTATGATTTTCACTTATTGTGAGCTCGATCGGAACACTTTATTCTCCAATTGATCTCTTGAGGGGCCAACCAACCATCTTTCGATCATATCGATATCAAATCATCTAATGGACTTTGTTCCTAATCATGCTAGAAACTCTTGATCAATCTATCAAATCAAACATTGTGGGGATATATCTTTCGCTACGAACCCTTGTGTTATTCAACACAATCCTTGCATTGTTGTGAATCCTTAGCAATGCTATCAATCAATCAATCAGATCAATCAACTTTAGCTTGGCTATCAACATCTCAAATAGATCATCGATATCCATTTTTGCATCATCATCAACATCAAAATTAGCATCAATCTTTGAACCAATGCAACGAGTGCATTGCTTCAAAGAGGGGAAAAATGTAGACACTTAAAATTGTCTCGATGGATCACATTGGCTAACTAACATAGTTTCATCTTGAAAACCATCCTCTTTTCGCTTAATTAATTAAATTAGCCTAGTTAATTTAATTAATAGCATCATTTTTGTCTATTAACCTAATTCATCAACTCAGGTTAATTCATTCCCCCTTCACGATAACATTTCATCTCGTTAAATTAAATAAAACAAAATATTTTATTTAATTTCCTAAGTCATCTAATTTAATTAAATAACCCTAAGTTATTTAATTAAAAATCATTTCATCTCTCTCTGATTCATTAAATCATTTAATTTAATGAATATCACTTTAATTCTTCAAATTTCCTAATTGCATGTTTAAACCTTGTTTAATTAGCAATTAAACTAATTTTCCTCTTAAAGGGGAATATTCCCATGGAATATCCCTTATCTCATTTCTTTTGCACAATTAAAACTTTCTTTTAATTTTCAAAATACCTTTTATCCTCACCCAAATGAATATTCCAAGGAATATTCTTATTCCTCCATCATTTGAAAAAGGGATATTTTCACTTAGCTTCTAATGCAAGTTTTAACCTTTAACCTTTTGAACAAGTCACCTTTGAGTTGTGTGAGTAGGTCAAAAGTGTGTTTGTTTGAAGCAAATGTGAGCCCTTGATTAAATCCCATCATGCATTCTCATATGTTGATGAGAATACATGATCCATGCCTCTTCTTCCTTTCATCTTTGTCCATTAATTGATCTTTTTAATCTCAACCCTCCATTTCTCATTTGTTCTCTTATAAATAAAGCACTATTTGGAGAAAAATGGATCCATATTTCAATAGAAAATTCATGTTGTTGAATTCACTCACACTCACGCTTTCAATTTACTCACTTTTAGCTTAATTTAGTTCATTTTAGTCGCATAATAGCTTAAATCATCCATCTTAGTTTGTTTATAAATTAGGGGTTTCATCTTTTAGCTTATAATTAGCTTAGATTATTTTAGAAATTGCATAATTAGATAAAGTTTAACATAGAATCATGTTAATTTAGCTTGTGTCATGTTTAATTTAGCATAAATCAGGTTTTCATCCATTTATCACAATGGTTTCATCGATCCTCTTCCATATAATTGATTGAAACAGGCTCACTACTCACATGAATGGGAAAGGGCCGTTATTCCACATCAACATGACACCAATTCCAAAATAGGATAAGTTTCAAATGGGTTAGAGTAGGAATTTAACTATTTTCATAGTTTGTAACTTTTACTTTCAATAAATGCTTAGTTTAACTTTTAATTTGAATGATCTTGTTTTTGATTTAGGTGTAGTGGCTAAGTTATGCTTCAATTCATCATGGATCAAGCGTAATCAACCCACCCTAATAAATCCTCATCTCACACCTTGTCCAGCATGATGCTTGGGTTTGTGACATGGCTTAATTGCCTCTTGTGGATCTTACATAAATTTGGTGGTTGTATCAGGCATTAACAAGTCGATATTTTGGTGCAATGACAACCACCAGTGTAATAATTGGTATCAGAGCCAAGGTCACAAGTTCAAACCCCTCACTTGCACTAGGGAGATTGTTGAAACATGGTGTTTCCCTTGGTATTCCTTTTCTAGCATGACACTTGGGTTTGTGACATGGCTTAACCGCCTCCTATGGATCTTACGTAAATATGCTGGTTGTATCAGGCATTGATAGGTCAATCTTTTGGTGCAACGAAAACCACCAATGTAAAACAACTAGTTTGTTTTTTATTGTAAGAAACTATAATGCTCACATATGTCACCCAAGCATAATTTCTTGTAGAATAATAGGCCATCCAATCTTGGACTAAAAATTCTTGATATGAAATATCTTGAAGATCTAGGTGGAGCCTGTATTTTACACTCCTACAAAACATCGTTAGTATGCAAATCTACATATATATGTTGATATACATAAAAATGATTAAAAATATCAATATGTACTCTACAACAATGTAAGTTGTGAATGTGTGATTTATTTTGACATAAAAATGATTTTCATTTTAAATACCTTTGACTAATTTTAATTTAAGGACACATCTCTAAAAATTTGGAGAAATTATGTGTTTGAGTCATATCCAAATAATGCTTTAGATGTGGCTCACAATTTCAACAACCAATTATCCTTGTTCCAAAATCTCTTTGATTAGGATATACCCTTATGTTATTTTCTAAAATTCTTCAATTCGGGATCTCAAGGCTTCAACAATTGGTTTATTTTTTCATGGGAGTCTACTAGAGAATGCCCATTATTCATTGTTATTTGGGTCCTCCACTCTTTCATGCCTTCTGATCTCTCTCATTAGAGTGTTTCTACCTATTTTCAATGTTTTCCTTATCTTTCTAATGAGGTAGCTAATTTTCTTTGTTTGATTTTGAACCATCAATTTTGGGGTGTGGATCTATGTGCTTCTCTTGCACTCTTAAGGTTTTTCACCTAAAAGGAGAGAGATAAAACCCTAAAATTGAGGTAGTTCACTCAAACTAAGGAATTCATGATGTGATTATAACTAAATGCAATAATATAAATGCAAATAAGTGATGAAATTGAATATTTATTAATGCAAAACTTATTAAATATGGATTGTTTGAAAACACAATGTGATATGTAGAAAATGAACTAAAAACATAAACTAATGCAAGCAGAATTGAATGAAGTTTAACAGAGTGCACCTATAATTTGAATGTTGTTCTTGGAAGGTTTTGAAAATTAGCATAAATCACTATTGATCGCTAATGGGACTCATTCACTATTGATGGCGAATCAGACCTCCTACTAGTAAAAAGACCTGAAACTACTTTCTGACTGTTGGGAACTAGATTATGAAAAAATAAACTTTTCCAACCTACAAGTGGGACTCATTCACCACTAATGGAAAATTAGTCCTCCTCCAAAATTCTATAAATTCAAAGGTCAATCCTATAGGTCTAGATCTGCACTTGTCTTCTTGTCAGGTTGACAGAGTCAAATCTGCAAAAAAGGAATGTAGGTTGTCTCAAAGCTTGAATTAGGGTTTAGGTTACTTGAAACACTTTGATGACTTGTTGACCACTTTCTAACACCTATTTGCTAAGAATTTTCATACAAAGTCTACAAACATACATGCAAAAGGGGGAAAATGGTTCAGGGTTAGAGTATAGGGATTTTCCTTGGTCAAATACCACTTTGGTAATCAAACCCTTAATAAAGAAATGAAATGAAATAAACAAGGAATGATGAATAAACAACATGCAAATGTCCTAAGATCACCAAATCCTTATTGTAGAATTATGAAGATGTGTCAATGGCTGCTCCAAGATGCTTGATGATTACTTGATTGAATGATGCTTTGATGCTTCAGTGCATGTGAACCAACAATTTTAAGGTCTTCTATGAACTTCTCTTGCACTCTTAGGGTTTTTCACCTAAAAGGAGAGAGATAGAACCCAAAAATTTTGGTGGTTCACACAAACTAATGTATGTATGATGTAGTTATGACTAAATACAATGATCTAAGTGCAATAAAGTGATAAAATAGATTGATTATTAATGCAAAACCAATGAAATGTAGATTGTTTGAAAACACCTAGTAATAAATACAAATTGCAACAAAAATGGATAAAACTAAAAGTGTGCACCTCAGATCTTGATGAAGACTAGAAATGATTTCTAGAATCTTGTTGATCTTTATTTTTAGGCCTGGTGGGACTCATTTTCTATTCTGGATGAATCAGTCCTAGTTCTAGAAAATTGAACCGTAGCCTGTTTTAGACAAATGGGTATCCAAAACTGCAAAAAACCCTATTTAGGCCTCGTAATGGGACTCGTTCACCATCCATGGAAAATTGGTCAACTTTTGAATTTTTGAAAATCCAAAAGTGAAAACTGTAGTCTCTGGTCTGCACTTCGGTTCCTGACAGGTGTCCGCTTCTGAAAGTTTGATTTATGAACTTGAAAGTGAATTTTTGTTGATATTTTTCCTTGGTCAATAGGAAGGTGTCTTCAACAACTTTACAACTTGATCTTCAATAATTTCCAAGTCTTTAAGATGCCTAAATATGCAAACACATAAGACAAGAGAGAGAAATGTTGAATGTTAGAGCTGGAGGTTTGCCTTGGTCAAACCCCTTTGCAAGTAATCAAACCAAAATGAGAAAAGAATGTAATGAAGCATGAAATAATCGAGTTATTACCTTACCATGAAGATTGATCTTGAATTTCTGCAACAAAACATGAAGAATCTACCCTTCAATTTCTTAGGAAGCTATCTTGATGACTTGCAATGATGAAACCCTAACTTGCTTGACTTGAGATAGAAGATAAATGATGAATGAATGATAAGAGATGTGTGAATGAGTTATGAACCATAAATTATGGTTTAGAGAATTTATTTTATAGGAAATTCACCTTATTTTTCCATAAATTGGATCCTAAGGCTGACAGGAAGAAAAATTAAACTTAAAACCTATTTTTTCCCGCTCAAAGGTTAAAATTGGCCCAAATGGGACTCATTCACCACCTTGGGTGAATCAGTCCCACTTGGAAAGGACTCATTCACCACAAATGGTGAATTAGTCCCAAAGGGGTTCATTTTCCAGTTGGGTTGTTGGGGAATGCATAAATTAGGTTTATATGATGACTTTATTAGTTATTTCATCAAATTATGCCTTGGGATGCATAATATGGGCTAATAGGAGCCTATTAGTGATGATGTAAAGGTCAATTAGGGATTGGGACACAAAATTCAATGTGAAAGTGTGATTAGATACACTTTACAGTTGGCATTAAAATGAGGTCCACATAGCCTAGAAAGGCACAACATCCAATGTGAATGTGTAGGAAACATTACAACACTAGATTAACATTAAGTTTATTTTACAAGCCTTCATTAAATACATTTTATAATGTTGAATTAAGGGGAAATGGGTTCATTAAGTCTAGAGAGGCGTGAAAGTCTTTTACAACAATTTACAACACCTTTACAAGACATCATTAAATGCATTTGAAAGGGTCTAAGACCTAGTGTGGATACAAAAAACACCTCACAATACCAAATCAAGGCCTTATTAAGTCTAATTTATCATCAATTATTCCCCAAATCAAGCAAGTTTCCTTTTTTCTATGGTATAGGATGAATGATATTGAATGCAAGGATGAATGCTTGAATGAATTAGTGAATGAATTAGGGGTTGAAATAGATGGAAAAACACTTATTTATACACAAGTTTATGCCCTAATTACCTAATAATACATCACAGGCCAACATAAGGTCTTTTTGAATAAAAACCTGAAAGAAATTTTGAATTATTTTGAATTTGGAGCCAAGAGGGACTAATTCGCCACCCATGACAAATGGGTCCCACTCTAGGTTTGTAAGTAGGTGTCAGGAATTAAGTTGAAATTAATGTTGTTTGTCAAGTTTACATTCAAAAATACACTTAATTTAGTCTTATGAGTGCATAAAGGGGTCAAATAAAGAATAAGAAAGGTGTAAATAGTGATAACAAGCCTAGAAAAGCGTGAAATCTTGTTACAAGACTTTACTTGACACTTTAAAATAGGACTTGATAAGGGATAAAAAGGTGGTTTTTAGATGAATTATAATGAGAAGAGTCTAGAAAGTCTAGAAATGTGTTACAACACTTCACAACACCTTCACAAGACATCATAATTTGAATGTTAAGGACCTAATGTGAATGCATAAGTTACATTGCAACATTAAATCAAGGAAAAATAATCCAAACATCATGAGAGAAAGACCTAAAATACCATGAAAATTTCAATGATCCATTTTTCTATGGTACATTTAGCCCCCACTTTAGTGAGACGATGAACTTGCTTCAAACTCACACTAAAGTAGCCATGCATATCAAGAAGGATCCAAATGCACTTATGCTAGCAAGATGTAATGACAATGATCAAGAGGAATGATCAAGCCCCCAAGATGAAGATCCCGTGGAAAACTAAACATAAGAACAAAGGAACACAAGTGTGAAAGAGAAATGAGAGAGAGAAGGGGAAAAGGGAAGTTCAGATCAAGCTTTGATCATTTGTTCAACTAGTTGTGAATCAAATCTAGGTTGTTTGTCTGAAAAAGAAAATGCATACTCACTCTAGGGTGACATAACTCATGGTGGTCCACCGTGTGATAAGGCCAAAAAGGTGAGAAACATACACTTGAGTGGTCTGTACTCACAAACACATAGATGGCTATGGGGAAAGTTGTGCTGCAGAATAGGCTTCTCGCTCAACCATATCAAAGTTATACCTCCTAATAACTTTAATTAGGTGCCAAAAAGGAAAATTTTGGTTCATACTTCATGAGTCAAGCAAAGCTTCATATGCTTAGAACTCGTGAACAAACAGGATGGTACCACAGGCATGCATGTTGCATTATGTAAGGTGGCGATATGAATGCAAAAATGTAAAATGTAAAATGCAAAAGAAATGTTCAAATGCATCTTGTTAAGTTCATGCAAGATCTATCACTTAGGGAACATTGTGTCTAATGTCTCCAAGAGAGGACCAATCAAAGAATAGAATATTCACAACTTAGGGGATGTAGTGTGTCACAGTAGGTCGCTAAGAGGAATGTAATATGCTAAGATAGATCACACTTATGAAGGACATTATACCCAATATCATCCACAAAGTCACGAGCATTGTATGAAGTGACAACGCTACACTATGAACCAAGAATGCAAATGAATAATTCCAATATATGCCCCCCACTTTAAAGGAATTGCTACACACCATTTTGTGAGAAATTACTTTATAGCAAAGGAAAAATGCAAAGAAAGAAACAAGACATGAGAGCCAAATCGGAAAGCCCCTATGGCAAGTCATATGTTTTTGAGTGAAGTTTCTTCATGTAAAAGAAAAGGAAAACAAAAGAAAGGAAGGTTGCCCCCCAAAAAGGAATACACCAAACACATAAGAGATCTATGGATTTGGGGTCAGTATGTTCATTTCTACAATGTGTTGATTAAAGAGCTTGGAACTGTCATCATTCCCCAAAACACATAGAACTAGAAGAATGACACAAAGAGAGCGAAAACAAAAGAAAAATAAAGTCCATTTTGGGTCAACATGGAAGAGATATTGTAGTATCAACACCTTGCATCATCCCCAAAAGGAAACACAAGTGAAAAGAAAACAAAAAGTTGAAGGAAAAGCTTTTGGGTCAACATGAAGGAGACATTTTAGTCTTAATGCCTTGTGTCATCTCCAAAAGGAAAAACACAAGAAAAAACAAAGTAAAAAGGAAAAGGGATCATTTGGTTCAATATGGAAGAGACATAGGGTGTCACAATGCTTTGCATCATCCCCTAAAGGAAAATACAAAACAAAAGCGAAAAAGAAAGGGTAAAACTATACGACATATAGAAGAATAGAGGTACAAATAGAGGAAGTGTACAAAGAGAGAACATCAAACACACATTGTGGGGAAAAAAATACACACATATAAACATACTAGTAATGCAAATTCAAGTCAACCATTAATTGAGTTATTGTCTTCGCAATCTCAATTAATATAAGTGGAAAAGGAATAACATGGTTAAGAGACAAGGACCGATGCATTACAAGGACAAGGCTAACAACTTCTTGCCCCCACTAAGTGTAAGAAAAGAATGAGCCAAGGTAGGTGATGGGAAGGATCATGCAATAGTGAGAATGTAAAATTCTACAACTATGGCATGATGAAGGAATTTGGTTTTAGGGAATTATGGTATGATAGGATAACATTCAGTATCAATGAAGTGATACTTGTGCAATATGTATGACATTCATCAATTCAGTGTCCAAGAACGTGATGATATTTGCAATATGGTATGTTAGAATCTTTAGGATGGATGACCAACCTATTTGAAGGTGGTAAGAGTATAAGACCTCTATTTAAAAGCATTTGGAGTCTCCTTTCACATTCAGGTGGTGGATGGAGAGGAAACTTTAGTTTCTTCAATTTCTAAGGTCATTTACATTTACTAGATTCTCATTTTTCATGGATTGAAGGAGGAAGAGAACCCATGGGGATCCTATCATCCCTGTTATTAGAATCACGTAATGGTTGTTCATGTGGGAGGAGGATATTCAAGTCAAAAGGAGAATAAAAGATTATTGTACCATCATGTCAAAGTCTCTAATATTCAAAAGAAGACTTGTTGTCATGAGGAGGATCTTGATATCCTAATCCTATTGTGTTTTCATCTATTGGTCTTTTTTCTAAAAGTTGGTGAATGTTATGTTCAATTGTTGTGTCACAACCTTGTTTGCTTAAGATAGTAAATCCTTTTCCATATGTTTCTTCAAGGTTGATTAGTGTGTTTGTAAATTTGTTATCATAAAATGAGTGAGGATGTGGTTGTGTAGAGGAACTAGCTCCACTTGTCGGAGGGAACTTAGGCCCTTCAGTCATTTCAGGATGTAAATAACCAAACATGTCAGGAGGTGAGATAGTGGGAAGATCTTGTGACTTCATGAATGGGTAGAAGGTTGCATTGGCTTCAAGATTTTCAAGGCATGAATTTAAGAACTTGGTCATGCTATCATCATCTTCTCCAATGATGTCAACAACATGAGAACATTCATTTGGAGTTGAAGGAGCATGAGGAAGCTCAAGGTCATTAGGATCACAACCAAAGGCACAATTGGACATGTCTACTAAGGATTTCAATGAATTCCAAAACTTGTTTAAGGAAAAATCCATGATGACAATGAGTAAAAGTAAACTAATATGCAAGAAAGAAGATAAAACATAAAATTTGGAAAGTATGACAAAAAGGAACAACAAAGAACTATAATGCAGAAAATACCCAAAAAATGCCAAAAATGCAGTTTAAAATGTGTAGGTGGACTAATTCACCCAGGGTGGCAAATAAGTCCAGGTATGAGATTTTTTAAAAAAAATAAAATAAAATAAAATGATTTAATACTTTTTTCATATGTGAATGCAGATTTTCAGTTTTTGTAATGTTTTGAAGTGCAAGAATGAAATCTATATGAGATATTCACTAATGCAAATTTGTGAACCCTATGATGCAAAAACAATGCAAAAGCTAATGCAAAGATTAATGTTATGAGTCCTAGGATGTGAATGCAAATGAAAATTAGAAAGATAATGTGTTCAATATGTAGGTTCACCAAACCATCAATTTTGGGGTGTGGATCTATGTGCTTCTCTTGCACTCTTAGGGTTTTTCACCTAAAAGGAGAAATATAGAACCCTAAAATTGAGCTAGTTCACTCAAACTAAGGAAATATGATGTGATTATGACTAAATGCAATAATATAAATGCAACTAAGTGATGAAATTGGCTGATTATTAATGCAAAGCTAATTAAATATGAAGTGTTTGAAAACACAATTTGATATGCATAAAATGAACTAAAAACATAAACGAATGCAAATAGAATTGAATGAGGTTTAATAGAGTGCACCTAAAAGTTGAATGTTGTTCTTGGAAGGTTCTGAAAACTAGCAGATATCACTGTTGATCACCAGTGGGACTCATTCGCCACCGATGGCGAATCAATCCAAATACTAGTAAAAAGACCCAAAACTGCTTTTTGACTGTCAAGAACTAGATTCTGAAAAAATCAACTTTTCCAGCTTGCAGGTGGGACTCATCTACCACTGATGGAAGATCATTCCTCCTCTAAAATTCTACAAATTCAAAGGTCAATCATGTAGGTCCAGATCTACACTTATCTTCTTGTCGGGTTGAGAGAGTCAAATCTACAAAAAATGGACTGTAGGTTGTCTCGAAGCTTGAATTAGCATTTAGGTGACTTGAAATACTTTGATGACTCATTGAACACTTTCCAACACCTATTTTCTTAGCAAATTTGCATACAAATTCTACAAACACACATGCAAAAGGGGGAAAATGGTTAAGGTTTAGAGTATAGAGATTTTCCTTGGTCAAATCCCACTTTGGTAATCAAACCCTTAATAAAGAAATGAAATGAAATAAGCAAGGAATGATGAATAAACAACATGAAAATTTCCTAAACTCATCAAATCCTTGTTATAGAAGTCTAAAGATATGTCAATGTCTACTCCAAGATGCTTGATGATTGCTTGATTGAATGATGCTTTGATGCTTAAGTGGATGAATGAGATTGAATGCAAGGATGAATGCTTGAATGAATTAGGGGTTGAAATGGATGGAAAAATAAGTATTTATACACACTTATGCCCTAATTACCCAATAATACAACATCATAGGCTGACATAATGTCTTTTTGAATAAAAACCCAAAAAAAAATTTGAATTATTTTGAATTTGGAGCCAAGAGGGACTCATTTGCCACCCATGGTGAATGGGTCCCACTCTAGGCTTGTAAATGTGTGTCAGGAATTAAGTTGCATTTAATGTTGTTTATTGGGTTTACATTAAAAAATACACTTAATTTAGTCTTATGAGTGCATAAAGGGGTCAAATAAAGCATAAGAAAGGTGTAAATAGTGATAACAAGCCTAGAAAAGAATGAAATCTTGTTACAAGACTTTACAACACTTTAAATTAGGACTTGATAAGGGATAAAAAGGTGGTTTTTAGATTAATTATAATGAGAAGAGTCTAGAAAAGTTTAGAAATGTGTTACAACACTTCACAACACCTTCACAAGACATCATAATTTGAATGTTAAGGACCTAATGTGAATGCATATGTTACATTGCAACATTAAATCAAGGAAAAATAAGCCAAGCATCATGAGAGAAAGACCTAAAATGCCATGAAAATTTCAATGATCCATTTTTCTATGGTACAAATTTCTTATAACTATTGATGTAATGACACGTCATGTGACATTACTATCTTTGGTAAATGAAGTGGAACCCACATTCTCATATGCACTCATTAGATTCTTTCCAATAGATTTTTCACTTGAATCCTCCAATATTCTTCCAATGCTCTGTGGTCTTTGGTTTCTATTTTTTCTTTTGCTTCTACTTCCCCTGAGATGACTGTGCTACCAATGCTTGGTGTTGCGATCTTGTGAGAGCATCCAACTGTGATATCTTGGCCTACTCTCATGTCAACCGATCACAAAACACCTCAAAAGTAGGCATGGTAAAGCGATTTCCAAATGCATCCATGGTGGAATAAAATGTCGAAGAGAATATCTGAAAAGGACCTCGAAGTTTAGAAAGAATCAGGTAAATACACTCCTCATCTGTTTTGTTCTTACCACAACCCTGTAGAAGAGATCTCTATTGTTTGGATTTTATCAGAAAGTCCTTAATAGTCGGAAAACAATTAGGTACAAGTGAATTCAACTCTGCCTCAATCTGTATTGCACGGAACTAATTGATGGTACCAAATAAATCATTGAACTTGGTCCACATTTCAAGAGGACTGTTACACCCATCAAGATGAAGCAAGTTGTCTGAAACATGTAAGGAAATCAAACCCATAGCCTTATCCATCTTATTTCTATGCTACATAACCTCAAATGGCCATGTCAAAACTAGTTGAACTATATCTAAATAGGACCACAACCCCTTTGATCTGAGAACACATGTCATGAATGCCTTCCAAGTGTGATAGTTATGAGGTGTGAGAAGTTCAACAGTAGAAGGGTTTTCAGCCATTTTTGGAGAGGTTTAATGAATTTTTAATGTGAAGAGTTTCTAGTTTTCTAAAGTAAATGACAGAAAGAAAGAAAAAAACTCCCCCCACAATGCAAGAAACCAAACCCCAATAGTGATTTTTCAGCAAAAAAGCAAGAAAAAAGCAAAAAGGCTTCAGACTGAATCTTGTATACTTGATAATTTTTCTAGAAAAAATAATAGAAGATCTGAATAGAGTGCAAGAAGATATTTTTGACATCTATTCATTTTTGAAAAACAGAGCAAAAATGAGCAAGTTATGCCCCTCGGAGTGCAAAAATATCATCTGAATTTGACTGCAAAAAAAGGCAACCAAACTAAAAAAATTTGAAAAAAATATTGCACCGTAAGGATGGGCTTGGACCCATCTTTCCAACGCCTATTTTCATTTGAAAAACAAAGAAAAAATGACCATTTTATACCCCATTTAGTGAAAAAACCTTCAGAATGCCCAAGTAGGTCCTCCAGAGCCCTCAAGAGCTAAAAAAAAATGGCCCTTAATTGCATGCAGGACCAAGGGGCTAGCGGTCAGGTGTAGGACTAAAGCATCTGGTCACTTATGTGACCACCATAGGGGCTTAGGCTAGCGATGGAGGGCTAGCGCCTAGCGGGCGGTCCCTTATGTGACCACAATGAAGGTTCTAACGGCTTGCAGGGGCTTAATCCGGAAGCGATGGCAGTAGAGGGAGGCACCACTTACCCAAGCGGCTGGCGGCCAGAGGATGGGTGGTCGTCGAGTGGTGGGTGGGTGGCAACCACCTTTAAAACTGGAGGCGCATAAAAAATAAAAAATAAACTTTTATTTTTTTTTATTTTTTTTTATTTTTCATAAATTTTCACCTAGAACGGCGTGCCCTATGGCCTACGGTCTTGGAGAAAATTTTTTTGCCTCCCTGATCAACTATGGCCAAATCGAACAAGCTTTATATGAAAATAGGGCTTTTCAGGCATTGTGAATCCAACGACGAGGTCTGTTTGGGCCCAAAATGAACCCAAAGAATGAAGTAAGCTAGATCCACAAAAAAACAACTTGAAAACCTATGAAAGCGTGATCAAACCCTTGTAGCTCCAAATTATTCAAAACAAGAACAGGTTGCAGTAGGTCTACTCTGATACCATGTAGAAGTTGTCAAAACCAACTTCAAATTCCAAGAACACCTGCATGCAAAGAGATACCTGTCACAGGGAAGAGAATGGAGAAAAAAGCAAGAGAGGGTTTTGAAGCTTTGTAATATGAGAGATATATTATCATAACAAAATAATGAAAAATATACAATGGATCAATCCTTAAGTAAGGATATCATGCAAACCTAAAAGTAACCCTAATAGGTAGACATTTAATAATTAATATAATTATTAAATGTCACAATATGCAAACTAAAGTGAAATCTTAAGAGAGGAATAAAGGTAACTTAATTAACATAATTAAGATAAAATCCTTTACTATAACAGTACCTTCAACTTGAGATGGAAAAGACAACATACCTTCAAGTTGAGATGGAAAAGATGTTGTAACTTCAACTTGAGTTGTGAAAGGTTGTGTGAGTCCAACTTGAGATGTGAAAGATGATGTATCACCTACTTGAAATTGTTGGAAATATATGGCTCAATCCCACAGGCTGAAACCTCTAAGAGAGACAAGTTTGTGTGACATGCTTTGGGTCTAGCCGACTAGCAGCTTTGGATCTTGTGGTTTGTACAGGTCGCTGAGACAATGTTTAATTCATGCTGAAGGAGCTTATCACTGTGACTTGTGACTGTCATTGTAACCCTATGCCAAGTGGAGATCTCTAGCCGACAGGCCATTCATATCGTATATCAGGGAGACCCTTGGCCGAAAGGCTTGCTTCCGTGTGAAGTCCTAGCGAAAGCTCAAGTCTCGCCAACAATGATTTCTATTGAAGCCTTCAGGGAGAGTGTTGGGTGTTCGGTAAGAAGTATTACCAATAGGAATGTCTCACAGTTAGTATTCACTCGAGGTAACACAAGGGTCTCGGGAAGAAGTCTCAGTGATGAAAAGAGGTCTCGCCGATGGGGAAAATCTTGAAGTCATCGGTGTAACACAATTGCCTCGATAAGAACTCTCGGTGAAAGTGATAAGTATTGCCGACTATTATTTGGCGCTCGGTATGACTTGAGACCTCAGTGTGATGTCTCAGAAAAAGTGATAAGTTTCACTGACTGTTGGATGCTTCGAAATAACATGAAGGCTCAGTGGTATGTCTTGGCGAGAGTAGTAAGTCTTGCTAATGGTATAACATTTCGATGTGACTTTGAACATTGGTATAATGTCTCACCGAAGAGCAGTATGTCTCGCCGATAGAAATACTGAAGTCGGTGCAACTTGTGATATCAATGTAACCTCTTGCCGATGGAGACGAATCTTTTCAATAACATGTAATTAGGTCTTGTGGCATCAGGGAGACACTTCTTGTGTCTCATCGACATGCCAACACAATTTGAAGCCTTTTGACCATGTGAAGACTATCCTATGTGGCTTGTAGTTGACCAATCAGAGGAGCCGAATGGGAACTGTTGGAAGACAGTTCATTATGGTAGTTCTGAGAGGAATCTCGATAGACAGGGGCGACATGAATATAGTCTGGAGTAGTAGTAGATGTTTGGTTCGATGGATTGATGGATTGTTATGTGATTGTATGATCAGTGGATGAATTCTATTATGTGAAGATTGTAATGTGAATGTTCTGTAACAAGGTTGTTCATGGTGAATGTTGCTGTAAAATGACATCAAAAAGATAAGTCTGATGTTTGTATGTAATCTCCATTACTGTAATACAAAGTGATTTCTCTTGGTGTGGTGGGTTTTTCTCCTATAAGGGTTTTCCCATGTAAATCTGGTGTTCATATGTGTTTGTCAAATACTTTGTTTCTATTATTGCTTTCAAGTGCATCTTAATTTGACTGTAATTGTAATTTTTAAAAGTGTCTCTGCGTTCTTCCTTGAGGTTTGGACGTTAGGAGAGTTGTTTCCGCATCTAGCTTTCCTTATAGAAATTGGAAACATGGTGTGCCTTCAACTCAAGATATGAAATATTGAGTGCCTCCAACTTTGAGATTCAATTTCCTCTTTGCACAAAGGTTTCACATTCATTACCTTTGTGCCACCAACTCCTTCTCTCTTAGCTTGATTGAATATTTCATGTTCATCTTTGATTGAAAATGATGCTATGTCTTCTTTTATGGTTTTCAATTTCCTACTTTAATAAAGTAGACTCATTCTTTCTCTTTTCTTCACATTTTTTCCTCACGCTCATTTGGTGTTAAATTATTTCATCATTTCCTCAACATAGTGACTAATTTTCTATGTATCATGAATAAGACATAGATATTAGTTCCATTATTGATGCAAGAGTATCCATGGTGGAAAAGTTATCTAGCATCAACCAAAAAGATTTTTTTTTTAATTTTGTCTTTTGTTTTCTTTTTATTGTTATAAGTGAATAAATTAAATAATGCAATCCAACATTTAATGAATGATTTGGTCACAACTTGTTGGCAAGTTGTTTATGCAAATTATTATTTGATTTTTGAATTTTCAAGGCACAACCCAGTAGATTATTTCTTGGGTGTTGGATTTGGGGGTTGGAGATAGAGCATAAACCATTAAAATTTTCATTTTCCCTATCAAATTCTCTTCATCCAATCTTGGGCATTGGGAATTGAGTAGCCATTGGTAACTATTCTTGGTGAATGTGGTAGCTAGAAGGTGTGGGTTTGGGATTTTTGGAGTGGTTTCCTATCCATGGTTTGTGAATTCTAGAGGTATTGCTACAAATGGAAGTGTTTATGTATGTTGAATTGATATTTAGGAAAGGGTTCTTTTGGTAGAGTTTAGTTTTGTAGGCAAGAATGTTGTGAAGAAGACTAGTGATGTAGTGATATTTGGGCATAGCTCTTACTTTTTTTCTTTTTTTTTTGTTTAAATATGATATAGATCAGCTCTATAATGGTTTGCAGCAACTCATAAGGTTGTATAACTTTGTAATTCCATATTTCTTGGTGATTTACAAGTTGCAGGAGAGTTTGAAATAAATTATGAAGTCTATTTTTTGTCTTGAAATTCCGACAATTCAAGTTTTATGCTTGAGATTCATTAAATTACTAAGATTTAAATGAAAGAACTTGTTGGTCCTTTGCATCAATGGTATCAAAGAAAGTTATCTTTAGTGTGTGAATGTACCACTAAAGTGAGGTATTTTTCACTAGGACTATGAGTTGTGGGTGTTGAGAAAAATGCCTCCAAGAGTAGCCCCATGATGTAGGGGTAGAGGTGGAGGTAGAAACCCTCTTGATGTTGTTTGTGGTGATGATTTCAAATCCCTTAGAAGGAAATTAGAGATATTGCATGAAGATATATGCAAAAGAGTTGAACATAGGAGAAGAGAAGATGAGAGTGAAGAAGATGAATCTTTTGATACATCTAGTCATTCAAATGGTGGAAAAATGCAACACCAACATTGGTAAATGATCCATAGTTGGCTGCAATTTCAAATATATAGACCAAAAATTGAAGTCTCAACATTTTGTGAGATTTTGAATCCAAAGGAACTCATAGACTAGATAAATGATATGGAGGAGTACTTTGAGTTTGAGGAGGTTAAGATCCAAATAGAGTAAGGTTTGCAAAAAAAAAATTAAAAGGGTGTGCCAACATTTGGTGTAGAGAATTCCAACTAGAAAGAGGAAGGAGAGGCAAGGATAAAATCACAAGGTAGGATAAAATTGTTGAAAACATGAAAGACAATTCATTATGGTAGATTATAAGCTTGATTTGTTCAAAAAAATGTAGAGTTCAAAATGAGGAAGAATTGTGAAGGAATACATCAAAAACATTTATAAGATACTGATTAGAACTGGACATGCTAAAGCTAATAAAGAAAAGGTAGCCCATTACATCAATGGATTTAACCCAGTATCCAAGAAGAATTAATTTTGGTAAGAATGTACACCATGGAGGATGCATATTAGTTTACATTGAAGGTTGAAGATAAACTTAAAAAAAGATTTAAAAATAAACAAAGAGGGAGAGATTGTGGTGGAAAGACAGGTGGGAGATCATATGGAGGTTGAAATGAGGGTCAAAATTAGACAAATCAAAAAAATGAAGACTATAGCAGAAAAATTAATTGAAATTGGAAAGAAGAAAACACCTGTATCCATATAGGATTATTTTGTTACAAAATGATAAGAAAAATTTTGGTCATTGAACAATGCTTGGTGAAATTTAAGATAGGGAAGTACTATGATGAGATAATGTGTGATATTATTCCTATAGACATTTGTCATAGTTTATTAAGAAGACCTTGGAAATTCGATAGGAGAGCGGTGAATGATGGGTATGCTAATACATACTCATCAAAAAAAGATGGAGTCTGACATAAATTAAATCCATTGAAAGAAGAAACAGAAAAGGTATGCAACAAGAATATGCTTAGTAGATGGCATGAAACATGAGCATGTTTGTTTTGCTTTAATTCCTAAAGCTAACCAAGAATAAGAGGAAGATGTTCCCATAGAAGTTGAAAATTTGTTGAGTGAGTTTCAAGATATTGTGTCTAATAATATACCAAAAGGCTTACCACCAATGAGAAGAATAAGTCATCAAATAGATTTGATATCGGGAGCTATTTTTCCAAACAAGGCGGCCCATAGAATGACTATTGCAAAAAGTGACAAGCTAAATAGACAAATATAAGAATTGTTGAGGAAAGGTTTGATCAGAGAGAGTCTAAGTCCATGTGCAGTACCTGTAGTATTGGCACCAAAGAAGGATGGAGAATGGAGGATTTCTACATACTCTTGAACTATAAACAAGATCACCATCAAGTATAGGTTTCCTTTACCTAGGATGGATGATATCATGGATTGCTTGAGTGGAGCTAAGTACTTCACCAAAATTGATTCAATGATTTGTTATTATCATATTCAAATCATATAAAGAGATGAATGAAAGACCACTTTCAATACCAAATAAGGTTTGTATGAGTCATTGGTCATGCCTTTTGGGCTAACCAATGCACCAAGTACTTTTATGGGACTTATAAATGAAGTATTGAAATATTTTTTGAGAAGATTTTTTTTTGATAAGGAAAAGCAGGTTTTGAAGGGATATTGAAACCCTTAATGAGAGAAGGATACAAAATATTAAGCAACTACCACCATACAGCCCCAAAAAACAAAATAATTGTTACAAGATTAACCTTAACACACAAATAACTAAACCCACAACAAAACATCAGGAAAAAAGCTAAACAAACAAAACCTAAAGAAAATTATCTAAAACCTTGGTTGCCTCCATATTATTGGAGATAACATTATCATGCATCTCCACCACTTCTTCAAGCACCTAAAAGGGAATAGCAGCCCTCTTTTTGTTCTTGCTTCTAGTTCGCACACACGGACCATCATCCATGCTCTTCTCCATATGATTCTTTTAATTAACATTTGGGAAGATTTGTTATTATTTATCATGATGAAATTTTAATTTCAGTAAAACATTAGAAGAACACTTGATGCATATTAGAGAATTTTTTGAAAGGTTAAGAGAAGAGAAATTGCTCATTAACTTGAAGAAGTGCAACTTTGTGAAGAAAGAGTTGGCTTACTTGGGATTTTTTTTCTTGGATGATGGTATTAAGATGGATCCAGAGAAGGTGAAATCTATCATTGAATGGACTAAACCTAGGAGTGCTTCGGAGGTGAGATCATTTCATGGTTTAGCAAGTTTTTTATAGGAATTTTATTAAAGGTTTCAATAGTATTTGTGCTCCACTAACTAAGACCATGAGAGGAGACAAGAAAGAGTTTAAATGGAATACATGGGAAGCAAGGAGTTTTGATTTGTTGAAGAGAAAAGTTACATAGCAGCCTGTTTTAGCACTTCGAGATTTCAATAAAGTATTTTAGGTAGATTATGATGCTAGTGGCAATGCCATTGGAGCAATTTTGAGTCAATAAGGTAATCCCATTGCTTACTTTAGTGAAAAATTAAATGATGCAAAAAAAAAATAATAAGTTTATGATCAAGGATTTTATGCCATAGTTCAAGCATTAAAGAAGTAGAGGAATTATCTTTTGCCAGAAGAATTTGTTTTCCATATGAAATGGGTTGAATTTTTGTAAAGTTATACATTTATTTTGAAGCATAGAAGTGGGAAGTCTAACAAAGTTGTAGATGCATTGAGTAGGAGAAAAAAATTTCTAACTGAAATGTAGGTTGAAGTTGTTGGATTCAATGAATTGAAGGAGTTGTATGAAGAAGATCCTAATTTTGGAGAATCTTGGAGAGCATGCAATAAGCCTATTGTAGTGGATAGAGAAAAGTAGTTGGATTATTTAATTCAAGAGTGTATTTTTTTCAAAGGTATTCAATTATGCATTCTTATAAGTTCCATGAGAATGAATTTAATTAAAGAAAAACATAGTGGAGGACAAAAGGAAGTAGTCAAAACACCAGTTTGTATCAACCATTATTAGTACCTGAGAGGCCATGGGAAGAGATTAGTATGGATTTTGTTCTTGGTTTACCAAGAACACAAAGGAGACATGATTCAATTTTTGTGGTGGTAGATAGATTTTCTAAAATGTCTCATTTTATTCCCTGCAAAATGACTAATGATGTTATTCATGTTGCAGAATTGTTTTTCAGGGAAGTGGTGAGATTACATGGTCTACTAAAGAGCATAGTTTCTGATAGAGACACCAAGTTTTTGGGATACCTTTGGAGGACTTTATGCAAGAAAATAAAATTATACTTGAAGTTTTGTTCATCCTATCACCTACAAATAGATGGGGAAAAAAAGTATTAAATAAGAGTTTGGGAAATTTGTTGAGAAGTTTGGTTGAAGACAAGCCAAAAAGGTGGGATTTGATTTTACCACAGGCTGAATTTTCTTATAAAAATTCAGTCAACAGGAGCACATGATAAAGGAGATAAAGGAGATAAGAAAAGTGCAAATGTTGAAGATTTTGTTGAACATTTGAAGGGAATAGATGAAGTAAGAAAGCACATATATAAAATGAATTTCCAATATAAGACTAAGACTGATTTGAAGAGGATACATAAGGAGTTTCAAATTGGGGATGAAGTTATGCTTCATTTGAGAAAATAAATATTTCCAATTGGTACATGTAACAAGCTGAAAATGAAAAAGTTTGGACCATGCAAAATTGTGAGAAAACATGATTCTAGAAATTCATATGAAGTAGAATTTCCTAATGAGCTTAATATTTCACTTGTGTTCAAAATTTCAAATTTAACAAAGTAACTTGAAGGTGACATAGATGAAGAATAAATAGGAACCCAATTGCACATTCTAGCACCTACTTCGAAGAAGGAAGAGATAGAAGAAATTATGGAAAACTAGGTGAGTAGAAGCACCATAAATAAGCAATATTTGGAATACTTGGTAAAATTGTGTGGGAGGCCTAAAGAAGACTCATCTTGGTTATTTGAAGCTAAGGTTAATCGTTTTGGTTTTCCTCTAACACTTGAGAATTGAAAAGGTCACTTTTCTTTCTACCTTGGGTGTATGATGCAAGAGCATCCATGGTGGACAAGCTATCCAACATCAACCGAAAAATAATTTTATTTAATTTGGTCTTTTGTTTGATTTTTAATGTTGTAGGTGAATAAATTAAATAATGCAAGCCAACATTTAATGAATGATTTGGCCACAACTTGTTGGTAAGTTATTTATGCAAATTATTATTTGACTTTTGGCTTTTCAAGGCACAACCCAGTAGATGCTTTCTTAGGTGTAGGAATTGGACACTGGAGACAGAGCATAAACCATTAAAATTTTCATTTTCCCTGTCTAATTCTCTTCTTCCAACCTTGGGTGTTGGGAATTGAGTAGTCATTGGTAACCATTCTTGGTGAGTGTGACAGTTAGAAGGTGAAGGCGTGAGATCTTGAGAGTGGTTTCCTATCCATGGTTTATGAATTCTAGAGGTATTTCTATAGTTTGAAGTGTCTATTTATGTTTAACTAATATTTGGGAAAGGGGTCTTTTGGTAGAGTATAGTTTTGTAGTCAAGAATGTTGTGAAGAAGACCAGTGATATAGTGATATTTGGGCATAACTCTTACTTGTTTTTGTTTGTTGTTTAAATTTGATATAGATCAACCTTGTAATGGTTTGCATCAACACATAAGGTTGTATAACTTTGAAATTCTAGATTTCTTGGTAATTTGCAAGTTGTAGGAGAGTTTAAAATAAATTATGAAGTCTAGTTTTATTTTTCTTGAAATTCATGCAGTTCAAGCTTTGTGTTTTGACATTTATTTAATTACTAAGAGTTGAAAGAAAGAAATTTTTGGTCCTTTTCATCAATTATGGTACAATAGATAAAATAAATCTCATATAAAAAACTCAAACTAGTCATTTAAAATTATCATAATAGCCTCAAAACCACTTTTGACACCTTTTGAAAATCATTGAAATCACTTATACTCAAATTTTCCCATGCTAAAAAACTTTTAATATCTAATGGATAGTCATAATAACTAATGATTATAGTGAATAAATGATATAAACTAAATATTTTTATTTTCCTAGGGTAGTCCAACACAAAAAAATAGGTGGTGTCATTAGCACAAAATTGTAAAAAAAAATGAAGGAAATAGTATTGTCATAGGTCTCTTAGGACTATCATAAGTTTTTTAGGACTTTCATAGGTCAATTTACTAATTTAATTAAATTAAAGATAAATTAATTAAGCATTGATGTCATGGGTGTGCTAGGTAGGTGCAATTAAAGATAGATTAATTACTATGTATGTATGGATGAATCTAAAGAAGCAAATGAAGAAGAGTTCATATATGTAATTAAAAATTTACCAAATACATGCATGGGTGAAGTAGCTAGGTCACAATAGGAAAATATGTCATAGGCCTAATTAACTTTTTTGGAGAGATCAAGATTCATGTAACTCACACCTCAATTGTGCATGCCTAAGTATAGGACTATTTTGTGGCACAACAAAGGCATGAAAATTAGAAATATGACTAGGCTTAGTATGAGATGAGAAAAATGTTTCAAATCATAGTGTTATGGCATGTACTTTCAACATAATGCGTCATACATAGACATATAAGGTATAAGTACATTATGTTTATTTTTCATAGTAGATGTGTCATAAGTTGAAGCATATCGAGAGGTGCTAAAAAATGTAGAATACTACATACATAATCACACTACTATCATTCTCCAAATAAGAATTATGTAGTATACAGTGATCATGGAGAAGTGGAGTATGTGTATCTTGTCTAATGTGTGTATAAGGTATAGGTATATCACAAGTGATAAAAGAAAGTTGACTAACATAAGTTTTAGAAATATATGATAGTCATTAGAAATATGTAAATTCTAAATCAATACATGTATCACTAAGAATGGTGTGATATGTAGCACATGAACTATGTTGATAAGGTGACATGCACAAAGTATAGAAAGAGAAAGAGAACATACCTTAAAATTTGGGAATTGATTTCACCAATTGCACAATTATGTTTTCTTCATGTTTGGCTTCACAAACCTTGAAAATTAGAACTTTTTTGTTGGAAGTGGATTCACTCTGAGAGGGGGGGTGAATCAGAGTGATACAAATTTTAACTCTTAAATCACAAATTAAAATTTTTAACCTTTAACACAATATGACAAATTTTGTTTGAATCTTAACTCAATGCAACTTTGTGTATGCAAGTGAAACTTGAACCTTGACTTCACAAATAACACTTATTAAAAGCACTATATGATATGTTCAACTAAACTTTATGAACAATCTTGTTGTGCTTTTCAAAAAAGAAATTAAAGACTTCACAAAATACAACTTTGTAAACATTCACATATGGAGTACAAAATGTAGAGTTCAATTTACTTTATGAAAGACTTTTTGCATTAGATTTACACACATTAAATTTGCATGACCAACTTGAACATTTTAAAGTATTAGAGCATTGACTTACATCAATATGAAACAAAATGAGAGAGACAAATGATAAAATGTAACACAAAGATTTCCTAAGTGGAAAAACCCTCATGGGGTATAAAAAACCACTCGCTAAAAATTCCTTTTCATTAATCAAAGAGCACCAACTCTGTAACAAGTTTCTGAAGCACCAACTTCATAGGAGCACAAACTCTGTAACAATACAGGAGCACCAACTCCACCTAAATTCTGAAGCACCAACTTCAGTAGGAGCACCAACTCTTTTACAAAGTTTCTCAAACACCATGCAAATTGTCAGGACCTTATAACTGCATTATTTTGCAATTACAAAATCTCAACACAGTACATATAAAAGATATACAATAATGCCCATTATAATCTGTACTGAATGAAATAGTACCAATATAATCTCATTGAGATATGCAATCTTTGTAGTAAGGATTAGAGATATATACAATTTAAACTCTCTTTTTCAATTTTTTAAAAATACAAAGATATCACTATAATAACCCCTTATTCTCTTTTCAACAATACTTTGTTTGGACTTACAAACTCTCATCACTATTCTCTCTTTTTCAACCAAAAACCTCTTAATACAATAATGGCTTATTGCCATTTTTTTTATACAAGAAAAAAAAATTGATACCCTTGTACCAAAATGTGAGACCTCAAGTCAAGAACCAAACCCTCGAGTTAGGGTTTTGAAAAAATAACTGAAAGATACAGTTTAAACAAACTATCAATTATTTCCATAGTTGTTTCCTTAATATTTGTTTCAAAAACAAATTCAAAGAACAAGATTTGAAATATTTCCAAACAACCAAAAGATTACATTTTTCACCTTTTTCACTTCGAAGAAACAAGAAGAATGTTCAAATATTACCTTTGTTATGGCGTTTCAAACTGCAAACAAAATCCCATAAAATTCTCTATTACCTCCGCTTCCAGCTCGTGGAGAGTCCACCAACCAACTCGCCACTCTTCATAATCTAACATATTTGAAAGCCAAGCCGAAATACTAGCTACAACACTCTCAAGCTATAATTGTAATCTCTTCATGGAGGCCCAACTAGGGTTTAGACTTGCAATGTGAAATGAAAAACATAACAATGACTTTTCCCTAATTTCCTTTACCATCGAGTACTCAACAAAAAAACAATAATCATTTGGAACCCACAAGCCAAATTGTAATCATTTTGAGTTCCATCAAACACCAACATCATAATGCTATAATCAAGTGCCAAATCACTGCCCACATGTATTTCCAAGGAAATCATCATTCTAACATTCGACTGTCCAAGTCACACATTGACTATATTGCTGCCAAAGTTCATGTAAAACCCGATACCATTGAAAATGTATATCAACTGTCGATGCCAAACATTAAGTGGAGCCTGATACCATGCAAGATGGTTGGCTAAAAAAACATTAAGTAAAATATGCACTTGATAACAATAGAGATGAATAAACTAACTATAATTTGTCCATAATGCTAAATGTTAGCATTTTAAATAGTATGTGTATAAAGGCTCGAACACAATGTAAGTTGTGTATCACAAACATTAAAGACTCCACCTTGTGAAAAATGCAAGAACTTGATATAATATTGAACCCGTGTAAAATGTGAAGGCCCAAGTGTATGTCGAAATACACTTTGTATGAAGTGATACAGTAAGTCCAAGCAATACCATTGCTTATTTCCCTTTGTAAACAAATGCAATATATATATACATATATATGTATTATTTTGAGTAAAAAATGAACTCCATGTAATGAAAAACTTATGAAGCTATATACAATAGCCAACTCATAAATACAAATTTGACTATGTATCAATACCAGGTATAGCATGAAATATAGCTTGAAAGAGCCCTGCATATGTCTAAATACAATCAAGTAAGAACTGAAGATCATCATGCCAAAATGAGTCCCATCAGATTAAGTATCAAAACGATATAATGATCAAACATATAAAATGATATAACCAGAAATCCAGTACCATAACCCAATCACTTGTTTAAGCAAGATAACATTTATTGCACATAAAGCTCAACCTAATCAGTACCACAAGATATAACAAATCTAAATGTAAACCAAAGCCATAATACTATCCATAGCCAAGGTACTGAATGCCAAAACAGGAATAAACCAAGAGTAAGGCAAGACTAAATCAAGTATCACAATGTCAATACCAAAATTCCATGAGTCATGATACCAAAGTGCCAGAACTGAACCAATGAATATGCCAAGACCAAAGTGCCATATTATCAGTTTTGACATTAAGGACAAATATGCACAAAGAGAAAGTCAACACTTTTTGCCAAGTTATTTTGTATTGAATGTTCAATTCTGAAACAATCTAATAGAATTAATAACAAATATATAAAAATAATGATCCTATATTATCAAATTCAAACAAAAAACATAATAATTCACATTACAAAACAAAAACATGAAAATAATGGTTCATAGAACCAAATTTGGCCTAAAAACATGTAATTTACTTCTTCTACATTAAAAAACAAAAAAAGTGGTGGAATATGAAAACAATGATTGATATATCCTCAAAACCATGGAAAAAGCAATTGTTTGCCAGATAATGTGCATAATGTAGAAACTAAAAAGAGCATGTGGGTCCTAAGTCACAATGACCCATGAATTTTTTACCATTTTTTATGTCTCCTCAAAATGTGAGCATGTTATAACACACTCGTGTTATGTGCATGGAGAATTTGAATTAGAAGAGGTGAGGATAATTAGAGAAAATAAAGAGACAGAGAGACAAGGGGAGGAAGGAAGCGAGGGGAGGGAGAGAAACACACAAAGAAAGATAAATGGAGTTGTAAAGTGAGAGAGTGAGAGAGAGAGAGAGGTAGGTAGGTAGAAGTATAGAGTGAAGGAGTGACAAAGAGAGACATAAGGAGAGAGTGAGAGAGAGGTAGTGAGAGCAGAGAGATAGAGAGTTGAGGTAGAGAGAATAAGAGAGGAAGAGAGATAGAGGGTGGGAATGAGAGGTGGAGAGGGGAGACAAAGAGGTGAGATAGGTAGGAAGATGACACCCTAGACCCTCTATAATCAACTATATACCCTAAAACTTAGGCCCTAAACCCTAAAACCTAAGCCATTAACTCTAAACACTATAAGCTAAAACCTAAACCCTAAAACTTAACATTAATATTTTTAGTTTAACACTAAAAACTTAAAAATTAAATTTAATCCCTAATCCCTCAACAATGAACCCTCTATAATTTAAACCCTAAACCCTATTCCCTAAACCCTAAACACTCTTCACTAAACCCTAAAAACTATCATTAATAATATAACACTAAAACCTTAAAAAAATTAAATATCTAAGCCCTCCATCATAAACCCTAAACCCTAACGCATGAATAATATAGAGAGGGAGAGAAAGAGATAAAGAGGTGAAATAGAGAGGAAGAGAGGGAGAGAGGGAGAGAGAGAAATAGAGAGGTGATATAGAGAAGAGGAGAGGGAGATACATAGCCATGGAGGGAGGGAAAGGTAGCGAGGAGAGAGAGTATGAGGTAGAGAGGCAAGGGAGGTAGAGGCGTGAGAGACAAATAGATAGAGAAGATAGAGAGAGAGGGGGAGAGGGGGGAGGAAAGGAGAGGTAAAGAAGGAAGGAGGGAGAGAGGGAGAGGAAGAGAGGTGAGAGACATGTAGGTAGACCCTCAACCCTCCATCATGAACCCTAAACCCTAAACCCTAAACATTAATCCCTAAACTCTAAGCACTATATGCTAAACCCTAAAACCTAGGTCCTAAACCCTAAACACTAAAGCCTAAAACCTAACATTAATCATTTTTAACACTAAAATCTTAAAAAATAAATTGGATCCATAAACCCTCAACATTGAACCCTCCATCATAAATGCTAAACCCTAGGCTCTAAACCCTAAAACCTAGCATTAATCATTTTAACACTAAAACCTTAAAAATTAAATTTAATCCCTAAACCCTCAATGTTGAACCCTCCATCATAAACCATAAATCATAAACCCTAAACCCTAAGTTCACTATTTTATAAACCCTAATATAAATAATTTTGCATTAAAACCTAATAAATTTAATTTAATCTCTAAACCCTCCATCATAAACCCTAGGAACTAAACCCTAAACCATGAATAATTTAGAGAGGGAAAGAGAGAGATAGTTAGGAAAGTTAGAGAGGAAGAGATGGAAAGAGGGAGTAATGTAGGGAGGTAGAAGTAGAGAGAGGGTGGTAAGGAGGGAGAGATAGCAAGGGGATAAATATAGAGAGGTGAGATTGAAGACAAGGAGAGAGAGGAATAGGGATGGAGGGAGAGGTACAGAGGGGTGAGAGGGGTGAGAGATAGTAGGTACCACCCTCAACACTCCATAATCAATTGTAAACTATAAACCATAAACCTTAACCCCTAAACTATAAACACTATACATTAAATAGGGAGAGAAGGAGAGAGGGAGAGAGAGGAAGAGAGTGAGAGGGAGTGATAAAGGGGAGGGAGAGAGGGTGAGGAAGAGAGGGAGAGAGGGAAAGAGAGAAAAGAAAGAGAGAGAGGGATAGATGGACTGGTGGAGAGAGGGAGAGGTAGTGAGGGGAGAGAGATGGAGAGGTGAGAGAGAGAGAAGAGAGAGAGGGTAGGAGTTAGAGAGGGGAGGAAGGTAGAGAGGTTAGAGAGATATATATAAGGAGGGAGGAAGCGAGAGGTATAGGGGAGAGATAGAGGTGAGAGACATGTAGGTGCCACCCTCAACCCTCCATCATCAATCGTAAACCCTAAACCTTAGGCCCAAAACCCTAAACCCTAAACCTTAAGCCCTAAACTCTAAACACTATACATTAAACAAGGAGAGATGGAGAGAGAGGAAGAGAGGGAGAGAGGGGGTGATTAAGGGAGAGAGGGGGAGAGAAAAGAGGGAGAGAGGGAATGATGGAGGGTGGTAGTGAGGTGGAGACATAAAGAGGTGAGAGATAGAAGATAAGGAGAGACAGAGAGAGAGATAGAGGTAGATAGAGCAAGGAAGGGAGGGAGAGAAGGTGAGATAGAGAGAAATATAGAGGGAAGGAAGGAGGGAGAGATAGAGAGATAGGTATAGAGAGAGGTGAAGATCTAAAGATGGAAAAAGAGAGAGAGGGAAGGAGAGGTAGAAATATAGGTCTAGAGCTCAAGGGAGGGAGAGAGAGGGAAGGAGGGAGAGGGTAAAGAGTGAGAGAGAGAGAAGTTTAGGGAGAGAATATTTTTTCTTCATAATAATGTGAGTGTGAAAATAATACACATGCATTATAATGTGAGTGTATTATAATACACTAGCATTATAATGTGAGCACATTATAACACACTAGCATTATAATGTGAGCACATTATAACACACTAGCATTATAATGTGAGCACATTATAACACACTAGCATTATAATGTGAGCATTTTATAACACACTAGAATAATAACATGAGCATAATATAATGTACTAGCATTATAGTGCACTAGCATTATAGTGAACTAGCATTATAGTGAACTAGCATTATACTACACTAGCATTATACTACACTAGCATTATAGTGAACTAGCATTATAGTGAACTATCATTATAATGCACTAGCATTATAGTGAACTATCATTATAATGCACTAGCATTATAGTGAACTATCATTATAATGCACTAGCATTATAGTGAACTATCATTATAATGCACTTGTGTTATGGTAACTTGCAATGGAGGAGATTTTCTACTCCCAAGTCTCTAGGACAAGGAAGAGTCTACAAGGAAAAAATAACCCCTAATTACCTCAAAGTACAAGCTCAAGTGATGGAATGCAAGATGAAAGAGACTATAAAAATGTGATTAAATAAAATACAAAGCTATGAAGGGAAAATTGAAAATTAACATAATTTGATAAAATATTACAGAATATAAATTACAAAAACAAAAAGACAAGAACATAGAGATTCAGCCCTAAGAAGGCTATAGTTGCGGCTAATGGATGCCAGCACATCGTGTGGATTTCTCAATGTTGCAATGTTTTCCCTATCAAACCAAAAGCTAAAAACCAAAAATTTGCAACCCAACTCTTTGAATCTAGAAACCTGCACACAACAAGGATGAGGGAAAATGTTGAGGTTGTTTTGGGGCTTGCCTCAGTCAAACCCATGCTTTGGTGTTTCCACCTCCATGAATAGCTAGATAGATAGAAAATAGACAAGACATGAAATGAAATAGACAAGACGTGTGATAAAGACAAACCTTACTATGGAGGATAACCTATATCACAAATAAAATAGATGAGACAAGTATATTTGTAAATAGGCAAGACAAGACAAAGTAATAAGAAAGTGTTACCAATATTTTATGGCTCCCTCTTGTCTTGATACACAAGATGTTTTTGCCTGCAAGAGGTCCTTGGCTATTGATGAGATGTGAATTTGGTAGAGCTTCACTATGGAGAAGAGATGTAGAAGAGAATAGAGAAAGAGAGAAAGTTAGAGTGAGAAGCGAGAATGAATGAGAATAGAAATGAAAAAATGGAGTTTTGTGAGGTTGCATGGGTGGGAAGAGTCGATACACCCATGATCTTGCTATGATGATGTATTTCATGGGAAAAGTTCATAAGACTCCCTCATTCAAACTCAAAAAATTTGGGGATGTCTGCACGCCATGTGGACGTTCGTACATTGTGCTAATGTCCAACTAAAAACTTTGCAAGAAATGAGATGGAAAACTTCTAATGCTTTGTTATTGTCCCTTATGGAGTTGAAATTTGTAGACACTTAAAAATGTTGTAAAGGCTATTACACACTTGAATCCAATATATTAACATTGTTTTGTCCTTAAACCCATCATCTTTTCTAACCTAGTTATTTAATCAAATTCCTCATTTTCATCTATTGATATAATTGATCTAATTAGGTTATGTAAACAAAGATTTTGGCTTCCAAGGGCTTTCTTAGACTTCTAGTATTTTTCACCTAAAAGGAGAAAGATGGGAAAAAATGCAATGTAGACATTTAAAATTAATGTAAGGATGGATGCAATATGTCTGAATGTAATGTTTAAATGCAATGAACTAAAAAAGAAAGGTGATTACTAATGCTAAACCTAAGAAATGCAAAGTGTTTGAAAACATAATGATGTATGCAAAAACACCTAAGAATGCAAGTAAACAATAACATAATTAAACAATACTGGAGAGGTGCACCTGGAATCAGAAGTCTGATGTAGAGAGGCTCTAGAATCCTACATAGTTGACTGAATATTTTGACTAGGACACTTGTGACAAGCTAGGTGACTTAGTCCAGTTTCAAAGAAAATCTACCAAAATAGGTATTTGGAAAATGGGTACTTAGAAATACAGAAACCACTTTTCAAGCCTGGCAGTGGGACTAATTTGACACAAATGGTGAATTAGTCCACCTGGGAATCTCAAGAAATTCGGGATAGGATTTTGTAGCTTTCGATCTACACTTCCTTTCCTAACAGGTGTCTGGTTTAGAAATTACAGAAAACAGGCTGAAAGAGGTCTCCAAACTTCAATTAGGGCTTTGTTGACTTTGATGGATTGAAAAGTAGAAGGGTTACTTTTTCCATGTCACGGATTCATTCCCTCTCACACTAACATTTCATCTAGTTTGATTAAATAATGCAAATTATTTAATTTAAACCCCTCCCTTTATCTCTTCTCATTTAATTATTAAATCTAAATCATTTAATTAAATGTCACTCATCCCATTTCATTAAATAAACCAATAATTTAATGAATATCCTCACATTCTTCATCTTGCACATTTAAATTTAGTTTTAATTACTAAATTTGCTAATTTTTCTTCCCATCCACTTGCATAGGGAATATTCCCAGGGAATATTCTCCTATTTGGCTCCAAAAATGAATGATTTCTTTCAAACAAAATTTGTAACAAACTTTGAAATTTGTTACAAATTGTGTTTGTTTGAATCATTCTTATCCCTTGATCTTTCCTTGATCCATGTGATCTTTGATTCACATCCATTTATGAGAATCCTTGATCCATGTTTCACCCTTCATTCATTATTGACCATTGATTGATCAAATCGATCTCATCCATTGATTTTTCATTTCCTTTCCTATAAATCATCACTATTTGGAGAGAAATGAATCCATCTTTTGATAACAAAGTTATTCTTTTTAAATTCATACTCACTTGCATCCATTTTGAGCACTTTTAGCATTTTACTTTAGTATTCATCCATATTTAGCGTAAGCATCCATTAATGGCTTCTATATTAGCTTAGTTTACATACATTTTAGCATAAATTCGTAGCTATGGCTTGCATCTTTGAACTTTGTTTACATTTAGCATAGATTGAATCCATTTTATCAAGCATCTTAGCATTTAGAACTCATCTCATCATGTTAAACCAGTTTTATATCATGTTTCATTCATTTCTCATTGGTTTCATCAATTTTAATCAATAAAATCGATTGGAACAAGCTCATATTATCCAAGGGATTGGGAAAGGGTCACCATTCCACATCAATGCGAAATAGCTCCCCTAATGGGATAATATTTGAGGTCTTAGAATAGATTGTTTTCAAGCTTTCATGTTGATTTCATGTTAGTTTAATGGTTATTTAATTTCTTGTTGATTTCAAATATTGCATTGGGATCATGGCTTAGTGGATTAAATGTGCCTCAAATCCATATGGATCTAGTGTATTATCCTATACTATGGCTATGGTCACATTTTTGGCACTAGAACTACGTTGTCTTTGAGCTTGAATGTAAGCAAGGCCATCACTGATGTGCCCCCGAGACACCCTAGGTCAGTCCTTTAAGAGTCTATCATAATAAACTAATAATCCATCAATTTTTCATATCTCATTAATAATAAGTCATAATTAGTCAAACTACGTGGTCTCAGCATGTATAATGTAGGAAAGGCTCATCTATGATAAGCCCCCAAGGCCCCTAGGATAGTCTTTTAGGTTAGGTTCTTGGTCAAATCTCGAAAAACCGTACAACATTTGAAAACTTAAAAAAACACAAAAAACATTTAAATTTTGAAAAAGCCCAAAACATTGGAAAACCCTAAACAACCTCAAATAATTGAAAACCAAAACATTCACATAAACTTTCAAAAATACCAAAAACAACCTCAAAACATTTTCAAAACACCAAAAACATTGAAATATTCTAGAAAATCCAAAACCATCCATCCCATTTCACTTTCATCTGCACTAAAACTTCATCCCTAATAAATCAATCGCCATCTTCAAACTTTGGAAAAACAAGTAGAAAAACATGTGTCGCAAGTTATGAAGTGAGAATATAAGTGTCAAAATCTAAAGTCTAGATCATAGGTAAATGAGTTAGTGGTGTTTGTATCAACGGATTATCACACACTTAGTCTTAGTCAAAACATCTAATAAACATGTCCTAGGATGCATCCTCCCTACAATGGGCATCAACATTAGAAATCACCTTAGCTATGTTATGTTGGCAAGAGATATAGATAACATTGATTGTTTGTTTTTTATATTTTCTTATGATTTATCTTATTGACCCATTCTAAGGATCTCTCGATGATGTCTCAATGATTTAGAGAGAAAGGAATGTGGCATCAATCATTATCTTTCATTTTTTGTGCTTGTGGGTATTCTTGTAAAATAATCTTGACACATACTTGCTTAGTTGTGTGTAGGGAAGTCATTTAGAGTAAATTGTTGATAATTGTGTATGCTTTGGTCTGAGATATTCTAAACTTCTACACTACATTCCAATGAGGTTTTTGTATTTCAAGGTATGAACAAGAACTACCATATCTGTTTGCAAAGTCAAAGTGCATTGCACTAGATACAACACCATATTAGTTATCAATACCATGATGCATTGTTTCTATGTGTTATATCAAACATAAGGAATGACAGAGAGTCCCAATCCTGAATATGAGAAAAATCATCTATATCATCACCATAATCTAATAAATTCTCATTGGATCATGGACTTGTTGGACTTTGGAATCAATCTCACAATAAACGGTCAATCCATTCATCCTATTTTTTCTATCTTCTTTCCATGCTAACACGATATCATGACAGTCAACAAAAATTATAAATGCATGCATTTGCATCCACAAACCATTAGCGTACATACATCCTACATAATCATATCATCTACATATCATAAAGAATGACATCATCATATGGGAAACATGAAAAAGAAAAAACAATATCCATCTCAGAGCATGTCACAGAAAGATACTAAAAAAGAAGATAACACATCCATTACATTTCATCTACATCATACATTGCATATCATAAACATCACATCATAGATCATCTCATATCACATAGCATGAATAAATAAATATATCCATCACATAAATAATTTGCATCCATTGCATTCATACATAATCATAACACATGAAATAAATACATCACATCATAAATCCACATTGGACCATCTCATATATATCAGAAATAATTGTCATAATACAAATATCAGATTCAATGTGTGTAAATGTCATCAAAGGTACTTATACAAGAGGCTATCAAAAATGAGCCAATGAATGTATACATGTATAAAAATTAGGTTATTTATTAAAAATGTGTCTATAAAATCAAAGTGGGGTCTATCCCCTATTGCCTCAATCTTTGTGTTATCCCTCATCCCCAGGCTACCTAACAGAGGGTTGACTACTTGAAGCACTCAGCTGCACCTGGCTCCTATGATCAAAATTGGGCCACTAATAGTGTGGAGGTACATCTCTATAATATAGTGTCTTATAATATGACACCTCTCTTTCCTAGTCATAAAGGTGAGCTTCCATTGTTTAGCCCACCTATCTTTGTGCCTGTTGTGCCTGTTGTTGAGCCACTGCCTCTAACTGCTACCTCCTACCAATCTATTGGGCCAGCTATACATTGGAGATCTATCGCAACTACCTCTTGTGGTCCCTCTCAGTAGTAAGTGTCAAAATCTACTAGTAGGCCTGATCCCGCTCACCCGTGACAATCTATAGCTACTAGTAGGCTTGATCCCACTCTTGTGTAAAAGTTTGAATTAGTGCATCTCGAGGATCTGGCCTCAGTGGTGGTTGTTGTGTCGGTGTCTACTATGGTGGTTGCTATTGTACCTTTCCTACTACCTATTGGTGCTGACCATCCAGGCCATCCTGGCCTCCCTACCCCTACTATTGACCATCCTAGCCTCCTTGCCTCTAGCCCTAAACTCAGCCTCGACCTACTCCTCTCCCTCTTGGCCTCCCTTAGGGAGGTAAACCTGTTAGATTTGTGAGGCATGGTGGAGGCACAAACTAAGCATCATATGCTGGAGTAGTTTGGGCATTTTCCTGCCCATGATTATAAACCCACGGCCTAGCCACAAGCTATCTAAACTCATCAATCACTACCTAGGGATCCACCTGTGGACCCCATGTGACCTCCCTAGTTGTCTAGGAAAAGATTGTTATATACTAATCATTTGGCCTGTCTTGTACCTTGTCAAACTATCGTGTCACTCTATCTAGAAGGTAGCACTCTATCATTGTATGCTTGCGACCCTGCATGTGTCAAGTCTGTCAAGCATAGAAAAATTGTTGAGGTTCATCATACCAAGTAGGCATTTGTAGTTATGGCCACCATCTGAAAACTATCATATTTTTGATGGCATGATGCCAATAGGGTATCCCCAACTGTCATGTGTGTTGCATGTAATGGGGCCCCTATATTAGAAGAGCACAGGCTCATCTAGGTCCACATCTACCATATGGACTATCAATCAAAGCATGACAATATGCTCCCATGCCCATATATGTAATAATGTGACACCTACTCCAATGCCTCTACCCTGGCCATAGACAAATTGGTGTGTATCATGGTATAGTGAGGCCAACATCACTGGGCCCCAAGTGAGGAGCATCCGCCTATAGATCATCCTGTGCTAGGCAAGCCCCCAACGAGGACTAAATCCTATGCCCCACTGATATGGAGCCATAATCCTTGAAATCAATGCATCAACGATCAATATTAATATAGGAGAGTGTCCTTTGTACATCTTAATATCGATTTGTGAGTTCACCAAGACAACAGTGTCCTAATGAAGAACCTTGTGGCATGCATCGTATTCTAAATTAGTATCATAGATAACTTTGTCTCCATGGATCATAATTCACAATATCTACCACATCCTCTAAAGTGGTTGTCACCTCACCAGTTGGGAAGTGGAAGGATGAGGTCTCGCTATGCCATTGCTCACACAACTCTGTCATCATCGCTAAATGAGTCCTTGCCATGGGCATGTATGCAATAAACCAAAGTTTGATCTTGCCAAGGTGCTCCTGTTAGATCTCGTCTACATCCTCCAACTCCTCCAAAAAACTGGGTTGATGCTCATGCGACATCAGGGGTTGGACAACCTCCTGTATCCATGAACTGTACGTCAAAATTTGGCTAAAATCGACTAAGTTTGGAAGCTTTTGTCCCCCAAATGACAATGGCATCATTGTTTACAATAGCGTCACTATAATTAAATTTCCAAATAGCATCACCAAGTTTCAAATCCAAGATAGCATCGCTATATGTAATGGCAGGTTTTTTTTTAAATTCCAAATTGAGAGAAGCATTCCCAAGTGCATTGGTGTCGGTATAATTAATTGGAAATCCTGATTCTAAATCAAGAGAAGCATCACCATTTACAATGGCATCGATGTAGGAAACAAAATCATTTTTAAAATTCTAAAAAGCATCGCAATATAGTGATGTTAGACTTGACCTAAGTTTGGCACCTAATAAATGCATGCAAAATGAAAAGTACAAGGAAAGTTTCAAATTGCATACCAGTGGTCCTACACCTAGAGGTCGTTGGTACTCTCGAACTCGATCGGTGATGTGTCATGGAAGCAAATAGTGTGTCGTTTGGTCAGCAGCTCAGAGCTCAAAATCCAAAAGTTCTCTAGAGTGTGAATGCACAAATGAACTGAATGTAACCCTTTAGCACATATTTATGCCTAAAAATTGGGGTTTTTTGCCCTAATTTGAGAGGAAAGCTAGGTTTTTAGCCTATTTTACCAATTTTTGAGCTATGAAGCCTATTTTGCACCATTTTTTTGTGTTTGTGAGCTCACTTTCACGTTACAAGGCATGTTTTTGCACCTAAATCAATATTTCATCTTTGTTGAAAGATCAACCCAAAATTCAAAATTTTTGCCTGATCTCTTGAGGTGGTAGGGTACCAGCTTATTTCCTTCTGCTACGGAAACAATGGGGCATCCAAAAATTAGGATTCTTTTAACTTTTGATCTAAGTAGCAATTCTAATCCAAAAAGTGTCAGCTTTTTAACCAACGTAATAGGTACCTAACTTCAAAGAGGGGAAAAATGTACACACTTAAAAATGTCTTGAAGGGTATTACACACTTGAATCCAATATATTAACATTGTTTTGTCCTGAAACACATCTTCTTTTTGCTTGTTTGATTAAATTAACCTAGTTATTTAATCAAATGCCTTATTTTCATCTATTGATCTAATTGATCTAATTAGGTTAATTCATCCCCTCTCACACCAACATTTCATCTAGTTTGATTAAATAATGCAAATTATTTAATTAAAACCCCTCCCTTATCTCTTCTCATTTAATTTTTAAATCTAAATCTTCTAATTAAATGTCACTTATCCTTTTTGATTAAATAAATCAATAATTTAATGAATATCCTCGCATTCCTCATCTTACACATTCAAATTTAATTTTAATTACTAAATTTTATAATTTCCCCTCCCATCCACTTGCATAGGGAATATTCCCAAGGAATATTCTCCTATTTGGCTCCAAAAATGAATGATTTCTTTCAAACAAAATTTGTAACAAAATTTGAAAGTTGTTACAAAGTGTGTTCGTTTGAATCATTCTTATCCCTTGATCTTTCCTTGATCCATATGATCTTTTATTATCATCCACTGATGAGAATCCTTGATCCATGTTTCACCCTTCATTCATTATTGACCATTGATTGATCAAATCGATCTCATCCATTGATTTTTCATTTCCTTTCCTATAAATACATCACTATTTGAAGAGAAATGGATCCATCTTTTGATAGAAAAGTTATGTTGTTGAAATTCATACTCACTTGCATCCATATTGAGCACTTTTAGTATTTTATTTTAGTATTCATCCATATTTAGCTTAAGCATCCATTAATGGCTTCCATATTAGCTTATATTATATACATGTTAGCATAAATTCGTAGCTATGGCTTGCATCTTTGAACTTTGTTTACATTTAGCATAGATTGAATCCATTTTATCAAGCATCTTAACTTTTAGAACTTGTCTCACCATGTTAAACTAGTTTTATATCATGTTTCATTCATATCTTATCAGTTTCATTGATATTAATCAATAAAATCAATTGGAACAAGCTCATATTTTCCAAGGGATTGGGAAAGGGTTGCCATTCCACATCAATGTGACACCACTCTCCAATGGGATAAGATTCGAGGTTTTAGAATATATTTTTGTCAAGCTTTTGTGTTGATTTCATGTAATTTTAATGGTTATTTAATTTCTTGTTGATTTTGAATATCACATTAGGGCCATGGATTAGTGGATTAAGTGTGCCTCAAATCTATATGGATCTAGTGTATTTATCCTATACTATGACTATGGTCACAAAATCATGAAATTCTGACTCATAAGGATTTTTTCATAAATGTGGTGAGGCACCATAAATGTAGCGGGCTAAATGTGCAAGTGTGAAATTGTCACAGGGTGTAATTTTATGACACTACATTTTCCCCCCACTTTAGTGAGTAGAATTTTAAGAGAAAAATCAGCTACACTAAAGTAGAAAAGAAAACATTAGTGCAAGATTAAAAATTTAAATAATTTTATAGATTTACATGTAAAAGGGTATTGTATAAACCATAAAGGTCGAGTGAGTAGATACTAATGATGCCCCCAGTGATTGAGCTCAATGAGAAATTACAATGCTAGACATGAAGTTTTGTTCTGCAAAACTCAAATTGAAGTCAGATTCAAAAATCAAAAGAAACTACCATGGCAAGAAGAACGCTTAAGGAAATTCAATGGTTCAGAAGAAAATTTTGATGAAGGGATGATTATATGCCCCCTCCTATTTTTTCCCAGAGCTAGGTGGGGTTAAAATAGGAAGGATGGAAGGAACATTTTTTCCACAAAAAAATGGGCAAAAATAACCTATATATGCCTAGGTGGGCCCATATAAGGGTCATTTTCACTTTTCACAATGAGGATATTGTTGAATTTTATGAGAGAAAAGTCAAAAAAATACCTCGTAGATGAGATTACATAGGTCCTAGGATTGAGCAACTCTACACAACAATAGCGGCAGGGGACAAGCTTGATGAGGTATGAGGAATTTTGACCCAACTTGTCATTTTTATGCATTTTTTATAATTTTCTCCTTTTTGAGTAGCATAGGTGACTATCTAGTGTGAAGGCATCCAACTAGCATTTTATTGTCCAGATGGTGCATCAACAACCCCCGATCACGTTAGTGTCTCTCCCACATGCTGGCTTCGGGAGGTATTCGACCTCAAACACTAGTGCGTCACATAAGCATTTGCATGATGTGCCTCTGTCCTAGAGGAAAACTTAGGTAAAATTTTATGTAGAGTTAGAATTTTTCTTCTCAATGATATATAGAAGGAACTGATGTCAAATTTGTGTATTTGCAAGATTTTCTAAGATCTTTGAGCATGCTGGAAGACATTTTATTTCATTGTTGCGATATCGGCATGGTGATCTTCATCTAAATGATTGAGACATTCTTCAACAAGTCAGCCTCTGGTGGGTCTACATCATACCAAAGATCCAGTTTCACACTATAATTCTAATGGCGCTCATGGCGCACTAGGATGCAAACATCTCCACTTTCCACCTACCGACAGGCAAGATGACCATCACCCTGGAGGATCTACTGCATCATTGAGTTTCCCATTCACGAATGGTAGGTGGCCTATGATGAGGGTAGGATGACTGAGGATGCCTATGAGGGGAAGAGATACTATATCAGGTGGGTGGTCCTAGGAGATACCATGGGCCATATTTACATCAAGTGGCTCGAGCAAGGGTGAGTGGCCATGCCACTCGTCCATAGTGTGATGATTATTGTAGTCGCTCTTTGAGTCATGATGGATGGACGTGTCTTTCACCTACATGAGGCCTTGTCCATTGCATTTGGACAATGGAGGAGCATCAAACTATCTTTTCCTAGGGTCAAAGCATGCTAGCTCATCTTTACCACGACCTTGGGTGGTATACATAATATGAGTACCACATCCTGATAGTCTACACACTACTATAGGTGTGAGACTTTGAGCACATCAAGTGCATGACGCCAATCAAGTTTCCCCAAGGCATAGCCCTAGTACAAACATGGCCCATGCATACCCTCTAGTGTGTGGCTGGTGCTATAGGGATGTTTCTTTTTGGAACTGTACTATAGGGAAGTTTCTTTTTGGAACATACAATTTGATTCATTGTGGCAATGAGATATCAGATGGCATCCCTACAAGAGGATGGGGATCTAGCCCACAAAAATGTAGCAACTGTGACACATGCAACATGATCATCTCTTGGTGGGGCAATCTAACCATATCATCATCACATACTACTGGCATTGGGACACTCGACAGTTCTGTCAAGTGCAATCTATCCCTTTAGTGTCACCCATGTATGTCTAATCAATGAGGAGTGCAATCCAAGTGGGTGATCTTCCTCTTCCAACCACCACAGACGTCATTGTTAGCGATGATGAGTCAAACAATGATGACCAATCTCCCATCCTTGTAGTTGATGATGTTGAATTTTTCCACGGTTTTGCTATGTGGTAGGAAATAATCGACCCAACCTTGATTTTCCCAGCAAATTCCCCCATGGGAAATGTCAGTGCACAAGGGCTGGTAGGAGAGGATATCAGTGGTGGTAACAACAAAGAGGGTGAGGTAGCAGCAAGCAAAGTGATGGAGAGGTTGAGGCAAAGATGGAGGATGTCATCACCTCCACCACCAGTCCTAGTATCATCGTCCCCACCAACAATCCAGACAATCATTCATCCTGTAGCGGAAACAACAACTGGTTCGAGTATAGCACTCATTGATTCACACTGGTAGGCTAGGGATCTAGGTATGAATGTGATACATGTTATTTCCTTGCAGTGCTTTTATTTCAGTTTTTCTATCATATATATATATATATAGATGTTTGGATATGATCTGGTAATGATAGTGTCCACTTTCTTTGTGGTTGTAGTGGACACACAAGAGTGGATTGCCTTCGTAGGGTGATGCATTGTAGAGATGGTCTGAGCCATTCTTATCCAAGGGATAAACTTAGATATATACATGCCAATGTCAGTGAGGTGACATGCACACCTTTTTTATTCTATTGTACAACTATGGACCGCTTATGAGGAGGCACACATGGAGGCCATGATCAAGTAGTGAGATCAGTGCTCAATAGAGATCCACACTATGTTATCCAAGAGAAATTAGGCAGTGAAGTGGGCAAAGTGTCGTAGTGATAGATGAAACCCTATAGAACCAACTCAATGACCTCGATAGGAAAGCGGAGGTAGTGAGGCCAACTATTGATCCCCAGGTGCAACAGCTTCAAAAGGAGTTGTGATAGGCCTGTGAGTGGGAGGCAAGGCTATGGGAGCTAGCAATCAATCTACAAGGAGAGGTCTGAGGAATGCGGGCACAAAACATGTCCATGTTGTGGTCACATCACTTGCATTCACTTGCATCCATTCAACATCCACCTCCACCACCACCACCACCACCACCAGGACTAGAGGGCTTAGGGAGCCATGCCCCCAGGGGCTAGAGGCTCATTTTGCATGCCAATTTTTGTATACCAGATCATATTGTTTTGATGTATAGAATTATTTTTGATGTACAAACATGTACATTCACCACATTTTGATATAGTGGTGTGATACATGTACATGACTTTCTAATATATATATGAAATTTTGTGTGACATCATGGTGTTCTTATGTCTACTTTTACTTTCATATATGGTTATTTGATGGATTTATGTTTATTGATGTATGTTTAGATTAGATGTTGTCATGATCTAATAAACACATATTGGATGTATGTTTAATTAAATACAATGATGATCTAATTTCCTAACAAAAATATTTAATCAAACACAATGCACAAATACATAGCATAATAACAAAACACATGTATATAATTCCTAATTAAAGAAATTAATTACATACAGATGTTCACATCATAACAAAAAAATGTGGAGATAATGTGTTAATGAATAGGGCATGGCCTGCGATCAAGTCTACAATCATATCCATATGAGGTAGTGAAAAATAATCCTTAAGAGAATCCTTGTTGAGATCACAAAAATTAATGCAAATATGAATACGACCATCAGGCTTGTTGACATCAATGATATTTGATGTCCAAGGTGAATAGTAAATAGGATGGATAAAGCTAGCTTTTAAAATATTCTCTATCTTAGTCTTGACTAATAAGGCAACCTTGGGATTCAACTTTTGGATCTTTTGTTCAACAAGCTTAGCATTGGGACATGGAATGATATTGTGAACTAATATGGACTCATCAATACAAGGCATGTCCTCATATGACCAAGCAAAGATATCAACATGAGAATGTAACAAATCAGAATGTTGTTTAGATTCTTCTAAAGAAAGACACCTTCCATTCTTAATCACCTTTTCAAAAGACTTAGGATCCATGAAAACATCAACAATATCCCCTTTAAGGAGACTACTACGGTCTTCAAGATGAGAAATAGGAAATTCCTCATCCAAATTAGACAAAGGAGCCTTCTCATTAATACTCATAATGGATTCTCCAAAGTATTCTTGTTTTTTAAGTGATACATGGGTTGTTGTTTATGGTGATAAGAACATAGATGAGAGTAGACACCTAAGAATTCTTCTAGTTCTTCATCTAAGGAGAAGACATCTAGAGGAATTTTGTTAGAGTCCACTTTAATTTTAATCAAATCATGATGAACTAATTCAAGAGGTTCCATGGAAATCACATTGATATTCAACCATGGTTTCCTTTTAGACTACATGCGAGAGTATCCAAGTCCCATGTTACACTTATGAGGGCTATATTATATAGGGACTTGAATATCTTGTTCATTACACCCAAAACCCTTTCTTCCATAACCATATTTAGAGAGAAGGTTGAAACCACGGTTGTAACGTGTTTGCAACTCCTGAGAAGGAGGAGGATTTACATATAGAGAATCATTCTAGCAATGGAGATCATACTCCTCTATGGGGTCACAACCATCCTTCTGGATGAGAATACAAACATTAGCCTATTTTTAACAAAAGCATAATCATCTTCCTCAACAAGGGTAAAATCATTCTCCTTAAAAGGAGCAAGATCACCTTCCTTAGTAGGAGGATAATCAACTTTCTTGACAGAGGTGTATGAGATGGTAGGAATGCCAAGATGGATAGGATCAACTTTGTACTCTCTAATGAAAGACTCAACAAAGTCCAAGGATTCCCAATCATCACCAAGATATGTGTTCGATTAAGAGGAAGGAGTAGAAGGGGTAGACATATGATTCTCAACTTCAGGATTATCTTCTCTAGGGACATCCATCTCACGAGTGGCTTTCAAAGTAGGCATTGTTGAAGAGTATGTCAATGCATTAGAAGATAACGAAGGAATGCATCTTTTGAGAGTGGAATCAACTGAGGTTTGACTAATAGCTACCATTTCATGAAGGTGTATAGCATCAAGGTCAGCCTTGAGTGTAATTACTTCATTATTAGCAACAAATTGTATACAACAATGTAAAGAAGAAGTTATTGCCCTCAAATCATGAATACAAGGTCTTCCCAAGAGAATGTTATAAGGTAAAGGACCTAACATAACATAAACCAAGGTGGGTACGGTAATAGGTCCCGACCTCAAAGGTAGGATTATCATGCCTACGGATTGCCAACCAACATTATTGAATACACAAATGCACAAAGAAGAAGCAATGAGAGAAGATAATCTTAGGTAATAATTCGATGCTACATACGTTGAGATTCAAACTAGTGTCAATGAGAGCACATATAATACCAATTATGTTATTAATTTTGATTATAATCATTAGAGGATTTTCTTGCTTTTGTACCTCTGGAGACAAGAGTTTCTACAGATAGAACATAATGTTAAGCGAGTTCACACGAATATGAACCATTAGTGCATTAACATCTGTCAAACTAGTAGAAGGTAAGAGAATATTTTACAAGGCTTTCTAAAGCATACCTTGATAATCAAAGTAGACTAAAGAAAATATCATAGTGAGATCTTTTCTAGAGTAACACGAAGTTTCTTGACAAGATCATAATCACTGGGTGCTTTAGCTGCAGATTTAGGTGTTGGAGGAAGACTTGGTTGAGAAAGTGGTAAAGAAGTAGGTTGACTTGAATTTTGTTGAATCCTTCTAGTGTTGTAAGTGATGAGCCAATTTATAGCTAGTTTTTTTTAATCTTTGTATTGCTTATAAGACATTCCTAACACAATGATTCCTATAGTATGACATCCTTTATGATTATCATGCAAACCCTGAACTTGGTTAAAGTATATGGAAATGCAGTTACGATTAATGGTGTTATTTGATTTATATGTGAATATGTATGCATTATGATTGATATGTGTGTTTAATCATGGTATTTTGTATTGTGTATGTGTTTTATGGACTAATCCCTTGCAGCTTGAGAAGATACTATATCTCGTAGCAACTATAGAATGCAACTCATAGTCGAAGGAGTTCATGGATAGTGAAACAGAGGATGTTCCTGAATACATTGAACACAATAACTACAACATGAAGACACCTAATGAAGACAATAATGTATCATTATGTGAACAATAAAGGCATTGAAGAAGGAGAACCCTATTATCATTAGGATTCTAGCGTAAATAATCTTATGCTCCACATTTCACTTTTGTTATTGCTGAGTTATAATCCTATTTGGATTCTTATTTATTTTTAGTTGTAGTTAGGATAGCTAAATCTTAATTATGCTCTGATATCTAGGAGAGTTGTGATTAATCATTTTAGTTTAGAGTTGTTTTCTGAATATTGTGGATTTGGTTATCAAACACTTTCCAATTTTTAGTTGTTATTACACAGACATGTTGATTGTTCAAACATGGTTTTTTTGAATACATCCTTGAGCAAGATTTCATGTGATATTTTAAAATGTGTAATGAATGATCTTAATTTAATATGGTTGAGTTGAATTTGAGGATTTAGATTTGGTTTATTTTATGGAGACAACCACTTGAGGAAGGGCCACTCAGGTACTGCCCTTCACTTCATTTATAGTTTTATTTATTTTAAGTAGTTACTTCTTAACTACAGAGTAACTTAAGATAGATTCTCATATTAAGTCATCCACAATTGATGTTCATGTTTATAATTGCATTCATCTAATTTAGAGTACTCTAGAGTGTAGAATAGGTTCATTTAATAGTTTCCAATTAGTTTCAGTATTTTACCTATTAACAGTAGTTCAATCACAAACTATATTGTTGGTACCCATAGTCAAAGCACCAGCTTTACTTCCTTCACTATTATGTGTTTTATGATTTTCCAGCAAGCATAATACCTTCACTGGGATAATTTAGCTAACCTCGGGTATTTGAAAGAACATACAATGCCAGCACCATACAACCCTACTAGCCCTTGTCGATAATATAATAAAAGTATTTTCAATGTCAAGTGGACTGTTCAACCAAGTTTTCCCTTGAATTGAGTGATTGCTACCAAGTTTATTAGGCATTAGAATAGACTCTACATTTTTGGTACCATTGTCGGGGATGGTGCTACCTTCATAGACTTGTTTTTCCAAGCTTTTATAGTTTACACTTTGTTTTCAGCATTAGAACTGTTAGGTTTAATCTTTTCAAATACTAGAACATTCTATTAACATTGTGCAAGACCCTTTGCTATACAAATTTTATCTATTGTATGCAGAGGGAGAGAGACACATTGGGAAGGTTCCTCCCCTCTACAAGCTAGCAAGCTAGAGAAGATATTGGTGATTATAGTAATTAGAATGAGGATACTACTGAAGAAGAAACTTCCCTTTCCCTAATATCTACTACATCCATAGAGGGGGCATACCAAACCATGGGTGATACAACGGATGATCCACCTGAACATGTGACCTTTGAGTTCCTAATCACCAACCAAGAAAGGGCTATTATGTTGAAGAATATCCCTCCTTTAACATTACCAGTCTTTTATGGTTGGTGACTTAAGATCCAGACACATTTTTGTTTGAGTTTGATGTCATATGCAGGAGCTATGACTATACCTCTGATGCTCCTAGGCTCAAGCTCTTCCCTGCCTTTCTAAAAGATGTTGCTATGAGATGGTTTATGGGATTAGGCAAGGATGTTATTCCAAATTGGAATACCATGAAAATATTATTCTTGGAAAAATACCAAGATTATTGTAGAGGACTTGATAGGAGGAAAGATGGCATTTTAAGAATGTCACAAAAGGAGGATGATCCATTAGAAGACTATGTAGAGATATTCCAATTCCCTTTGAAGAAAAACCCACAAAACAAGCTATCTGAAGAATCCCTCAAGTTATTATTTTTTAGGGGTGTCGATGAGGACTATATGGATCCCTCAATCTTATTGGGCAAGGGGATGTTTCTCAACTTCCATTTGAATAAATCTATAGGGTATGTAGAAACTACTCCAGGACCTTCACTAAGAGGCCAAGAGGAGAGAGGACATCCACCATTGGCAAATCATCTATCGGGGTTTCAAAGATAGAGTTAAGTAATTTGTTGTCCAACATGAAGGAGGATATTATCAGTCACCTAGCAACTTAGTTGGACACTCTCCATATAAAGAAAAAGCAAGAGGAAGTTGAAGCAATGCTCACTGAATATCGCCCCAGTTGTAGAAAAAAGAAAGAAAATTGTAAATGCAAGAGGGTGGCTAGTATTCAAGAAAATAAAACATAGAAACCTAATTTTTAGCCACTTGAAGGAGAAGATGGATAATTATTGTACATTTCCCATAGAAGGTCATGGAAATAAAAACAAGGTATGCCACAAGACCCTCTGAATTTCAATTCATCTTTTCCCATTATAAATCATAATTCTTCTACTTGGAATCCCCAGCCTTGGAAAAATAACCAGAACCAATGGAAAAACCCCCAAAAATGGCACCAACCTCAGCAAAACTAGAACTAGCAGCAATCAAATGCATGATCACCACAAAATTTTCAAGGTTCCAGTTATAATCCTCAATGGCCAGCACAACAAAACCAGAGGCATCCAAAATGGAAAAAAGGCCAACAGTGGCAGTAGCAAAACATCAATTACCAATAGGCTTTGCTCCCTCATCAACCACAACAACAAGCTACGATGCCTAATCCATACAATCCAACATCTCAGCCACCAAAAACACCATATTTACATGTCCAACTTACACCTACACCTAACAACAAGCCTATTCAATAGGCTTATACTAATGAGGTTATGCAATACCCCACCTATGGGGTAGAGGTGAGTGATGTCCACCTTAGGTTAGGATTATTGAAATGGAAGATGAGGAAACTACAACTGAAGCTCCAAACATTCCAACCCTAGCACCTGAGTCAAATTAGGTAAACAACACTATATCAAGTCCAAAGCCTCCATTTCTTGAGAACTTAGCCATACCAAGACATCAATTCAAGTTGGCACAGACCTATTGGGTCAACTAAAGGATGTTGGTATCAAAATTCCTTTCATCCAAGCAATCAAGGACATCCCAATATATACAAAGATAGTGAGGGACCCATGCCATAATAAACTAGGAAGAAAAAAGAAGGATCCTTAGATAGTCCATGTCTTAGGAAACCTTGTTGATATTATGCTAGGAAACATAACTGTCCCTAAATACATAGAACCTAGTAGTCTAAGAGTGGATGTTAAGATTAATGGGACCCTTATCAATAACACCTTGATTGATCTAGGGGCATCAATCAACATCATGACTAAAGAAACAATGCAACTCCTTTAGTTAGCCAACCTTAGACCTACACCCACTTTTTTACAATTGGAAGATAGGTCAACAATAAAGCCTGAGGGAATCATTGAGGATTTGGTTATAACATTATATTCCTAGGAATACCCTACTGACTTCATACTCCTCTAGCCAAAGGTCAACCTTGTAGGATATCCACTCATTTTAGGTAGACCATGTTTAGCTACAGCTGATGCATTCATAGGCTATAGGTCTAGAAATATGATAATATATCTAATGGGACTGTAACAAAGAAATTGGTTCTCTATCCTCTAGTCCAACCTTATGTTGATCTTGAGAAAACTATATGGCCCACCTTGGATGAGGATGACCACTATTCTCTATAGAATTTGATGATAATCGAATGTAGCCCTTTATTGGATGATCAAGATGAAGATGATCTGATTGCTCACATAATAAAGAATGATTGTTGTAGGAACTCGCAGAAAAATGACTATTTATCATGCTTACAAGATCCTTTGTAGAAAATTATACCTACTAATTCATTTGAGGAACTGTCTCAGATTTTCCATTCCTTACTACCACAATAGTGTATACCAAACATTCCTACACTTGACCTCTCATATGTGAAAGAGTCATCCAAAACATTAGAAACTCTGCCAGGAAAAACACTGAACATAAACAATGCATTGACTGAAGAGTAGCAGAATTCCCTGAATACAGTGTTGCAAGCACACACAACAACCTTTGCATGGGACTACCATGACATGAAGGGTGTAGATCTTGAATTATGTATGCATAGGAACTATATAAATGATGGTTTCAGTGTTGGATGTTGTGGTTATGTTGCTGATATGTGGTTGTCATTGATGTCAACACTATTAGCATTAATTCATTTGAAGTTGTATATGTCGAGGAGATTGAGAAAATTGTAATAAATGAGTTGCAAGTTGTCAGTAGTGAAGTGAAGTTCAGTATGTAAGTAAGTCTTGTAAGTTGATGATCAGAGGTTGTGGACTACAGGGTTTGTTTCTGAGTATATCTATTTTATCCATGTCAAGTTTCAGAGATCCGTGTGAAGATTTGATCAAGTTATGAAGATTCTCATTCTGGCAATTTTTTTGTTGCCTCAGTTGGTGTTCTTGATTGAAGGTGATGTTATTTCAATTAGTTTAGTTGTTGTGGATGCTTGTCTTGTGATTTGTGATGCTTGTGGATGTTTCTATATTGTGCTCTATCTTTTTTGCACATATGCATTGATCGTTGTGCTCGTGTTTGGCGATTTTCTCTTGTGTGTTCATGTTTTTCTTGTTCCTGGATGACATAGTGTTTGTAGCGTGTTGTGGATCTTCGAGGAGTAATTAATTGAAGTTTCTTCATGTTTGAGATGTTAATTTGACTCCTCACTAAGATATGGTCAACCTTGGTTGATTTGCATTAATAATCTTAAATTTTTTGGACTGATAGTTTATATTCATTCTATTATTTTTGTTGAAGCCAACATGAAGGGATGAAATTTCTTGTTGTGGATATATAAGAGCGATTGTTTATTTGAATTGGAGAGTGTGAGTGTATGCTAGAGTGTGATTCTATGTGTGTATGTGTGAATATCATTTGAAATCATAGTAGAGTGTGAAGAAGTGCATAGAAGAGTGAAGAATTGTTCATGTGCTTAACCGAAATTGTAATAAGGCATTAGCAGATGTTATTTTAATAGTTCAAATTCTTGTGGATGTAATATGATTCCTTCTGTAAGATAGTGTGTCTTCCTTTGGGTGATTAGCCTTGTTGTAATAGAGCAGTGAGCTCTAGGCAGTGTGCTTGAATGCATGTGCATTCCTGATATTTCATTTTCATTATACTTTTAACAGGGTATAATCTTGTGGAATGACCTCCACTGTGGTTTTTCCCCTAATAGGGTTTCCATGTAAAAAAATCTTGGTGTTATGTGTGTTCTGATGTATTGATGATTTATGTTTTCATGATTAATTATTAGATCTGAGAATAAGGTTAATAATTTGGATAAGTTTTGAATTTATGTGACAACTGATTCACCCCCCCCCCTCTCAGTTGTCTTCCCTTGTGTTTCCAACATTTAGACCCATTAGACAACCTCAAAGGCAAATGAACCCTACTTTGAGAGAAATCATTAAAGTTGAACTCCAAAAACTATTTGATGCAGCTTCACTTATCCTATATCTGATAATTTTAGGGTATCACCCTTAGTTATTGTCCCTAAGAAAGATAGAAAATAGAGGGTTTGTGTAGATTATATGGAACTGAACACAACCACTAGGAAAGACCACTTCCCATTACCCTTGATTAATCAAGTGCTTGACACTTTAATAGGGAAAAAGTACTTTTCATTCCTAGATGGTTTTAGTGGTTATAATCATATCAAGATTGCTCTAGAGGATTAGGACAAAACCACATTCAGATGCCCATGGGGTACTTATGCCTAGTCTATCTTACCCTTTGGGTTATGCAATGCCCTAGCTACTGATGCTTCATATTTCGCTATTGGAGCAGTTTTGCGTCAAAAAGAAGGTACTAAAGAATATGATATTTCCTACATTAGAAAAAAATTGTAGGGAGCGGAGTTAAATTACACTGTTATGTAGAAAGAAATGCTCACAATAGTACATGCCATCAACAAATTCAAGCATTACATCACTAGATACACATTTTTTGTCCACACAGATCATACAACTATAAGATATTTGATGAACAAACATGTGGTAGGGAGTAAGTGTTGGATGTTGTTGGATTGTTGATATGTGGTTGTCATTGATGTCAACATTATTGGCATTAATGTACTTAAGGTTGTATATGTCGAGGATATTGAGAAAATTGTAATAAAATAAGTTGTAGGTTGTCAGTGATGAAGTGAAGTTCAATCTGTTGGCAAGCTCAGTACATTGATGATAAGAGGTTTTGGATTAAAGGGTTTGGTTTTGAGTATATATAATTTATCCATGTCAAGTTTCAAGGATCTGCATGAAGATTTGATTGAGTTATTAGCAGTTTTGTTCTGATAGTTTTTTTGTTGCTTCAGTTGGTGTTCTTGAATGAAGTTGATGTGATTCTAGTAAGTTTAGTTGTTGTGGATGCTTCTATAGTGATTCATGATGTTTGTAGATGTTTCTAGATCATGCTCTATCCATGTTGCATGTTTTCATTGATCGTTGTGCTCGCAATTGGTGATTTTCTCTTGCCTATTCATGTTTTTCATGTTCATGACCAACAAGGTGCTTGTAGCGTGTTGTGGATCTTCAAGGCATAATTTTTGAAGGTGTTTCATGTTCGAGGATTTTGTTTTGGTTCTTCACTATGTTGTGACTGACATTGGTTGATTCGCATTGAAAATTATTTATGTTTTGGGCTAACAATTTGTATTCATTTTATTAGTTTTTTAAAGCCGACATGTAGCGATGTAATTTCTTGTTGTGGATATATATATATATAAGTGATTGTTTATTCAATTTGATGGCATGCGAGTGTATGAGATGCACAAATAATTTCCTAATCATTCGAAGGAAGAAGTAGAGTGTGAAGAAGAGTGATCAAAGTGTGAAGAAATGTTTATGTGCTTAACTAGAACTATAATCAGGCATTAGCAAATGCTATTTTCTCAGTTCAAAATCCTGCAAATGTAATCTGAATGTTTCTGTAAGATAGTGTGTCTTCCTTTGGGCAGTGAGCCTTGTTATATTTGAGTAGTTAGCTCTAGGCAATGTGCCTGAATGCATGTGCATTCCCCATTTATTCTTCTTTATACTTTTAATAAGGTATAATCTTGTGGACTGACCTCCACCATGGTTTTTCCCCTAACAGGGTTTCCACGTAAAAAAATCTTGGTGCTATGTTTGTTTTTGATGTGTTGATGATTTATGCTTTCATGGTTATTAATCAAATATGAGAATAAGGTTAATAAGTTTAATAAGTTTAAATTTATGTGACAACGGATTCACCCCCCTCTCAATTGTCTGCCCTTGTGTTGCCAACAATAAGCTAGTTAGATGGCTTCTCCTTCTACATGAATTTGATATCACAATAGTGGAAAAACCTGGGAAGGCTAATGTAGTAGCAGACTTTCTATCATTGTTGCCAACATAATCAACAGAAGAGGTAGTAGATGACTCATTTCCAGATGAACATTCTTTTCTCTTAGTGTACATACACCTTGGTATGCTGACAAGGCAGATTATTTGGTGACAAGGCAGATACCAGCACACTTCTCTCCAAGGGAAAAGAGACAGCTAGTGCACAAGTTTTTTCCATATTCTTGGGTATTTGGTTATCTCTTCTACACAGGCCCAAACAACATTATGAGAAAGTGTATAAGGGGAGATAAAATCTATGATATAATGAAGGATTTCCATGATGAGCCCTATGGGGGTCACTTTGTATCCAAAAAGATAACATTAGAAATCCTCACAATAGGTTACTAGTGGCCAAATTTACACAAGGATTCTATCAAATACACAAGAAGTTGTGACAAATGCCAAAGAATGGGAAAGCCAAACAAGACCGATGAAATGCCTTTGCAGCCGCAATTGACACTAGCACCTTTTGACAAATGGGGCCTAGATTTCATTGGGCCAATTTCACATACATCTAACAACAAGGAGTACATTTTGGTTTGCACTAATTATCTGACCAAGTGGGTGGAAGTGAAGGAATTATAGTTTTCCAAATATGGAAATGTTGCTAAATTCTTGTATGAAGAAATTTTTACTAGGTATGGAGTACCTAGGGAAATAGTAATTGATCAGGGTCCACAATTTATTTCAGAGCTCATTACAAAATTGGTTAAGAATATGAAATAAGGAACAAAAAGTCAACACCATATCATCCATAGACCAATGGCTAGGTGGAGGTTACAAACAAAAAAATTGAGAGCATTCTAACCAAGATAGTGCCATTACACAGGAAAGATTGGGTTGCTAGATTACCAAAGGCAGTATGGGAATATAGGACTACATGGAAAAAAATCACTGGTTTCACCCCTATGAACTAGTATATGGAAAAACAACATTTCTCCCAGTAGAATTTGAGTATAAAACACTCAAAATAGTAGTGGAATTAGAGATAGAACTCACATCGACACAAAAGGAGAGATTGCATAACTTAAATGGGTTCGATGAGATCAAGATGGAAGTAATGCATCATACAGAGAGTGCAGAAATAGAGGTAAAAATGGCATGACCAATATATCAAGACAAATGAATTTAATATAGGAGACTGGGAATTATTGTATGATTCAAGATATAAATATTTTAAAGGCAAACTCCAATCTAAATGGTTGGGACCCTATGAGATAAGCCAAATTTTCCCTAATGGGGAATTCAAGTTGGAGACCATAGATGTAGTAAGGTTCTCATTATTGGTCAGTGGCCATAGGTTGAAACTTTATAAGAAACCAATACATAAAGAAGATTTCATTCATTCTCTCATTCAAAAATATGGTCCTCTCAATGATCCAGATACAAGTTCAGAAACACACAATGATGACTCAGCAAAAAATGTACCTAGATCTTCACGTGACTCAATGGTTAAGCTACACATCTCACCCCCTGAGGTCACATAACCTTAATTTACTAATCCACCTCACATGCACACACAACATAGTTATAATGATACACATTTTGTTTTACAACATTCTCCATATTGCAGTAGGGACCTATAGCTTCATCTATTAAATATGTTATATTTTAGTTAGGGACCTTTTGTAGAAGGGACTTGTAGCATATAACACATGTTATGCCAAACTTCAATTCATGACTTGTTGCTGAAGGAACCCATAACGCTATGTTAGAAATTTTAAAAATTTGGCACCACATTAATTGCAGATTATCACTTTTCACTTCACTTTTTCACAACAAATAAACCTGTCACGTCAGTACATGCAACATGCTCATTTCATTTCATCATGCACATTTTGAATTTCACAATTCAAACTATCACATCAATTTCATTCATCTGTACATTTCACCTCATTTCAAACCATGTGCCAACCTGTCATAAATTTCACACTTCATATTCATTCATAGCAATTAAATCATGTCACATTGGCATCATGCAATGGATAATCTTCAAATTAGTTTCACATGCATGAAAGGTTAGTTCATAATATTTGATAGGTATGCATACTACACAACCATTACTAGCATGGCTTTTCAATGTGATTCAATATGTACTTACATTAAATCTAGCATACATTTTAATCATTACTTCTATATCATTACTTTGTAATTATTCCCTTTGCCTATTTTTCTGAACTTGAAGTGAGGACACTTTAAGCATTTAAGTTGGGGGAAAAGGTAATATATTTTCCAAATTTTAGTCTCAATTGCCACCAAAAAGCCAAATGCAGAACTAAAGAGCAATGTACAAACCTTTTTTCCATACCCTTCTTTGCACTTATAACCTTTTTCCTATCAATTCCACTTAACAATTGCCTAAATTCAAGCTAATTAAGAACCTTTCGAACTTATAGAAGTTGAATAAAGGATAAAAGGGAAAAGTGATTGAAATTGCTAAAGGAAAGGTGCATGCAAGAGTAACAAAAACTTGGGTTGGTAGACTGTTGAGATTGAACTTAGGTTGAATTTTCAATTCTTGAAGAGTTTTTTATCAGAAGTAGAATACATCACCATGGGAGCTGACATTGTTAGAAGGGAGCCAGCTACACATAAATAGATACTATAAGATGCATTAGTGTTTCCCACTTTTACAAGGGTAGGATGGTTGGATTACTTTTTGAAGTTGACAGAATATGATGATGATATAACAAGAAGATTTGCAGCTACATTGGAGCATGATGAAGCTATGGTAAAAGGAGTGTCAATAGATGCATCAAAAGGAGCAATTGCACAAGTATCTGGTTTTCATAGAACTGGACTTGAATTTCCAGTTTGAGAAAATGTAGTGGCTACAAGAAGAATTTTGTGAGGAGAAATCTTGAATTCGTCATCCTAGGGTACAAAAAGACTTTCACTTTCATGGGTTTGGGCTTCATGTGTCTTATATATCATTAGGTACCTCACATGTGATGGTAGGTTTAATCTTCTTTACACTATGCATTTCAAATTATTAATCCATTTATGACATAATAGACTTGTGAATGTTCCAAACTTCCTCTACAACTTGTTAAAGAGAATGGGATACAAATACCAGAAGAAACATAATGATTTAGCTCTTTCCCATCATTGTTTAATAGCCCTATTAACAAAAAGGAGTCATAGAATTCATTATCCATAGGTATGTTGGGAATATTTTGTGAAATTTTAGGACATAAATAGTGTATTAGAGCAACCTACAATTCCTGAAAACCTAGAACCATCAATTGAGCCTATAAGAGAAACCCCTCTTGGTTCACGAACTACTTCACCTACCTACAGCCAAGGTGAACCTAGGGAGCATAATGTGTAGAAATCATCACCTGCATCATCTAGGCAGCCTGCAATAAAGAAGACCCCATCCATCTCTAGGACACCAAAATCCAAGAAAAAGGGGGGTAGCCCTTCTACACCTTCAAAAGTGTAGAAGAAAAAGAAAACACGAAAAAGAGACATCTACTATAGCTAGGCATTTAGGCTAGTTGAAACAAAAAGGTGTTATGAGGGGAAGCATAGAAAAAAAAAAGACTTGAGGGTTAAGGAAATAGAAGAGAAAAACATTCTGATGGTTGATATTGTAAGGAAATCTAGGAGCGCATCTAGTGAAAACTACAAACAGTAGTGCCTTCAATAACTTTCATTTCAATTAGGTTGCCTCAAAGACATGTACAACTATGTCCAAATGCGGAACAGACACAGTTCATTTCCCACATTGATCCATTTAAGAGAAACACATGTAAATTCAATAGCAAGCATTAACAGATTCTACTACATGAATCAATAGACGTGAAAGATGAAACAGAAAACCAGAACACAAAGATTTACGTGGGGAAAATCCTTTCGGATAAAAAACCCCACACTCCAAAGATCGATCCATTGTATTATTCAGCAACAAAACGGTTACAATACAATTTCAGGCTCTTAGCCTTTTCAGAGATTACACCTTGTTCGTTCTGGATAAAACTGGTAGCAACAGATATCCCTATACAGTTTCTGATCACCCTCTCAAACTAAACAACCTTCGCACTATTACAATATCATCACATATATAGTGCAGATCAACTTAAGAGAAATCAAAAACATGCTTCTTGATCATGAGCTCTCTCTTCTCCTTTGTTTAGGCCCCGGGCCATTCTACCAGCCTCACGACCTTTTTTACTGTTAGCTCATTTTTCCGTCTCTTCGGCTTCAGCTCTATGAAACGGTTTGTTTCCAACTGTCAGATCACAACTGTTGAATCATCCATCTTAGAAATGGTTCACATTTTGTTTTCTTTGATTTGTCCACATCACACCACATTGGACAGTCTTCACTCAGTCAATAGCAATCAACTTGTGTCGCATGTTAGTGAGACACTAGAAGTGTCTCCCCGATGCCACAAGACCCGATTACATGTTGTCACCAAGAGTCATCTCCATCGGCAAGAGGTTCCACCGAGCTCACAAGTTACATCGACCTCAACATGCACATCGGTGAGACTATCGCTATCACCAAGAGATCACATTGAGTCTTCAAATCATGCTAAAACCCATTGTATTCCAATCGGCATCCATCTATCAGCAAGACTATCGTCTTTCACCAAGACGTCACAACGAGCTTCATGTTATACCGATCTCCGAACAATCGCCAAGAGTCATGCCGACATCCAAGAAGCATCGGCCAGACCATCGCTAATCGGCAAGAGGTCATACCAAAGTCAAAGAGTCATACCGACAACAGGATCTCCATCGGCAAGACAAACACCTTTCGCCAAGACATCACCCTGCAAGTTCTAATTCACCCTGAGTCTATCTTGTCAACCAGACTTACCACTTTCACCAAGACTTCATACCGAAGCCTTTAAGTCACATCGATGTGTTCCACTGTCGGCAAGAGAATCAACCTTCGACAAGACTTCTTACCGAGGCTTCCATGTTATCTTGAAACAATTGTTCACCAAGAGTCACACCGAACCGATGACCCCACATGATGTCAGCGAGACTTTCGATATTCAATGAGACATCATATCGAAACAAGTCTTTCGGCCAAGGGTCTCCCCGATGTCTTCGAGTGTTACATTGTCGCTAAGACAATCCTTCATCACTGAGACTTCTCACCGAGATCCTCAAGTTACTCTGAGTCAGTGAGACATATTTCTATCGATAAGACTTCTTACCAATCACCCAAGGGTTTCCCTGAAAGCTCCAACACTGTCGCTGAGACATGTTACTTTCGGTAAGACTTCTCACCGAGCCGCCATAGGTTATCCTGATGACTTCAATGTGTATCCCTGTCGGCAAGACTTTCCAATGTCGCTGGGACTTCTTCTTGAGTGTTGAAGTCACTCTAAAGCCCCTGGTCACTATGAGTCTCCCCGACACCCAATTGTATGGCCTGTCGGCCAGAGATCTCCACGCAGTGAGAGGTTACAACGACGACTTTATGTCACAGCGATAGACTCCACAATGAACGCGTTCGGCAAGACTTCTGCAAGGTCACAATGACCAGAATATTTCACAAGGTTCCCAAACTGCCAGTCGGCCAGACCAAAGAAATGTCACACCGACTTTGCTCTTCCAGAGGTTCTAGCCTGTGAGATTGAGCCAACAATTCCAACAATCTCCCACTTGACGAAGATCACACAGGCACCTCCAAAGCAACTAGAAACTAGGACCAAACTAGCTCCACCAGTTTAAACCCTGCAATACTCAAGACACCCAATCAACATGATTCCACATATAATAGTCCATTAGACAATCTGCAACAAAGACCAGGCATCCAACTGCAACTCACTGTCAAAAAAAACAATTGATCACAGCCCTCCAGGAAACCACATAGATTTCAACATGCTCTCATGCTCCATCAAGAATTCTGCTCCAACATCCAAGATTTTCACCATTCAAGCAACAATCTTGTCATCTTCCACATGTGGAAGAAAGATACAAAGCCAAGGTGTATATGCACCATTCCAACAAACACAAGAAAAAAATCCAAGTGATATCTCCAACAAGATACTGCTACCACTTCACTGTGCTCAAACGCTATATAGAAGCAATATCAACTTCAAAGCTTCAAACAGTACACAACAGTGAAGTCATTATCCAGAAACAAGATAAACAACACCAGTTAGAACAACAATCAGACTGATCGCTTCCATCCAACTGATAAACCCACGCAACTAGAAATAGCACCCACGGCTCGTGCTATTCCATCCAATTTTACATACCTCAACAGATATCAACATTAGTAAACTTCTACCAATCCATTAACAGCAAATACAAGTTCCAGTGTCAACCAGTCGAAGAAGACAAGACACATACAGGAACTCCCACTGCCTGAGAAATCCAGATCTGAAAGATCAGAAGGCATCACAAGCCTACCAATACCAACACATAGAAAATGTAATCCCTATAGTACCAAAGAAAAATCCACAATGATATGCTCAACCTGCAACAACCTACCACAAGAAACATTTCTCTCACCACAAACCTTCACAGCCTCAGAGAGAAACACTGCACATCATCTTTTGTAGAACATCCTCCTACATACACTTCTAACAGCCAACTGTGTCAAGAATGATCTTCTTCACATCCCAAAAGAAATCCTTAACAACATCCATCCATTCAATCACCAAGATCAAACCATCTTTAAAACCAACATGGATGTAAGCATCTCAAAGAAGATCAAACTAGTTCATTTCCCATTTCAAGAAATCAGCCCATACAACATCTCCTACCAATTCTCATTAGCAACAAGGAGATAAAAGATAAAAGAAACTGTACAACTTCCACTATGAATCTTCAAGAATCATTAAACAGTAATTCAAGATCCATATCATGAAAGTAAACTTAATAAAACACATCTGAAAAATATAATGGGCCAAATACCTTTCAGATAAACTGTCAAGTAGACCAAGAGTAATCCAAGAGAAATCTCCTCACAGGTCTCTAATTGAACTCACATTCAACCAAGGTGTAGGCTTCTCAGACTTTCTGCTGAAAAACTTTAACAATATTAACAAGCAGCAACACTTCTCTCACAAGAGAAAGACAGCCTCACCTTATTCTTCATGTATCCATGAGTACTACCAACTAATCATCCCATGCTAAACTTCAACTGCATTACTGCACTATCATGAAGTATCAAGCAAATAATCAAAGCACTCAATACACAAAGAATTACCAGACCACTGTCAAAGCTCCAAACATATGAACCAGGAACTTATCATGACACCATGATCTACATATCCCCATAGGAGATACCATGCATCAAGTGACTTCTCCATTGTCTCAAGTACAATGCACAATGCCAAAACTCCAGTGCACAAACAAGAGTATACTATGACATAAAGCAAATAGACTTAAGAACAACATCACTTGTCAAGCACCACCAACACCTTAGCCAAAGACTCCAAACGTCCTCCATGGTTCCAAGATGTTGCACATCTTCAAATAATGTCCATGCAAAAGTGAAAGAACCCTTCTGCAACACTAAAGAAGACCATTCACCACCATGTGATGAATCCACAGTCACTGCTAGAGCTCCCACTGAAACGTGACACCTGAGCTTTCCAAGCATCACGACCAAATGTTTCAGGTTCCCATAACCGACTATTCGGGTACTCAATAATATCCATCCTCTCATCTCAAAACAATCACACCAATGCACAAGTGACCACAGACAAAGCCAGCTAACAAATCTGCACCATCAATGAATCAACCTCATGGATAAAGACAGTCCACATCCAAGTTATCTCACTGCAACCAATGGGTAGCTAATCCATCAACCGCATAACTCATAGATCACAACCATTGAACATGCAAAACCATTATCACATTGAAAACCGCAACACTGAGATTTCAAAGAGAATAACCACATGGGCAACATGACTCAAACACCAGATCATGCCAAATCTGATTTTCCAATCATGTCCACAATGAGCGCCATAATCAAGGAACCCACAAGAATTACCACAAGAATGCTAAGTGACAAAACACTTACCAACACTCCCATGTAGAGAAAGAATCATACCTCCTCAACACCATGCACCAAGCATGCATGCAGACCTGCAACTATCTCATCCAGCCACACCCCAAAAGGCCAGTGTCTAGACAATAGCTTAATAGCAACTCCACATGATCACAAGTTTTGCTTAACCATGTAAAGCCTGCAAAACCACAGAGCCATGCAAGTACAAATCATCCTTAGAAAGAAAACAACAGTTCAAAAGAATCCAAGCCCCTTTCAGGCCAAATTTAAACCACCACCATGTACATGCATCCGAGAAAGAGAGAAAGGCTATTTTAGAAGCTTGCAAATCATCTAATGATTATCTTCATAGCCTTCAAGCATTCGAGGTTAATAGGAAACAGTTCTTTCCAACACCAGGAACCACCACCTAGCATAAGCACTCTCTTCCATGACTGAGAAACAATCTAGGCTTCTCCATATCACCTAGGAGCCTGTCACACAGACACCAATATGAAAGCTTTACTGCTACACAGCCACAGAGTAGGAAAATCCACCGCATACTCCAAGGTTATACCTCTACTAGCCAGGAGACACAGATTACAACATGATCAACTCCCTTTTCCATCTTGACCATCCTTCAAGCTGCACGCTACCTCAAAATACCACAAGGCTTCCACTCATCAAAGGATCAATACATCAGTCCATTCCTCCATATTTCTTCCAGCCTATCAAGCTAAGAAATCTTCCCAGGAGAAATATCCAGAACCAACAACTAGAAGAAGGCTCTGATACCACTTGCAAGGAAATCTAGGAGCACATCTAGTGAAAACTCCAAACAGTAGTGCCTTCAGTAACTTTCATTTCAATTAGGTTGCCTCAAAGACACGTACAACTATGTCCAAATGCGGAACAAACATAGTTCATTTCACACATTGATCCATTTAAGAGAAACACATGTAAATTCAATAGCAAGCATTAATAGATTCTACTACACGAATCAATAGACGTAAAAGATGAAACAGAAAACCAAAACACAAAGATTTACGTGGGGAAAATCCTTTCAAATAAAAAACCCCACACTCCAAAGTTCGAGCCATTGTATTATTCAGCAACAAAATGGTTACAATACAATTTCAGGCTCTTAGCCTTTTCAGAGATTACACCTTGTTCATTCTGGATACAACTGGTAGCAACAGATATCCGTGTACAGTTTCTGATCACCCTCTCAAACTAAACAACCTTCGCACTGTTACAATATCATCACATATACAGTGCAGATCAACTTAAGAGAAATCAGAAACATGCTTCTTGATCAAGAGCTCTCTCTTCTCCTCTATTTAGGCCCCCAACCATTCTACCAGCCTCATGACCTTTTTTACTGTTAGCTCATTTTTCCTTCTCTTCGGATTTGGCTCTATGAAATGGTTTGTTTCCAACTGTCGAATCATCCAGCTCAGAAACGGTTCACATTTTTCTTTCTCTGATTTGTCCACATCACACCACATTGGACAGTCTTCACTCGGTCAATAGCGATCAACTTGTGTCGCATGTCGGTGAGACACTAGAAGTGTCTCCCCGATGCCACAAGACTCGATTACACGTCGCCAAGAGTCATCTCCATTGGCAAGAGGTTCCACCGAGCTCACAAGTTACATCGACCTCAACATGCACATCGGTGAGACTATCACTATCACCAGGAGATCACATCGAGTCTTCAAGTCATGTCGAAACCCATTGTATTCCTATCCGCATCCATCTATTGGCAAGACTATCATCTTTCGCCAAGACGTCACAACGATCTTCATGTTATACCAATCTCTGAACAATCGCCAAGAGTCATGCCGAAATCCAAGAAGCATCGGCCAAACCATCGCTAATCAGCGAGAGGTCATACCGAAGTCAAAGAGTCATAATGACAATAGGATTCCCATCGACAAGACAAACACCTTTCACCAAGACATCACCCCGCAAGTTCTAAGTCACCCCAAGTCTATCTTGTCGGCCAAACTTACCGCTTTCGCCAAGACTTCATACCGAACCCTTTAAGTCACATCGATGTGTTCCACTGTCAGCGAGAGAATCAACCTTTAGCAAGACGTCTTACCAAGGCTTCCATGTTATCTCGAAACAATTGTTTGCCAAGAGTCACACCGAACCAATGACCCCACATGTTGTTGGCGAGACTTCCGATATTCGATGAGACATCATATCCAAACAAGTCTTTCAGCCAAGGGTCTCCCCGATGTCTTCGAGTGTTACATTGTCGCCAAGACAATCCTTCATCGCTGAGACTTCTCACTGAGATCCTCAAGTTACTCTGAGTCGGTGAGACATATTTCTATTGGTAAGACTTCTTACTGATCACCCAAGGGTTTCCCCGAAAGCTCCAACATTATCACCAAGACATGTTACTTTCAGTAAGATTTCTCACTGAGCCGTCATAGGTTATACCAATGACTTCAATGCATATCCCTATCAGCAAGACTTTCCAATGTTGCTGGGACTTCTTCTCGAGTATTGAAGTCACTCTGAAGCCCCTGGTCGCTATGAGTCTCCCTGATGCCCGATTGTATGGCCTGTCGGCCAGAGATCTCCATGCGGTGAGAGGTTACAACGACAGCTTTATGTCACAGCGATAGACTCCATAGTGAATGCATTCGGCAAGACTTTTGCAAGGTCACAGCAACCATAATATTTCACAAGGTTCCCAAACTGCCAATCGGCCAGACCAAAGAAATGTCACACCGACTTTGCTCTTCCAGAGGTTCCAGCTTGTGAGACTGAGGCAACAATTCCAACAGATATTGAATCAGAGATGAAGGAAAATTTTCTTGAGAAGGTGTATGTTCTTGCTACAAGAAAATGGTATGTTCCCACCTCTGACTCTGACTCAAAGGGTGTATTTGTTGCACATAAAACCAAAAGAACCCCAAACAACCCAAACAATGAGGGTTTTGAATACACATGAGGTTGTGATCAGAATTTAGGGGATGAAGAAATATTTTTAGAAGAAAGGAATGTTAGGAAATAGTTGGAGGAAGTATTAGAGAGAATTAAGCAATTAGAAGAACAAGTGAAAACTTATGAACAAAGGGATAAAGAGAGGGAGATGAAGATTCAAGAGATGGAGGAGAAACTACAAACATACGAACATGGGGCTAAATTGGACCTATTGGCACAAATTTCCATAATTAAAATAGGGGATACATAGCTTGTAGCAGAGAACATCAAACCCCCTCCTATAAAGACTCCAACTCATCACACAACTCTATCCCTTGGGTATTAGTTACAAAAAATTGTTGATGAATTTTCACAAGAGAAGGAAAAATGGAGAAAAGAAAAAGAAACCCTAATTACAAAGCATACCAAAGTGCTAGAGGGGAAGGATGTTAAGTTGAACAAGTTAGTAGTCAAAGTGGAGGAGGTGATAGATAAACCTGCCCAAATCATTATATGCAAACCCCCAAGAACTTATGCATTGTTTTTGCAAGAAAATTTTCTAAGTTTTCAGATTAGCAGGCTAATAAGTAACCATTCAGTTGGAATGAGTGGGAAATATGAATTTCTTAATGATTTTGCTGACTCTACACTAGATGAACAAGATTAGCTTTGTGAGTACTATTTGCACAATTATATAGTGCCTGAGGAAATAGAGTGGAACCCCTTAATGTTTGTGAGGGATTTACAGGTCAAAGCACTAGCATCCTACTTTTGGAATGAAGGTTTCAAGGGTGAAATTATGGAGGAATATGAGGAGAGAGAGAACTCTATTGCTTTCCCAATCAAGAAGGAATCAAATGACTCTGATGCCATCATAGATGAATGGTTACAACTTCTGAGGAACAAAGGACCAGGAGGAAAGATGATGAAGTTGAGGATGCAAGACTATAATAGGATGCATACATTGGCAGTTGGATTGGTTCATCACAGTTATAAGTATGTACAATAGAGATGGGATAGTTTGACTCTGAAACTACAAAAGAAAGAGCCACATTCAGTATACAACTTCCTAGCTATGCTTGAAAGGGTACGCAGGTATATGGATATTGTTGGTAACCTTGCACTTAAATGACTTCCATTAACATTCCAACCACCTATCCTTCTTTATCTAGTACCACATTGGATAGGGGATGAGATGGAGGAATGTGAGTAGATTGAACTTACGAGGATGAAGAAGCTTTCATGTTACAAGGGATTCTACCTGAAGCAAATCAAAGGAGTAAATACTATCGTGGACCTTAGGGTGATTACACTGCACTATAATTTGTCTTCCTAGTTCATTTGCTTAAGGGCAAGCAAAAGGATAGTTGGGGGGAGTGATGAGCCCATTTATTAGCTATTTTTTTGTTATCTTTAAACTGCTTATAAGAAATTCCTAAGACAATTATTCCTATAATATGCCATCCTTTATGATTATCATGCAAAACTTGAACTTGGTTAAAGTATATGGAAATGCAGTTATGATATAATGGTGTTGTTTGATTTATATATGTGAATATGTATGCATTATGATTGATATATGTGTTTAATCATGGTAGTTAGTATTTTGTATGTGTTTTATGGACTAATCCCTTGATCCAAGAGGATCCAAAAGAGCCTAAAATTCCAGTCTTAGAATCTCTCTAAACTGGTGTCATTATGTAGAGCTCGCCGACATGAACTCGACGCAACTCGAACGGGCTCAAAAGGAGTCTGTATGCAAAAGTTGTGATTGGTCAAAGTTCTAGTTAATTGGTGAATTATAGGGCTCAGAAAAAGGTTGAAAATTTAAGTTATCAAATGTGGTCAAATTGGGTGTCGTTGTGAAGAGCTCAACGAGAGCTTTCCAACGCAACTTGTTTCACAAAAATCAGAGTTTGTATGGAAAAGTTATGGAAGGTCAAAGATCGGGTCAAAATTGCATAATGACGTAAGCACCCAGTCATCATCTAGTCAACACAACAGCCAATCAGCCCTTGACACTCATCGTCATCTCACCTCTCCACGTGGCAGGCCATTATTGGAAAAAGGTGGCATATTATTGTTTTATATAAAATTATATATATATATATATATATAAGAGGAGAGGTGGGCCCTCCCTCTTTAAAGGAGAAGGCTCCCCTTTAAATAGCCACTTTAAATCCCATGTTATTTAAAAAAAAAAAAATCACTTCCCTTTTTTTAAAATGTGGCTCTCCTTAATAAATGGGATTTCCCATTAAAATCAAAGCCCTCCTATAAAATGGGATCACCATTTAAATTTTAAATTCAACCCTATTATTAGGTGGTAATCCCTATTTTAAGGGATTTAAAACCCTTTATTAAAAACAAATTCATTTTTAAAACCCTATATTAAAGAAGACCCCTAATAAAAAGGGATGAATTTTTATCAATGGGATAATTTCAAGTTTATTAAAAAGGGGTTAGTTCAATTTGTAAGGCTTATAAAATACAAGCCAAAGATGGGTTATTTTCGAGAAAATTGTTCTTTTATTTTGAAGGGATGATAATTAACCCAGGAGATTTATTTGTAATAAGGGGATGATTTTAGAGACTTTTATGTAGATTGGGATGATTTGTAAAATATTATGGTTAACACCATAATGGGCAAATGTTTTTGTATATAAAAGGGGTGAGTTTGGGTATTTAGCTAAGGGGTTTTTTAGCTAAGTATTTTGTAACTAATTTTTGGGGAGTTTTCTATGCTCTTAGTGAAAGGTGGAGAGTTAGAGTTTTTTTTTAAGAGAAAATTACAAGGTGTTTGCATACACCAAAAAAATTATAAAAGAGTGAGATTGTGGAGAGATTATTGCAGGTTCTTGGAGCTTGGGTATTGTAACAAAGCATAATTTTGCTCGGAAATATCAATAAAGCGGTCCTAGCATTGAGAAGCGAACCCGGAGACATAGTCCACATTGGACGAACTCCATTATCAATTTGTGCATTGTGATCCTTCTATTTCTTTGTCTCATTCTTCTCTCTTCTGTTTCAATTTCTCTCTAGTTCAATTCAATTTATTTTTCAATTAATGGTTTTAAAGTGTACCTTATTGTAATTTCAACAGTTAAAAAGCATAATCATGCAATTCTGCATTAGATCGGGAAATTATTGTAATTAGATTTAATTTACAAGTTAATTTTGTAAACTCTAATTACAGATCATCCCGTGTAGCCTAAGAAGATACTCTAGCCTACAACATATGTAGAATGCAACCCGCAGCTGAAGGAGTTCCTAGACAGCGAAATAGGGGATGTTCCTAAATACATTGAATGCAATAACTACATGGAGACTCCTAATGAAGACAATTGTGTATCATTATGACAACAATAAAGGAATTGAAGAAGGAGAACCCTATTATCTTTAGGATTCTGGTGTAATTGATCTTATGTTCCATATTTCAGTTTTGTTATTGTAGAGTTCTAATCCTATTTGGATTCTTATTTCTTTTCAATTATAGTTAGGATAGCTAAATCTTAATTACGCTTTGATATCTAGGAGAGTTGTGATTAATGATTTCAGTTTAGAGTTGTGTTCTGAATAAACTCCCTTGTGCATGTATATAGTCGATGGTTGAGTCTTTAGATATGAGTTGATTAATCTTTCATTTGTGGATTTGGTTATCAAACACTTTCCAATTTTTAGTTGTTATTAAGTAGACATGTTGATTGTTCAAACATGGTTTTTCTGAATGTAATCTTTGAACAATATTTCATGTGATATTTTGAAATGTGTCATGAATGATCTTGAGTTAATGTGGTTGAGTTGAATATGAGGATTTATATTTGGTTTAGTTTAGTGGAGATAACCACCTAAGAAAGGGCCACTCAGGTACTACTCTTCACTTCATTTATAGTTTTATTTATGTTAAGTAGTTACTTCTTAATTATAGAGTAAGTTAAGATAGTTCTCATATCAAGTTATCCACAATTGTTTTTCATGTTTATAATTGCATTCATCTAATCTAGAGTACTCTAGAGTGTAGAATAGGTTCAGTAATAGTTTCCAATTAGTTTCAACATTTTACCTATTAATAGTAGTTCAGTCACAAACTATGTTGTGGGTACTTGTAACCAAAGCACCAACTTGATTTCCTTCACTATTATGTTTTTTTATGATTTTCCAACAACCATAATACCTTCATTAGGATAATTTAGGTAACCTCAAGTCTTTGAAAGAACATATAGAGCCAACACCATCACAAGCCTACTAGCCTTAGTTGATGATCTAATGAAAGTCTTTTCAATGTCAAGTGGACTGTTCAACCAAGTTTTCCCTTGAATTGGGTGATTGCCACCAAGTTTATTAGGCATTAGAATAGAATCTACATTAAGTATGAGCTACAAATGTATAGGAAGAAGTTGTAGATTGCAAGAATCTTGTGTAAAGGTCCAACAAGTCAATAGTGACTAGAACCCCGCGAATAGAATGAAGAGATGGGCTAGCCAAAGTCATGTAAATGATGGGTCTCTTAGGCCTTTGAGGAGATACAAAGACTATAACTACATTCATAAACTCTTTGACTTGGGAAGAAGAAGATGGTAGTGTTGAATAAGTTTGTTTAGGAGATCTATAGATAGAAGGAGATGTGTCTAAGAAGTCATCTAGGGCATCAGCCAACATATCAAAATATTCTTTAGAGAAAGCATTATCAAAAGCATTAAAACTTTGAAGAAAAAGATCTAACATGATAATTTTCATGCCGGGTTCACCAAAATGTAATGGAGGGTATTCGCTACTCCTGAGTCTCTAAGACAAGGAAGAGTCTACAAGGAGTGAAGAGCCCTCGATTACTTCAAAGTACAAGCTCAAGTGATAGAATGCAAGATGAAAGAGACTTAAAAAATGTGATTAAATAAAATACTAAGCTATGAAGGGAAAATTGAAAATTAACAAAATTTGGTAAAAGATTACAGAATATAAATTACAAAAACAAAAAGACGAGAACTCATATTTTTCCCTAAGGATAGAGTTGCGATCAACAAACGTCAGCATGCCACATGAACATCTCCATGTTGCACTGTCGCCCCTATCAAACCAGAAGCTAAAAACTAGAAATATGCAACAACCCAGCTCTTTGAATATGGAAACCTACACACACAAACAAGGAAAAGTGTTGGGGTTGTTTTAGAGCTTGCCTTAGTCAAACCCCCATTTTCGTGTTTTCACCTCCATGGATAGAAAAACAGATAGAAAATAGATGAGATGTGAAATGAAATAGATGAGACGTGTGACAAAGGAAAAACCCCACTATGGAGGAGAACCCGTATCATAGACAAAATAGATGAGACAAGTATATTTGTAAATAGATAAGACAAGACAAAGAAACAAGAGAGTGTTACCAACAATCCATGGCTCCCTCTTGGTTTGATAGATGAGATGTTGTATGCTTGCAAGAGAGCCTTGATTTTTGATGAGACATGAATCCGACAGAGCTTTGCTATAGAGAAGAGATGTAGAAGAGAACAGAGAAAGAGAGCAAGTTGGAGTGAGAAGTGAGAATGAATGAGAATAGAAGTGAGAAATGGAGTTTTGTGAGGTTGCATGGGTAGGAAGAGAGTCATTACATGCGAATTATGCCACAATGGCATGTGTCATGGGAAATTTTTGCAAGATTCCCTTATTCAAACCCAAAAAGTTTGAGGACGCTTACGTACCTCATGGATGTTCGCATGTCACGAATGCATTCAACTCAAAACTTTGCAAGAAATGATGTGGCAAACTGCTAACGCTTCATCATTTTTCCTTATGGAGTTGAAATCATGAAATTTTGACTCATAAGGATTTTTTTCATAAATACGGTGATGCGTTATAAATGCAACGAGCTAAATGCTCAAGTGTGAAATTTCCACAAGGTGCAATTTTATGACACTACAAAACCTAAGGTAGATAATAACATGAGTGCATTATAACTTGTTCACGTTATTGTTTACCTTGGGAATTTCCAACCCTTAAGGTTAGATTTTCCTTAGGTATCCAACCCAAAGGGTTGAATTGACATTTCAACATCCAAAGACACGTTTTTTTAAATTGTAAAAAAAATGACACAATCTCAAGCGTGATCTCCATCAGGTTTGCATGTTTTTCAATATTAAGAAAAAAGTGACACAATAACACTAAGCTCTCTCTTAGCTTTCTAACTGTGTAGTTTTTTTCATGTTTCAAATAAAGTTAAGGTTTTGATTTTTAATTTCTTTTGTTAATGTCTCCATTTTTCGTTAAAACTTGTGTATGGTATTTTTGGTTTCATTTTTTAGTCATTTGTCGAAATTTCAAATAAATTTCATTTTTAAAAACTAGACTCTATTCTATATATAGTAAAAAAAATTGATTTTTGATTAGTTTCCTCTAAAATTTGGGGGTAGCACGCTCAATTTTTTTTTTTTAGGATGTGTCCACTTTGAAAATTAGTAAAAAATCATATATTCATTAAAAAATTAGTAGAAAAATTAGGCATAATTTACATGGTGTTAGCTAATTTCTAATTGAAACAAATTTTTAAATACTAAAAAATAGTTAACATTTTAGGGGTAGCATTGTAGATGCTATGTTATATTTTTTTAACAAAAACAAGAGCACTTTGTGTGCTCTCTCTTTTTTAACCCCTTAATCTCCACCATTTTTTTAAAAAGTTAGTAGGCACTAATACTCTTACTCTTGTCACAACTTCAAATTTTGAGCATAACTATCTTCAAATTTTCATCCAAGACCAATCTTTCCTAATTTTAGGAAAAAAGTGGCCACTTAAGACCCCATTTTAGTCCCCCATTTCTATGCACTTACCCTTAAGGTTATTCATTGGAAAAAAAAACAGTGTGTTTTGTGATACATCCATGGTACAGTGGCATATGGCTCGTAATAGAAGTAGAATTTGCATATTTTCTTTGTGGATACATGGATGTAGACTATGCAGGTTCCGTAGATGATAAGAAGTCTACTTTAGGCTTCATTTTCCTTTTGAGGTCTAGTCCAATATGTTGGGGGAGCAAAAAGTAGACCACTGTTGCTCACTTTTCCATAAGGCAAAATATTGTATTGTGGGTGGAGTTGTTTGTGAGGCAATATGCTTACGTTGCATTTTGGCAGGTCCTACCACTTTGTTTTCCAACAATCAGAGTGTGTTGAAGCTTGTTCATAATCTTATTTTTCATGAGTGTATGAAACATATTGAGGTTCAATGTCACTATATTGGTGAGTGTGTTCAACAATAGAATATCTAGTTGTGAAGTCTGAAGCTTTTCAAACTTTCTTGATTTGTTCTTTTAGGCATGTGATGTAATAAGGGGGGGATTTGTTAACTATTTATTACATACATTTATTGACGTTGATTGCTACCTCATAACCAACTATTGATTGTTGGTCGTTGATTGATTGTTTAATTGACTACTTCATGTTCTTTATATTACCTGCTCATAATGCATAATAAAATACTTCTTACTCATTGTTTTCTTTGATTTAATACTTCTTACCTTCTTTTTCTCTCCTTTTTATGATTTTTCCATTACATGTTCCTTCCCTTCAATCTGGTGATCTAGTGACTACCTTTGAGTTAGCACTTGTGCTTGATTACCTCATAGTCGACCATTTGACTAGACTTGCCTTAGGTTTAATTCTCTTTTCACTCACCCTTTTGCTACAACCAACTTCCTCCGTTCCAACTCCATACTTTGGCCCACGCTACTTTTCATTACGTGTGCAATGCACTTCCACTCTTGCACATGCTTTTCCTCTGGATAATCAAATTTTATTTTGCATCCTTCCTACGTTCGCCGAATCCCCATCTCAACGCCACCTGGCACTAGTGGACGGTAGTGAAAATTATAAAATGCGTAAAATCCCCCAATCACATCACAAGCCTTATTTTTATCATGTAAAATTGGCTCAGAAGTTTCGTGTTTTGGTAACTACGGAGAAGGGTAGAAATGGTCGATGGATGCCACGTGGTTTGGTCCGACGCGTTCCAGCAAATAAATTTTTTATTATATTTAGAAATCCTTCAATATTCCGTCTTTATATGCCCGTTGGGAGTGCATAAGGGCGTCCATTCAATCCTTCACTCGCTACACCTGTTTTTTTCTCTCGGTCATCTGTGTTTCAAAATGGCAAGTAAGCCTGAAGAATTAACCTTAAGTGCCCTGCTTGTTAAAGCGGCAGAAGAATTCCCCAATCAGAAAGCGATTATTGTGTCTGGAAAGTTTGAGTTATTACATTCAGAGCTCCAAAGGATCGTCAATACATGCGCTGCCCAGCTCCGAAACTCTGGTATTTCGCCGGGAGATGTCGTTGCCCTCTCTTTCTCAAATTCAATCGAGGTAATTATTGCTCTGTGGTGATTTTCGATGAATGCAATCTATTTTCTTGTATCTGATAGAATTTGTGTTTGCAGATTGTGATATTGTTCATGGCCGTCATTAGGGCGAGAGGCGTGGCGGCTCCGCTGAACGCGGCGTACACAGCAGAGGAATTCGAGTTTTATTTGCAAGACTCGAGATCGAAGCTCCTGCTGCTGCCCTCCACGGGAAACGCAGCAGCGGAGGCCGCTGCCGTGAATCTCAAGTTACACACAGCCGGTGCTCGCTTCTGCACCTCACCGGACGGAAACAGAGTCGTCGAATTTCTGCCTAAGTCGGTCGGTTTGAAAATTTCCAGCATCGCGGAGGCGGAGTCCATTTCCTTTGAAAACAAGGAAGATGACCTGGCGCTGTTCCTGCACACGTCGGGGACCACCAGCCGCCCCAAGGGAGTGCCTTTAACTCAGCTGAACCTGGCAGTGTCCACGCAGCACATCAAAGAGACCTACGACCTCTGCCCGTCGGACACCACCGTCATCACGTTACCACTGTTCCATGTCCATGGCCTCGTCGCGGCTCTGCTATCATCGCTGGTTTCAGGCGCAACGGTTGTGCTACCCGCGGCGGGGCGCTTCTCTGCCTCCACCTTCTGGAACGACATGAAGACCTACGGAGCCACCTGGTACACGGCGGTGCCCACGATTCATCAAATACTCCTCGACCGCCACTCTGCCAAACCGGAGGGCGAGTACCCGAAGCTCCGATTTATAAGAAGCTGCAGCGCTTCTCTGGCTCCGGTGATCCTGGAGCACCTGGAGAGTGCGTTCGGGGCGCCGGTTCTTGAAGCCTATGCAATGACGGAAGCGTCACATCAGATGACATCGAACCCTTTGCCGCACCGTGGGCAGCGCAAACCGGGATCGGTGGGCAAACCCACCGGCTTAGAAGTGGGCATTCTGGACGAAAGTGGCGTACCCCAACCGCAGGGCAGCAGCGGCGAGGTTTGCATACGTGGTTTGAACGTTACCAAGGGATATCAGAACAATCCCGAAGCCAATAAAACCGCTTTCCAGTTCGGATGGTTCCACACCGGCGATCTCGGTTATCTCGACGAGGAAGGTTATCTCTTCTTGATCGGTAGAAGCAAGGAGCTCATCAACCGCGGAGGTATTCTTTTACTGCTTTTTGTTATGTCCATACAGTCCTAGCCAGCTCATCAACCGCGGAGGTATTCTTTTATTGCTTTTTAGTATGTCCATATAGTCCTAGCCATCCATTTTTCAGAGTCTGAGAAATTAAGTTTTGACACCAACGATTTTTTCAGGGGAGAAAATATCGCCGTCTGAAGTAGATGCTGTGCTGTTATCCCACCCGGCGGTTTCACAAGCCGTGGCGTTTGGGGTTCCCAATGAAAAATACGGCGAAGAGGTATTCTTCACTAGCTTACTTCCCAATTATTTACGAAACTAGGGTTTTCTTTTTGGGGGTGGATTTTGATTTTTATATGTTAGTGTAGTTAAAACCCTAGGATTTCGTGTGATGCAGATAAATGCCGCAGTGGTTCCTCATGAAAACATGACGGTGACTGAAGAAGATATAATTACACACTGTAAAAAGAATTTGGCCACATTCAAAATTCCCAAGAAGGTTTACGTGACGGACTCGCTGCCTAAAACGGCAAGTGGTAAAATCCAGCGACGGGTAATGGCTGAGCATTTCGGGGCGGCCGTTCGGGCCAGGATGGGCGCCTAATTCTAATTTATTCCTCTTTTCCTATGGATTGTATTACAACATACAGTGTATGCTCCTTTCAGAATTTTTTTTAAAATGTCGCAGGGAAATCCGAAGTTGCTACTTTGGGAACCTGTCTCTTATATTACTCATACTTTGTAACTCCGCCGGAAATTTATGTTCTTCTTTTTAAGGAAAATAAATAAATAAAACATGATGTACAGTAATAAGTTTGCTATTCTGATGGAACGTTATTTGTTTTTTTTCGGGTTAAATAAGAAAAAGATTATTGTCCGTTGCACATTCACGATTACGACGTGCTGTAAAAGAACAGCTGTCCTTTCAACTGAATATTCTCTGGATATTCTTTGTAGGTTTTTTAATTATTTCATGACAAGGTATTCTAGCAACAAATTGGGATAGTTGATGAGTGTGTTGTTGGGCAAGTTGGACAAGGGTGGGTCTGATTGGATTTGGTGATGGGTCTTGAAGATCTATGAAATTATTGGGGGTGATGTAATGCAAATCGTGATATTTAGTGCAACTGGTGATATTTAAGGGGAGTGTGAGTTATATTAATTTTATATAAAATTATTGGTGGTGATGTAATGCAAGTGGTGACATTTAAAGGGAGTGTGGGTTATTGGTTGCATATTTTAATGTAAAACCAATAAACTTACAATTAATGGTGGGTATAGAAGTAGGCTTGAGTCGGCCTCATAGCGGGTAGGTTTAATATCTAATAAACTTACAATTAATATCCAATTGCAAAACACTTTCATCCATAAAATACTCAAACTGGCAAATCATGTGATGCCACATCAACACACCAATAATACATGACTTAGTGACCCACTATTGGTCTCCCCTTTTTTTTGGGCCGTTTTGGATACCTTGACAAAAAGCATGCTATTGTGGCGTCATATTTGATGATGTGGCCTTGAAACCAATTTTTATAAGTAGGAGACTTGCCAAATACGCTGCTTACAAATTTGGGAGTGATTTGAATTTTTCACAAAAGACTTTTAGAAGTGTGAAGTTAGCATGGCCCACTATAGGCCCCTCTCCCTTATACTACAATTTTTGACGGTACAATGAATCGTAGTCTTTTGTTGATTTTATAGATAAAAACTATTTTACAATTGAATATAACAGCTTTGGGGCCCAAGGTTCACTACTTCCGTTCCCACTATGCGACCTCGGGACGACCCCTCTCCCCTAGGGACTTTCAAGGCGAGTAGTTCATAGAATTGTTGAAAAACAAGGATAATATTGACTTTTTAGACAACTAAAAAGTTGGGTCGTTGAAAAAATGGACAACAGGGACTTTCAAGATATAACCATAGAATTATAATTACACAATCAAAATATTTGAACTGTTGGAAAACATTGACAATAAAGACTTTCAAAACAACCATAGATTTATAATTAATCAAAAGAAAGTTGTCATGCCAAGATTTTCTGTAAAAAACCAAAATATAAAAACAAATAAAACACCTATAACTCAATTAGCACGCTTTGGATAAAAAATAAGCTTTTTTTAATCAAATAAGAAACAATACTCTTCACAGAAATTGATTTTATAAAGCGTGTCCCCACTTAATTAGAAAGTGGAAATAGTATAGATTTCATTACGAATTTGCACGATCTTAACAAATTTAACTTAGGTTTGTGTGCTGTACAGCGCGTCTAATACTGTTATTTGTAGTTTAATATTTTTTTTTGCTTAAATTAATTGAAAATTGTTTTAGTTTTATGTATTTTTAATTAATGAAAGGAAGATTAGAATAGGGCTCCACCCTTCTTCTTATTCGATCAAGAAGTCAATTTCAAAAGAAAAAAACTATTATTGTTTGCCCTGCGCCCACATCTTGACTTTGATGACGAATGAATGTATTTATCTTTTTATTTAATATGATTAGAATTTCATTAGGTTGTATCATATGAAAGGATAATTTTTTAAACCCAATGAAAGGGTAACTTTCTCTTAAGGGACAATTATTTTGATTTATTTGAGAAAAATTGGTGGTTTTGGACTTCAGATCCTAGGTGTACAAATAATCAACTTTATTAGTTCAGTGATAAGGATAGATGGGTATCTTTTTGTTTAGGTTGTTGAAGTATCATCATCATAAACTTTGTATTCAATCAGATTTGATTTTTGATAGATTCTTTATAAATGATTCAAATTCATCAATAAATCTAAGAATCATTAAATTTCATCAATAAAATATATTTTGACATTTAAAAATTTGTTTTGACGCACAGTCTCTTCATTTAAAAATTCTACACAGTTTCAATTCAGAAATTTTTAGCAAGATATTATCATAGATGGTAGAAACTTGATGCTATTAGTTAACACACTCTCTTGTTAAATTTAAGCCCTATAATTGCTCCAACATTTCATAAAAGTTAACTCTATTTATGAATGCTATATATTAAGATTAAATATAATCATTTATGTTCAAAAAAGTGATTTTGAATGTGCAATTTAGAGGACACTAGAGGGGGTGTTTAGTATAAGTGAGATGAATTTTTTTTTTAGGAACATATAAATATGACATGAAGTATATTTAGAAGTACTATTTAAAATCACTTTAAAATACAGTTATATTTATAAATTATAGAATTATGACCTCTTATCATATGAGAAAGAGTGTGAGAATATATATTCAAGTCTACAATAATATATGTATTTATTGTAACTTTCAATTAATGTTTTAAAAAAAATTAACTTCTATATATATAATTTAAAAGTATTTATTTTTTTCATTGCTTTAAATCTGGTTTAGGTTTCTATGTTTAATATATAAGTTAATCAAATGGGACCCAGAGTGAACATTTTCAAAATAATGTTTTAACTATTATTGAAGTCCATTCTTTAATACTCATATTTTAATTCAATAAATACCAACAATGTTTAGATTTAAAATGTTAAGTTTAGTTAATAGTTAATTAACCGTCAATGAACAGAAATCAGCACTGTAACCGCCTTAACGTTCGCACTGCACGGAATTTCCTGACCCGAAAAAGAATACGATGCCCAACGTATACACATTGTCATATTGCATGGGGTATTTCTTAGAATATGTGCTACAAATGAATTTTCTGATTAGCACTGTGGTCACATATGGCTAGCAGACTCCCCAATGAAAATATGGAAGGGGAAGTGTGCTTTTTTGTTTTCTTTTGTCAGTAACAATTTGTCATCATCCAATTTGTCTCAAGACTTTAAAGAGAATTTTGAAGGTGGGGATTGTTTTGTCAAAGAGTAATGAATGTTACAAGATATTATTAAAGATCACATATCAAGAAAGGTTGATTATGAATATAGTAAATTTTTTCATAGGGATTTTTTTTTTTTTTTTTAAAGAAGATTTCGAATGCGTTGTGTTTTCAACGGTCTTAATAAAAATTCAAGGTTTGATTTTTATTAATAAAGGTTTAATTAAATGTTTTTTAAAGGGGAAGAATGTTGTCTCTATCTTCGGATGGTGTTTCATAGTGTTGCTTAACACCTCTTATAAAATTATTGTGAAAGCTTTAGTTGCAAGAATCAAACCAACCAGTGGCTAAAGGGATAGTTAGATCTGAACAAACAAGGTTTCTAAAGGGAAGATATATTCTTGACAATTTAATTTTGGCTTGAGAAACTTGTGAATGGGCGCAACAATCAGGTCAGGATGCTTTGTTGATAAAGCTGGATTTCGATAAAGCCTGTGATAGAATGCGATGGAGATTTATTATCAAAATGTTGCAATGGGGGTTTTGGTCACAAAATATGCAAACATGTTCAAATGTTGTTTCAAGATGTGAATGCTCAATTGATGATCAATAATTCATTGGTGATATCAAGTTTCCATAATCCATAATGTTATGGTAAGTGATTTATGGATTCGATTGTGTGTGAATTTTTTTGCATCAATCGAATCCAGAAATCACTTACCAATAATTCATTGACTAACACATTCCCCTTACAATGCTCCATCTAACAAGGTTGACCTCTATCACAATTTCTCTATGTGCTTGTTGTTGATGCTCTTGGTTATTTGCTACAAAGCTTTAATCAAATGAATTTGATCAAAGTATTTTTATTCCAGACAATGCAGTGGTGATTAATTCCCACTTTCCTTATGACAGCGTGTTTTTTGTTCAAAATTTTGAAACAGAAATAAGTAATGTCTTGGCAATCCTAAATCTGTACTGTTTTGTCTCGGGTTCAAAGCTTGCTCATCACAAAACCAAATTTCTCATGATTCATTATGATTAGGTCCCACACTAGAATCCCAAAGAATGGAAGCAAATTAGGCATGGGAAGATTACCTAATACTTGGGCATACCTTTTGGTTTGGGGTTACTTTGTCTAATATGTGGAAGTGGTTCTTAGCCAAACTGAAAAGAAAAATCTTTAATTGGGAGAATACATTTCTTTCCCTGGTTGGAAAAATCCAAGTGGTAAACAGGGTATTCTTAGCTTCTCATGTTTACTTCTCCTCTTGTTGGATGCCCTCCAAAAAGGGATATGATGACTTAAATAAAATTATTTGACAATTTTTTGTGGATTAATTGGGAAGGGAAAACTAGTTTTAGATCATTATCTTGGCTACAATGTATACAACCTAAAAATAAAGGGGGATTGGGTCTTTTGGATCCTAAGACTCAAGGGAACTGCTTAAAAGCTAAATGGATAATTAGAGTTGTCTTAGGAGAGGAACAATGGAAAATCTTGGTTCGTCACCACATTATTCTTGCTTCTATGAATAAAAAGTGGCAAGGTGTTGGGTGGCTAGATAAAATTCTTCTTGCTCCATTCTTTCGTATTAAAGCTTCATTCACTTTGCAATCTATTCGGAAGGCATGGCAACAAGTGCAAATTTTTAATGTGGAAGAACTCCTTGCAACATGGTTTTAGCTTCACGACTTCATCTATTTGGTGGAATAGACTAATACAATATCACAGACAACCATTGGCTCTTACCTTCCCTAAAAAAGCTCATTATCTTTTCAAGAAAGGTGTGCAATAGTTTGGTGATATGTGGGACTTCAATTCCCTTGATTGGGTGAATTGGTAAAGCTCCAAAAAATTATTTAGTTTAAATACTAGGTTCAATGGTTTTGTGACATTTGTGAAATCATTAGTTCCTATGGATCTTCTTATGAAATTTTGCACACCTCTATGATGCAATCTCTTCAAAGATTTACTATGGCTTGAGAAATATCCATTTTTTATTTTCCTTTAAAGAAGATTTATTTAAAACTCCTCCTAAGTATGAAACTAAACCCAAGACTTAATATAAAATGGAGGTTTAGATTTCGAGAAAAGAAATGGAGGAACCTTAGTGCTCAAATTTGGAGGTCTAGAGAAGCAAATGCTCAAATTCTAGGATGGATAGTTTTGCACCATAAATTCCCAGTAGGGGATAGAATGAAATATTTAAAGATTTAGCTAGCCAAGTGTCATTTTTCCCATCATACTAAAGCTTAAAACATATTTTTTGGGACTAATTTTGGGCTAAAAAAATGGAATGCTATATTTGACTTTTTCCTTGCTATATTTTAGCATGTGTTGGCGTTGGAAAGAAGCAGTGTTGGGTGTTGGGCTTCATAAGGATGTGGTTGTTGATGCTATGAGACATGCTATTTTGCTTCATATTTGGAAAAGTAGATGCTTACCTATGTTTTCTAATCATATTACTCATCAGAAAGTAGAAATGCTATAGTTTTACTTTGACATCATAGTACAACTTGTCTCTTCATGTTTTTAGTTGAGAGGGGATGCTAAATACAACATGCTTTTGGAAGAGGTCAAATACCAATTTTTGCAACTTCATGAAGGGACATCTATTGTTCTAGATAGCTCCAAAGCTTGTTTAAATTTCAAGTATAAATGTTTCAGTTGTTGATTCCTAATATATGTGGTTGGTTCAACCAGTTGGGCCATTTGAGTTGTTTTAGAAAGAGTGTTGAAACTTCAAGTATTTATGTTTCTATTGTTATTGTTATGTATGTGGTTGGTTCAATCAACAGGGACAATTGTTGTTACTCTTATTAGAATGGTTGTATGTCAATTTCATAGTCTAGTCCTTGGTTGTCTCGATTGTGCTGCAATATGTTATTCGGTTTGTTTTGTTATTCTCTTCCTATGTTGTCTCGTTTTGGACTGCTTATTCTTTTCTTTGTATTTCAATTGTTCAATATTAAAAAAACAGTTACTGAATACGTATATTAATAAGAAATATTTTTCTATTTTTCAAGAAATGGTGGGGATCTCCACACCTCAAATTGTGCATATATTGCTTTCATTCCTTCCAAGTTTGTCTTGTTATGTTATTCTTGTAGAAAGGCATGTGCTCAAATTAATTGAAGGGCTTGTTATTGATGGGCATTGTTATGAAGAAATGAAAGGTATTAGCAAGGTCACTACACAATCAATTGAGGTAGTTATTCAAGTCAATGCAAGTGTAAGAACCAAGAAAGTTTAAGTACAATGACAGTGGAAAAAATATGATATGGAAAGAGCTCTTCAAGAATGGATTTTCAACCATGGGTGCAAAAAAAGGGAATCCCTACTAACACACTGACCATCTAGCTGGCTGGTCTAACTTCCACTTCAAAGAAAGTTCTTTCTATAATCTTATATTTAAAGGAAAAGGTAAATATTGTGAAATGGTGTAAAGAAATGTCTATAATGGGATATGGGCTTGAGATTATCAATCTCAAGATATAAGTTGCATAAATCTTCTAGACACTATCAAACCCATTTAAGGATAAGCTCCCTAAAAAATCTAAAACTATAAGATGTAACAAGTTTTAGGGAAGAAGATGGTTGATAGTGAAGCATTGTTTCATGTTTAATGATGCATACTACAACATTGAAGGTGGCATTGCTTCTTATTTGCATGCCATCCCATACATGCATGCATAAAAGTAGACTTTCTAAATGTAAAAGTGTAAGAATTGGGTGTGCATCAACAACCGATAAATGTGTTGGTGTTTGATTGATGTATAAATTTGTATGAGGCAAACACACCTATGGGAACACATTCTTCATTGTGTTGATCTACCAATAGATGTCTATGGACACCATCTTCAATCAACAATAATTTGAGGAAGAAAATAAAGACCCTTCCTTGTTGTCCTCCATGAATTAAACACCTTAGAAACAAAATTTGTAAATTATCCATCTCACTAGAATGTGATTAATAATTCATCAACCCAAAAATTAAGGTGCACCACTATCGAATCCTCTCCACACATTTCTTACTTCTTTGACCGGTCACTAGTGGTATGGCCGCCCATACTTGGAACTTCATCGTACCTGCTAACTGGTTCTACTTTGATTACCATCGTTTAATATGATGAGGGGTCAATTCTCAAGTTGCTTGACAGAGCATGGTGAGTCTGTCCAACCACTTTTAGGGTTTACCTTCTACGAAAACAGACTGCCGTGGCAACTTGCCGGTTGTTGTTTCAGAAGCTGTCCAAGCGGATAACGACAGTTGTCAAACATAATTTGGACACATCTCAATACCACGCGCTCCAGTCGTAGAAATGAAGAAATTGAGTGCCGAATTTAGTTGACTAGGACCAACTTTATCTGCACTCTTTGTTTATAGCAGATGCTTCTATTTCTATAAATCTCTCTACATTCATCCCCTCACCATGGATGAAAATGATGACCCACTTACTTCACAAACCCCACTAAACTAGAGGTCCGCGTAAAGCGGCCCACAGATTTGGTAAGGCTTTTAAGTATAGAGGAGGCAGGCTGCAGGCTACATGGGTCCCCTTCCCATCACTCATGCTGTTTTCCATTTGGTTTTTTATTTTAATGGAATTTTATTACTAGCAGTTGCACACTATTTAATGAGCAATGGAATAGTCCATAGGCACAGATCGATTTTGTTTTTCCGTAAAGTTCTCTCCGTCGGCGTCAGCGCTAAACTAGAGGAGATCCCAGTGGAGTTCCCCCACGTATAATAGCCTATCGACTAAATATAATAAAATTTGGTTGGTGTTCTATTTTTTATTATTTTCATTTTATTTGTGCTTGTATTGATTTGATATGTTATATCTACTTATTCATATTTTATTTTAGTGGGTATTGGTTCTGTTTTTTTTTTTGCTTCAAAATGACCAACTTATCTTTATAGATCATTTTTGTTTGGCTAGGAACTGATCTAGGTTAATGTTGTAGGAATGATCTCTAAATTTTGAGGCATTAAATTCAAATTATATTTTTCTCCCCCCTTTCTTTAATCATTGTGATCCAATGCATTATCACATGTTTTATGTGACATGTTGCTATCACATGATATTTAAAGCACTAGCACATGTTTTATGTGACATGTTGTTATAGACATTCATTCAACACATAAAATATGTCATGATAGAATTAGAGAATTACTGCGACATTCACTCTAGAATTTAAGAGTATAATGAGAAAAAATCTACATTACTATTATATTGATCATTTATACAAATGCTACTATTGTCTTCAATCTTTTTCATCATTGTTAATTTGATCCACTCAGAGGTTTGACTTTGGAGAACTCAAGCTAGTAAACTCCTCAATAGTGTCTTTAGAAATAACCTTGACATATTCGAAGTGGAACAAAATTTTAGGTGCATTCTATGATTTTAGTCTTTTGTAAACAAAGATTAATTTTGCACATCGTATCAAGTTCACATGGTAGTCAATATCAACCTTGAATGACTTGGAATTAATCTACATCATTTTTTAAAAGTACAAGTTTTGAGGAGCATATTTGATAGAGGGAATTAATTTTCTAACAATAACAAGTTGATTCTAATGGCACTAACACTATTTATCCATCATTGATCCTAGAGCTAACTAGACCTGTCCTCCTTTTTAATTATCACACTTATTTTAGTTCTATTATATATCCTAGCTCTGTTATGTGGGTTAATTATTTGCTTATTAATTATATTTATTTAATTAACATAAGTAATTAAAAAAAAGGATTCATTTTTTCACATTCTTACTAAAACCCACATTTCCTTACATGACCTAAGATTCACCCTTTTAAGCTTTTACGTTTTCAATTTTTTTGGGGGTGATTTTGTATATTTTCAGTTTGTTTTCCCTTTCCTATTTGCGTTTCATAGTTTTATTTTTCTCAAAGGTTTGGGATTCATTTTGTCACCTTGCTCTCACTCTAGCCATCTTTGATTTGATCTCTGAGATTTTATTTTTAGATTTGATTCCCCAATCACATTCTTTTATTTTAGATTTATTAGATTTATCTATGGTATAGGTCTTTTTTATTCGTACTCCATATTTATATATTTCTTAAGAGTTTGTGAATCATTATTGTAATATAGGGAAAACAACTTTAAGTTTTGAAAACCTTTTGGTTTCGCAAATTAAATGTCTTCCTATATTGTCTTCCTATATTAACTTAAGATATATCTGTTGTTTAAGAATAAAAGGTTGCTCTACTATTTCTATTATGAAGAAAGAAAATGTTTTAGATTATCTTAGAAGTTTATCAATTTTTTATAAAAGAAGCTTTTTTTATAATAGAATTTCAAAAAATGAATGGTAGAACAAGAAATAACTAGTAAAAAGAACTTGGAACTAGAATTTAGAGCTCTTTGTCAAGGATGTTATTGTGATGCATGGACATCTACACGTGTTGTTATCCATATGGAATGCAATCATTTAGAGGTTTGGTAAATATATTTTTCCCAAACATTCTTTGCTTAGTTTCACAACAAAAAGCAAGGAAAACACAACAACAATCTAGGTCTCAAAATATAGTAGAGAAATAGAGAAAAGGAGCTAAAATCTCATTGGAAAACTATGCAAACCTCTATGTAGTTGATCATTTTCCTCTTACTTGCTAGTTGAAGAAAGAGAAGAGCATTTAGGGGTGTTTATAGCTTGCTAAGAATGGATAAGCCCCTATTTGGTCTTTCAACCTCAAGGAACAACCAAGATGTAGAAATGATAAAAGTGGTGCATGATATTAGCAGAGGTGTGTCTAAGACTATGAATATGACAAAATAAATAAAATCTATGTGTAGTTAATCCCTACTCATAGATATATATATATAGAGAGAGAGAGAGAGAGTGGTGAGATAGAAAGAAGTATAGAGGGAAGGAGAGAGAGAGAGGAGGAAGGTGGGGAGATTGAGAGATAGGGAGAGAGAGGGAAGGAAGGAGGGAGAGGGAGAGATGGAGAGAGAGATAGAGAAGTATATAGGGAATGAGAGATAGAGAAGGAGAAGTAGAGAGAGACAGAGACAGAGACAGAGAGAAAGAAGTATAGAGGGAAGGAGAGACAGAGAGGAGGAAGGTGGGGAGAGAGAGGGAAGGAAGGAGGGAGAGGGAGAGATGGAGAGAGAGATAGAGAAGTATATAGGGAATGAGAGATAGAGAAGGAGAAGTAGAGAGGGAGGGAGCGAGGGAGAGAGAGAGAGAGAGAGAGAGAGAGAGATGGAGAGAGAGAGAATGGTGAGATGGAGAGTAGAGAGGGACAGAGAGAGTGAGATAAATCTATGGGGGAGGGAGAGTGTTTATAAGAGAGAGAAACGCAAAGGGGAGGAGGAAGGTTGGGAGATTAACTAGCTCAATGGTAAATAACTTAGACTACTAAATAGAAACTTATCTACTATTTTTTATAACTTTTAAATTAACATCTAATCACTATACTAAACTATAAATTAAAGTTAAATTCAATTCTTTATTACCTCAAGCCTTTATTTTTTTCCTAACATGCATTCAACAAATGATGGTCCCTTAGGACACTCAAGAGTCCTATCATATTGAAATGGTAGATGATCCACATATGTGGATGGGGGAATACTCTACAAGAAGAAAAATAAAATTGATAAAATTAATAAATAATTGTTAACAAACATAAACTAAACATATATCTACATATATATGTACATATATATCTAGAAATGTATATATCTACTAGATATAAAAAACCACATACCTGGATCGGTGATGCAACTGAGATATTTGGGAAGAACTTGTAACAAATGTAGTAATATCTTGACATCATGTACATTAAACATGGCAAGAATGTAGGACTACAAATGTATTTACATATAACCATAGTATATTTGAAATTGACATCTAAATCACTACAATAAGTTGTATAAACTTTATAACTAAACTTTTAATTCAACTAAACTTTAGTTCAATTACCTTGACTGTGGCTCACTCTACAAATGATTGTCTCTGAGGACAATCAGGTGTTTTTAGTAGATGACATGGTAAAAAGTGTCACATTAGTCGCATCTGGAGTACACTACAAAAGTAAAATAAGATCAAGATATAGATTAGTATGCATTTAATTAATCATAATTTAAATGATATGCATACAATAAAAAAGTTTTACATGTACAAAAATATACCATGTTCGGGCCAAATTCAATAGCCTAAATAGTACCATGATGTACTTTAATATGATCCTCAGTAAGAAACTGTTCATTCCCACTTAAATATACATTAGTAATGTACCATTTGTTATAATAATTTTAAATGAAATGAACTATGAATAAATTTAAGTTTTACCTATATAAAAGATTGTTTTTGTTGCTCCTCGTCTCCAACCGTGGATGGCATTGCATATGTTCGTCCCTCACACGTTTGAACGTATGTAGTATGCACCGCTACCACAACTCCTCCAGGTGTCACATCATGCACCTCATACTTAGTTATGTCTAGGAGAGGCTCAATAGTATCTCCCATAGTACCTAGACATATATGGTTGCAAGTACTATATTGATGAGGCACACAAATATGTCTAGATGACAATGTTGCACCAACATCAACTGAAGCACCAGGAGTATAACTATCAAGTAGTTGGGAAAACTGTGAGGACTATGTAATCAAATTGTCGATCAAAGAGTGTATGGACAAGAGACTATGCATTGTCGCATCTGCAACAATTTTTGGATGGGCTACTCGAGGTGGGGCAGGAATACGATGGGGAACATATGGACCTTACATCTAACGCATTGCCCCATGTCTATCTTGGGGCATTCCCATACCTACTCCCTAAAAATGTGTAAAATCAAAATAGTTGACATGTTTTCCTAAAACAAACTCCATATATAATTTGGAAAGAAAATAAAGAGGGACATCGAGATTGTTGTTGGGTGGTTTAGAAAACACTATCCACCAACGATCCAAAAATTTTCATGTTACACCCTCATGTGTGCACCAATTTATTAAAAAAAAATGGTTTACATAAACTAACACATTGTCCAATTTTTGGGTTCACAAAATATTAGGCTAAATCAGCTTTTGATGCAAGAGCATCTAGGTCTACAGGTGATCCTACATTGCCCAAAAATATTTATTTTCTTTTCATGTTTAATATTTGCATTTTGGTGTGGGTTGGAGCTTCATGAGCATCGTATGGAGCATTTGAAGGATAAAATATTCATTTACCAATACTTGGATTTTCATTTCAAAAATCAGAGGCAAATAGTGTGTTTAATGTGATTTTAAAATTATTGTATAATTCAAGGCTTGAAGGTTTAAGGGGTCCATTGGTATGTTAGAAGGAACTTGAAAATAAGAATTAATATTCATTTTATCCATTTGGATTCCTATAGAATTTTCATAAGGAAAGTAACCATTGACATTCCATTCTTGTCTTATTGGGTGCTTAAAATGGAGGGAAACATAGTATTTTTTGGAAAACTAATGAATGACTCTTCAATTACCGAAGGAGCACGACTTTGTTTTGTATTTTCTTCATTTTCCAAAGGCATCTACATCAGCAAGGAATTTGAAATGGAAAAGCAACATTAACACCATGTTTTGGAAGAAAAACTATGTTTTTATTTGGTTCTTTGTGAAGGAATTTTAGAGGTCAAGTTGAGGGAAATGAAAGGGCAGATTTGGATGCCACTTTTTGGTGATTTGTAAGGGTTTATAAACACATTAAATACAACTATTAATGGTGTAAAAAGGAATCAATCAAAAGCAGCAAGGTTGGAGAAGAACTTGCAGGTTGCTCTAAAGAGTTGCATAAAAAAGAGGACAAGAAATTAACTTGTGAAGAGAAAAAAGTTTTTCAAGTGCTATAGGTGTTCAAGGCAGCCATGAGAGCTGCTTAATAAAGAGAAAATTCATATTTTAGAAGATGAGTTAAGGCAAGAAGGTTTGAAGACATGAGGATTGAAGACTCCTAGACAAGATGCGTCTAGAAAATCTTGTAAAAATTTCTGATTTTAATTCAATGTTGAATCTTCTATATATGTAATTAATCTTGAGGAATTTTCATGTATGAATGTGTGTCAACATTGAAATAAAGACATGTTTCAAATTATTTTTCCATTTATATGTTAATGTGGATTGGATGACATGTTGAGGCTGCAAGATTGGGTAGTTTGATAAGACCCCATAATCTTGACTGCATTAATTGGTATCAGAGCTTGAAGATCATGAGAATGTAGAGGATACAGCAAGACGTGTGGGTAGAAGCAACGATAAAGAAGATCTCGTGTGAGGATTTTTTCAAGTAAAGAGAAGCCCTAAGCAATCGAGAGCTGGGGAGTTGTGAAAAGAAGTGTGATTGCATATTGCAGAGCATGAGGTGAGAGTTGTGAAAGATTGCAACAAATAAGATGGGAATATTATTGAGGAAGAATCTCATAATATGGGATGGATGGAGAAAGTATGAAAAGATAAAGATTTTGGCAATGATGGTTGATATAAATGCAAGATTGAGTAGACTGGAAACATGGCAGAGTGGAAAGGATATCAAGAGTGAAGAGGTTGCAACGAAGACATGCCATGAGGAATGTATGAAGAAAAAAGAAGAAAAGAATGAACAAAAGGATGAAAGTGTAGCAGTGATGATGGTAGAATAGAATGAAGATGCAGTTGTAGAGGATGTGATTGTAGTGATGGAATATGAAGAGATTGCAAATGATGAAGACAAGGATGACTTAATGTTGCAGATTTTGGCAATAGAAGAAGAGTGGTTTGGTAAGCTTGTTGATGGAGGAAAGAAAATGAATTTTGCAGCGAAGGAAAAAGAGGTAATCTATGAACATTTTGATTTCATTTGTGATTATTCTTCCATAGTGACAGTAGAAGAGGATGTTGTAGAGGAGAAAGTTGTAGTTGTAGAGTTGTGTGTAGAAATTATAGAGGATGTGAGTAGAACTTGGTGGAGGTGGTTGGTTTGTGGTAGGTTGGATTCCACAAAGGAGAGGAAAGTAGGGAGTATTTGGTGGAGGAGGATGGTACATAGTGGAAGCAATTCCATGAGAGAAAGAAGGAAGAGGGTATAGATTTGTTGGAGGAAGATGGTGAATGTTCCAGCTAGATGTTGGAAAAGAAGGAAGAAAAAATCAGCAGAGTACCTATCTCAACATTGGAATATTCTACGAGTTGTTCATAACTCGAAAGAGTAGTTCTACTACTTATCTCCATTTTGTGAGCCCATGCTCACAAACTTCTTACCCAATGTGTCTGATGTAGGAGCATCTAGGTCTATAGGTGATCCTACATCACCCAAAAATATTTATTTTCTTTTCATGTTTAATTTTTGCATTTTGGTGTGGTTTGGAGCTTCATGAGAATCTTGTGTAGTGTTTGAAGGATAAAATCTTCATTTATCAATACTTAGATTTTCATTTCAAAAATTAGAGGCAAACAATGTGTTTAATGTGATTTTAAATTATTGTTTAATTTCAAGGCTTAAAGGGTTTATGGGTCCATTAGCATATTAGAGGGAACTTGAAAATAAGAATTAATGTTCATTTTATCTATTTGGATTGGGTTTAAGGGTCCATTAGCATATTAGAGCTAACTTGAAAATAAGAATTAATGTTCATTTTATCCATTTGGATTCCTATATAATTTTCATAAGGAAAGTGACATTTGACATTCCATTCTTGTCTTTTTGGGTGCTTAAAATGGAGGGAAAGATAGTGAATTTTTGGAAAAATAATGAATGATTTCAATTACCAAAGGAGCGTGACTTGTTTTTTTGTTTTCTTCATTTTCCAAAGGCATCTACATCAACAAGGTGTTTGATATGGTAAAGAAACATTAACAACACATTTTGGAATCAAAACTATGTCTTTATTTCATTCTTTGTGAAAGACTTTTAGAAGTCAAGTTGAGGGAAATGAAAGAGCAGATTTGGGTGCCACTTTTTGGTGATTTGTAAGGGTGTATGAACATTTAAAATATAGCCTTTAATGGTGTAAAAAGGCGGCAATCAACATCAGCAAGGTTAGAGAAATAACTTATGAAGAGAAGAAGAAGAGAAAAAGGATTTTGCAGGTGTGTTGTAGGTGTTCAAGGCAACCATGAGAACTTCTTAATAAAGAGAAAATTCATATTTTAAAAGATGAGTGAAGTCAAGAAGGTTTAAAGACATGAGGATTGAAGACTCGTACACAAGATGTCTCTAGAAAAGCTTGCAATTTTTTTTGAATTTTATTCAATGTTGAATCTTCTATATATGTAATTAATCTTGAGAATTTTTCATGTATGAATGTGTATGAGCATTGAAATAATGATATGTTTCAGATTCTTTTTCCATTTATATGTTAATGTGGATTGGATGACATGTTGAGGCTACAAGATTGGGTAGTTTGATAAGACCCCCTAATCTTGACTACATTAGCTTTATATATTTCTATTTTTTTAATCTCATCATAGCCTAAACCATTACCATATTCCAACATCTTCACATCTCTCCACTGTTCAAATGAAGTATGTTTCCTTTTGATGTCTTGCACATGACTTATTATGGCCTCTATATTAGGTGTTATTGAATACAAATGTGGATGGTTACGGTATCTTTCAACAATGTTCTTCAATTTAGTCATATTTATCTCAATAAAATCCAAAATTGAAGGAGGGTTTGGTGGAGGAGTTTGCATTTAAATCCTATTTAAAATTAACATAATTTTAAACTAATTACTAAAATCTATAAAAAAAATCTAATATATATGTCAGAAAAATAGATAAAACAATTAAAATCATCAAAAACAACAACAAAATTCAACTTACCTCGTTTAAATGTTGTTAAAATTGAAGGCAAGTTGACAAAATTTGGTTTAGACAACAAAAACAGATATCTGTTTACTTCGGATATTCGTTTCCTAGCCTCTGTTCATGCCGCTATGAAACTGTCGACAGTGAGAATGAGCTAAAAAGTTATTTTTACTTATACTTCTCCAAAACAGATATCTGTTTTGCAGAGCTTTTTTATTTATGTGTAGCTCTCCAAAATAGATATCTGTTTTGGAGAGCCTTTTTAATATTATAAAGTTCTCTTAAATGTATATCCGTTTTGAAGAGCATTTTTTTAAATATTTCATATATGTCAAACTATTAATATTAATATTAATATATAATATTAATTTATATGTTACACGAACGATATGGTATCTACTATAATATATATATATAATAATATTAATAATATAATATTTATGATATTAATACATATTATATAATAATATTTTTCATAATATTAAATTATAATACATAACAATATAATAATATTTTATTATTAAAATATAATATATAATACTATATAATATTATATTAATATTATTTTGTACGTAAATACCATTTATATTAATAATCTGTCAAAAGATTACATTCCACCAAGCTAATTCCATAGCCCAAAGTTGGTAGCTAAGCTAGCTACAATAGGATATTGCTACCTGGACACATGACACAAACCACCCTGCTTGACTATAGAACAAAGCAAACAGACCCAAAAAGTACAAAGTTTCCAATATTCGCCACCCTAGCCTTGGCACCACCATCAAAATACCACCGGAACGAACAACCGAAAGACACCATGTGCTCGCCAACATCAAGACTACCAGTAACTGCCAACTAGAGGAAACAAAACAGGAATCACCCACATCTAACGACACACAACAACAAAACCATTACCTTTCAAGGAAGCCCAACGACGAACTAGTTACTCTTCCAGCTCCACACCTTCGGCCACCAAGTATTCACGAAAATGCCACCTTCAATCCACCCCACCCACAGGTTCCAGGTAAAGGTGATGTTTCAAAAAAATGATGCCACACCTTGCACGCTTCCTATGCTCCTGCAGTGCATCTCTTTTGAGGTCCAGGAGGAGTGGGTATGGCCTAACCACAACCCCAGGTATTAAGGCTCTATGCATATCCCTTGTACGAGGGAGCCCATCACCCAACTCCGCTATGATGATCACATCCTCCACTCCCTCTAGCAAGTTACCCATCACTAGCTTGTGAGCCATCAAGAGCGTCACCGCCTTAGGAACTTACAGATCAAACAATGTTGTCATGAAGCGAGTCGCTATGTCCGCATTGGTGTGATACCACTCAGCCAACGAGATGTACTATATTCTTAGCAATAATTGCACAGCCTCCAGGACCAGGGGGCCCCAATCCTTAAAGACTGACTACAATCTACCTAGCAATTTTTTCCAAATAATGCCTAGAGCTTTCGAGAAGGTTTGAGACAAACTGGAATTTCCATGATCTCGAATGGAAAAAATTCAAGAAATGAGGGAGGTTTTAAAGATGAGAATCACCCACAATACATGTGGTGATGTCGTCACAGCTCACAACCATAGCCACTAACATTAAAAATCCCTACACCCACTGTCCTTCCCAATGAGGCTAGGATCACCAAACAGTAAAGCAATGTCACGTCAAGCGGTCAGAGTGTCCTACCCGATGTCTTTCGATGATGCCCACCACACATCCCAAACCTCAGCCTTCATCACCATTAATATCATCCCCGCCGCCAAAATCCTAGTCCACACCAACTAGGATGTATATTATCCTACCCCTGCCACCCTGATAGTACCGACAGCGAGACCATCCACCTAGTAGTCACGAGGAGGAAAAAAGTGTCTCATCCACCTTCTCTCCCCATGCCTCTTACTCTAGTCATTGATACCCCCTCAATTCCCTCATTCCCAAGCTATTTGCTAGCTCATTTTCTTCCTTGTACAAGTGCCTCACTATGAATTATGCCAATCCTTTCACTACGTCACATGCCACCTCCAGAAGAGACTACAATTTACAATAAACCATTTTGCTAGATTGAAAAGCCTAAACCAAAACCATCGAGTCTCCCTCAATTTCTATCTTGCTTAAATTCATTCTTCTACATAGTTTCAATCCACTTATTAGAGCCCTTATTTTGGCGTCCATATTAGTCCCCACCAGGAGAGAAGATTTTTCCGCCACCACCCTGCCCATATCGTCTAATATAGCACCTAAGCTAGAGGTGCCCAGGATACCCCAGTGTTGGTTTTTTTTTCCAGTAGAACCTTCAAATCCTCTAAAGGGTAGCCAACGCTTATGTTCAAGAATTTTCAAAGTTAGTGGCCAACAAACGAGTAAAGATCCTGAGGCCCTTACTCCTACACTTTGGGCTCTACAAAACCCAAGAGGGTAATCCCAAATATGTTCATGTGATATTTACTCGATCAAGAACATTTCAACACACAGATAAATTCCTATAAAGTGCAAATAGATATCCTTCATTAAAGATTTGGAAAATATTTAAACAAATTACATTCTATTGGAAGGAATAGGATAGTACTTTAGATTGGTACATTGTAATTGAAATTTTTTAATTGATTTTTATTCTCGTTCCAAGCCCTCGGTTAGGTGCATTACTAACTCAATATTTAAGATAACCTAGTGAAAAGACCACTGCTTCATCTATTGGGATAATAGAGTCACATTTGCAATAACCGATAATACAATAGCAGTTTAACTCAAAATTTGATGGGCTATTAACATACTACTTTACAAGATTCGACTCAATATGTCTTAAAACACTACTACTTCTCACATCCTATGTTCTTTCCTCCCATACCTGTAACCTTATTTTAGCATTTAATCAATTCTTTGAATTGAAGCAAAAATAAACTTACTCATCCAATTAAAACCATTGAAGACAAATGAAAAGATCATTAACCATTTTCATTCATAGTCTGATAGAAAATTACATAGGAGAGCATATGCTTTAGAACTGATACTTTCTTTTATTACTGTTGCTACCATATAACTATTTTAAGATCATTACATACATGACTCAAACCCTAGTCTTCTATTATGATCTACCCATTAGTTCATCTATCTACCTTTTGCTCTTTCCTAAGCTTTGCTTTTCACCTAGACCATTTCAAGACTCAAAACTCAAACCCCTATAATCATCTTTGAAATCTCTTTTATAGAATAAGGGAGCAACAAGCATCGAGTTGAATTATAGTTACATTTCATGTTCATTTGACAGCTAATTACACCTGAATTTAAGATATTCCCCAGATAGTTACATGTAATCATTTGTAGAATAGGGGAAAGTAAAAGAACAAAATTCCACATGAATTGTCAAAGAAAATCAACCGAGCTATCAAAAAGGTACCGTTAATCATTGCAACAACCTCCAAACTCCACGTCCATTTCAAGCAAAATATTCTCCATGATACAAGCCAAAAGGCTTCCACATTTGCACAAAGGACAAAATCCAAAAGTATGTAGAGAAGGACAAAAAGGTTACTAAGGCAATATTATCATCACACAACAAAAACCAAGAACGAGAAACAATCCTTCTCAATCAGAACTAGAGTACACACACCCACTCCATGTCCTTGCAGAAACCAGAGAAGCCACCCCTTCATCTACATCAAAGTCCATCAGACTAGCCATGGTGAGAAAGTATTGGCGGTAGCCTGAATCAGTTTTAGCCTCACTCTCTAAGGAGATTTCAATGGGAGAATAATGTCGTCCCATGTAAGCCCGATTATACTTATTCTTCCTTCTTGCTTCCCTCATAAATTTCACCAGTTCTTTCCCTTTAAATTTGGTCGACTCTCCTAGAACAACCCTGCTTCTCAAATGATAAGTACTCTTGACACTAATTTGCACAGATTTCTCACCATAGGCCTTCATCTTTCCCTTCCCCTTTGGAGTCACAAGAACTCCAGGTGTACCCTATTCATTCTCAGGAATATCATCATGTGACTCAAGCAAATTGAGTCATCTAGACCTTCACACTAGGGAAGCGTGAAGGAGCTCAATGATCTCTGCAAGCTAAAAACACCTGTTACAGGGAGAAGCAAAGAGAAGCAACACAGAAAAAATGCTCAAAGATGTGGAGCTCAATATTTCCAATGTGTAAAAGAATTGATTTACAAAAGAAAAATTTTCAACCTCAAATAGGTCAAAAAAACCTAAAAAGGAAAGCCCTAGGCTTGCACATTAATAATTAATAAAATAATTAATTATTATGCACCTAAAGTTAGCTTAAGTGTAAAAGAGATAAAAGGGAACTTAATTAATTAAAAAAATATTGTTTAATTAATCAAGTAAATAACCAATTACTCTAACACCCCCCCTTAAGCTAGACTTAGGGAGAAGCTAAAACCTAGAAGAAGCTACTGAAAGCAAAAAACAATGGGTCCCGGCAACAAGGCCAGATCAGGTACCCAAGTACAAGGAAATCTCTATGAAACGGAGAAAAAGGAGAAAACCCAGTGGGAAAAAACTCCTCTCCAAAAAGAGATAGAAGAACATACTGAAAGAAACATGAAGGAAGGCCTCATAAAGACCCCCCAAGGACAACTTCCTTCACCCCAAGCATAGAGCGCAACTGAAGATAGCGCGGCGATGCAAAAGGCTTCGTGAAGATGTCTGCAACCTGCTCGGCAGTGGGAATATACTCTAAGATGAGAGAACCATCCTAAATCAATTGTCTGATGAAATGCATATGAAGCTCAATGTGCTTTGTCCGCTGATGCTCCACCGGGTTGCGAGAAATGTGTATAGCACTCTGATTGTCACACCAAAGAATAGTGGGACTATTAGGAGGAAAACCAAACTCAGTCATCAACTGTCGAAGCCATAAAATCTCCTAACTAGTGGGCACAACAGCTCGGTACTCAACCTCTGTAGATGATAATGCATGAGCAGTTTGCTTCTTGCAAGACCATGTGATAGGACCAGAGCCAAGACAGAAAACAAAGCCAGAAGTAGACTTCCGATCATTGACATCACCAGCCCAATCTGAGTCAGTGTAGCCAACAATGTGAGGATACCCTAATGTGTAGTGAATGCCATAAGAAATGGTGCCCTGAATGTACCTCAAAATACATTTGGCAGCTTGTCAGTGACTATCATGAGGATCATGGGAGAATCGAGAGACAAGGCCAACTGCAAAGGAAAGATCAGAACGAGTGTGAGTCAGGTACAACAAGCTGCCAACCAACTGCCTGTAAAGTGTAGAATCTACTGAAGGAGTGGGGCAAGTAGTAGTCAAAACAACCCCTGACTGAAAAGGTGTGGGGGCAGGCTTGCAATCAAGCATGCCAAAGCGCTGAAGCATATCAAGAGCATACTTCTGCTGGTAAATAGAGATCCCATCAAAAGACTAAATCACCTGAAGACCAAGAAAATAGTGCAGAAGACCAAGATCTGTCATCTCAAACTGCTCCATCAAAGCTCACTGAGCATGTTGAATCATAGAGGATGAGCTACCTGTTATGAGGAGATCATCAACATATAGCACAAGCATCAGGATCTCACCCTCATATAGACTGTGGGATCATAATGACAGTGTGTGAAACCAGTGGAGAGCAAAAAAGAGTCCATCTTCTCATACCAAGCCCAAGGGGCCTGTTTGAGACCATATAATGAACGCCGAAGTCTGCAAACCAAAGAAGCACCCTGCACAAATCCCTGAGGCTGCTCCATATAGATCTCCTCCTGTAGGTCACCATGCAAGAACGCACTCTTCACATCCATCTGATAAATGGACCAGACCCTAGAAGCTGCAAGTGATAGTACAAAGCGAATAGAATTCATCTTGGCGACAGGGGCAAATGTCTCAGAGTAATCAATACCCTCAACCTATGAGAAACCCTTCGCAACAAGACGTGCTTTGTACTTATCAATAGAACCATCAGCAGCATACTTGGTGTGATACAACCATCTGCACTAAACCATCTTTCTGCCCTTAGGAAGAGGACAGAGATCCCAAGTACTATTCCTCATCAAAGAAGAATACTCCTCCTCCATAGCACTATTCCACTCAGGGTGACCTGTCGCCTCTGAAAACTTCTGAGGATCCTTTGAAAGAGCATGACTCAAAAGACTAGAACCCGCAGTATGAGAATGGGTGCGACGAGTGTCTGAAGGATCACCTGCCATAGATCCTGCTGCCTCAATAGTAAAGCGAGCCCATTTGGGCATCTAAGGTGGAGCAAGTGGAGGTGGAGATGGGGGATCACCAGCATCCTCATCATAATCATCCTCAATATAACCCTGAAGAACTGCAGTGGGAGGAGTAGGTAGTGAAGTAGACATTGGAGACAGGGTATCTACTGTGGGAAGGTGCTCATCAAATTGGACATCCTGTCGAAACGGGACCTCTCTGGAATCAGGATCAAACAACCTGTACGCCTTACCATCCTCACAGTAGCTGACAAAAATGAGGGGTCAACTCTTCCGCTCCATGGCTCTCCTCTAAGCATCAGGAATAAATGCCCATGCCTCACTACCAAATACTCGAAATGATGAAACATTAGGCTTGTCATGAGACCAAGCCTCCTCAGGAATCATATGTCGAATCGCCTTGTGAGGCATCTGATTCTGAATATAATTGGCACAATTAACTGCCTCAGCCCAAAAGGATGGATCCATGGACCTGGAATAAATCATACAATTCGTCATCTCCCGTAAAGTCCTATTATTTCTCTCAGCGACACCATTCTGCTGAGGGGTGTAGGGAATAGTAAACTGATGCTGCAAACCATGCTCAGTGCAAAAATTGTTGAAAGCCTGATTCACATACTCCCCCCCATTATTTGTACGTATCTACCAAATAGAAAGGCCAGACTGCTTCTCTACAAATGTCTTGAAGATTCCAAAGGAATCAAAGACATCAGACTTGTACTTAAGAAAGTACACGCATGTGCATCTGGAGAAGTCATCAATGAATGTGAGTACATACTTGGCCCCAGAAAAAGGAGTGGGAAATGACATGAGGTCACTATGAATCAACTCCAAGGGTGCCAAAGCACGAGTGGCGCTTCCCTTCAGAAAGGGATCCCTATGATGCTTTCCAAGCACACAACCATCACAAACACCGTATGTGCAGGAAATCCGTGGAAGACCAAGAACAAGTGCCTGTGTACTCATCTGCTAAAGATATATGTAATTGACATGGCCCAAACGCTCATGCCAAAGCTTACTCACTAAATGTACATGTGCTATAAGAGATGAACATGTACCCTCAGAAGGCTCAAATCCATCAAATCTGTAAAGACGAGATGCAGTATCAACATACCCAGTAGCCACAACCAAATAAGAGTCATGGAGGTCCCGAATAACCACATCACGTGGTGAGAACTCAACTGTCTTACCAAAGCCAAAATGGTAAATCTAATAAATGGATAGGAGGTTCGTTGAGATGTCAAGAACAACCAGAACATCCTGTAGAGTACCCCCATCCAAAGAGACAGAACCTGAACCCAAGACTGAAAGCTGTGTAGAGTCACCCACTGCAATCTGTGAAGTACCACAAGAGGCAAGAGAAGTGACCAACTGATGAGTGTGAGTCATATGGTGAGAAGCACCAAAATCTAAAATCCAAGTGGACCCATAGGTTGATGCTCGAGCAGTGAGAGCATGGCCTTTCCCAGTGGAAGGAGAAGACGACTGAGGTGAGGAGATATGATGTTGCTGCATGGCTTCTTCTAAAGCCTCTAATCGTTTCCAACACCTGGAAACTAGATGTCCTTCCTTGCCACAGAAGCTGCAAGTGTCTCCCGATTTCTTCTTAGTCTTGGAGGAAGACTCACCAGACTTCGAAGATTTCCCCTGTTTCGGATTAAGTGGTTTGGAGGAATGCTCACTGCCTATAGAATATTTCTTGGGCTTTAGTTTCTGTTTCTGTTTCTCCTTAGATGACTAAGCAACCAATGCTTTGTTCTTTGATCCTGAGAGCATATCTATCTGAGAAAGGTGTGACTGCTCATGAGACAAATGCTCACAAAACACATCAAAGGTAGGCATGGTAAAACGAGCACCCAGGCCATCCATGGTGGAATAGAATGAAGAAGCAAATATCTGAAATGGACCATGAAGCTTCGAACGGATCAATTAAATGCACTCTGTGTCTGACTTATTCTTGCCACAACCCTGTAAAATAGAGCGGATAGTTTTGAACTTGGTCAAAAAGTCCTCAATAGTGGGAAATGATTCAGGTAACAGTGAAGTTAGCTCTACCTAAATCTGTAATGCTCGGAACTCATTAATGGTCCCAAAAAGTCTCTCAAACTTCAACCACATGGCTCGAGGAGTGAGCAAAGCATCAAGGTGAAATAGAACACTGTCTGAAACGTGTAGGGATAGCAAACCCATAGCCTCATCCATCTTGTTCCTGTGCTGAAGAATCTCAAAAGGGCACTGCAACTAAGGCTAAACCTCATTTAGACAAGACCGCAACCCTCGTGACCTAAGAAGCCTCGTCATGCAAGACTTCCAGGTGTGATAGTTGTGTGATGTGAGTAACTCAACTAAGGAGTCTACCATGAAACCCTGCACCTGTACCTGCTTTTGTTTCTTATTATTGTGTGATCTTTCAGAATAGACAGAAGATGCAGAAGGGTTTGATTGTTTTGAGAGTTTTGGTGTTCTGTTTTTCTGATATAAATGATAGAAAGCAAGAAAAAAAAACCCCCCCACAAAAGATAAACCCAAACCCTAGTACAAACTGAGAAAGAGGAAGCAATGCATAAGCAAAAAAGCTTCAAAACAAATTATCGTGTACCTAAAGAAAATTCTGAGAAAAAATATCACATATCTTAATAGAGCATGCTGAGAGCTTTCCAGCGCCTATTTGTTTTTGAAAAATGGAGTTCATTTGCACCTTCTATGGCCCCAGAAGTGCAGAAAAAGACCCCACTTTGACTAGAAAAAAATACAATCAAACAGAAAATCTGGAAAAAATTACCAATACCATATCGTCTGGCACGGAATTATCTTTCCAACGGTATCTCGTTTGAAAAAAACGAAGACCGTATGCCCATTTTAGACCCAATTTCGTGAAGTCTCCTGAAAATGCACAATTTTGCCTCCTTTAAGCACTAGTGGCTGAAAAAAATAAGCCCCTGGTCCGTTGAGCGACCAGGGGGCTGGCAGCAGGTGGAGGGTCGAAGCCCTTAGTCACCAATGTCACCGGCGTGCTAGAAGCACGCGTTGGCTAGGAGCTTGGCGGGCCAGGAGCTCGGCGAGCCGGGAGCTGAGAGTGGCGGCGACGGTGGCAGCCGGGAAACCCAGCGACAGGTGATGAGCGGCAGCGACGGCGGCGGCGATGGCGGCGGCCGAGAAACCCAGCAGCGGGCAGTGAGCAACCGGACCAGTGGCAGAGGGCGCCGAAGAAATGCAACTGCGGGTAGTGGAAGGATCCTGGCAGGGGCCGTGGACGGCGTTGGTGGTCGGCGGAGGCCGGCAGTACCTATAGGGCCTACGGTACCCTGCGTACCGTGGGCGCAACTCCACAAAAAAAGGCCTGCAGTACCTGCAGGGCCGGCAGTACTTCACGTATTGTGGGTGCAAACCCACAAAAAAATTTCCAAAATTTTTTTAAGAACCCTTTTAATTTTTCGCCTGGTTTTTTTGAACCCCAACTTCTAATGCAAAAATCTCAAGACAAGAATAGGGAGCTGCAGACCTCAAGCTTTGATACCATGAAGGAGCTCAATGATCTCTGCAAGCTAAAAACACCTGTTACAGGGAGAAGCAAAGAGAAGCAACACAGAAAAAATGCTCAAAGATGTGGAGCTCAATATTTCCAATGTGTAAAAGAATTGATTTACAAAAGAAAAGTTTTCAACCTCAAATAGGTCAAAAAAACCTAAAAAGGAAAACCCTAGGCTTGCACATTAATAATTAATAAAATAATTAATTATTATGCACCTAAAGTTAGCTTAAGTGTAAAAGAGAAAAAAGGGAACTTAATTAATTAAACAAATATTGTTTAATTAATCAAGTAAATAACCAATTACTCTAACAAAGCGCATATAATGGGTTTACTCATTTTTAGATAAGATGGGAACAATAAGACTTCACAACTGCAGATAGGCCCCTCACTGGTTTCTCAAAAGAGTTTGCAGAAACACAACACTCAAATCCTCAAAATTCCTATCAACCTAAAGAGATTGGAAAGAATAAAACTTTCACCACACTTTTTTCGGACTTAGAATTTCTCAGGTTTTGATTACAATTGTGAATAAACAAAGTCTATTAACTCCCATTTATTGAGCAACTTGAGCATGTCAATCATCAATGCTCACAAAAAGCCAACACGTGTGAGCAGACGATTAATGACTGGATTTTGAATCACAATCGTTAAACTCCCAGATGCTTCAAAATTGGAGTATCATCTTCAATCATTGCAAAAGAGCAATCATTCACATGTATCAAGGTCGAATTTGAGTAGTCTCGCATGTGTTTTCTGCCATTAATGCTCGCTTGTGCGAAGAAAAGTGGCCCTCACGTCAATATCCTCAGTTTTCAATGCTAGTTGTGGATCTCCTAGTGAGATGGCGCATTAAACGACTCAGATTGAGTCAAAAATATTTGAATTCCCTCGCCATCGCTCGCCAATCCATCGGCCAATAAAAACTTGTCGGTTCGATGCCAATTCATCCATCCGTGGGCTCCACAATGCTTCACCAAGCGAAGGAAGGAATCCACATGTCGTTTGCCCGCTAACCCCGCTGCTTTTAGAAAGCATTATTTTAATTTCCGTGGGGTTTGTGAGGAACGAGTGAGATTAAATCTCAACTTTGCTTCTCAACCGTTGATTTGGAACCTTTAGGCATTTGGCATGATAGTGGAAACTGAGACCCACCTATGCAGCAAGACACGCGTCAACAACCCATTGACCCCACTGCATTTTATAAACCATTATTTTATTCCCGTGGGGTTGGCGAGGAGCGGCCAGGATTTAATCCTGAGATCGAACGGTTGTCAAAATCTGCACATGCAATAAAATTAGTTTTAAAAGGGAACCCAACTAGGTCAACGAGACTTACACCCTTGGGAATAAATGACTTCAAACATAAGTCATTTAACATGAAATATTTCCATCTGACTTTGGAAGTATTAAAGCGATAGGAAAAAGGTTGGTGACTAGCGAACCTAAACCAAAGGGTTGGTAAAGATACGATTCAAATGGCTCAAGTTGTAACTTAGATGACTTGGAACTGGATATGACAGATCAACAAAAGATTAGAACACCAAAGGGTTTAAAACTTATAAAATTTGAGAAGAGGGCTTTTAGACCGAAACCCTAAACCCTACCCTTAGGCACAGAAGTAATAAATTATAATAAGGCAAGAACAAGTCCAAAATTCTTAGAATTTTAGAAGCTCTACCAGTGGCTCATGCTCGGGGATGCATACCCCTGGTGGGTATGGTGAGAATTCAAATCTCTTGGTTGAAGCAGACTAGCTCAGAGAGACAAAACCCAGGAGCCTGCCAGGACAAGGCAAGTAGAAGTGACCAAAAGCGAACACACCAGACCTATATACAATATTTACATAATTTACAATGTATCTTCTTTTCAAAATTTCCAAAATCCTTTTTTGATGTACAAACCTTTAAGCTTTCCTTCTGAAATTCTATAGGCTTCACTCCTCAGATTGGTGGCCCCAAGCCCCCAAAATCTAAAACCAACTCTTACCTCTGTCAAAGACTTTATTCTTTGTCGTCTGTAATGGATCAACAATTCTACTAGGGATTTCCCAGCAATTAACTCCATTGTGATTAGCACAATTAACCATACATGTTATATTTCCAAAGCTACCCTCATCATCATAAAATGTACCTAACTAAAAAATACAATCAAATAACATATGGAACCCATGCATTCTGTAATGTATGTAACCAATCTGCTCATTGACATGTTCTAGTACAAGTTTATCTGATTGATTTGAAAAAGTGAAACATTCATAATCTAATTGATCATTGACATCATAAACTTTGACATCACATTCAATTTGCACATCAAACTGAAAACTTTCATAAACACATTTTTGTGCATTATGCAAACATCCCCCAAGTGCATCAAAAAGAAAAAATGCATATTCAAAATCCTCCTTGAATTGGGTAGCATGACATACGTACACTTCTTGACCTTTCAGTTTAGGTACACCGGAACACACCTTCGTGTCCTAAAAATGGAGATCATAGGCATCATCAACATCCAAAAAATGAGTAAATGCATTCATCTTAGGTTCAGTAACATATTCTGATTCATTTTTCAAATCATCACTCAGCTCAATGCGAAATACTTCAATATTAGGCTCAAACAATTCAACATCAACAGGGTCAGTAAAAAAAACTCATGTGCATCAATAACTTCATGTGCAATATCAATTGATAGGGGTGTTGACCCAAAAGTGAAAAACTCATTACTATCTGAATTTTTTTCATTAGCAACAAAAACAAAAACTTCATTCTCTTTCACATACGTTCTCTCCTCATTGGATGAAAACATGTCTAAATTCATACTATGAAGATAGGGAACACCAACAAAGAAGCAATTGTACTCAATTTCACATTCACTAACATGAGATCCACCATTAGTTTTATCTTTTGGTTGCTCTTCACATGGATCAATAAGCTCTGCAATATCAACACAATCTGAAACTTTATTGTCATATAAATCAACTAGCTTTTCAATATTATCAATGGGTAATAATGTTGATTGAAGATTGTTGATTTAAGATAGCTTCGGTCAGATATAAATGATGATTGCATTCATGCATCATCATCATTTATATTTAACCAAACTATTCTTAAAATATAAAACCATCAAATAAGTTATTTGAATTTCAGATGATGATGATCGAAATTTGCAAATGGATAAATCAGAATTCATTTTAGATGATTGCTATTTGTTAAATACACACATCTTAGTCTATGGATAACACCGAATGGTTTCGGTTGTTAAGGCAGCCCGCACGCTCAAGGGACATGCCCTTTCATGAGACGTGTCTCTCCTTGAGGCGTGTCTCCCACATATAAATGGGACTTCATTCCCTTATTTGCAAGACATCGAAATCTATAAATGTTCTGCAATCAGCACATTTGATACAAAAGAAATAAATCTGACTTAGAATTCTAGAAAAAAATTTCAAACTTAGAATTTCCATAGGTTCTTTTAGGATACAATCTGATAAGATTTGATTAACATTTACATGGTATCAAAGCCAGGTTGAGTGAATCCAAATCAAATCTAGATATCAGATTACTTCGAAAAAAATTGTGTTTTTGAAAAATTGAATTTACATCACATTCTTCATAATGTCAAGTGTGATCAAATTTGAAGATCGTCTTGAGGGAGCAAACAACTTCACCTCATGGAAATTTAGAATCATGATGATTCTCAAAGAAAATAAGTTAGACTCATTTGTGAGAGAAAACAAGAGGGAACCAGAGGATGATCCTGAGAAAACTCAATGGATTGAGAATAATGAAAAAGCCATGAAAATCTTAGTAGATGTAGTTAGGGACCACATAGTGCCTATTCTAGCAAAACATGAAACTGCATATCTAATATTCAAATCCCTTGAGAGCACCTATGAGATAAACAACACCAGTAGGACTCTTGCATTAAAGAGGAAAATCAACAATGTCCAAATAAACAAAGGAGAAACTATTAATGCATAATTCATGAGGATCATTGAACTAAGGGATCAATTATCTACAATTGGATATCAAATTGATAGCAAAGAGTTAACACTAATTGCACTAGGAGGCCTACCAAACTCATGGGAGTCATTTGTTCAAGGAATAAGTGCGAGATCTAAACTCCCCAAGTTTGATAGGCTAAGAACAGACTGCCTTCAAGAGGAAACAAGACTCTCAACAAAAGAAAACAAACAAAAATCCATAGATGAGGACATTCAAGTGCTCAACACATCATCTAATAAAAGGGGTAAGAAAAACTCTTACGGGAAAGGATCATTTAAGAGAAAGAGAAATTCCCATGGAAAAGGATCATTCAAGAAGAGGAAAGACATCTCTCAAGTACAATGTTTTAGATGTGATCAATATGGGCACTATGCAATGAAGTGCCCTGATAGATCAAAACAACAAGCATCATTTGCTAAAGTAGGAAAGTCAAATTCAGACCATGATTCTGAGAAATTTGTATTCTATTCAGCCTTATCAAGTCAAGTATCTAACAATATCAACAACTAGGTGATTGATAGTGGTTCTTCGAGGCACATCACAGGGTTTAGAGAACACTTAGACACTATGACTGAAGAGACTGATGAAGAAGTAACAATTGGGGATGATTCTACACATCCAGTAAAAGGGGTTGGAACTTGCTCCATCACATTGAAATCTGGTCTCTCCCTTCAACTCACTGGAGTTTTATTCGTACCTGGAATAAAGAGGAATCTAATATCCATCTCTACTCTTGAAGACAATGGATATAGGGTTACCTTTATGGATGGGAAAGTTCTAGCATGGCCTAAGAACTCAACTATAAAGAAAGCTCTAACCATAGGTGTAAGACAAGGTTATCTTTATAAACTATGCACTGAAGTCAAGCAAGCCCTTACCCTTGATACTTCTGATTCAAATAAAATTTGGCATAGAAGATTAGGACACCTTCATTTCCGTGCCCTACCTTCTATAGAAAAACTTGTAAAAGGATTACCTAAGTTAAAACCAACTCATGAAGGAACTTGTAAAGGTTGTGCCTAGGAAAGAATACAAAGGGATCCTTTCACAATAGCTTGAGCAAAACCCAAAATGTGTTAGAATTGGTTCACTCTGATTTATGTGGACCCGTGTCTATACCCTCCAAGGCAGGCTTCCTATACTATGTCATATTTATAGCTGACTTCTCTAGGAAGACCTAGATTTACTTTCTTAAGTGTAAAGAGTCAATAGAAATCCTTAAAAGGTTCAAGGAGTTCAAAGCTCTTACTGAAAACTTCTCTGGGAAGAAAATAAAAATCTTAAGGACAGACAATGGGAAAGAATACACCTCTGAAATCTTTAAGGAATTCTGCATGAATGTTGGGATTAAGAGGGAGTTTTACAGTAGCCTACAACCCTCAACCTTATGTGTCCCCACTTGGGTTACAAGCTCACGCTTCAGAGCTCGACAGAAGTTGAATACATTGCAGCCTCTATGGGGGCAAGAGAAGCAGTATGGCTCCGGAAATTGCTTGTGGGACTCTTTGGTGAGCCCTTGAATCCTACTATCATTCATTGTGATAATCAGAGTTGCATCAAACTCTCTGTAAATCCAGTATTCCATGATAGATCTAAGCACATTGAGATCCCCTACCATTATGTACGAGACATGGTAGAAAGGAATGTGATCTAGTTGGAGTATATTAGTACAAATGATCAAACAACAGACATTCTCACCAAACCTCTCTCCCGAATCAAGGTTGAACACTTCAGGAAGAAGCTTGGTATGATTGAAATGTAATTTCATATTATGTTTGAAAGTTAAAATTGTTTAGAAGTTGTACTAATATATTTAAAGATGTTTAATGTGTAAACTCTTTTGTCATGTGTGTGACCCCATGACCTTATGGGCCCGCTCCCCCTGTGTACACTATTGAAAGGTGACGATCTTTCTAATAATGAACACTTGTATGTAACATTGTAAAGTGACGACTCTACAATGATGAGTTGAACTATCATGATAGATATCATGTGACTTGATATATGTGGACATGTCATGATAGTATCTCTTGGACAATTTGATGGATATCATGGGACTTGATGTCATTTGAAGATCATTGTGATCCTTAAGAGATAATCATGGTGGATAACTATATATATCCGTGGATATGCCATGAATTATTATGGTAGACATCATGTGACTTGATGTCAGTGCACATACCATAATGAAGATGTGATTATGAAGAATGTCATGTGACTTGACAATCTTGAGAAAACATATCATATCTTCGATATCACGTGTGAAGGTGATATCTCCACTTATTTGATTTGGAATATCTTCCCTAGCTAAGAGGGAGTGTTGATTTAAGATAGCTTTGGTCAGATATAAATGATGATTGCATTCATGCATCATCATCATTTATATTTAACCAAATTGTTCTTAAAATATAAAACCATCAAATAAGTTATTCGAATTCCAGATGATGATGATCGAAATTTGCAAATGGATAAATCGGAATTCATTTTAGATGGTTGTTGTTTGTTAAATACACACATCTTAGTCTATGGATAACACCGAATGGTTTCGGTTGTTAAGGGAGCCCGCGCACTCAAGGGACACATCCTCTCATGAGACGCGTCTCTCCTTGAGGCGTGTCTCCCACATATAAATGGGACTTCATTCCCTTATTTGCAAGACATCGAAATCTATAAATGTTCTGCAATCAGCACATTTGATACAAAAGAAATAAATCTGACTTAGAATTCTAGAACAGAATTTCAAACTTAGAATTTCCATAGGTTCTTTTAGGATACAATCTGATAAGATTTGATTAACATTTACAAAGATCCATATGCTTATCACAATGTACAACTTGATCATTCCAAAATGAACCCCTTCCTTCATCAATGTGTACATCATCATCCTCTTCATGTATCACAAACATTTTCATCTTTGCTTCATATAAACAATCATGAGCAGTTGGGATATAAGCACATTCATCAGCATTTTTATCACCTCTAGCATTGTGCTCAGGATCAACATACTGAACACACACATTCTTATCTTCAAATTCCTCATCACTCACACAATTAACATGCTCTATTGATGGAAAACCCAAACTACATTTCAGGTATTCATCATATGTAATTTGTTCCTCTACTTGTGGACAAGTGACTTCATGAGCATTTATATCATTGCATCCTTAATGTGAGGAATATACTTCTAAATCATCATCATAAGAGCAGTTACAATCCTCAGAGAAGCAATCAGAAACCTCAATCTCATCGTGATCCTCATCACAAGAAAATTCATCATTGCATAAACCATGCTCAAAATTTTCAAAATGAATGCTTAAAGTTGTATTTTCAAGATCACGATTACTAGTTTGCACTGAAATATCAACCACACTTGCATTGTTTTTATTGATCAAAACTTGACATGGAATGACATATTGTATCTCTTTTACTTCTTCATCACCTAAGATATCACAAGAGAAGCTTTCCTACATATTTATTTTGTCATCATCCCATGTATCTTTTTCTTCATTACTGTTGTATTGCTCTGCATATGTGTTGTTTGTGAGTTGATTACAATCATTGCCTTCATCAATACAACAAGATGGATGTTCATCTTCTAATATATTCTTTTCACTTGTTTGCATTGTTATCTGATATTTCTCAATAGGACAGTTGTTATCTTCATTTTGAGATATCACATTTTGTGCATAACCACACTTGGCTACTTCTACAATCTTTATCCAATCAAGTACTTAGCCAAAGCTATGGGGTTTCAATTCCTTTAGCAAGGTACTTAGCCCAGATTCATATATTTCACAAAACAAATCAATGCACACCGAATCCTTAGGTTTGAAGTTTTTGGGAACTTTGAACAAGGCATCCAAAAACCTCAAAAAAAAAATCATAAGGTGACTCTCCCTTATGTCTTTTCATTTCATATAGTTCTTGAACAAAAGACTTTTGATCAATATTGCTCAAATTTCGTTGATGTTCAACTTGGAGCTCACTATGATCTGCATATTGTGATGATGGAGAAATCATATCAGTAGAAGCATTATAATCTTAACAATCATTTCTATTGTCTGATCCATGAATTCTATTTGCATGAGGTGTGCTAGGGTAATCAACACTTATAGCCATATATCCTTTCATCATTGAGTATTTCAGATTGTTCTCAATATCTATGACAATTTGATATGCCTAGTGTAATGTTGTAGGATCTTGATCTCTTAACAGATAACTCATCTTATTATCAAATGCACCAAAAAACACAACCAAACATTTAGCATCATTTAGTCACATATTTTCAGGAATATCCCTTATTTCCTTTGCAAATCTAAGATTGAAAACAAGAACCAACTCATCTTCATTTTTCTGGATTTCCATAAAGTTTTTTCTTACCACATTTGGATTTACCCTTTCACCAAAATGTTCTACAAAGGCTATCATAAATTGATTCCATGAAGCTATAGAACATACCGGTAAATATGAGAACCAATCTCTAGCATCTTCCTTCAAAGACTGAACAAAAAGCTTCATCACAACATCCTCATGATTTACCTCATAATCCCCCATCAAATCCATGAATGTATGCAAATGCTTAGAAGTTGATTCTGAACTCTACCCTATGAATTTGGGAAAATATTTCCTAATGTTTTTAGGAATCGGGTTTGGGAAACCTTTAATACCACTAATAGCCAATGGCATATACTTTTCAATAGAGAAATTCTTTTGAGGGTATGATAAAAATTGTGTGCCATGCATATTCTTACTTGCTATTTCATAGCGAAACCCTCTTGTATCCATATACAATCCTTATCAACGTCATATAAAATTATCAGTTGTCTCACTAATTCAACCATGATTCTAAAATATAGATCAAACATTCATGCCTTAAAGCTTCCTCAGAGGCATAATTCAGAAATAAGCATACTTCTTCAACCCATTGCAAATATTACACACTACACATCAGAAGTATGAAAATGACTACTACTATTCCCTTTCTTAGTGCTATTTCACTTAATAAGGAACCATTTATCATCTCAAGTCTTGAAGATTTCTCATAAACTACTTTCAAACATAATAATACTATCTTTAGATTTATGAGAATTCCTAGAAACTTTTAACAGCTATGAATCTTTCTTCCTGATTGCAAACATTGTAGATCTAGAGTTTTTCTTCACATCTTTAGCAAGTTCTTTATTCAAAGTCGCCACCTCTTTTTACAGAGGACTAAACTTCAAGAATTATGAAGCTCTTTCAAAGGTAAATCTCATTTTGGGTCTTCTCCAACAACAGAGTCACATATAAATTCTTTAAAATTTGTTGGAACAAAACCTTTTCCAAGTTCAAGAACTTTTCAACACCTAAACAAGATGTTCAGATCCACCAAATGCTTGACTTTGTGATATGACAATCTTTAACTTGAGATTCAAAATTCTCCCCAACAGAGTCGCGAATTTTGTTGGTGTTTTTTCCAAAAAAACCTTGAAATCCTCTAAAGGGTAGCCAACCCTTATGTTCGAGAATCTTCAAAGTCAGTGGCCAACAAATGAGTAATGATTCTTAGGCCCTTACTCCTACACTTTGGGCTCTGCGAAACCCAGGAGGGTAATCCCAAATATGTTCATGTGATATTTACTCGATCAAGAACATTTCAACACACAAATAAATTCCTATAAAGTGCAAATAGATATCCTTCATTAAAGATTTGGCAGATCTTTAAACAAACTACAGCCTATTGCAAGGAATAGGATGGTACTTCAAATTGGTGCATTATAATTGAAATTTTTTAATTGATTTTTATTCTCGTTCCTAGCCCTCGATCAGGTGCATTACTAACTCAATATTTAAGATAACCTAGTGAAAAGACCAGTGCTTCATCTATTGGGATAATAGAGTCACATTTGCAATAACCAGTAATACAATAGCAGTTTAACTCAAAAATTGATGGTCTATTGACATACTACTTTGCAACATTCAACTCACTGTCTTAAAACACAACTACTTATCAAATCCTATGTTATTTCCTCCCAAACCTGTAACCTTATTTTAGCATTTAATCAATTATTTGAATTGAAGCAAAAATAAACCTACTCATCCAATTAAAACCATTGAAGACAAACGAAAAGATCATTAATCATTTTCCTTCATAATCTAATAGAAAATTACATAAGATAGCATATGCTTTAGAACTGATACTTCCTTATATTACTATTGCTACTGTAAAACTATTTTAAGATCATTACATAGACAACTCAGACCCTAGACTTCCATTCTAATCTACTGATTAGTTCATCTATCTACCTTCTACTCTTTCCTTTCTAGACCATTTCGAGACTCAAAAATCAAACCCCTATAATCAACCTTGAATTCCCTTTCATAGAATAAGGGAGCAACAAGCATCGAGTTGAATTACAGTTACATTTCAAGTTCATTTGACAACTAATTTCACCTGAATTTAGGATATTCCCCAGATAGTTACATGTAATCATTTGTAGAATAGGGGAAAGCAAAAGAACAAAATTTCACATGACTTGTCAAAGAAGATCAACCGAGCTATCAAAAAGGTACCGTTAATCATTGCAATAGCCTCCAAACTCCATGTCCACATCAAGCAAAATATTCTCCATGATACCAGCCAAAAGGCTTCCAAGTTTGCACTAAGGAAAAAATCCAAGCGTATGCAAAGAAGGACAAAAAGATGACAGGCAATATTATCATCACACAACAAAAACCAAGACCAAGAAGCAATCCTGCTCAATCAGAACCAGAGTACACATGCCCACTTCATGTCCTTCCAAAAACCAGAGAAGCCACCCCTTCCTTCATCTGCATCAGAATCCATCAAACTAGCCATGGTGAGAAGGTACTAGTGGTATCCTGAATCAATTTCAGCCTCACTGTCTAAGGGATCATCTGCGATTTCAATGGCAAAATAATGTCGTCCCATGTAAGCCCGGTTATATTTATTCTTTCTTCTTGCTTTCCTCACAGATTTCACCGATTCTTTCCCTTTAAATTTGGTTGACTCTCCCAGAACAACCCTGCTTCTCAAATGATAAGTACTCTTGACACTAATCTGCACAAATTTCTTACCATAGGCCTTCATCTTGCCCTTCTCCTTTGGAGTCACAAGAACTCAAGTTGTGCCCTGTTCATTTTGAGGAATATCATCATGCGACTAAAGCAAATTGAGTCGTCTAGACCTTCGCACTAGGGAAGTGGATACAATGGGTTTACACATTTTCAGATAAGATGGGAACAATAAGACTTCACAATTGTAGATAGACCCCTCACTGGTTTCTCAAAAGAGTTTGTAGAAACACAACACTCAAATCCTCACAATTCCTATCAACCTAAAGAGATTCTAGAGAATAAAACTTTCACCACCCTTTTCTCGGACTTAGAATTTCTCAAGTTTTGATTGCAATTGTGAATAAACAAAGTCGATTAACTCCCATTTATTGAGCAATTTGAGTGTGCCAATCATCAATGCTCACAGAAAGCCAACACAAGCGAGAAGATGATTAACAGTCGGATTTTTAATCACAACCGTTAATCTCTCGGATGCTTCAAAATTGGAGTATCATCTTCAATCATTGCAGAAGAGCAACCATTCACGCATATCAAGGTCAAATTTGAGTAGTCCTACATGTGTTTTCTTCCATTAATGCTTGCTCACGTGAAGCAAAGCGGCCCTCAGGTCCATATCCTCAATTTTGAATGCTAGTCGTCGATCTCTTGGTGAGATGGCACGTTAAACAACTCAAATTGTGTCAAAAAGATTTGAATTCCCTCGCCATCGCTCACCAATCCATCAGCCAATAAAAACCTGCCAATTGGATGCCAATTCATCCATCTGTGGGCTCAACAATCCTTCTCCAAGTAGAGGAAGCAATCCACATGTCGTTCACCCACTGATGTCGTTTCTTTTAGAAAGCATTATTTTAATTTTCACGGGGTTGGGGGGGAACGATTGAGATTAAATTTCAACTTTGCTTCTCGGTCATTGATTTGGAACCTTTAGGCACTGGGCATGATAGTGGAAATTGGGACCCACCATTGCCATGGGACACGCATCGGCAGCCTGCTGACCCAACTGCATTTTATAAACCATTATTTTATTCCCGCAGGGTTGGCGGGGAGTGGCCAAGATTTAAGCTTGAGATTGAACGGTTGGCAAAATCTACACATGCAATAAAATTAGTTTTAAAAGGGGACCCGACTAGTTCGACAGGACTTAGACCTTTGGGAATAAATGACTTAAGACATAAGTCATTTAACATGAAATATTTCCATCTAAAATTTGAAGTATTAAAGTGATAGGAAAAAGGTTGGTGACTAGCAAACTTAAACCAGAGGGCCAGTAAAGATACTATTCATATGGCTCAAGTTGTAACTCAAATAACTTGGAACCGGATATGACAAGTCAACAAAAGATTAGAACGCCAAAGGATTTAAAAGTTATAAAATTTGAGAAGAGGGCTTTTAGATCGAAACCCTAAACCCCACCCTTAGGCACAGAAGCAATAAATCATGATAAGGCAAGAACCAATCCAAAATTCTCAGAATTTTAGCTCTACCACCTGGGAAGCTCTATCAAAATTCATTTTATGCCAACCTTGTCTAGGTGGTATCCACTTCACCTTAGGCGAGCCTCCAACTTCCCCTCTATTTTTTGAGCCCCAGGTTTTGGGATTCCCAGACCAAACCAGCTAAGTCTCATTCTTGCATCCCAATCCAAAAAGCTCCAATCCTCCAATTTCTTTGACGCAACCCTCCCATTCACCACTTCTACAATGATCACTTCCAACCTATTAATGAAAGCAGGGAACTCCTAGGTGTACTCAGAGAAGAGCCTTCTATTGTGCTCCTTCCACAATTCCCATATCACCAGGGAGGGGTTGACAATCCATAATTCATGATAAAGCGAATCCCTTCTCAACATAGGCCAAGCGAAGAAAAAATATCTTATATCATTGGGAAAAGCATCACTCCATCCCAACCTAGCACACAACCATTTTCAGCACACTTGTGCAAACTAACAACCTGCTACGATCCTACAACTATTACATGGCAAGGAGCAAAGGGCATGCTTCTAAGGAATTAGGTACCTATTCAGGTTCATCCTTGAAAGATGTTGCTTTAGAGTGGTTTTGCTCGTTACAAAATAATTCAATTAGTTCATTCAATGAACTTATTGATGCCTTTTACAACCACTTCCAAATTCACATGGGTCCTAAGATGACCTTAGCTGATTTGATGACATGTAAACAAATGGATGATGAAAAGGTCACTGATTTTATAGCACGATACCAAATGCTTTATTCACAAATAAACAAGAAAAATGAAATGATCAACATCCTCCTCCTTTTTACACATTACGCATCTTGATGGACCTGAATAACCCAACCTTTTGAACTTATCTACAGTCAATATTTTCCTCTTGATGGCTTCCCATGCAAAAGTCCCTACTTTCAATAGGTATGAACGATCCCAACAAAGATGTAATGGCAGAGTTGAAGGTTAGTCCTCCAACACCTAAACTTTGTAACCATCTTTTGCCATATACTGTCCTGGCACAGACCCAACCCATACCAATCTATCCTCCCCTTCACGAATTAGTACTTATCTTTTTTCCAATTCCTCCTTCAGCTACATTTCTTCATCCAGAGGAATCATCCTTGAAGCTAATCGCCTCCAGACAAACTCCAACACACCATCGGTCATAATTTCCTCCATGTAGTCTTGCACATAGAAGCCCCAAGCCTGAGTTAGAATGTTCTTTGTCTGCACCAACCCCAAAATATTATCAAGGCTCAAGAAGCCACCCCATGAGTCCTCCCAAATTCGTGTAGATCTCCCATTTCGCATATCCCAAGAAAGTTAATCCTGGATAATTGGACGGTATGCTTTCATAAAGTTCCACACCCTAGAATCACTCAGCAAGTTGTCTAGAATCAATATGCTCCTAGCACTGTCCTCCTACAAATACTTACTTTGTAGAATTCTAGCCCACTTCACCTTGTTGCGGGTGTACATACTCCACACCAACTTTGCCCCCAAAGCCTTATTTAGCTTCAACAAGTCTCGGAGCCCCACTCCCCCAAAGAGTTTTGATTTACAAATCGTGTCCCAAGAGATCAAAGGAAATGTCCTTGGATCTGAAGTGCCTTGCGAGAAGAATCTTCTCATACTCTGGTTCAACTGTGTTGCCTTGCAACCAAGAAGCGCCAAGCACGACAAGAGATATATTGGGAGAGCTGAAACCACCACTTTTAGCATGACTATTCTGCCCACCCAAGATAACCATTTGCCTCCCCAAGAGGAGATTTGATTGTTCGCTTTGTCCACCATTGGATCCCAAAACTTGCCAATCCTCACCCCTTTCTCCAATGGGAGTCCCAAGTATGTCATCAGTAACTGACCTGTTTTGAAGTTGAAGACCTCCACACCTACAAGGTCACCCTATGCTATGTCTTTAGAAAAAATTTCAAATTTTGCCTCACTCACCTATTGACCAGAGTCCAATGCATAGTAGTTCAGGAGACCTTTCAATGTCAAGGCTTCATGCCTACACGGAGTTCAGAAGCACGTCGTATCACCTGTAAACAGTTGGTGTGTCGTTGTTTGCAAGCAACTAGTCTCTTGGACGCCTCTAAACACATTTCTAGCAGTCGCCAGATTTAAAGCCCTTCCCAAAGCCTCTGCCATCAAGATATATCGAAAGGGCGACAACGGATCTCCCTGACGAAAACCCCTTCAAGCCTCAAAGAAGCCTAAAGGCTCCCCATTCACCAGGATCGAGAAGTGCAGTGTAGATATGCAAGTGAAGACCCGGGATACCCAAAGCTGTCAAAGTCAAAAGCTTCAAGAACCTTGCTCATAAATCTTCAGTCCACTAGAACGTATTCTTTTTTGATATCCAGCTTCACTAGCATGCCCAAGCACCTACTAGTTTGAAGAGAATGAATCACCTCTTCAGCGATGACTATCCCATCAAAGATTGACCTTCAGGGAACGAAACCTATTTGCTCCTCAGAGATTAAGTCTGGTATTATTGTCTTCAATCTGTTGGCCATCACCTTCGCCAATATTTTGTACAATGTATTACATAGGGCAATTGGCTTGAATTCATCCAATGATGTTGGCTTTTCTTTTTTTGGTACTAGGGCCAAGAAAGTGTTATTGACTTCCCGAAGCAGTCTCTCGAAGGCCCTAGATTCTTCCAATGCATACACCACCTCCTTCCCAATAACACTCCAAAAATTTTGGAAGAAGCACGCAAGGAAGCCATCCGACCTAGGAGCCTTGTCCGGATGGAGTTGGAAAGCTGCACGCTTCACTTCATCCATTGAGAAGGGTTTTAGCAACAAATTATTTTGATCCTATGTGACTAGAGGCAGAATCCCTTTCAACATTTCCTTCTACACCTACAAGTTGGAGCCTTCCTAATTGTTGAGGATCTCTTGGAAGAAATTGACAGCCTCCTTTGCCAAACCCTCGGGTCCTTCAACCACCACCCCATTTGCACCTTTCAAACTCAAAATTTTGTTTGTTTCTCTTCTGACATGTGGAATTATGGAAAAAATTTGAATTTTGATCCCCTTCTCTCACCCAGGTGTCATGTGACTTCTGACGCCAAAACATCTCCTCCCTTGCTAGGATTTCTTCCCAATCCTTAAGCAGATGATTTTCTCTCACGAAGAGATCCTCACACATTCCTTTTGAAATAACTCAATCATTTACCTCTCCCAATTCCGCTTCCATGCGCCTCTTCTCCTCAAAAATATTCCCAAAACATTCTCTATTCCAAATTATGATCTTTTGTTTCAAACCCTTCATCTTACTTGTTATCTTAAACAACCCATTCCCTACCACATTTTCACCTTTCTAACATTCCACCACCTTTTGCGAGAAGGATGGGTCTCTGAACCACATCTTCTCAAACCTAAATGGGCAACTATTAGCCTTTCGTTCCCCAACAACTTCCAACAATATCGAGTAATGGTCAGAGCCTAAGAAAGGAAGAATGCTTTCTTTCGGAGTGAAAGGGAAAGTCATGAGATCCCCTCTGAACAAAAATTCGTCCAATTTCTCTGTTATGCTACTGAAGCCAAGTCTTCGATTGGTCCAAGTATAATAGCCATTCACCATCTGAATTTCCATCAGGACATTACGATTTACAAAATCTTCAAAATTAGATTGTGACTGAAGCTTTCTCACCACCTCACCATGCTTATCTTCAGCCTAGGACACAGAACGACTCCCTGCATGCCACCATGAAATCTTCAATTTCTCTCCAGGTTCTTCTCTTTTGAATGCAACTTGAATGCTCCTTATTTTGCTTGCCAACCACCATCTACCTGTAGCCACCTCTTCCAACAACACCACCTAGGGTCACCACATGGTGATGACCCCACCCGAGGCTCCAAACACATCAACCATAGAAATTTTCCATGACTTCATTTTTGGTTTAAGACTCCCAACCTCCTCACTATTCAACTTTGTCTCCTGCACTAAAGCAATCTCAATCCCTTTATCTTCTAATAGACGCTTGAGAAGGCGCTTCTTGTTAGGGGCATTTAAGCCCCTAACATTCCAACTTATTATCCTCATTGGCTCTTGGGAAGGGTAGTTCCCTTCCCTGACCTTAGATTCATTGTGATCTTTTGTTGACTTGCAACCTCCCCCGCCATTGATCTCTTTTCCTCATTTTTGGTTTAAGACTCATTTGTTTTCATGTCTGCTCTCTTTCTATCCCCACAATTTGAAGTGCTCTTCCCACAACCAATGTGTTGCACCCCGAGTTTCCTCTTGGCATTGGTTTTACTTACCACCAGAGTCCCTTCTCCTGCTTCTTTTGTTTGCTCCATATCAACAACCATCATCAGCTCCTTTGGATTAGATTCCTCTTCCACCCCCTTGGCCACCTCTATCTTTGCCTGCTCACCCCACACCATATCTCCATAGGAAATGATCTCTAGATTATTCTCTTCTTTCCAGTCTTCCCGAGCCAATTCTTGTTTTGCTCCTCTTTTGTCTAGAGATTTCATATACAAACCCCCAGACAAGTCTTTGAGCTCATTCCCTACCTCTAAGATGGTCTCCTAATCATTGATCTCTTGGGCCAGACCAGCCATCCCACCATTTTGCTCCACTTGAAACCCATTCTCTAATTGATCTGACACACAATGCGCCTCACCCAGGGGTTTCCCTCTTGAACCAAAATCGGGAAGACCCTCGCCGGTCACTTTCTGAAGGGTGTCTTTCTCCTTTTGATCAACCCTGCCTTCATCAACCTTCCCGGTGTCCCCTTTCGAGGTGCCTTCCCCCAACTCTACTATCTTTTTCCCTTTCTGGTCTAAAAATCTCACTAGTTTGAAGCCATCCCATTTCCAAATCCTCCATACTGTCAATTGACACTAGCACATTTTCCATCCTACCTTCTAAATTTGTCTCTCCCCATTATGTATCAGCTCTCCAAAGAGAGCTCCATAGCACCACTTCAACAAGGATTCTCATCTTGCCCTCATTGCCTTCCCTTAAGGTCACTTCATCGATCCCTAATATTGGCCCCAAGGCTTCCCCAATACACTTTGGGGCATCATTAGTTCAAAACTTAGTCAAAAAATTCTACAAGTCCACCTAGACAATCATTCTATCAGGAGTATGGACCCTTGGATCAAAGTGCCCTGCCCAATTTTTAAAGTAAAAATCATACCCATCTAACATCAGGGGCTTTCCCAACAAGATCTCTTGTTTTATTTTGACTGACTCACACTAGATCAAAAAGTTGTTTTGAAGAAATTTAATGCTTACTTTGTTTGGCCACTTCTACTACCACCATTGTCTCATACGCGTCTTGGTGCAACCATCGCCCCACCATTTGGCGAAGATTGCATTATCCTCCACACCAAACCTAACTGCTTCCATCACCATTGCCAGAATCACCTGGCCAATGCAATTTATTCCTTTGCTACCTTTCGGATCTCCTTGCTTTATCTAGGGCCTATTGTCCTTAGATTTATCCGGCACCCTCCCTTGAGACCCATCCTTCGGCCTCTTTTCAACCCACTTCTGGTGCACAACTACATCCTTTTGTTCTTTTTTGAAGCTCGCCCCCACCCATTTCCTTGCTGTGCATTGAAGCTTTCACTGCATCGACCCGAAATCCTTCCTTTCTACCTTTGCCCCCCATGCCCTAGCTCCAACTTCATCCTCTTCCTAGTTTTGAGAGTTGAGCATACAGGCGATCTCCGTCGTTCATGATGCCAACCAACAATCTAGGGGAGACCACGCCAACTAGGGTTACGTCACTTGCTTCCATTCCAAAAATCAGCATACCCCCGCACACCACCACCGGAGGGCCTCACATAGCTCCCCAAAGTTCTTCCCCCAAGACCAAACAATTGATGTTGGCCCTAACGATCCCAATGTTGGGGCACCTTCCTGAGCCAATTATGCAACAACGACCATTCTTTCTCTGCATCCTCAACCCAGGATGCAGCATCGAACTGTCAAAAAACCTCACGCACACCCATCCTCTTCCCTACAATTATAATATATAATAATATAATAAAATTATAATAATAATAATATATATTATAATAATTAATATACATGACTCGATCTCTAAAAAATTATAAGTGTGTCTATAACAAATATCCATTTTTGTTGTTTAATATCGAATATTCGTTTTGGTTTGGTGTTTACCATAGCAATTGTACTTTTTACCAACCCAAGTAGAAAGTCAAATGTGAATTCCATGATTTTGGTTTCCTCATGTCCCCTATTTTTAACATCACCACTGTTTGGTCCCCCGTGATCTTGCACTCACTCGGAACACTACACGAACTGGACACACAACAACCCATATGGACATCTAATGAAACAAATCAACCAAATCTTCTAACACACCCAATACATATCAAACCGAACATATCAATGGATTCCCTACCTGTCCAATAATACTTGTGAATTGAGACAATCAACTATTCACAAGTACACCACTTCTCTTATGAATCAAGACATACTCAACTATCTACAAGAACACCACTTTTGTGAATTGAAACCTACTCAATTATGTGCAAGAACACCTATCTGCATGTGAATGAAGACATACTTTCCACAATGCAATACTCCAACTATGAATTGAGACACTCAATTATCCACAACACTACTACAAATCAAGACATACTCTATATCTATAGGTAAATACCTCCAGGTATATAGATCAAGACACCCAACTATCTATATACATAACAAACCATGAAACTACCAACCTTCCTCACTCCCCCTTCAGTCTAACAAGGGACAAACTGAATAAATTTGTGTCTCTTATGCAATGTACCATCTCTGAGCAAGAAGGTAGCTCAAGATGGAAAATATTCCTCCAACCTCTTTTGTCCCTCAACTCCTCTTTGACCCTATTACACTATATCCACTTGATGTCTCACTATAATCTCTAAGAGCACAACTATGAAAAGATGCAAACATTTTCAAGAAAAGAACAATGTCAATTTTCACAAATAATACACCCATTTATAAAGATAAAAAAATTAACCGTATCACCCCAAATAGTTCCACAAACTTTGATTACAAGGAAAACATAGAACTTTTAATTCTAATTCATAATGCAAAAAATAGTGTGTTGAAAAAAAAAGTGTGAAATTTAAACCAACAACATCCAACATTCAAATTTTTAATAACATGCTTCATCACCAACTCCTCTCTTAATTGTTGATAAATACTCAATTGATCTTTGCTTTTGTACTAATATAATGAAACAAGTCTCGAGCACACTATTCCAAGTGGTGTACATGACATCTCCAAAAGGTGTCATGGACTTGCTAAAGATTCAAGATGATAAGTGCATCAATACAGAAATTGAAGACTTTACACAACACATGAAGGTTCATATGCAAGTTAAGAAGGAATTGGAAGAGAGCAACACACAATGCAAATTGCATGCAAATGACAATAGAGGGGAAAAGAATTGCTCAAAAGGTGAGTTAGTCATGACACATATAATATAGTTTAATGTTATTTTATAATATTAGAATAATTATAGTATTGATTAAATGATGAAAATAAAGTCAAAACTCCATAAGCATGTATACATAAATTAAGGTTGAAATTGATTTTTAATATATTGAACCAATTTGCAACACAACTTCCTCCTAAAGAGGTAAAGATATATGGGTGTGAAGAACAAGAAAACAAAGTCAAAACTCCAGGCACATGCATACATAACGGGGCAGGGAGGAATATAGATTATGTTTGGGCCTGTGCTAGCAAATCCAGTAATGCTATGGTAAGTAGGGCGTAGGGAAATAACAAATAAATTGATTAGTCCAAGGCTCTAAATTGATCTCAATCCCTTTGCTACCCAACTATTGAGCCACGCCATTTCATATTGTTCTCTGCAACTCAAGAACAAATGGAAAATTCCATTATTTTGTTCTTAGTACATTGGATACGCCCAAGAAGCATCTATTCCTCCCCCTTACATTCATTAATTGCTTGGGACACTTTTGAAATAGACAATATATTTGCCTCCTACAACAACTATAATAAGAGAGTGTCACAACATTCCTGATACAACAATCTTTACTTGGATTCTAGCAAATGTGATAGCAAGTGTATACACAATTCCACATGTCAAAATCTTCCCTGTCTACACCAAAATGGGAGCTTTGGAAAGTGGTATGGACATCCATTAAAACATAAAGGATAGAAGGATTTGTTGAATAATGTAGTAGCAACAACACTAGTAGACATGCTTACAAAATATGGAAGCACAAACAAGGCAGACAAACTCACCAACAAATAGATATTCTTCAAGGCATAGATCTTGTAGCGTTGAAAATTGTCACCCTTGACAATTTCACACTAGGTTGAGCTCCCCCCTATGTGCTTTACCTAATTATGCATTTAATTGCATGTTTTACAAGCATCTTTGGAAAATCAAACATGGGAAATGAAATTATGCATTTTATATTTTGCCACCGACACTTTTGGCTCTGAAAAGGATGGGTCTAGTCTAGGGCGCCCCATGCCCTAGACCAAGCACTTTGGCTCCAAATTTGAGTATGTCAGTGTCAAGAATTTATTATTTGAATTTTCAATTTCATTTGTCGGCCATCGATATTTGATTTTTGAGAAATTAGAGTAATTGATTGCATAAATACTAGTCATTTTATCATTTGAAATCCTAGAAGCACACTTGGAGAATCTATTGAGCAAATTAAAGATCCTAAAATCAGTCAAGAGCATTCAAGGGAAAATTAGTATCATTATTACAACAATTTCATCAATCAAGTTCAAGCTTACAAGACATCAAGATGAAGGAATCAATTATGTGCAAGGAGCTATTATGGTCAATCATGCCAAATCATGAAGATGTATTGAGTTATCCTATGCATGCTAGCTTCAGCAATCTATTGTGTATGTGAGCTAACCTTTTGTAGGTCTATCGTGCAATCAAGGCATCCATTAATCAACTTTTGTGGTAACTTGTGTGGCATCTCTTCTTCGAGGGTTTTCACGTCAAGGGAACATCATCATTTGTCATTTATCAATTTCAATCAATTATTGTTATTTTGGCCTCTATCGAGCCTAAGGCATGCCCTCTTAATCATCATCAATAGTTATAAGTGGAGGTAGAGATGCCAAAATGGGGTTTGACTTAGGCAAGCCCCTATACAACACAACCTTTTCCCCTATTTTCATGTGTGCAGGTCAGATCTGGAGGTTTCGACAGGTGACAATCTCAAGAAATAGAGTGCAGACCTTAATCCACATCTCAAAACTTTCAGATCCAAAAAAGCTAGAGATTCAGGCTTAAATTTTCATCACAAGTTCGTCTTTGTGTCAATCTCAAATATGAAATTGTTTTGTGACTTTCGATTTTCGTCTATCTACTAAATTACATTTTTAGATCTAGGGTTGTAAGTCAAATAGGCTTGTCAAATCACACATCAAAGTTATCATCCTGACAACTCGAAAACAACATAAACCCTAGGGGGTTGGCTCTCCCTTGTGGCAGCAAGCTAATCATTAAACCCTAGTTAATTTATGTTTGAATGTTGAGTCAAGTGAAAAGGAGATAATCTTAGTTATCCTAATTGGATCTAGGATCACTTTTCCTACTCAACAGATCCCTCTAAGATATCAGCGTAGAAACAAGAACAATGCTCTTGGAAAACTTGGAAACAACTTGTTTAGTGCAAGATTAAGCTTTGACACCACATAGAGAGATTTGGAGAAACAAATATCAAATCAATTGGTTTGTAAGTTGCTCATGTATTTGGTGCATTTACCAACAAAGTAAGTGAAAAATGAAGATATAAAAGCAATTAAAAGTTGTTCATTCATGAAACACTTCACAAAAGAGAAACAGTTCTCTTGCAAAGTAATGGAATTGCTTCCAACCGTTACAGATTGTGATTGCATTTCTGAGGTGTTACCTTCTTACGTTGTAGATTTCAACCATGAACTATGGAATGGACATCAATTTCAACCACGAGATGTTTTAATTGACACATTCTTCCCATCTATATGCAACTGTAAAACACCTCTTAGCATAACTAGTCTAAAACTGAATTAACTACAATAATTACCAATATGAGACATTCACAATTTTCAAACATCGACTAATCTTTAGCTCCATAAAAGCAAATTGGTGAGGGAACTAGGATTCTCAAATGGCTATGTAGCTAGATTCTACAAAAAAAAAACTTTTATCTTTTCACTCATCTCTTCCCATTAGATTTAATGTCAAATCTTTCTATAGCAAGGTCTACACATGCACACATCACTAAGATGAAATGTTCCTCGCAAGTAGTAAATCTAATTTTTGTTTTCTTTCAGAAAATAAATTTTGTTGAATGATTTTATCTTGATATGTCTATTTTAAAAAATCAACAAGATTTGTAAATTACAACTCCATAAGAGATTAGATGGCTTCAAGTTGATGAGCACATGCTTATACTGAGAGGGGGGGTGAATCAATATAAGACAATTCTTTATTTTTTCAAACTAACATCCACAATAATGTCAATTGCACAATATCATTGACATAAGATCTAACAATTATGCAACACAAGATGAACACACAATTTACGTGGAAACCCTTACAAGAGAAAACCACGACAAAATATTGCTTTTATCAAAAAAAATTACAATATTTGTAAGCACCAACCTATAGGAGACACCAATCCCCTCTTATACAATTTGTGAGCACCAATCCCCACAACTGAGCACCAACTTAGCAAGAGACACCAATCTCTTTAATATGAGACACCAACTTCATCAATATGGGGCACCAACCTCTTCAATAGAATCTTTTCTTGAGAATAAATCTTCTTTACAAATAGCCTTTAATGATCTTTTATATTCTCCTCAAAATCTTCACATAAATTTGCATTTATTCTCTTTCTTAAATATTCATACACAAATCTGCATATATTCTTCTTCTTAAATCTTGTTCTCAAATGATATATCTTTGTATCTCACACTTCCCTTCTTCACAAATTTGCTTGTATGATATTATATTTATTCCACACTTCTCGCACATTTCTTATTCCTTTTATATCTTCACATTTCTATGAAGAGATACATCCTTTCAAAGATAATGACCCCTCAAATAGTCATGACTCTTAAATTATAATTGTTGCTTTTTCAAACTTCATCGTTGTCTTTTCACACATATCCACAAATCCTCCACACACTTCTCTCTTAACTAATAGATCTCCCTTTCTATTCCACACACATCTATTTATATCTTTACATCTCAATGAAGTGTTGCGTCTCTTTGAACAAATATAACTCTTTAAAAGGATATGTCTTTTTACTAAGTTATTGCCTTTTAACACATATCCACAATAATATATATATGTTTATCCTCCAAATATAACTCTTTAAAAGGATATGTCTTTTTACTAAGTTATTGCCTTTTAACACATATCCACAATATATATATATATATATATGTTTATCCTCCACACACTTCTCTCTTGATTAATAAATCATCCTTTCTATTCCAAACACATCTATTTATATCTTTAAATCTCAATGAAGAGTTGCATCTCTTTGAAAACTCTTTAAAAGGATATATCTTTTTGTTAAGACTAATTGTGTTTTTTCTCCTTTTTATTTCTCCTTAATGGGTGCCTTTGAACAATAATTCTATTATTTTCTTATTCTTCAATGGTCATAGCACTTCAACATGTCTCTTGACTATTCTTAACCAGATCTTCAATTAATAATATTCATTCACTTCATTCTTCTATATTCCTCTTATTTACTTCATGCTACATATTATAATTCCATACACTTCTTTGAATGATAAAACCTTCCTTTTTTTATTCCTTACTCTTGAATGATAAGACTTTCCCGCACATAACATCTCATGGAATGACTACTCATATATCTTGTATCATCATGAGACACAACCCTTCATCATACCCTTGTGACTTTTGGTTAAAACTAAACTTTATTTAATTAATTAATTAATTTAACATGTATGAAGCGCTTCATAATATATCTTCTATTCATTCCCTTATTCATTTATTGAATTCGATTTACTTCATCATTGATTTATGATTCATTTCATTATTGATATCTTTTGTTGCTCCACTCACACACTTCATCTATCCACTCTTCTCAATCTGATTTTACTTGGTCTTCAAACATCGATTAGTGGCCTTTGGCCTTTCTCCATCATATAATTTCTTCTATTGACAAAGTGCTCTTCTTGCCTTTGACATCAATGACAATATTCTAACAATCTTTCATACTCTTTTGACATCAATGACAATCAATTCCAACACAAGTTTCATGAGGGACCAAGACTTTCCATATAGAATGTCACTACCAGAAGTCGATGATTATGTCAAAACATTACAAATACTCATCTATTATCTTATATCCTCAAAACATTCAGAAACTAGATCAATGAACCTTATATTGGTTTAGATATTCAACATAAAAATGTGGAAATCTCAAAAATATTTTAGTTCAACTTAAAGCAAGCCTTATAGTATGCACCAATACTTTTAAGCAACAAATACCAAAGACAATGCCGTTCCTAACAACTAACAGTAGGTTACAGTTTCCACTCATACCCATAAAAAGATGAAATCTCCAAACCCTCAATTTATTTGAATATTTAAGATAGATATGCATTGTCAAAGAAATAAGATCCATATCATGAATGTATGAAAAATATTTGAAACGTATGAATTGTACTATAGAATAAGGTAACATAATTATGGATCTATTTATATCATTAGAAGAAATGAGATTGTGTACATGAAAATGAGCACATAGTATTTTTGTAATTTTAGAAAATTGAAAGTAAAAAGGAGGGCAAAAGTAATCATAATTTGCAATGACCAAACAAAGCCAGCCCTTAGATCCAAAATGTTGCATTCTAAAGTTAGGATAAAGTGATTTTTCTTAAAAATCTTAAATTTATAAAATCAGCTATAAACTTTTCCTACCAAGCAAAAGCTAAATACTGCTCAACTTTATTTGTCGTATAATTCAGACTTCAACTTGCAAAACCCTTGCCAGCACTTGCAACTAGCAATGCTATCATTATATAAAACAGGATTAGTCATTGGAGCAAGCATCAGAAAGAAACCTGCTATGCCGGCCAGAAACACCATAGTTGTTACTGCACAATATTATCCAACATATAGCTTCATTTGACACAGAAATATAATGCACAAATACTTTTAAGCAACAGATACTGTACACAATGTCACTCCTAACAACTAACAATATGTTACAATTTCCTCTTAAACATGCCCATAAAAGATGAACATCTCCAAACCCTCAATTTATTTGAATATTGAAGATACATATGCATTGTCAGAGAAACAAGATCAATACCATGAATGTATGCAAAATATTTGAAACGTAAGAGTTTTACAATAGAATAAGGCCACATAATTATCGATTTGTTTATATCATTAGAAGAAATGAGATTTGTGTACATGAAAATGAACACATAATATTTTTGTAATTTTATAAAGTTGCAAGTAAAAGGAGGGCCAAAGTAATCATGACTTGCAATGACCAAACAAAACCAGCCCTTAGATCCAAAAAATGTAAATGCATTCTAAAGTTTGGATAAAGTGATGTTTTTTTTAATATTAAATTTATAAAATCATCCATAAACTGTTCCTACCAAGCAAAAGCTAAATACTACTCATCGTCAATTGTCTTATAATTCAGACTTCAACTTGCAAAACCCTTGCCAACACTTGCAACTAACAATGCTATCATTGTATAAAACAGGGTTAGTTACTGGAGCAAGCGTCAGAAAGAAACCTGCTACACCGGCCAGAAACACCATAGTTGTTATTGCACAATATAATCCAACATATAATTCATTTGACACCAAAATGCGCATGGAAACCAAAAAGGAAAATTTTGGCCAGAAGTCAATTCAAATCAATATGAAATTTGATATATCATGTTTAGACCAAGCTCTGAAATAAAAATGAAATCAATATTATTTGATATGTAGAGTTTAAAAAAAATATAGAAGAGGGAGGATGATTGATCATTCAGCTCACTTCCCCCAATTCCAAATCTCAATACATGTACCATATATTGTATTTCTTTCATTTTGGAAAAGAAAAGGCATGTGTCAAAACTGTCATGTGGCTAAAAGAGCCCCTCTTCATTTGATGATCAAAATTTTTAAAATATATACTATAAGGATATAATATATTCTAAAAAATATTATAATTTGTAATGGTAAAATTTGCATACCCATACCATTTCCCATTTAGTTTTGGGCCCATGTTGAGGAGAGTGTCTTTATACAGACATTGACAAATGACATAACTTTGTACAAAGTTGGGTACCTCGCTCTATTCCACCTCCCTATCCATTAATACACATCCCTATATACTTACCACTTACCCCCATTCATATGTTTACACATCCATATACATTCACCCCACCCATTTATTTGTAACACATGCACACAAATTTCTATGCACATTACCCACTTTGATTTAGCTCCTTTCATGTTCAAGGACAAGTTTACGGTTGTAGACTCATCACATTCCCACATCTACAAACTTGTGCCACCAAATTTCAAATTTGGCCAACTCCCCTCAAAAATTTTCCCTCCAAGGGCCAACTAAACATTTTGGGCCAAAACAGCATTGAAAACACTGATGTTTTCAGGTACCGTGCTACCAATGGAAAGGATATCAACAATAAGTTTAAGTGCAGGTTGCAGACACAGATGTCTTGTATTGGATATATAGACAGTGATTCTTGTGGTGGAAAGTGTACCTATTGTGGATAGATCAGATGAGGTGGAGAACATGCAGCAAGAGAAGGCTGCTATAAAAAGCTTAGATGAATAAGTCCAGGCACAAAGAAATTCAGGCAGTTTATGAGCAAAAATAAGACTCAGCAGCTTACTTCAGAGGCTTAGCACTTTGTGTAGATGGGCTGCACGTAATCCACGGGAAGGTTAGATAGGATGTCTCAAGTAATTTTACTCTGTATGCTCTCTTCTGGGAAGGACTGGTGCAGATCAAGTGCACAGGGGAGAATGAAGCTGTTAGTTTTATGATCAGATGTAATGCACAGAAAATTCATTCAAAAATCAGACACAAAACACAGCAAATACCCTGGGAAAACCTTCCACTTGAGGGAGAAAAAACCCAGCAACAATATATCACTTATATATTGAATCACAAAGAGAATCTCCTTTACAATAGAGGCCGATAATGAAGCCAATAATAAGCACCACAAACGGATGCAACTACAGAAACAAGGTGATGCAATCTGCTGATGCTAATCTCAGACTTCTACACAAATATCAATCTGCTTCTTGAGACAAACTCGCACTTGTAAAGAACTCGAACTTGAGAAGGATGAATGTGAATGAATGAATGCTCAACCATGAAATGCCATCGATTATATATACAATGTGACATGACCTTTCAAAAAGCAAGTCGGCCACAAAGAATACTCTTGGAAAATCGCGTCCCAAAGATGTATGAAGTCGGCCTTATTAGAATGTATCTTCTCATTAAATCGTGCCTCTTCATGATGTCGACCTTGGATCAAATCGCACCTTCATGACAAGTCGTGCCTCTCTAATAAATAAACATTAATCATCATTAATAAATGACGCCTCATTTCATGAAGACGATTCCACCAATTAAATAGCCATAAGGCTATAATTTAATTGCTTTCGGTCTAGGCTGGAATAAAGCGACCGACGTTGTATACATCAACACTCCCTCTCAGCTAGGGAGAATACTTCCAGCTGCACAAGACATATCACCTCATTGTGATGTCTACCACAATGGCTTTACCCATATGTGGAAAAGAAAGATATCGCCTCATCGTAATATCAGATATCACCTCATCGTGATATCAACCATCATGGCTACACCCATGGATAGAAAGAAGAGATATCACCTCACCGTGATATCAACCATCATGGCTACTCCCATGGATGGTATGTACAAGTGCTCATCACTCAACTTGATGTTGTCACCTCATCATGACGTTCACCATGGCTCTCCCAAAGGATGAAAACACAAGTACAAGAAAATCATCACGAACTCTCTCGCGTGATGCTGTCATGGAGTCACACACATGACATCCACCATGGCTCTCCCAGAGGGTAGAAACAAGGGCTTTCACCTCAAATCTCAATGAGAAATGCATTAGCAAGGGCTTGCACCTCAAATCTCTCTCAAAAGAGAAATGCATTAAAGAGGATCACTGATACTGAGACTCCTTCTCAACTAGGGCTTCATACTCCATCATACCAAGCTTGTCTCGAAAGTACACAAACTTTATCCTGGAGAGAGGCTTGGTGAGAATGTCTATCGTCTGCTCATCAGTGTTGATATACCTCAATTGCTTTCCTCAATACCATATCTATGATATAGTGGTATTTGATCTCAACATGCTTAGTTTTGTCATGAAACACAGGGTTGACAGAAAGCTTCACACAACTCTGGTTATCACAATGAATGATAGTAGGCTCCAATGATTGTCCAAACAATCCTGCAAGGAGCTTACAAAGCCACACTGCTTCTCGAGTTGTCACACAAGTTGCAATATACTCGGCCCTGCTGTACTCAATGCCACAAAAGACTGCTTCCTGCTACACTAGGAAATCATCGCAGACCCCAAACTGAAGCAACATCCAAAGGTGCTCTTCCGATTAGTAACACATCCTACCCAATCAGAGTTAGTATAACCATGCAGCTCCAAGTCCACATCAAAAGAATACCTCAAGCCATATCCAACTGTGCCACGCAAGTATCTCAGAATATGTTTTGCTGCAACTAGATGTATTTGCCTTGGTTCACACATGAACTGACTAAGTGCACTCACTGCATAGCAAATATCCAGTCTAGTATTGACTAGATACATCAATGATCCAATCAACTGCCTGTACATCGAGGAATCCACTAGATCTTGAACTAGCTGCAGTCTCTTTCAACTTATGCAAGTTGGTCTCCATAGGCGTAGACATGGATTTGCAATCCATCATACCAAATCTCAATAGTATACTTCCATCTTCTTTAGGTTTAGTAGGCTCTCTCTAAATCTTTAAGTACTTGCATCAACCTTCTGACCTCATCGACCAAGATTGCTTGCAACGCTTGCCTTAGATAAATGTTTTACAATGCACACCTCTGGTATTGTAGAGAGTTCAGGATCGTCCTCCTCGACCTCATCCCAAATCACTTTATTCTGAATAGGTTTGCGGAGCTACCAATGACAAATCCAGATGACAATCTTGAGCAATTATGATCTCAGTAGCTGAAGGGATCCTCTAAGGGTTTAGCACCTAGCCTTGCAATACAATAATCTTCACTTCTTCTCAGCGAGTTACAAAACTCCCTCTTGATCCCTGCTTCAGAGATTGCGAAGAAGACTTTTGGAAGTGAACTCCCTCTAGTCGCCAACTCAGTCCTATGGCTGCAAGTTGAGACTTCACGCTTGATCATTTCTTTGGTCGGCATGACTTCCTCGTAAGATGCCTCAAGCTTCTCATCACTAAGGAATCTCTCATCACCTTCTTGCCCCTCGATCCGTCCTGGAAGCATTTTAGAGAGAGATTACTAACTGTTTATAACTATCCAAAGAAATATCAAGGCTAGAATCATACAAAGTTTACTATCTCAGGTTATAGCATTAATACATAAGAATTTATGAGCAATATTAAAACATGAATAAATAAATCAACCTATAAGAGAAATATATCAAAAGATCAGAATGAAGGGATAAAGAAACTTATCTTTATTGAATTTTGATATAACTCTTTCTTCCATCTTTTACTCCTCTCGAGAGTGCTAAACTCAACACAACAAAAGACAATCTGCACAACTACAGATTTCTTGAATGCATTATGCAGTTAGCATGTAGAACCAACCCTCTCCAAGAGTCAAGGCTCTATCACAGTTCATGCATTAGAGAATGATATCGATGTGACCAACTAATTGTTGTGACCTTTTCACACATCGCCGCATTCAAAATGGGGACCCCCTAAATTTTTTGCTCCATTCTGGTCTTTTGGCTTTGGCTTTTGTCTTTCTCTCTCTTTCTGCTCCTTTTCTACTAGCTGTCTTCCAGGGACGCTCCCGTCCGCTAGCTTAAACGTAAAATTTGGCCAAGTCTGATATTAGGGTTTCACATCTTTAGGTCACTTTGAAGTCAAATTGAGTTGGTTGGTCAGCTTTTGAGCTTGGCACTGCTATTACAACACTTCCAACAAGTGACCCCTAAATTTTCACTGAATTTTGCCAACTTTCTATTTTTAGTAAGTGCCAGTTTAGGGTTGATTTTCTCGAGATTTTCACATTTTGACAACTTCATTACATTTTGAACACTTCAAGTTCATTTCTAACAAAATTTGAGCAAAAACGGACGACTTGCTATCTTTAGCAGTCCAGCTTCCAGAGCAAATTCCAGGGTCTACATGTTATATTTTCTGATGCATGTCCGGAGATTCTTTGTGGGTTTTTCGAGACCTTCGCAGTGATATGACATGCAAAACAGGATAACAACTTTCAGCATTCAGCCTTCGGAGGCTGATATTAGGGTTTGCATGCAGAATTTCTCAGCGCATGTCCACATATTCCTTCTGGGTTTTTCAAGAGCTTCGCAATGGTGTAACATGCAAGTGGAACCGATCACTTTTCAGAAACTTACTATTTTTAGCCAATGCTTGCATGTTGTTGATTTTTCTGGGTTTTTCTGGGTTTTCCAAGATTTTTCGGGCAGTGTGACATGCAAAATCATCTGATGACCGGTTGGCCACTTTTTCAGCCACTTTCTATTTTTAGCAGGTACTACTCAAGCAGCTGCCCAACACTTCAGAACTGCAAACTAATCATCATGCAACTGAAACGAGGTCAAACGAAGCTCATTTGAGGAACATGCAGAAAATTAGGGTTTCGAGTTTCGGGGCTAAAAATGAGGAATCAGACGTCAAAATGTCCAAAACTGAAGTATCCACCATGATCAGCATCTTCCGAGGGGTCTGTTGGCAAAATTTGAAGGCAATCGGAGCACTTACTATTTTTAGTAAGGTATTCTCGACACGGGCTATAAATAGAAAGTCAATCTTGGGCGCCAATGCAAACAGGCAAGTTCACCAACGAAGAGCACGCTGTCCAAATTTCAAGTCAAATGAAGCTAAGGAAGTTTTAGAAACAGGCACTTACTATAAATAGTAAGTCACTTCAGGAGCAGCTATAAATGGCAGGCCAACATCAAGTCTCAGTATGAACAGGTCAAACATGTGATGAGGTTCCTTTGGCGCGAACTTCAAGACAAACGGAGTTGCAGAAGATGAAAAATCAAACAATTGCTATTTTTAGCAGGCATGGGCAGAGAAATTAGGGTTTCCTAAAATCAAGGTCGGAACAGGACAGTCAAACAAAAGCAGCATCCAACTATGATCACGACGCTTCAGGCATTCAACCCATGAAATTTGAAGACTTTCTGAGAAATTTCTATTTTTAGCAGGTTGCTAAAAATAGCAAGTGCAGACAGGCATCAGGCATCAACAGCACAAATCAGTTGAAATTCAGAGCAGGGCGAAAATCAAGCTTCCCGAAGTCAAAATTCAGTTGAAGGCACAAAATTCAAGGAACTTTCTAAAAATAGAAAGTCAGAGCAAATTAGGGTTAGCAGGAAGAAATCACCCTAAATCTGGCAAGAGGCATAAAATCCACCAGGTTTGATAAAATTTGGAGTCCGGCATCGAAATTCACCTTGAGAAGCTGAAGATGAATGGAAAATTGACTAAGTCTGAAAATTAAAAGCATATCCAGCTAAATGCGCCCAAAGATGTTGGAGTATGAAAATTTGCCTAAGTAATGAAAATTGGAAGTACCATGGGTCAAATGCGCCCCGCTTCTTAACTTGGGAAAATTTTCTAAGTGTTCAAAATTAAAAGCTTGCCCTCCAAAATGTGCCTTGAAGTTGAAGTCATGATGAAAAGTTTCTAAGTGTCGAAACTGGAAGCTCTATGGCCAAAATGCGCCCTCCAAGTCAAAGAAAAAAACGCGAAATCTTCCAAGTGATGAAATTAAAAGTTGATATCCCCATTTGCGCCTAAGGCATAAACTGGAAGTTGGCATAATGATTTGCGCCTAAGCTATAAAATGGAAGCATAACATGTCAAATGCGCCCCTCTTTGAAGGAAGAGTTAGAAATTTTTCTAAGTGTCAAAACTCAAAGCTCCCCCTGTGTTTTGCGCCTTGAAGCACATACATTGATTTGCGCCTTAGGCTGGAATTTCAAATTCGTCCAAGGATTGAGGATGAAAGTTACCCCTCCTATTTGCGCCTGGGAATTAAAAATTGGAGGAAGGACCCACGATATGCGCCCATACTTCAAAGAAATATTGAATGCCGAAATTAAAAGTAGGCTATGACATTTGTGCCTCAGCAACTTAAGATTAATGGAAAAATATCACATCACCCCAAGTGCGCCTTGAAACTGGAAGAAGTTGCTTGTGATTTGCCCCCAAGTATCAAATGAGCCTGTGAGCTTAAAATGATAAAATTAAAAACTTGGCCTCTCATTTGCGCCTCACTTCAAATTAAAAGCACAAAGGGTTATTTGCGCCTGGACTTTGATGGAATCAGGAAACACACTAAGGAGTGAAATTGAAAGTTAAAGGCATGAAATGCGCCCTGGGAAGAGACTAAGGCTCTAAAAAAAATTCTAAGTCTAAAACTGGAAGCTGGACATGCCATAAGCGCCCAAGAGCATTAACTCCCACACACGCTTTCAAAAGGAAATTCATAGGAGATTGAAATTTGTTCAGGTCAAAAAATTGAAAGCTTGACATATGATATGCGCCCACCAGGCTGAAGATGGATGAAATATATTCAAAGTGTTTCGAAATTTAAAGATCAAAGGGTTAAATGCGCCTTTAAATGAAAGTCCAATCTTCTATATGCGCCTAGCCTTGAGAAAGGTAATTTAAAATTTTACTAAGGTCTTGAAATTTTCCTAAGGCAACGAAATGGAAGTGGACCCTTATATATGTGCTTTGGACTTGAAGTGGAGATCATACATGCGCCTTGGGATAAGTTAAGATGTTGGGATGTTTCTAAGGCGTAAATTTAAATTCAAACCTCACCATTCAATACGCGCCTTGAGTGGATTTTTGTTCAATATGGAAAATTTGAATGCTCATGGGCTAAAGTGTGCCTAGACCCAAAGTTATTTTAATGATTGAAGGAAAATCGGTGGCATGTGATCTAACTTGAAAATGATGTTTGAGGCGAGTTTTAAAATAAAGTTTGAAGTGCTCAATACGCCTAAACCTGGGCTAACATTCGAAAATGTTTCTAAGGCGTAGCAAGGTTGAAGTTGGAGATTCGGCTAGAAAACTCGGCAAAATCAAAGTGCAAAGATAAAAAGTCAAGCTAAGGTGTTGGGAGAAATTATAATTTCTCTAGGCAATTAAATTCGAAATTTGCCTAAGTCGGAGAAATTTAATTAAATTTAATTTAATTATTTTCCTAAGTATTAAATTAAATTCCCTTTTAAATTTAGACACATGAAATTTTAAAAACTCGGACGATTTTAATTGTGGGGAATTTGTTTTTGGATTAATTATGGACGGAAAATAAATTTCGCCTAGACATTTTAAAGTGTTGACATCGAATTTTCACGGACACTGGTGAAATAAATTAAATGGCATTTGAATTAAATTTTAATAAATTAAATATGCCATTTTAAAAAAGCAGTAAGATTATTTCAAATCGAAGTAAAATGATTTTTTCGAAATCACTGGCAGTCGAGAGGGAAGTTTTAAATTTAAATCGAGGAAAGAATCTCCCTGAATAGCAAATTGCTATGACGACTGTAGGACAACTGGAATATTCTCTTTCAAATTTAGCAAATGCGTAAGTCATAATGAAGAGAATTAATGGCATCTGCTAAAATTAGCACCAGCTTTTGGTTATAAAAACTCCGAGGATTTTCATTTTCATCTCACAGAATTCGAAGCTGAGATTTATGCTGAAAAGTTGAGAGTGATTGTTGAGCTGTGAGATTTAATATTTTCAAGATTGAGAGTTGCTGAAAGTGAGAGGGGTGTTGAATTCGATTTTTCAAGAAGCTTGAATTTCTCGAAGATTTGCAAAGTTGCTGAGATCCAAAGTTGCGAAGTTGCTGAGATTTGAAATAAAGTTTGAAGTGTAAGCTGCCAAGGTTGAGCATTTTTATTTCTCCAAGTTGCTGAAGGTGAGTATTTAAAGTTGCTGAGATTTAATATTTTGCTGAAAGTTGAAGTGTTTTTCGAAGTTGAGAATTGTTGAAGGCTGAAATCGTTTAATTATTTCACTGAATGCTGGAAGTCAAAATCGCTTGAGCTTGAAGATTTAAACTCTCTAAAGTTGCTAAATGTTTGGAATCAAATCAGATTTGAAATTGTTGAAACCTTCGAAGTTGCTGATTTATAACTTTCGAAGTGCTGATTGTTGAAACATGCTGATTTGAAATTATTGAAACTCGATGATTTATAACTCCCGAACTTGCTGATTTAAAATCTTCGAAGTTGCTGATTTATAACTTTCGAAGTTGTTGATTTAAAATTGTTAAAAGTTGTTGAAACTCGAAGCATTTTCCGAAGTTGGGATTGCTGGAGTTAATCTATTTTGGCTGCAAAATTGTTGAAGTTCAGAATATACCGAGGTTTGAAGATTGGAGTAATACTACTGAAACTATTAACTTGTATTTACTTTTGCAGCCAACTCCATTCGCCAGCCATCTCATGTGATAATTTTTATTTTAAAAGTTTGAAGTGTAATGTTTACTTCTTGTTTTGCAGATGGCCGAAGGACGAAAAGCTGATGTTGCTGGAACAAGCAAAGCTGGAGCTAAGGCTGGAAATAACGAAGCTGTCAAGGAAAACACTTCTAGGCAGGCGATCATCAAAAGTTTGAAGAAATCCTTCATTCCGGAGTCTAAGATCGTGTCAAAGTTTGGGAACTTGACGGACACCAACCTTGGGCCTTTCAACCTCGAGGCTTTCATGCGCAGAATGTATGGGCAAGGTGGCAATCTTCCGATAGAAGCATCGCGCAACATTGTCAAGAGCGGGTTATATGCAGCGGCCGGGTTCCAACCAGCTGTTCGTTGTCCGGAGTTGATCTTGGAGTGCGCAAACTTTTACAACTCAGATGATCGGACTATTGTTTCTCCGGATGGTATGATATTGGCCAACTTTGCACCTAACGCAATTGGCGAGGCGTTTGGGATACTGGCTATAGATAAAATGCTGTACAAATCCAAGGAAAAGGCCGACAAGATGTATGCACATCTTTCGAGAAGTGCATGAAGAGGATCAACACCACTTGGATGCGAAAACCAAAGCCTCCTGCTGCCAGGTTGCCAAAGCAGATAATTTCAAAAGAGCTGAAACAGGAGTACTACGATATAATTATGTTGCTCAGCCAGGTTAACGGCAGCCCGCAGTCATTTGTGTTCGAGCCATGGATGTTCTTTTACATTAGTGTGGTGCTCGAAGGAAAAGTGCAAGTAAATTGGGCTCAGATGATCAGCGATAATATCAATGAGCAGTTTCAGAATTTGAAGAGAACGAGAACATTCTACATGAGCTCGTATGTTATTTACATGCTTGCTAGGATGACAAAATACAGAGGGTTGGCATACCAGGAACCAATTGGCTGTGGTTTTAATCAATTCAAGATTCACAAATTTTGTAGGCAGTTGCATCTCATGCACACAGCTGACTTCAAGAGAGTAAATGATGCTTTCACCATGTATATCACAAGGACCCTTCAGCGGAGGTTGCAATAGAGAATATCTGAAGAGGCACAGATGTTGATAGAAGAGTATGGGTTTTGGTTCGTCCAATTCCCAAAGTTTACTTATTTAAGGCTGTCGGGGTACGACTCATATGTCTACAGACTACCAAGGTACCCCACGAACAGGATGATACTGCTTGAGTTGTCTAGGCAATTGGTGGCCTACGACAAAATCATAAGGAGAAAAAAGAAGGGAGGCTTGCACTTTCCCATTGTGTTGGGAAACTCACTTGAAGAATGCCCTACTTTGCAGGCAGCCAAGGAGGCTGAAGATGAATTGAAATTCTATAAGTTGACTCTTCATACCAGCCGGCAGGATTTTGATCCTCGAGGAAAGATTGGAACAGTTCAGGGTGAGGAGTACAGACACAGAGTTCACTTGGAAGATTTTTGGGAAAATGCTGGAGACGAGGCTGAGATTAGGAAAAGAATGTTTTCGAGGTTGCCTCTCAAGTTGATTAGAGAATGTGAAGTGATCCAAGTGCCGGATCAAGTCGAAGAGGATACCAGGCTTATTCATCCGGATTATGAATCTATAAAGAACACACCGATTCCACCACCAGATTGGGCTGAGCCGGAGATTACGGATTTAGACACCTTGTCTATTCCCGTTTTGACTTTTACAAGAGCCTGGGTAGAGGAGCGCGTTCACAGATTGAGGAGGTCAGTTGCCCTCACGTACGACCTCATGGGTGATAAAAGGCCACCGGTGTTGGCAAAAAGGAAGAAACAAATTGCTCGGGTTGTGGAGCCACCATAGCAGGAAGAGCCCGTTCAGCCGGAACCTCAGGGATCGGAGGACACATCATCTACTCAGTTGGTGACCCATTCCTCCAGCGTGCGCGAAGTCTCACTGTTTGCAAATTAGAGGGCTCAAAGGAATGAAGAACCAGAGGTTGGAGAGGTTAACCAACCAATGCCGAAAGAGTTGGATACTCAAAGTGCTAATGTCCCTGAAGGTGCCAATCAGCCAAATGAAGGGGAAGAGACAGAAACGGATACCCACTTTGATTATGCCTTCGAAGAGGAAGACGTCATAGAGTCAAGGGTTGGAGCTCATGAGGAGAGTGATCAACACATTGAGATAATTGAGCCTCAACAGAATACTGCTCGAGAGGAGGTTCATGAAGTGGAGGCAACTGAAGAGCAGCCCCTTATCATTTACGATATTCAGCGCAATTGGCTCTCACAGGCAATCAACAGGGATCAGGACGATGATGCTGATCTGGCAATCGAAATGGAGGAGCTTCTAAACAGAACAAGTCGCCTAAAAGGAAGAGAGCAAGGAAGTATACGAAGATGGAGACTAATGAGGCCGGTTCACGCAGCCTCCATATTGCTGTTCCAAGAGAGGATCATGATTTAAGTGACGCAATGCCAGAAAATTACACGGTCACCACAGTTGAATTGGGACGTCCCTCCGGAGCGCAAGTGGTTGAGGAAGCTGAAAGTTCATTCCAAGCGTTGAAGGACAGGCTGGTGAAAAAGGAAGGGAAGTATAAAAGGTTGAAAAAGGAGCACAAGGCATTGGTCGAATATGTGCAACATCTAGCACATCCAGTTGCTCAAGAGAATCCAGTGGTAGAACTTCCGCCTGAGCTGCCACGAGAGCCAATCAGTGGGCTTGAGGAGATAAGGAGAGCTGTACGAGAGGGAGACAAGTGGATAAGCGGTGTCCGCACTGAGGTAGAAAAATTCATGGCTAATCTTGTCTCATCGTTTCAGAGTGCATCTGGTATCCTTTCACGCTTAGATGGTGTCGAGCAAGCTTGGGGAGACACCCATATTTTTCAGGACAAAACTATTCCTCGCCTTGCTGTTTTGATGCGTGTGCCCACGCAAACTTTGGTGAATGAGGGAGTGATCCAAGCGGGCGATAGGTATGATTTTCATGGGTGGCATTCGGCGGCATTCACTGGAAAGGGTTTCTTCGACACGACAGCTGTGGAGTCCTCTAGGATCAAGAAAGCGATGAGGAATATTCACGAGGGTATCCTCAACACGTTGGATGCGTTGTTCGCAAGGAGGCTAACTCATGAGGAGGTAGAGGTGGAAGGATTAAAGGCAGGATTGCGGCCTTTCTTCTCTGAGATGAGGACATTTTCCCAGCTTGACTTTGAAAACATCTCTACGTTTTCAACAATTATTCAGAGTACACAGGATTCCATTGAGGCTTGGGGAAAGTCTTGTGATAAACATGAGCAGATGGTGGCTATCCTCGAATATCAGCTTAATCTTACTCCAGCAATTTCTGAGGAGGTTGATGAGGTGCTGGCCCGATTCGTAGCATACGCGGTCAGAGAGAAGAGCAAGGGAATCCGAGTCATGGACGAGAATCTTCTAGAAGGGTAGTGGGCATTAATTGCTCATAGTGGTTAAGGAGGAATCTGCTATTTTTGGGATCATTTATGACACCACTCCACCTTCTGGCGGTTTTTAGGGCAAAACTTGTCTAGGGCTGAGGTGGCTCGATCTGAGCCCTCCGTTGTAATTCAATCTGGACCGTCCATTGAGATTGGCCAGCTATATAAGGGGGAGTCCCCCTCATTTATAGTCTAATAGTTAGAATCAGAAGTAGTCGGCAATTAGTGGGTATTGGAGCAGAATAGAGAGTAGATATTTTTGAGTTAGAGTAGTTTTCATTGCATTGTTTGAAGAAGGGGAATTCTCCCTTTGAGAATTTTTGTAAGAGATTGTCACAAAGGCTAATCATAATAAAGCATTTCATTGATGGTGAATTCAAACTTTGTTGTGAGTAGTTGTGAGATTTCTTCTTCCTTTGACTTCAACTAGGACTTAATTTCATGCTAATAGTTAGATATGGATGCTTATGTTTGATGTAAGTGAGCTTCTTTGATCCATACCACTAACAATCTTACTAATGGTAAGCTTGTCCTGCGTGGTCAACTGGAATACTTTATACTTAACTTCGATCAAGATTCATGTGTAGCTATGCATCATTGTGATGGTACTTGCATTATTGAATCATGATTTGAACATCCTTTTATCCTTTGAAGATTGCACTAACTTTGTCGAGGCTATCCAATAGGAGGCTAGACAACGTTTGTTTGAAGTTCATTGAAATTGAGCATAACATCCCTTGCATTTAGGTGAGAATTTAGATTTTCGAAATCTCTGCAGCCATTCAATTCCGCATACTTTTGGTCAGCCTTAGGAAACTTGCACTTCAAAGCTAAATCATTCACACGAAAATCCCTTTCAAAGCATATACTTGTTGTTTACTGCACGTATCCTGAACAATTGTGTAAGTCCCCTCGTAAGAACACAGCAAAATCACATCAAGCCAACTGAGTCTATTCGCATTAAAGGAACCTTGGAGTTGAAAGCATGATCTTACTTGCAATCTTAGCATGTTGAATACTTTGTTCAAGAGAGGATAAGGTAGCCGTTGGCAACTTTGTTCTGCTGTTTGGTGCAGTCACAAAAACCACGTCAACACTAATCACCATCGAAATTGCAGTTCTCCTTTTATTTCAGAGTCACACTCAGAAATCTTCACAACCAGCATGAACTAACTTGCAATGAATAAATGAAATCTTAAAAAAATCTTATGCTAGTGAACACAATTCAAGAGAAACCACAATCTCTCTTTACTAATTACAAGATCCAACTAAATGATATAACTCAGCAAACAAAGAATACTTATCTCTTTAAATATTCTGATGGATGCAAATACTGGACGCAGTAAAATACACTGCTCTTGCGCACAAATCAACACACAACCTTCATGGCTTGAACACAGGGCCATGGCTTAGAATAGAAATTCCCTAGAATCCTTTTGAGGAGAGATCTCATCCACATCCACAAATGAAGCATGTTGATTAGGCCTGGTAGGGCAATCTTTTGCATAGTGACCAAACTTGTCACAACGAAAACATTGGACTTTGGAGAGGTCCCACTTCTTGAATGCGGGAGCACCATCAGCTCCTTTATCTCTATTCCTCTTGAAATATCCTTTCTTTCCACCTTTCCCTTTCTTCTTCAAGGATTGAGCGGAAAGAACATGAATGTCTTCATTTGTAGAGCTTTGACCAATACCTCTTATAGCCAACCTAGACTCTTCTTGAATACAATTTTCCCTCAAACGATCAAACTTGGAAAGTTTCGATCTTGCATTGATTCCTTGAATGTAAGACTCCCAAGATGAAGGAAGACCATTAAGGGAAAGCATGGTCAAATCCTTGACATCAACAAAATGACCAATAGTAGAGAGTTGATCTCTCAATTCGGAAATCTTCCTGAAGTAAGCGATGATTGATTCTCCTTGTGCCATCTTAACATGATGAGGTTGTTGCTTTAATGCAAGTGCCCAGCTTGTGTTGTTGATTTCGTACATCTCCTCCAAAGTTTTAAACATCTCTCTTGCTGTCTTCAACTTGGAAACAATGGGAACAATATGATCCTTCACAGAATCAACTAACATCTTCTTCGCCTTGATATCTTTCTTCTTCCATTGTACCTTCTCTTCCTCATCCGTAGGCTCGGGGACTTTGCTCTCCACAAACTCGACCAATTCACTTTCTTCCAAGGTGAGCATAATTCTGAATCTCCAAGATGTGAAATTTGATGCTCCCTCAAATCTATCCTCAAGCTTAAGACCGATCACCATCTTGATGAAGAGATAGAAGTAAACAACGATGAGAAAGAGAATAAAGATTATCGCTGTAATACAAAATCTGATCAAGATCTTCTTCAAACCCACTCTGATACCATGTTAGTTTTATGATCAGATGTAATGCACAGAAAATTAATTCAAAACTCAGACACAAAACACAGCAAATACCTTGGGAAAACCCTCCACTTGAGGGAGAAAAAACCCAGCAACAATATCACTTATATATTGAATCACAAAGAGAATCTCCTTTACAATAGAGGCCGATAATGAAGCCAATAATAAGCACCACAAACTGATGCAACTACAGAAACACGGTGATGCAATCCGCTGATGATAATCTCAGACTTCTACACAAATATCAATCTGCTTCTTGAGACAAACTCGCACTTGTAAAGAACTTGAACTTGAGAAGGATGAATGTGAATGAATGAATGCTCAACCATGAAATGCCATCGATTATATATACAATGTGATGTGACCTTTCAAAAAGCAAGTCGGCCACAAAGAATGACTCTTGGAAAATCACGTCCCAAAGATGTATGAAGTCAGCCTTATTAGAATGTATCTTCTCATTAAATCGTGCCTCTTCATGATGTCGGCCTTGGATCAAATCGCACCTTCATAACAAGTCGTGCCTCTCTAATAAATAAATATTAATCATCATTAATAAATGACGCCTCATTTCATGAAGATGATTCCACCAATTAAATAGCCGTAAGGCTATAATTTAATTGCTTTCGGTCTGGGCTGGAATAAAGCGACCGACGCTGTATACATCAACAGAAGCAGAATAAGAACTCCATGAGAAAGGTGGCCATTTTTCTGCTACTGAGCATACAGTGGAGGATATGGTCGCATCAAGCAGCCCTAAGGCAGGGAAGGCTCCAGCAGCTATGGTCTGATCTTCCTTGAGGACAGCTGGCGGCATTCCTTTTAGTTTTTTTTCTGGTTTTCCTTGTCTAAGTATGGGATGCTGAAGGGTGACAGAGTATAATGGTTTTTTCTGTTATTTAGGGTATGAGGGTCTGCAGTTTCTGGATATTGGATGATGGGATGTCGTAGGCTTTTTTTGGGTATAGCTAGTTGGTGATGTTTACTGCCATGTTCTGGCTTTTTCATAGCTATACCATTGTCTAAAACATGTTTCTGTTTTACAAGGGCCCCAAAAGAACCTTTGATTTAATGATATAGGAAAAGGCTCTCTTAAGACAACTGCAAAACAAAGTTTGATGGAAGTTGCTCCAGTTGTATTCATTGCTTAGTTTAAAGTTTAAAATATAGAAACAACCATGCATTGGGCCACAGTCTGGTGGTAATGTGGAGCTTAACAATGATGGTGAGTGTGTGACAATTTTATATCCTTTATGTTACTACTGATTGAAATTCCAATTTATTCATTGCTTAGTTACAAGTTTGCATCCCTTATCACATGCATACGAGAGAGAGAGAGAGAGAGGTTAACAGTTTGGTCACATCCCTTATATTACTACTGATTAAAATTCTCAGTCATTTTTGCTAGTTTAAATGTAGAAACAATTGTCCACCAGGCCGTGGTCTAATGGTAATTTGGAGCATAACAATGATGGCAGGTGACAATTATATATATAGACAGAGACAGAGTGCAGTTATCAGTTTGTCCACATCCCTTGTGTTACTACTAATTAAAATTCTCAGTCATCAATGCCAGCATCCCTTAGCAGACTGCTAGCTTATCTCATTTTTACCACCATCTGTTGCAGGACTAATTATTTAAGAGATGCATTCAGAAGTATAACAATCAGCTTAAATAATTTAAATGGAATACAGTGAGTGGAAGGTAGATGGAGCTAGTATACCTTATAAATAAGCAGCAAATTGTTATCTCTGCTCAGTCAATGCTGAACCCTTGGTCAACCACCAGTTACCTCCAGTCCATGCAACAACAGAAAAGTTGATGCAGCAGCAGGTAAAGAAAACGCAACAGATTTATCCCTTACAAGTTCGGTTAAGCTAACTAAAATGGTTGAAATTAGATGTTCAATGTCAAAACCAAGCAATATAAGAAGATTTAAATTGATCAGAATATTGGGCAATGCTACAGCTACATCAACAAAGTGTCCTTTACCTATTTTTGCAACTTACATCTTCGAATTTCCCTAGGGGATTTGATAAATTATTATTTTAAGTAATGGTGGACAACTGAGGTCAAATGGTTGAACCATAAATATGTACCTAATAAAATGACAATGTAGACAGTTGTGGCCAAGTTTATTCAGGTTAGCATAATAACCCTATAAATTCAAACAAACTGCCTAAAGCAGGTCAAGAAAAGAAGATGAAGAGTTTGACTTAGTTTTAAGTTGCTGAGGTCATCAAAGTTAAAAATAAATGTAATATGACATCACAAATGAATATTATGTGAATTTAGAGATTTATGGTACCATAATAAATCAGGTGAAATGTTTTCCAGATATTGTCTTGAAACTATCTTCCATCAGTTTTGAAATACAATGAACAGCTTCATCATGGAGTGAAGTCCCATTCCAAGGTGTCACAGAGAAGTCTAAAGATTCTTAGCTTAAGTGATTGTTTTTACATGCTTCCAGTTAGTAGGGAATTCAGTTTGCAAGGTTAGCCTTGAATCTTGACAGACTTCATTATTAAAAGCTAACACTAAAAACCATTGCAATACCAAGTCAGTATAAAATATTAAAACTCTGAATATTAAAATGATGTTATCTAGTACCAACAACTACTTACCTATGTAAACAATGGGCCAAGGCACAAAACTAAATAGCAACAAAATTAAAAAAATTCATTGTGAATTCATTTATTGCTGTCTTCAGATAGATATCATAAGCTTTTATGTTACCTTTCCCTCTCTGTATACATGACAAGCTTGGCAATCCCATGATGTTACAAAATATATGTGCCATAATCGGAGCAACCAAATGCCCTGCAAAAATTGCAAGAAACCACAACTTAAAACAACTACAATATTTGAAACAAAAGCCACAGTGATTATAGAAGTATGGATCTTTGGTATGTCATTCAACTTGATCCAGTAGCATTTTCAAGATGCATCAATCTTTAAAAGACATCATTCTAATTAAACAATTCTAAGAGCTTACTAGCCATTTTTTTTTTTTAAATGGTTATTCCAAATGATAACTAAATAGTAAATATCAGTTCTTAATCCTCAAGAAAATATTTATGATCTGTACTAACAATGATATACAAAGGCAGAATGGTAATGGTACAATTCAAAACCTGATTGATGAGAATCGAGATTGTACATATATATGGCTGCAGATGGAATTCCATCTTTGGAGATACTTCTATAGTTTCTTAATTATCCTTGGGAAATTCACATAAGGAGAACCAATTTCATCAGAAAGAGTAAGCTAAATGCATAAAATGTTCCCACATGTTCCTAAAAATAAAAACTGGAAGAAACCTAATTTTTGAATAGAATCTCAGATGCTAAATATCTGGAACTGTAGCTATTGGAAAAACTGAAATAGGTGGAAGTTTTAAAGATCAAATTACAGAAAACCACTAGCTAAAGAATGAAATCAACACAGAACTTCTGAAATTTCCATGTGTCTAGAATATAGCCACTGAAAAATATGAACCAATCTCCTTTTTTTATATAACTAGAAAGACACAATATGCATGGAAAACTAACTAATGCTAAATCTTATTTCAATATGTTGAATTTGAAAATATTTAATAAAACCAAAAAATAATATTACTAATCATAAATGACCAAGTACATCAAAGAGAATATAGACTTCCTTCTATGGTATGGACATCAACTTGGACCCAAATATCCAAGGTAGTAGATGCTACTCTTGGCCCAAAAACAGTTTTTTAAGACTTGTGTACAATTTCCAAATATGAAAGACCTATTTATAACTACTACTTTCCCTTTATGATGTGTTCATTTTAGGCATGTTAGACAATTACTGTTTACACAACCCTAAAATCCTACTGACCTCAATGCATTGGGAAAAAAGTTAGATTGGTGGACCCATTACATAGGAAGGAAATTCAATGGAACCACTAAAAAAGTGGTCTGACCATTCACATAGAAAAGGTGGTTTGGACCCAATAACTGGTAGATATATTATTATTGGCATAAAAACAAAAGAAAAAGAAAGGGGTTCATAAAACCCAATGACAAGTTCACATTAGAAGTAGATCTCATGTTCAAATTTCATGGCCCACAACTCTAACCTACAACTTCCATTTGCTATTGGGCTACCCTACCACAAAGTTATTGGTCATTAATACTCTAAAGGGTGGATTGCTCTTCCAACACCCTCCCTCAAGCCACACTTTTGTACCCGGGGCTCATAAACTATCTCTAATACCATTTCAAATTTCCATGGTCCAGTTACAAGTCAAACCTTGGACCTTCCATTTACTGCCAGGGCACTACTACCACTAAGCTACTAGCCCTTTCCAATCCAAAGTAGGGATTGCTTTCCCATCACATGTCCCCACAACAATAATCAAGTGTAAAGATTAAATTATACAGATTGTCACAAATAAATCAACTTTAACACTCATTCCTAGAAGTAAGCAAAAGAACAGTAAATTTGGGTGAGTGTAAAGTATACCTAACCATTACAATTATACAATGTTCCTGTGATACACAGGGACGCATCCCCTGCCCCAAAAGTCACTATGCCCATCCCCATCCATCCCGAGGACGAGGGGACGCAAAGGGGATGGTCCCCAGCCGTCCCCGTATTAAGAAAATTCTTAGGAAACGGTAGGAAATGTTTCCTCCTGGTTTGGAATGGTCCCCCGTCCCCGATACGGCTAGGGAACATTGGAAATGTCCCCCGTCATACCAGGGACGGCTAACCGTCCACCACGGACATGGAGCCTCCCAAACATAAAAAACACATAAAATTTTGTTTTTTTTAAATATTTTTTTCTGCTGCTAAAGGTTGTGCAGGGCCCACATTGACTGGCAACCCTAAATTTTTCTCTAAAATGTAAATGAAACTTTATTAAGTTTCATAATACTATCAACTGGGAAAGTGACGGCTCTCACGGCACAGGAAATATTTCTCAGTCTCACGCCAAACACCTAGAACTCACCCCAAATCAATTTTTACTCAAGCATTTTTGCATTTAGAAGAGGCGTTTTTTAGATTAAGACGTACTGAAGTTCTGAGTTCTTAAAATTTCTCACGCCTAGGGTCAAGTTCGCGACTAGGGTGCTATTTCCTGCGTTTTTCCTTGAGTCGAGCTGCATTTGCTTTGTGTTTGGGACACCTTGAGGAGCTGGGAGCTGCACTTTCTCAGTTCCACTTCCTACCACTTCCAAGTTTGAGATTAAATTTAATTTTGCTTCTGCTATACAGTATACATAGAACTGCATTACCTTTTTTTATTTTTTATTTTTTATTTTCATTTTCTGTTTTCAATGATCATTGATTTGATATCATTTTTACAAACTTTCAGATTTTCAACCAGCATACACACTTTCATACTTTAAAAAATAAATAAAAAGCCATAAAAATTTCAAAATGAGCAACAACAGCAGTGGCAGTGACAGTCATGAGGGTGAGGGTAGTGACAGTGAAAATGAAGTTCAAAGAATGTCAATAGACCATTCTTCTACCTCTGAAAATCCAACCCATGCTTCTTCAGACCATTTTGCATACCCTATACCCACTCTTCAAAGGTTTGCAAAAGGCCCTTTCAACCACAACAAACCATTGCATCAATTTGCCACAGATGTGACTGTCAAGACGAAGAAAAATTCAGGGGGCAACAGGAAATGGCTTTGTCATGTTTGTGAATCTAATTACCATGGGAGCTATACTAGGATTAGAGGCCATCTAGTGGGTGACATTGGAAAGGGTGTTAGAGTTTGTGAGAAAATAACATTGGAGCAGCAGCTTCAATTTGCAAAGTTGGCTGGACTAAGTGATGACCAAATCATTACCATTCAAAACAAAAAACGACCATTAGCTGATTTGCAAGCCTCTTCCAATGTATCAATTTCAGAGAGTTGCGATAGAGGGAAGAAGAAAGCAAGTGAGAAAACTTCAATCATGGGGTTAATGAATGTGCAAAAACGTGAGCAAGTTGATGATGCAGTGGCCAAATTCTTTTATGTCCATGCTCTTCCATTTCATTTGGCAAGGTCACCTTATTTCAAAACTATGGTGAAAGAAATATTGATAGTTGGACCCTCTTATGCCCCCCCTAGAGAACATAGATTGTGTACCTTCCTCCTTGACAAACAATATTCAAAAGCTACCTTGTTGATGGAGGAGATGAGGCAAACATGGCTTAGGACTGGTTGTTCCATTGTCATGGATGGGTGGACTGATATTCGACATAGGCCACTCATTAATGTTGTTGTTACATGCCCTATTGGTTCATACTTTCTTCGAGCTATTGATTGTTCTGGGAAGCATAAGGATGCTGATTTTCAGTTTGGCATTTTGAGGGAGGCCATAGAGGAGGTTGGGCTTTCTAATGTTGTGCAGGTTGTGACAGATTCAGCTCGTGTTTGTAAGCTAGCTGGTTTGATGATTGAGAGTGCTTACAAACATATTTTCTAGACTCCATGTTGTGTACATGCTTTGAATAATGCTTTGAAAGACATTGGAAAAATAGATTGGGTGAGGGCAGCAATTACAAAGGCTAGAAACATACAAATGTTTGTATGTAACCATCACACTTCACACGCACTATTCCGGTCTTATTCAAAGAAAGAATTCCTCAAACAAGTTGAGACTAGATATGCTAGCTACTATATTTTGTTGGAGAGGATGTTTGAGGTCCAAGATGCTCTACAAGCCATGGTTATTTGTGTAGATTGGAAAAGGTGGACTCTATCAAAGACAAATGAAGGCAAGGAAGTGAGATATAGAGTACTTAATGAAACTTGGTGGGCCACTACCAAGTAAGAAATCTGAAAATTTAACTTGTTTTTGAATTTGTTACACTTTGTTTTACTTTGTAGTTTGTATTTTAAAAGTTCTAATATTTAATTTGTTGCTTGTGGGTATATTTGCTCTTTCATATCACCAGCTGTAAGGGTAATCCGGTATGCAGATACAAAATCTCCTAGCTTGGGAGAGATATATGAGACTTTTGACAGCATGCTTGACCAAATGAAGCAAGCTATTCGTCAAAAGGAACCTGAGTTGAGTTTTTATGAGGACCATATTAGGCCTATTGTGACAAAGAGGTGGAACACAATGAATACCCCTCTTCATATGCTTTCCTATGCTCTTAATCCGAAGTGGTATGTACCTAGACCTGGCCGAATGCTTCCTTATGAGGATGACGAGGTGATAGAGGGGCTTACAACAGCCCTTCGTAAAATGTATACCAATGAGCTAGCAACCATTATTAGAGAGCAGTGGCTTATGTTTTCTAATCTTTAGGGTCCTACATTCAGCAAACTAGAGGCTAGGATAGATAGGGCCACCATTGCACAGAACAACCCCATTGAATGGTGGAAATTTCATAGGAAGGACACACCAGATTTGAAACAACTTGCCATTTGTTTGCTCTCACAAATTGCTAGTTCCTCTACTACAGAGAGGAATTGGTCCACATATGGCTTCATCCACTCCATTAAGAGGAACAGGCTTACTTCAAAACGAGCTAAGAAACTAGTTGCAGTTCATAGTGCCTTGAGACTTCAGGACCGACAGACTACTAAGTATCGGCAGACTCCAACAGCACGATGGGATGTTGATCCTAAGGATGTTAGGAAAATTGATGAGGATGAGGTGCAACCAAGATTGGTCGGGCTACCATTGGATGATCCACTCTTGCCAGAGGATGATAGTGACTCAGATAGTTCAGAGCCTTTTGATATTCATAGCCCGAAAGAGGCTTAATTTCATAGGCTGTTGTACAATGTATTTAGTATTTTGATTTTCATGTTTGAACTTTGAGACTTTTGGATGCATGTTTGAAACATTTGGATAATGATAGACCATGGTTTTATTGATGTTTGATATTGCTATGATAAATTTTATAATGCTTTAATGACATTTATTATGTTGTTTTACTACTACTCTCGCGATTTATTTACATATTGATATTGTTGTTATCAATTATTAATTTATTGACATATCTCTCTCTCTTTCCCTCTCTCTGTCTATAATATATTAATAAATTTTGAAAAAATCATATATATATATGTATGTATGTATGTATTTTGTATGCCGTCATCCCCTACCGTCCCCTAAAAATGGCCCCATAGGAAACGTCCCGGAAACGCGTCCCCAGACGTCCCCCCGTCCCCATCCCCGAAACGTCGTGGAACACAATAATGTTCTGAATATAGAATTAGTCTTGATACCTTTCTACATTACAAGAAGCCCTCTTTTGTTATGGGGTAAACATAAAACAAGGACATCTTGAAGTAACAGAGAACAGGGGCTAAGGGTTGTGGATGCATCAATTCAGAACATAGATACTTTTCTGATTTGTTTGATCAATTCTTGCCTGCAATTGCCTCAATTTATGCCTTTCAAAACCAATTCACCTTAGTTCACAACACCCATGTCTCAGAAGATCAAGTTGAATCAACTTACCACGCTGAAATTGAAAATGAGATGGAGGTTGTAGATGCCAAGGATTAATCAGTGAATAGAAACCAGATGATCTGGAAATCCATAGTTATTTTTGAATTAAGAATCTGTACAAAGGCTATTCAACAATAATAGTTTGGTTGTCAAAATTGGATCTAGTAAAATTGGGTGGACTTACGATGTTCATATCATGTTGAAAAGGAGGAATAGTACAGCATGCTTTATGGTAGAGTAATGTTGCACAAACCTTTTGAGACTTAGCTCATACAGGAATTTAATACACTCTTTATCGGTACCCCTTAATTTGAAAGGAGTTATTTTGCGGACACAAGAGCATATTGTGTAGTATAAGAAGCACATTTGAATGGTGCTCAGCTAGCAGACATTTCTTTCCACGTGTAGGTGTAATGTAATATTTCATGGAAATATCTCTTATTTACACCCAAAGCAGTTTTCAATCTTCAAAGTTAATTTAGTGGCTCATATGGTAGCCAAAATGGAAGTTCTTGAAAATGTCGTTAGATTTGCAAACATAGAAGCTAAGGCTGATATGCTAGCCATACTTGCCAAGTTTTTAAAGTGACATCACAACAGGTGTAGCATTTCCATTGGTTGCACACTTTATGTTACAAAATTGCTTTGTTGAGTTCCACCCTGCCACTCTTAGAGCTAAGCATTGTGCTTATGTAAGCCCATAAGACACATGTAGGCAATCTGGTGGTAACCTTGTATATGAAGATCAAAAGCATGGTTTGACTTAGTGAGGATATGTAGAAGGAATGGTGGCAGCATTCTTACCACTTTCACCAATCAATAATCCTCCTCCTAGGATTGTAGCTCCTGTTACTTGGGAGATTGATCCTTTTGTTTAAACTAATGACCTTGCTTCTCCAATTTTTGCTTCCTCTACTCAGGTGGTCAAAGCTACTGTTTTCTGTCATGATTGTACTTCTCATGGTGATAATTGATCTGCTATGGCTATTGATCCTTCCGCTTAGGAAAAACTCTCTCCTCAAAAATGAAAAAATATTCTGGTGTAGGGGGGGGGACATTCACCTAAAATTTGACTCCATGGTTTAAACTTTAAAGCTAAACCATGTGCTGAATTCTGTATTGAGGTTTTGTACAATGTTGTCCAAAGTATAATTGAAAAGATAAAAAGGATCTGTCGCCCACTTGAGGCTGACATTCAGATCGTGGAGAAACAGTTTTATGATGATACTTGTCCTCTTGGTAAGGAGTCCTTTGCTTGCCACTCTACTCAATAGCCTTAAAGATGAATGCCAACAAGGAATTTTGCAATTTGAAGATGCAAATGAAAACAAAAGTGTGTGTAAAATCCCATACCAGGATTTTTCCACGAACTTGCATTTGTTTCATTTTTTGCACATGAACATTACTTCCAATAGTTGTAGAACTTCATATTAATCAACAAGTTTGTTTTTCATGATTGAAAAGCAGCTGCTGCTACCTTTAATGAACACAGACATTTTTACAAACATTTTCCATGCATTGCATCAGTCATTGGTATTTTATCAAACATGTGCATACAATTAAACAATTTCACAAATATTTAATTTTCTGACCTTTTGGAATGATATTGATGTGCTGATATAGAAAGTACTGATAAAAATAACATACAAAAGTTATATCTCACCTTTATTTATGTTGCTGTAGCTTTCCTTAGAATTTTCTGATTTAACTAATGGTCTAGAAATGTAATCTTGGCTGCTAGAACTAATTCTGCCCAAGATATGAATTTAATTATTTCTAACCTTGAATAGAAGCTGATTGGCTGTCCTTATTAGCACTCAATATCATCTTTGACCATCCTTGTGGGTGTACGGAACCCTCCATATAGAAATTGCTGCCTTTGAAACTAGTATGGCTCCCTTAAGAAAGTGTACAGCACTCTAAGCAATGCATGAAAGTTGATTAGGGCTGCAACTCCTTATTGGTGGGCAGCAGCTGATTTAGTTAAGCCTATAAAGGCTACGTTGGAGGTTAAAGAGACCATAGTTGAAAAACTCGCCAAGCCCAAAAAACATGACTCGGCAAAAACTCAGCAAAAGCTATACAGAAACTCAGCAAAAAACTCAGCAACTTAAAAAATTGCTTAAATTTCATTAAAACGCTTTTTTTTTGCAAAATCCAATGATAAGATGCATCCAATGAGTCAATAAATGAGTATATAAAAGAAACAAGTTGAGTCTAGTTGTATTTGATTGATTTGAAAGCAAATTGGGTACAAAATGGCATCCTCATGTGGAATGCGCTAATACTAATAGTCTGAAACAAAATAAAAATAGAAAATTGTTTTTGTAAAACTAGAAGTAGATACTACATTAATATATTTTACAAATTTACATCTTCCTCTTCCCATGTCTAGTGAAAACTAGGTGGAGGTAGAATTAGACAATATTATAAATAAAAACTTGTAGGAAAACTTGGAAACTTGGACTTGGAGAGTACCTAGAAAATCAAATGAAATGAAAATGCCTTTTTAGCGGCTGGGAGACCTTTTCTTTGGACAGGCGAGTTTTTTTTTGAGGACTCGTCAAGTGTTTGGCCAAAAACTCGGCAAGTTTTTCTCCTTTATTGACCAAAAATTTGGCAAGTTTTTCTCCTTTATTCAACAAGCAATTTTAGAGAGTAAATGTGGGAAAAACTCGCCGTCAAAAAAAACTTGGGAGTTTTATAAAACTCGCCAATTACTCGGAGAGTTTTTCAACTGTGAAAGAGACCATTTAAACCATAAAAATATTCCTTGACCCCCTTTGCTGCTTTGGCATATGTACGGCTTCTTTGGGAGCTTGGAAATGGTATGGCTGGGTATGTTCCCAGCTGGAATTAAATAATATTTTATTTTTATTTTATTCACTTGCTGCCCTTGCACACACTGCACTATATTTTCTGATTTATTTACTTCCAACACAAACCATTCATAAATTTATATTTGCCTATAAATTTAATAAATTTGTATCTCACACCTGGAAAACCTGTAAACCTGATGATAAACCAATTTACTCCAAATGTGAACTCTAAAAATCTTCTAACTGTAGATCTTCATCAAACCCTTATATCTGAAATTTGTTTCTGGAGGAAACTTCACAAATTTCCTCAACTCGATCAATCAAACATTGGAGCACAAATGTGAATCCTGATTTGAATCCACCTGTAGAAAGATTTGGGTTTTCATTCAAATCCAAACTTGAGGGTTTTCGTCCTCAAGCACCAAAAAGCTAAGCTCTCCTGAAATTCATAATTTCCCCAAAAGATAATTTTCCAAAAGATGCCAAATGACTTGCTTTCCTCTCTATTTAAAGATTTTACCCAATCTTCTAGAAGATTCCATTTAATTTAATAAAGTGACTTTTATAATATTTATTATTTTCAATTGAGTCACTTAAATAAATAAATAATTAATTAATATTAATGCCCCAATTATTAATTCAAGACAAAATAACATTTAATTAATTAATTTAATTAAATAATGTCTGGTTGGAAATTGGGGACATTATAGTGTGTAGCTTAGGATAACTTCTAAGCCATGGTTAGAATCAAGTGACTGCCATTGACTACTTCAGCTACATAAGGAGCTCTAGCCTCAAAAACCAATAATTTTGTAACAAGGTAAACTGTCATAAGTCAGATAATACCTCTTGCTATTATGTATTTTCCATATATTTCTTGTCTTCTTTCTTCATTTCAGGTTGCAACATTGCTATGATCATATAAGGAGCTCAGGCTAGATTCCTCTATAGATTTGGTACAAGGAATTGTTGAAAGATCAGCAATGAAACTTTGCTCAATGCAACAATAAATTCAAGGATGTCATACAAACTATTAAAGTGACGAGGGTTCATGACAATCTGTTGTGCATTTACCATTTTAATGAATGAAGAATATTGTTTCATGGTTCATTTTGAGCCAATTATATCAGTTTCACAGTTATGTGTGTTAACACTTATCTCTGTTAAATGTTGCAACTCCGAAGTCTTCGTATCAGAAAGTCCCATATAGTCAGTTCTGAAAATCCTTTTAAATATAGATGCTTTATGTTTAGCTCTGCTCTTAGCTCACTTGATTGCTATTACGCATTGTTCCATTTTCTTCTGTTCAATTTAGTATCATATATTTGCTACAAGTAGTAATATAGATTGATGGCAAATACCCACGGCACCAGTCAAAATCTGGTCACGCTTCACATCAATTGGAATAAGAGGTAAATTATGTTAAGATTAGTCCAATTTTATCATAAAATAACAACACATGTTTCTACCAACTCAAGCAATCTTTAATTACTCAGAAGGTTGTTCATAGGTCTACCTTGAGGACTGACTAAAATCCTTAGAAAATACGATAACTTGAGGGATGATAAGAATATATGCAACAATATTCCTGAGTCATAAAGTCAATAGTAGTACAAGGAAGCCAAGTTTTGCAGTGATACGAAACTATTTTAGCTATTGAAAATGACAAGATATCAGCTACCCACCTGACGCAGCCTAGTAAGCATCAACTATTAATTTCAGAGACTCAACACTAAACCCTACAGAATTTGTTGAATGTATAAAGCTATTAAGAACAGATCAAAACATTATTAGTTCCTTCTGATTTTTTGGGATTGCTTATTCCATTAAAAAACGTATAGACTTTTATAAATAAATACAAATTTACAAGACTGCGTGGAGTATTAAAAATATTCTCCCAAAGGTCAATGGACTATTAAAATTAAATAAGTAACTGTCTGTGAGGATGGTAAAAGCTAAAGCTGCCAGACTTCTTAAATGACAAACAAAATATGTTATTTTCACAATGATTATTTTAATTCAAACAAAGTATAATCAAATCCTGGATAACTAAAGTCACTTGGTCCCTCAGAAGTTGTATTGTGTACCATTATGTTGTTCGTACCTGTTCGAATGAAGAGAAAAGATGCATACCACCCAAAAATTACAGTATATCCCAATTGCAAACCTGTGAATCAGAAGAAAATTTATTGAATATGATATAGTAACATTCCACTATAACTAAAGAAATTTTAAATGCCTAAACCATACTGTAAACAGCACAAAGAAGTAATGCCACAAAAAGGAAAATATTTAAATAAACCAATCATAAAGGCAATACATATGACCAAAGTACAAGCTTTATTCAAGATGGGGCAATAGCCAAATCAGCATTCATAAAATTAGCAGACCCAGCTCACTACCCTTAGATCCTGTAGATAGATTATCAAGGATTTAGGAATTGTGGGATTCACTCTTAATTTGTCTCTGAACCATTACAAAATAATTGCACTGCAGGGTGCATGTCTTAGACCGTAGTTGAAAAACTTGGACTTAGTAATAACTAGCCTGACCTAAAAAATTTAAAAACTCAAGACTCAACAAAAGCTCAGGAAAAATAAACAATTAACTTGGCGAATTTTCCAAACATTAAAAACACATAAATTGGTGGAAAAATTCTTCAAGGACATACATACAAGGAAACTCTGGGATGCATCCCCACTGTTTTTTGGGGTGTCCCCATTTCCGGAACGTTCTGGGGATGTGGGGCTGTCCCCAAATATAGAAAAATGCAGGGGACATCCCAGAAAATTAAAAGGGACGACCTACCATCTCTAGGACAGGAAATGACGTATGTGACATCTCCTGATGTCTCGAAGACAGCCAATTGTCCCCATAAAAAAGCAAAGTTTTATAAAATAAAATAATAGAAAAGAAAAGAAAAAAAACCCAAAAATGTTTTGTTTTACTATTTGTTGGTGGGCCCCACACCCTAGCTCGACCTAAATGAGGAAAAACAACCTCATTTCCATTCGAACTTCATTTTTGTTTGTCCAAAAATATTGCAGCCAAAAGGTAGGAAAAAGATTTTTTTTAGTAGGGTTTGAAGAAACAACTGGAAGAGAAGTTGAACTTGGGCATCATGGATAGTGAGACAACAAAATATGAAAGAGGTAAGTCATTCTATCATTTTGTTTATTTTTTTCAAAGTTTAAAGTAAGAAGCATCTAATTTTTATTCTTTTTCATTTTTCAGTTTAAACTTGCATTATATCTCACAAAACAACATGAGCAGCAGTGGCAATGAGAGTAGTGGCAATTAAGTGGAAGAAAATAAAATAAATATAAGTGTTTCAGCCTCATCAGAGTGTGGAAGTGTTGGGGATGGAGGAAAACAGCCATCAAATCCATTTGAGTGCCCTTCCCTTATCTAGAGACTTTATAAAAAGGGCCCTTTTAACTCAAAAAACCTCCTCTCCAACATGTGACAGGCATAGATACCAAAAACAAAATTCCAAGGGAAAGTAGGGTGTGGTTGTGTCACATTTGCAGAAAGATTTTAGAGGGAGCTACTTAAGGGTATGGTCTCATTTCTTAGGTGTTGCAGGCCATGGAATTAAGGCTTGTCCACACATAAAGGAGGATGAGAAGGTAGAGGCCCATAGATTGCATATAGAGGTGGAAACAAGGTCTAAAGATGTGACAATGCCAATACATTCTTCTGAATAATCATCTATGTCTATCCCATCCATGGTTGGTAGTGGTAGTAGTGATATTGCCCCACGAGGAAAGAGGAAGATTAGTGGTAGTAACAGGTCAGGGACAATTGCAAGTATGTTCAATGTGCAGGCATAGAGTCTTCCATTGCCAAAAAAATTTATACGCATTCCATCCCATTTCATGTGGCCCATTCCTCTTACTTCAAACAAATGATCAAAGATGTAGCATCTATTAGTCCCTCATTTGTCCCCCCTAGATATTATAAACCATGTACTACCCTCCTAGACAAACAATATTCTAAGGTTAGTTTGCTAATGGAGGAAAACTTGGATCAAGACAGATTGTTCTACTATAATGGATGGGTAGACCTATATTAGGCGTCAGCCACTCATCAATATCATAGTCACACACACGCCTAACTCTTATTTTCTTAGAGTTGTTGATTGCTCAAGGAAATGTAAGGATGCAAACTTCTAGTTAACATTTTGAAAAAGGTCATAGAGAAGCTTTGGGCCTCAAATGTTGTACAAGTGGTCACTAATTTAGCACGTGTGTGCAAATTGGCTAGTATGATGGTGGAGGGTGCTTACAAGCACATATTTTGGACCCTATATTGTGTTCAAGCATTGAAAGACATAGGGAAAATAGATTGGATGAAGCAAGTGGTGGCAGAAGCTAGAGATATTCAAATGTTTATTTGCAACCACCACACTTCACTTACTCTCTTTAGGACTTTTTCAAAGAAGGATTTCCTCAAACTTGTGGAGACAAGATATGCCAATTACTTCATTTTGTTAGAGAGGACGCTTGAGGTGCATGAACCTCTGCAATAGATGATGGTGATTTTAGAGTGCAGTAAATGGCCTAATTCAAACTCTGCTGAAGGAAAAGCAATCAAATAAAAGATTCTTGATGATTGGTGGTCCATTGTGAGGTAAGACATTGCTGATTTTATTTATAAATTGTTGATGTTATTAAATATTAAATTGCTGATTTTATTATTAAATTTCTAATTTTAATATTTTAATTTTATTGTTCAATGTTTCAACTTTCGAAGTTTTTAACTTGTCAATTAATTTTTTTGAAATTTTTGTTTGCATTTTGCAAATATGTTTGCTCCTTCACCTCACTTGTTGTAAATGTCATTAGATATGTTGATATGAACTCTCCTAGTCTTGGAGAGATATATGAGACATCTGACAACATGCTTGAAAAGATAAAGCAAACAATTTTGGCTAAGGATCCCAGTTTGGGGATTATCTGAGCAACATATTAATGCGGAGGTAGAACACCATGAGCACCCTGCTTCATATGGCAGCCTTTGCTCTAAATCCCAAATGGTATGCACCAAAGGTTGGAAGGCTACCTTCTTGTGATGACGAAGAGGTGACAGTAGGGTCAATGAAGGCCTTTCGAAAGATGTATTCAATTGAGGAGTCTACAATACACTCACAATGGCTTGCCTTCACAAATCTTTGTGGTCCAACATTCAATAAATCAAAAGCAAAGATAGATAGAGCTACATTAGCTCAAGCAAACCCTATTGGATAGTTGACATGGCACGAGAAGAATACACCAAAGTTGAGGATACTTGCCATTTGCCTCCTTTCATAGGTTGTCAGTCTATTGCAAAGAGGAATTGGTCCACATACAACTTTATCCACTCCATCAAGAGAAAGAGGCTTACCTCTCAATGAGAACAGAAGCTAGTGGCCATGCATAGTGCTCTCCAACTTCAGAATCGGCAAACCCTAGAGTATCAACAGACTCCAGCTTTAAGATGGGATGTTGATCCCGAAGACACTGCCCAAGTTGATGAGGAGGCACAAGATCCATTGGATGAGGCAAACCCTCGCAATGGCAATGACTCTGAGGAGAACTCCAATTTTGATGCAATGTTGGCAGATGCAAATTAGGGGCAGCAATATACTTTCTTTGTTTTTGAATTTTCATATTATAGTTAAAAGTGAAACTTGCAGCCTTTGGGCATTTTGTTGTGACTTGTATGCTATTTTTTAATATCACATGCACATTGACAATGAATTATGAAAGCAATTAAGTTTTGACATTTCCTAATTTGTTTGACTCTCTCATGTGAACTCTCAATTCAACACAAATGTTATGTATTCAGGATCTATAATGTATATGATGAATGCTTTATCAATGCAAGGCAGTAGCGAGAAAGACCCTACATGGAAGCATGGCCTTCCAACTAATACCAAGGACAAGATCCACTATAAATTTTGTCAACATTCTATAATAGGAGGAATCAATAGGTTAAAATACCACCTTGCTCAGATACTTGGACACAATGTGAAGGTGTCTCATAAGGTGCTTGATGAGCTTAGTAGAGAAATAGATGCCCTAATTACCAGTTTTGATCCCAACATGTATAAAGTAAGAGGACAAGGGAAGCAATCGCAGTAGTGATGAATGTCAATACTAATTCATCTAGAGATTCTTTTATTGTTCCATGCATTTTTCATCTACTTTTAATAAAACACCTAAGAGTTCTAGCCATCTTCCTCCTTCACCCAATTTCTTAATTCCCCACAATGTTCCAAGAGCACAACCTTCAAGGTGCTGCTTGGAATAAAGAGAAACACCATGAGACTAGAATGGAAATGGTAAACTTTGGTGCTACAATAATATACCCTTCATTGTGGCAAATGGCCCATATTGGGAAGGATTGGTATATGCATTGACAATTTTCCAATAAAGTGTTTAAGACTCTAACAATTAAGGATTTGAGTGAACCGTTGCTAAAATAACTTATCAGAAATACACAACTTGTGATTGACAATCAAAAGAAAGTATGGCAATGAAAGGGATACAGCATCTTATTAGATAGATCAACGAATGGAAAGAATAGTACTATCATTAACTTTCTAGTGGCACTGAGTGGCACATTGGTGTTCTTGAAGTCTGCAAATGCCTCAGATGAAGTCAAAAATGCTAAGACTTTTTGTAGTCTGCTGGATGTCATCTAGGAGGTTGGGATTGAAAATGTTGCCCAAGTTGTCACAAACAACATAGTAACATATGTAGCCACAACAAGACTTATTACGGAGAGGCATCCCACTATTTCTTGGAGTTCTTGTGCTACACATTTATTGGATTTGATGCTAGACAACATGGGGAAGATTGGATGGGTCAAAATTGTGGTTGAAGATGCTAAACAAATTACCAAATTTACCTACAACCATACTTAGGTCCTTTGATGAGAAATCACATGAATGGCAAGGAGCTTGCGCGACCAATTGTGACATGATTTGCCACCCACTTTCTCACTTTGTAGAGCACTGTAGCTGTAATTCATTCTCTCAAGCAAATGTTTGTGAGCAATGCCTAGATGGACTCTCCATATTCCAAGAAAATGAAGAGGAGAAGGCCACAAGAAATATTTTTATGATTTGTTCATAAGAAATGAAGAGTTCCTCAAGTTAAATAACAATTATTAATATATATATATATATATGGAATTATCTACTTGCTGTTTTCTTTTTGTTTTTAGTTAATTTTCTAATAATCTAAAATTAATTTGCAATATTTTCGGTGACAAAAACCTTTTGGCACATCATTGATGCCATATACAAGAAGTGCATAAATGATACAGATATACAATCTGCCTCTTACTCCATTTAATAAGACCTTGGCTATGGATGCAATCTATCCCTTGCTTCCATTAGTTGTATATCTCCATTGTTTTCCTATGCTTCTATGTCATTTTCCTTTTTGTGTCTCATATGTTGGAAATACAACACATGTTTGTTGTCATTAATTCTAGAAGAAAAAGAAGATACAACATACAATTGTTTTTTCATCCATCAATCCAAGAAGGCACCACATACAATTTGTAATGTCCCAAACTATATATTTTTTATAAACTTGACCAAACCAAGTATTCATGCACAAATTCTAGCACTTTTTGATCACCAAGATCCTGGGAAGAGCAAGGTGAAAGCATACAAAGACTAGAATGTGAGCAATAATCAATGTTTCACACTTTTTGGCAGCAAGTGGCACAGTTACAATGCTTGCAATAACAAATCTGTACTAATTTTTTGTAGGCCTTGGTAGCAAAGCCTTCCAATTTATGTAAAACATCACTATCAAGATTAAATATCAAGATACTTCTTGCAAGCTGAATATAGAACAACTGGAAATAGCAGCCCCACAATAATGGTAAAGGAAAGATTTCAAATACAGCCAATTCCCAAGAATATCTGTTGTTAATTGGACTGCATAATCACTTTCAGAAATAATCCTTGGTGCCCCTAGCAGCTAACTGAATATAATCACACACTAGTGTGACAGCATTATCAGCAATTACCCACATACAGAAAGATTACTGAATAGCTGATTGACAGCAAACCATGGTTCAACAATATCCTTATATAATACTCAAGAGGTATACAACAGTAACTTACTTGAAAATGTTTCCACAAATAATTTGACTAATTACCAATTATTGTAATGTCTCCATTTTTTGAGTAATGGCAGATATTTATATTTAGCTTATTTTATTCCCATAAGCTAAATAATGGAGTTATAAGGGAATAATATTAAATTAATTATTTATAAATTTATCTAAACAAATTAATCATAAAGGTAACTTTATTTTAATTAATTTAATTAAAGTGACTTATGTGAAAAAATAAAAGAATATTATAAAGTCACTTTAGGAAATAATAAAATTTTCTTCTAGAAGCTTTATGGAGGTTATTTTGGATCTTTCTAGAAGATCAAGGGTTTCTTTAAAAGGAGATGAGAACTGGTCATTTGCACGTCTTGGTTTTGGTATTTTCTATCAGAGAAATTTGGAGAGCTTGTGTATTGCAAGTTCAGCTCTTCTAAGGATGAAAACCCTTGGCAAAATAAGTGGATTGGATGAAAACCCAACTCTACTTTGAAAGGTGAATCCATCCAAGGTTCATCATTGAGCATATGTGCAAGTTATTCATCATTTTGGGGCTTCAAGCAGCTAGGGTTTGAAGTTTATTTGCAAGTTGAAGACTTATTGTTGCAGATCTGGACATTGAATGATCATATCTTCATGGTATATTGAACGGCTAGGGTTTAATAATGCTGGAGCAAATTTATGGAGCTGGCCACTAGGGTTTATGATTCTATTTTGGTGATATTTCGTAGATTTTGAATCCCTAATATTTTATAAATAATTTCTATATAAGGTCGACTTGTTTGGAGGATTTTTGGAGGCATTTGCTGTGGATTTCAAACTTGTTGAAGCTGGGAAATATTTTATATATTTATTTCTGCATATGGGCTCTAGGGTTTGGTGAAGTTTGAGGCCGTTTGGAGCTACAAGTTAGCATTTAGTTGCAGGTTTCATCTCATACTTGGGCAGCTAGGTCTGAAAATTATTTTTAAGGACTTTACAATCAAAAATCTGAAGTGGGTTTGCAGATTTTGAAGGAAAAAGTGACAAATAAGGCGTCTAGGGTTTCATGATCTTCATTTGGCATTAATTCTGGTTAGGGTTTGAATGAATATTTACTGATCAGAATTTTATTTGAAGGTGTTAGGGTTTTAGCAACCCTTATTTGGTGGAAAAAGTTGCAGATTTAATATTTCCTGATTGTTATATGATTTTGGTGACATGGGTATTGCATATTTTGAAGGATTTCATCATTTTGCACCTAGGGTTTGAAAGGGAAAGTGCAGATCCGAATTTCAGTGTGTTATTGCAGCTTCTTTCAAAGATTCATTGCATATTTTTCCTTCTTAGGAGCAGCTGTACCTTCCACCTTTGGAAAGTCACCTTCATCATTGCTCAAATGGTGCCATATTCCATAGTTTGGTGTTGAGACTCATCTTTCCATCCACGTATGATTGTAATGTGCATGAGGATATGTATTTCATTGTAATATTCAGTTCTGATTTTTATATCAGATTTGTCTCAGTTCTGAATCTTATTGTATATCCTCATTTATTTGGAGAAATAATAATCCTATTTCATAGTAGATTGCTTAGCTTTTATTGTACTATCATTATATGCAATTGTTTTACAAATATCAAACTGAAAACATCAAACATCTCATCAAAACTTCAAGAAAACACTCAAAAATTCAGAACTCTTCAGTTGCATGCCAAGTGTTTGACAAAATGTCAAACAACCTAAACTGAAAAATTTAGGTCAGATTGGCAAGGGGTTCTTAGAATTATACAGTCGCCCAAATTAATATTATATTGCAGCTTCCAAAAGGCATGCAACCACTCAACTACTGATTGAAAAATGTATGGCACCCTATGGTATGGCTGGTAAAATCTGAACAGCATCTTAAGACTTTAAATCAGCTTAATAACCTGGTACAGCAAGGTTATTAAATACCTTCGAGTGTTGTGATTTATAGAAAAGGGTGCAATAACATAATAATCTTCAAACATGTATAGCAGCCAGGTAAAATAGTATGGCTTCAATAGATGTAACAGCAATATCATGAAATAGGAACAACATAAAATGATATTGGACCACCAACACATAATTAATATTGCATCATAAAATATGGGCAATGCCCCCGTAAAAATCTGAAACCCAAACTCCACACATACACAATAAAATCTAATTCACTCCGAAAACAGACTGAAAAACCTGCAAACCCCAAACTCTAAAAATCTGGAAAAAATATGCAAATTGCACCAATGTGATTACTGAGTGGAATCACCTCTTCAGACAAAGGATTTCCATCCTTTACATGTCTGAAAACCAAAGGGTTTTCATCCTCCAATCACTTACACACCAAGGGTTTTCGTCCTCAAGAACAAATAGATGCACACAAGGTCCAAGCTATTCAAGAAATCAATTTGATAAAATATTCAAAATGATCTTTTCCCCAGCCAAGCTCCTCCTTTTATAATCCCTTATTTAATATTTTTTTCCCCAGCCAAGCTCCTCCTTTTATAATCCCTTATTTAACAATTTTTTCCCAGCCAAGCACCTCCTTTTATAATCTCTTATTTACTAATTTAAGCCTCCTTCTAGAAGTGTTTAGAATTTCCTTTTCTTTTTTATTTAATATTTCAATTGGGCCCTTAGTTCTAGTGACACCTTTTTGTCATCACTTAAGTTAGATTATTAATTATTTCCTTAGCTTAAAAAGCAAACATAGTACAATTGTTCTCACATGCCTTTCACAAAATAATACAGGCCTCTATTCAACTTTCAGTTTCTTATGATGGTAAAATCCTCCCAAGCCCAAGAAGAATCTCAACCATCACCAAAAATTGTACAAACGCTTGTTCAATTCAGATTCTAGGTTTTGGCAAGTATACTGTTAGTGGACACTTCCACAAATGTGATACAATCCAACACTCTTCCACAATTGCAATATATATGTGTTTTCCCTACTCTTTTACTGTCCAACACCTACACATGCATTTAATTTTCCTAGATCCAATTTACTATTCACAAAAATACATGTCTAGGTATGTTTATTACAATCCTTATGTTCATTCAAATCACGCATTCCTTTTTGAAGGACCTTTTGGCCCCACAAAAGTTTGCATTTGAGAGATCGGAAAATTTCCAACATTTGTGAGATCTCTATGTGTATCAACTCCAATAGCCATAACTCTTGTGATGCTCAAAGCATGCTACAATGGATTCTATGGGTTAGAAATAATTAGAGAAATTCCCCCCTACATGCTACACACAAGTAGCACAATTTTGTTACATGCTACAGTGAATTGCATCGCCATGGAAGACAACATGCTACAACTTGGCCATGATATCATACATGCTCCCAAATATTTGTCTTGCTTCACGGAAATATTTGGAATGTCAATAAAATGCCCATACAAGTGACATCAACTCACCCTTCTTTTCTTTTTGCAAATCCAACAATCTTTGTGCAGCTCCACAAATGCTAAGGGTTTGCAATCTTGGTTTTGATACCAACTTGATTCATAATTTCTCAACCCTAAGCTTGTAGAAATCATGAAACAACAAATTGCATTGGGCTAGTTAATTAGAAATTAAATGGCAGTAACAAGAGGAAGAGAAGAAATGAGAACATCATATTTATCTTAGTAACCCTCTCATGAAAGAAAAACCAAACTGTGGTAGTAGCAATTGCCTACTACCTAGATTATGTAGTAAATTGACGTAAACAATGAGTGTGCAAATGATATGGATACATTCTATCCCTTGTTCCATTCAATAAGACATTAGCTATGGATGCAATCCATCCCTTGCTCCATTAGCTTCATTTATTTTGTGATAACTAAGGTATGCTCAAACTGATTAAACTTTCAATGTGGCTCATAAAATGCACATAAGGTTCCATTTCCATTTAATTCATTTTCTGGTACCCTCTCTTAATGCTTTCTCACTATGGTTTAGTGTACCCTCTTCAAGGGCTTCCTCATTATGAATCAGCATACCCTTCTTAGGGTTTTTTCATTTGCTCTAATACCAAATATATGAAACGAAGAGCTATTGAGATTTCAAATATTCGATATATTCACAAGAAGCGAATGCTTCAATAAATAGATTACAAAGAAATGTTTCCTCAATCAATGAATCGAGAATGGAAACATTAGAAATAACCAAATAGCAAGAAACGGAAAAAGGCTAAAACACAGGTGTTACAAGAGTTACGTGATTGAGCATTAATAAATTAATTACTAAATATAATTTTAATACCCTCCCTTAATGCTCAATCTATCAACTACACCAAGATGTCCCCTAAATTTGACAAACTTATCCGAGCTCAGAGACTTGGCGAGAATATCAATAGTTTGATCCTCTGTCGAAACATACTACAATATCACTGATCCATCTTCGACAAGCTGGCAAATGAAATGACAATGAAGTTCAACATGCTTTGTCCTTTCATAGAAGACTGGATTTTTGGCTAGTTTGAGCACCCCTTGATTGTCACAGTACAAGGGAGAAGGACCTACTTGAGACATTTGCATGTCCAAAAGCACCCTTCAAAGCCAAACCGCCTCACAAGTTGCTTTAACAGTTCCCCAATATTCAGCTTCAGTCGAGGAAAGAGCCACTACCTGCTGCTTTGTGCTAGTCCATGTAACTGCACCTGTACCCAAACTGAATACATACCCTAAAGTAGACTTTCTGTCATCCACAGAACCTACCCAATATGAGTTTGTATAGCCAATCAACTAGGATCTCGGCACCTTCCATATAGAATACCAAAGTCAAAAGTGTCTTTCACATATCGCAGCACACGCTTCGCTACAACCCAATGTTCTACTTTAGGGGTTGTCATGAAGCGAGAGATGTAGCTCACTACAAAACTGAGATCAAGTCTAGTAGTAGTGAGATAAATGAAGCTTCCTACTAGTTGCCTGAATGTTGATTCATTTTCCACAGCCGAATCTGATTTTGCTGATAGTTTGAGCCCTTTTTCCATAGGTGTTAATGTAGGTTTGCAGCCACTCATCCTGAACTTATCAAGCAAACTGCGAGCATACTTAGACTGAGAAATGAAGATGTTGTCAATTGTCTATCAAACCTCAACACCAAGACAATAACGAAGAAGTCCTAAATCTGTCATGTCAAAAGATTGACTGTGATTGTGTTTTATCTCCTCAATCAAATGTTCTGAGCTGCCAGTAATGATAAGGTGATCAACATAGACAACCAATACAAGAATATCATCACCAGAACGTTTGACATACAAATTTGAATTAGAAGGGCTCCTCTAGAAACCATGATCAATAAGGCACTTATCAATTTTCATGTACCATGCCCGTGGAGCCTGTTTAAGGCCATAGAGTGCTTTCACAAGTCTGCAAACTTGATGTTCTTTACCAGGAACCTTGAAACAGGGAGGTTGAGTCATATAGACTTCTTCTTGTAGATCAACATTGAGAAACGCACTCTTGACGCCCATTTGATGGACTTTCCAACCAAACTGGGCTGCACTAGCGAGGACAACCCGAATAGTACTCATTTTGGCCATAGGAGCAAAAGTCTCCTCATAGTCAATGCCCTTTGTCTATGAGAACCCTTTGGCTACTAACCAAGCCTTGCACTTATAAAGGGTTTTGCCAGCCTTATACTTAACTTTGTACACCCATTTGTAGCCAATGGGCTTCTTCCCAGGTGAAAGATCAGAAAGCACCCAAGTGTTATTCTTCAGAAAGCTATGATGTTCAGCTTCCATAGCCTATTCCCACTCAGGTATGCCTTTAGCCTCGGAATATGTTTGAGGCTCAAAGACGTTGTGCAGATTGGCCATGAGAGCAAAATTAACAATATTCTACTGCTTGCTCTTCTTTCGAACAGTTCTACCCTCAATCAATTCATCATCATGAAGATCACTAATGGTTTTAGCATACGATTTAGGCCAGAGAGTAGAAGGACCAATATCTGAATCAGGAGGAACAACATCAACTAGATCAACTGGAACAGAGTCAACCGGGTCAGGATCCAGATTCTCCAGAGGGGGGGTGGGTGGTGGAATATTCTACTGAGGTGGCTGCTCAACTACAAAATCCCTCCCATCATGTGAACTCTGAGGAAGGAAAACACCCAATTCAGAAGCTGTCGAAGGTTGATCCTCAAGATGCACAGAAGTAGAAGACTGGAAGAAAGGCCTAGTAGCTTCATCAACCACAACATCACAATTGAAGATGAGACAATCTATATCTACATCAATCAGCCTGTATGCTTTATGATTTTCACTGTAACCAGTGAACATGAGTTTCTAGCTTTTGGAATCCAACTTAGTGCGCTTGAAATCTAGAATCCAAACATGAGTTGTAGAGCCAAAAACTTTCAAGTGGCTGATTTTAGGCTTGCGTCCAGACCAGGCTTCTTCAGGAGTCATCTTCTTAACCTCATGAGTTGGAGATCGGTTCAAAAGATAAACAACAGTATAAACTGCTTCAGCCTAGTATTTCTTAGGAACATGTCTATGCTCCAACATAGAATGAGCCATTTCAGTGATGATGCGATTTCTACGTTCAACAACACCATTCTGTTGTGGGGTGTATGGTGTGGTGAGTTGGCGCTTAATGCCATGTGCAGCACAAAATGTGGAGAAATCATAAGAACAAAATTCCCCCCCATTAGCAGACCTAAGAGTAACTATTGGAGAACCAAACTCTTTTTCAACTAAGGCCTTATACTGCTGAAATATAACAAACACATCTGATTTGTTTTTCAAAACATACACCCACATTGTTTTGCTGAAATCATCAACAAATAATAGAAAATACCTGCAACCGGTAACTAAAGAAGTATTCATTGGACCACATAAATCAACGTGAACCAACTGCAATACCTTGGAAGCTCGCCATGAGTCACCATCTGAAAATGGAGTCCGGTGCTACTTTCCAACCTGACAAGCCTTGCATACTCCATGATTTTGAGTCTGAATTGTAGGGAGGCCACCAACCAAATCATCACAGTTTAACTAAGAGAGATACTACATGTTCAGGTGCCCATAATGTTGATGCCAGAGACTACTGATGGATGTACTTCTAGCTAGCATAGTGTGCTCTTGAGAATCACCAGAGTCAATGAGTCTATAAAGACCATTATCCTCAATGCCCTAAACGACTATGGTGCATGTCTCTCTGTCAACAATGTTGCAAGTGTGCATGCTGAAAACAATATCTAACTGAGGAGAGTGTTTCATAATCTAACTAACAGAAAGAAGGTTCAACTCCATGCCAAGTACAAAGCATACATTGAGAAATATTAAATTTCTCCCTCCAAAGTGAATTTGTACGTTGCCCTTTCCGACAACAATATACTCCTCGCCTCCTCCAAAGATAACAGAATCTTGAAAAGGTGTGTACTCAATGAACCAATCCCGACGATGAGTGAAGTGTCAAGAAGCACCTGAATCAATGTACCAGGCAGAAGATTTCATAGGATCTGTAGGACTCTTGGCCATGAAGGCATAGAATGTAGACTCCTTCTGCTCAGTGTGTTCTGCAATATTAGCTTTAGGCTTAGACTCTCCTTGCTTGTTCTATTCAGATGCCAAGCGTTTTCGGCAATCTTTCTTCATGTGACCATACTTATGACAATAGTTGCACTGAACATTCTTCTTTTTTGAAGAATTAGAAGATTGTGCTTGACTGGTCTGCCGAGAGGGCTAATTTTTGCCCTTATTCTTCTAACGGTCTTAGCAGGAAATGCCTACTCAGTGGAGGACAAACTAGCACCGCTATCGAACTATTGTTTCTGGCAATCCTACTGCAAAAGTATGGTGCAAAGATCTGAAAACTTCAAATCAACATTAGCTGAAGTAATGTTGAGAGTCTCGATAAAATGCTCGTAAGATTTTGGTAGACTCTTCAAAGTGATGACTACCATATCTTCTTCCTCCATTTTCCGACCAATAGCCTCGAGCTGATCTCAGATGTCCTTGATCTTGGTCAAGTGCGCCTGCAAAGTTGTCTTATCATCCATCATGATAGAAAACAGCATGTCCTTCAAAAAGAACGCACGGCTCTTGTCGGATGTTTCATGAAGATCCTTCAAATGATCCCAAATATCCTTTGTTGACTTACCAGACAGAACCTAAGGCAACTGATCATCAATGACAGACAGTTTAAATGAACATCACCGCTTCACGATTTTGCTCATCAAACCTTTCTTGGTCTTTATCACCCGATGTTGGTCATGTCTTTTTAACTAGAATGATCTGATTGAGGTAGCGATATTCAAAGATAGTCATCATTCGTTGCTTCCAAGTGTATTGAATTTTTGATTGCCCTCAAGCATGATGTGAGATAACGAGGCCATTTGTAGACAGAATAGAGATAAAAATACCTCGATTTCAGAGCTCTATCAAAAAGGACAAAACAACCAATTTCTAACACAAATCCCGAGGACATAATATGTGGCAGAAAACTATCAAAAAAACGACTTTCAAATGCTGCCTTCAGAGGTGACACATGTAAACAGAGACAAAATTCTCATGTGTACAGAAAAAAAAATGTCACAGATAGCAAAACGATAGCAGAGACACAGTCGATGCTTATGAGAAATCCATGACTTTGTCCACAAAGCACCAGGGGCCAACACAAATGCACCAAAAGAAGGTCGAGCAAACAAAAACTAACTCAAAATAAGTTGTCGCACCTTTAGAAACAAAATCCGTCAAAGCACAAACACTGGAAAATGTGATTTTTTTTAAAATCACTTTAGATGATCGTGTCAAGAAAAACCAACACTAAAGGATTGCAGAGGAAGTCTACGCCAAAAAACCTCACAAACTCGTGCGAAGAAGAGCCAACGCTTAAACCAAAATCCACCTAAACAAGAAACGCGATGTTCAGATATGATTCGCTTACGGAAAGTTCACGAGCAGACATGCGATGATCTCACGCAAATTCAAAGAATCATAGAAATCTATAGATCAATAATCTCACGTGAATTCAAGGAATCACGTCTTCAGGAGATTGAATTAGCAAAATCACAAGCAGATTTTAAAAAAAACAGACTCAGGAAGAAAATCGCTCTCGAAGAAAAAGAAAAAATCTCGCTCACCCGAGCTCTGATACCATGAAACGAAGAGCTATTGAGATTTCAAATATTCCATATATTCACAAGAAGCAAATGCTTCAATAAATAGATTACAAAGAAATGTTTCCTCAATCAATGAATCAAGAATGGAAACATCAAAAATAACCAAAATAGCAAGAAACGAAAAAAGGCTAAAATACAAGGGTTGCAAGAGTTACGTGATTGAGCATTAATAAATTAATTACTAAATATAATTTTAATAATATAGACAAATGAATGTACGGAATTTGAGAGAATTGGATAGCACACAATTCAACGCATGGATATTTGTATTTGCTATTGAATGAAGAAGCTACATTGGTGGTTGTCACTTACATTTTTAGTTATTTTTTAGACATAGCTAATGTGGTGCTATAACAATAAACATAAGTAAATTATGTCTAGTAGTTTAACAATGTTTTAACAATTTTTCTAACATTATATTATATCTAATATTTTCACTGTATATAATTTAAATGAAGATTCTTGGATGTGATCTAGAACTATAAAAAAAGTGATGTGAATCAGTTTTAGGTTCCTTTTCTTGTTAGGAAGACCTTGTCAAGACTCAAGTATATCAAGATATAAAATCTTCTCCTTGATTTATGTCATGTCCCCGTTTTAGCTGACACTGTTTGTCGAGGGAGTTAGCCTATAATTTCGATCCTCGTAGGCTGACAAGGTGTGCAGAGGATCATCGGAGGCAGTTACTCAGTGTTTGGTAGCTCCAGTTTCGCTGTTGTGGCAGGTTGGGCCTTCGCAGAATCTTCCAGAGAGCTTTTTCAGGAACTTTCTATTTTTAGAAAGTTCGGTCAGGCGGAAGCTGCTATTTCGGGCAGGGCACCTGGTTTAACCTTTCAGCTCAGAATCGACCCAGTTCAACAGTTTGATGATTAGATGGAGAAATAAGGGGTATTTAATGAATTATTAAATATTTAATAATTTGACTTTATACTAAAGTCACTTTATTGAAATATTAAAATATTTAATTAATTTGGCCTGTTCTAAAGTATTTATTATACTTTATAATAAATATTAAATTTTGACTTAATGAATATTTATTATTCATTAAAGTAAGACGCCAATTAATTATTAATGATTTCTCCTAAAGTTAAAGGCGAATTAAATCATTTAATTTAAATGATTATTTTAAATGGAGATTGGGTCGAATTTATCAAAGGATATATATTTTGCAGTCAAGACAAATCGAACCATATTATGAAATGTTATTCTAATTTGTCTTTCGTGCTCTGAGCATTGGAGTTTGCAAACCTTAGGGTTTCTGGCAGACGAACATTTCTGAAGAACGAAAACTCTTCAGAGATCAGGCAGACTGAGGCTGTGCAATACCAGCTGAAGCTTGCACTTGGTGATTTCATACAGGGATCACAGACTGAGCTTATTTATCTTTCCAGGCAGAGATTCACAGTGATATTCATCTGGTAGTAGGGGCGACTTGATCAGAGATCATTTGTCAGAGTTTATGCACACTTCCCAAGGTCCGTACTACATCATTTATTGCTGTTGCAGCAGGCCGTACTGTTCTGTACCTTCAAGGCCGTACCACCTTCTCAGAGAAAAAACGCATTCCATCTTCAGTCATTCACAGAGGGTTTCACAGCGCCTTGGTCATTAGAGTTTTTTGCAACGTTTTCAGTGGACAAAGGAGCACTCAACCATTCAGCCGTACTATTACTTTATTGCTGCTGGCGGCTGTGAGAAGGAAATCAGGTTCCTTAGAAATAAATCTGTATTTCATTTATATGTTGTTATTTACCTTTGTAAACAATCTAGAAGAGAAATAAATTGGTGCGCCTATCTTTCCTGAGCATTTTCAAAGCTTAATTGGATGCCATTTATTTATTATGAATTTATTAGCATTTAAAAGAGAAATCGCAGCTTTTACACTTTGTCTGTAAAAACCACAAAAACACAAAAAATCGAAAATTTGCAAAAACAATACAAAAACAATCAGGGTTTGAATCAGAGAACCACCAGGGTTCTGACAATTTAGTTGTAATAATTTGGATCCTAAGTAATTTTGTTTGATTTTTCTCTAGCAAAGAATTTCTCCATTATCACATTACTTTTGAAACAATCACAATACAACAAGAATAATCATTATGTGCAGCATTTGTAATGCCATTTCTCAAGTTTTTGAAAAACTTTTTATACAAACTTGACCATATCTTTTAATTCATTTTTACACTTTTAAGTAGAAAAATTGCATATAAGACACAAACTAAAATTTGTAGCTTAGGCTTAGAACTTTTTTACCTTTTTACAAGTTTTTCCTCAAATGGGTTTGTTTAGAATTTAAATTTTAAACCCTATGTGCGTTTTTATTTTAACTTATACCTTAACAAGGATTTAGACTAAAATAAATAGTGTACCCTAAAACAATACATTGGATCAACATATAAGATCGAGATATGTTGAAACTATGAATTTGAACAGCATACCCTCTGTTAACGCTTCTCATTCTGATTTGATCACATTTACCTTCTCTATTTAATGGTTTTTAAATAGTGATAGGTGTTGATCATTTCACAGGATGCCCCATTACACTTTTGGCATAATGAGGACCCCCCTTTTTGGCCTTAAGCTAGTTCATGGTGTCAACAAGTTTCCTACTTCTGAAATGGGTCAAAGTCTAAAAAATGGTTGGTTTCAATTTCATCATAGCCTGGTAGAACAATCAAAATGATCATTAGTCTCTTTTGGAAGAATGTTAAAAGAATGTACTTAAAAGGAAAAAATAAATTGCTAGGGTTTTCTTATCCAAGTGAACTTGATGTTCACTTCACTTGCAATATTTCAATGAGTTAATAGAGGCTGCAAAGGATAAATAACATTAAAATGTCTTCTATTAGGTTAGATAAAAATCCAATGCTTTACTAAACATAAGTGAAAACATTGAAAAACTTCACTTCACCTTCAATTCTCTGCAAACATTGAAAATTCAAAAGGCAAAAAACCAATGCCTTGCTAAACATAAGTGAAAACATTGAAAAACATCACCTCACCTTCAATTCTTCACAAACGTTGAAAAGTCAAAAGGCGGAACTCCGAGCCCCCTCCTCAACTAAACTTTTACTCATCAATGCATCCAATTCACTTTAATTTTTCCACCAACAATTTTAAAAGAGGAAATATTCCTTGGCAGAGATTAGATGTTCATTTTGAAGTGAACATTAAACTTTGTCAACATATTCACTTCACATCAATCTCTCCACTAACTTTGAAAAGTTAACAGGTGGAATTTTGAGCCTCTATTGAACTTCACTTTTATATAAGACTTCACTTCAATTCGGTAGTAAAAACCCACCTAGGCAGAAATTCAATATTCAACTAAAGTAGACTTCAAAGCAGCCTTAAGACTTCACTTAACTTACAATTTCCCGCAAAAGGAAATAATATCTCTTAAGGCATAGGCAGAACTTTCCACGTGAAGTGAATAAGGCAGATATTTTCATTTTTCATCTAAACTGAACATTTTAAAATTTCAAAATTTCAATACACTTCCAAGGTGAATTCCTGCAAGACTCTTTCCCTTCGCTAAAGATTAATTATCCACCTACCTTCATGGCACATTGAATGCCATTTCCTCCAACCATTAATCATAAGCTACAAGGTAAATTTCGATGACTTAATCCACACATTATTATCATTTGTAGAAAATTGTGCCCTAGGAAAACCCTTGCAAGATCAAGCTTCACTGCATTTACAATTTCATTTCTACACCAAGTCCCACACTATGGTGGAGATTCAACTTGCATGTTAACATAATTATTTTCACATAAAAGTTCACTTCCAATGCTTTCCCACAAATTCCTTATGGTGGAAATTTGCTATGTATCTAAACTGCACTTCACTCTTGACTAAAATTGCACTTCCAATGCAAATTCCTGCATGAAATGAAAATTAATATTTTCTTTCTAGACTTGAAGATTAAACACATTCAATAATAAATGGTTCTAATTTGGAATTGAGACACTAATGTCTTCAAAAGCAAAATCCATTAAGTACGAATTCAAAGAAGTTACTCCAAAATCAAAGATTACGTCAAGGTATGGTAATATCTCAAACACTGATTTAGGACATATCCACCTTGTGGATTTCAGACAAAGGACAGCTAGTGCATATGCAACTAGCAAAGCCAAAAAAATAGTAAAAAATAAATTTGAAAAAACTGTAGGCCTTCCTACCTCTCTTCAATGTCCAAAATTGATTCTTGAATGTGCTAAACGTTATCACTCTCAGAGAAGAATGCCAATGGTTATTGCAGAGGGAAGAATTGTGGCTGATCTAACCATAGATGACATCAGGGATACCTTCAATATTCTATTCTACAACAAGGTGAGTGACTAATATGGAGCAAGTTGAGAAAAAATTTAATGAAGACCCAAAGGCTTGTAACAGAAACATCAACTCCAGGTGATTGGAGCACCCAGAGAATGTTGTCAATAAACTACCAAAGACTTTGTTCCGAAGTGACTTCCAACAGGAAATTGGAGATATTATTACACTATTGAGTAGATTTGTGGATCTTCCTATTGCTGCGACCTTTGAGACATGGATGTATCTATATGTGACAACTATACTAAACGAAGACATCATGTTGCACTGGACGGAAGTCATTAATGATAATTTACACAAATAGTTGATTGTTAAAAGATAATAGAAGTTTTTACATGACTTCTTATCTGGTCTACTCTCTGGCAAGAAAGTTCACATTCCCTAGTTTGGAGAGAAAAGGAAGAATGGGATTAAAACTGGGACAAGTTCTAGTATATGAACATTAACCTCAGCTGGAATTTAAACAATCAATGACTCATTACAAGAGTGCCAATGATGTTTTTTCTATGTGGTTGGTAAGATTGATGGAAGGAGATAAAGCCAAGAGAATATCAGCAGATGCTGTTGTAGAAGTAGGCAAATCATAGTAACTAGTTCATCCAGTTTCCAAAATTTCCCTACATAAGAGTAGAAGGTTTTGACAAGGCACCATACAGATTGCCTTGGTATCCTACAGTTAAGATTATTTTACTAGAATTAACCAGGGACTTTCTAAAATTCAAAAATTGTTTGAAGCCAAGCATAAACAAGGGGTTCAGTTTCCTATAGTCATTCAAAGATATGCTTGTGCTTCACTAAACTTGTACAAAAGCATCTGATCTACAAATGCATAACCTCCACCCCTATGATGCAAAGCCAAATTTTGATCCTTGTGGTAGGATGGAGAAATGGATATCAATCAAATTAAAACATCTGCCTCACTAAGAGAATTATTGTGCAAATTGCAGTGATGATTATGAGGTCAGAAAATGAAACTATTGCAGATGAAAACCTTGAACACACAGAGTCCCAATTCAAGTCAAGGATGATGAAGTAGTTTTACATAGCTCCTATGAAATGCAAAGAATATTCGATGACCATATACCTGAGCCAAATTGGTATGAACATGAGAAATTTTCAACAAAGGCCATCACTCAGCATACCATAGATAGTATTGAAATCTGGCTAAGTGAAAGCATAAAGGTGTTGAGAGCACAAGGAGTTACTCTCACCCTGCTAAGCCAGAAGACCCAGTTCCAACTATTCTTATGTCTCTGAAGTTACAATTGCAGCTGTGCTAGTGACTATGATGACAGCTAGTGTATCAACAATAATTCCACCAGCCACTATTGTGCAAGCCACTCCCATGATGTAGGGACATATACCATACTCCTGTCCACTCACCAATAAGAGCTACAAAATTTGTCTCTACCATCTCTTTCTAATACCATTAGAATAATCAAAGAATTGGAAGAGGAGGAATCAGCTCAAGAGGAGGTAAGCAACAAAAGAAATGACATTCCTTAAAAAAAGAGGTTTTGATAGAGAAAGAACTAATTGAATTAGATGAAAAAGACGATGATGATGACTTGACAAAAGGACAAGGGACATCCGCACAGAGAATGATGGATGAATTAACAAAGATAGTACAATTCTTTCAACTCAACCCATTGTCGAGGAATTAAATAAAGGACCTATTGATGTGGGTTTTATGACCTCAACCAACATTAGAATAAAATACCCCAATGGAATATCCTACTCTCTCTTGAACAAAGTTTCCAATGTGCTAAGCTAAGTGATCACAAAGTAGACTCCAAGGTTCTTGATGCGTATAGGATAGTCTCAATTGGTTTGCTATGTTTTGCTGGTATTGCAAGGGGTACTTACGCTCAATTGGTTGGTTCAATCTTTCTTCCTTTAAGACTCTTGCAACAACTTTTCAGCACTTTGGAATATGGATACTATTGTCTACGAGTGTTGAGATCTTACTGGTATCGATAAAATAAAAAAGGATAAGGGTTTCAGAGACTAGACTAATTCTAAACTATTCCTATGAACTCAAGAGACAAGTGTTGGATGGCGAAATTCAAACCTATCTTTGCTTTGCCAAGTACAATGACTACAACAACTAGACAAAGAAGGTGCAATCTTCAACAGAATTCACGAATGATATCCTATTACTCAAGACCATCATCAATTCGAACAACGAACATAAGTAATAGAATTCGAGTTTAGTAATTTAAAAGTCCAGACTAACCTTACACATCAAATTGAAAATCATTCAATGAAAAAAGGTATGAACTAATTTCACCATTGTCAACGCTATCAATCCTTCATTCATTTAAAGCTGCTGAAAACAAATCTATTTTATTGAGGAAATATGAAACCATGCAAGCTTTCAAACTAACAAATGCTCATCAATGAGTCTAAATATTATTTTGATAGCACTCTTAGCAACAATTTCACAAGTCTCCATGAACAAATGAAATGAGAAGGGTTTATATAGGCACACCAATTACAAAGCAACGGCCAAGATTATTCCCAGAAACCCTAATTAGAAAAGCATAACTAACTTCTGTGACACATGGTGCAAGGAAGAAGAGCCACTTGGAGCATGGAAGACACCTTGCAAGCTAATCAAGCAAGCTAGATTCCAAAACGCAATTCCCCTTGGCTTGTTCTCTGACCGCGAATGCAATGAACCTTGTCATTACTAAATTGAGTTCCTCCATTGATATGCTCGGTAAGGTATCCAATTGCACTCCTATTACATCCAAGGCTTCAATGCATTGATTGCTGCTATGGGCGTAGGTATTTCATTTTGGGTGCCAAACATTCTTCTCTTATGTTGGATTACATTGAACTGCTCAAAGTTGGTATCTTCAACTTTCCTCCATTTAGATGATAGTTGGGATTCTGGATAGAACCCTTTGAGAACCTCCCTGACTTGATTCTTCCTAACTCCTCCTCCCACGTTCTTTGATGTAGACATGGCGCCCTTGCTCTCTCGAGAATATTCAGAGAAATTTAATTATTTTATTGGAATTTGTGAGCTTGAAGCTGGAATTTATCTGCAAATTTAAGGTTTAAATTCTCATTCTTCTCCAAATTCGCAGCTTGTGAACCTGCAGAAGCTTGAAAAAGTTGGAATTTTGAGAGAGTATTTGACTTCTTGTGCTTGGAATGATCAGATTTGCAGCTCATGCAAAATTGAAGGAGGACGCCTATGGCTGTGCTGAAGCTTGCTGAGAGAAGTTTTAACTTGTATTGAATAAAAAAAACACTTCAAGCACCTCCTTTTATAACCAAAACCTTTCCTTTTTCACAGAATTCGACCTCCCTCATGATTGGTTGCTTTATCAAAAAAGACATAAAGAAAACTTATCCTCTTTTTTTATTTTTCCATGGGCGCCCTTTCTGCTTGCTTGTGAAGTTTTCAAATAATAAAAAAAAAACTTAAGTTATTTTTATTTTACCTTGCTTAGGAAAATCGACCTTTATGTGGAATTTTTGACTTTGGAACTAGATTTTCCTTCCTTCTCCAAGCACTTCATGCCTTAGTCAATTTTGTGGGTTTCTTCTTGGGAAATACACCCCCCAACTGGGATTTTCATCATTGCAAGCAGATTTCTTACCTTAAGGGGGTATTTTTTATTTTGAAAACTTCAACAAGGAATTCTTGAGGTTTTAACTGGATTTTCCATCATGGGCAAAATTCATGACTTGAAGAGGATTTCTTTAGTTTGGGGCGGACTTTATAGGTTTTTTGCTTTGTTATCTTGAAACCCTAACCCTGGCACTTTCTAAAAATAGAAATTACTAAAAATAGAAAAAAGCAAAAAGCAAAATTTCTAAAAATAGTAAATCCCCAATTGGTCTCAAAATGCCAAAAATAGAACTTTCAAAAAAGCAAAAAAGCAAGGTTGTCCGAATTCGCCTGTTGAATAGTCATTTTTACTGCAACAGCCCTTCTGAGCACTCCTATGGCGTCAGAAACTTCATTTGACCCTCCGAGCACTGACCTAACCTACTCATCCATCTCAAATCTTGACAAGTTTTAACTCAAACCCAAACCTTGAATGTGTCAACCCATCTCTGCTTCGAAAGAGACTCAAAGAAACTGAAGCTAACGCCAGAACCGACTCTAACACTAAGACACCAGACAAGACTAAAGAGGGGGTCCCTATTGGCAATGGGGCTATATGTGATTAGGTCACAACAGGACCTAACCCTATGAAGGAGGAAATCCAAATAAATGTGTCAGATCGAGATATTATAGCACTTGCACTTGTAAAAAGGGATAAGGGAAATATAATTGATCAAAACCAACCCAATCCAGAACAAGAAAGAGAGAATCCAATAATTGAAAGAACTGAAGAATCCCTACAAGTTAATGTAACTGCCACTACAATAAATGCATCAATGAAATATGGCTGGAATATGCTATTGTTAAAGAACATGCTTTCAAAGGGAATATTTTGTAATTGTAAATCTCAACCATTGGTGAAGGATGATTACTAGCCATTGATCTCTAACTAATTTTGGGTGCCTTGTGTCTATAAAAGGGCCATTTGAGACCATTTTTGGGGGAATGGAAATTGTTGATAATTGTAGGACTGACAGTAAAGAATTGTTGTTGCTTAGTTTCCTTCATGGCTTCCTTTTGCATAGTGATTTTTTTCTAAAATTGCTTTAATTCTAGCATGCTTGAACATCTATTTAGGTCATTAATTATTTGAAAATTGTAAAGTGACTTGGATTCACATTTTCTCTTTATGAAATGTTATGAAGTTTTGCCACTCTCTAAGTATTTCCTAATTCCTTTTGTAATTTGAAAATCTTCCATTGAAGCTTGCATTACCTGTAGATTGTATGTAGTTGTGATAATGTATAATTAAATACAAGATGATAATCTAATGTTCTACTGTTAACTTGTCAATTTATGTTGTATTTAGTGTACAGTGTCTATTATTATGTTTTAATAATATGGTTTATCCAACTATGTATTAATTGTCTGTTGGCTTTGGGTGGTTATAAGAGTTAATTAGTCAAAAGTTGTGTTCCTCTTGGCAATTGTCAAGTCCTTTTAAAAGATTTTGTATCATCAATAAAAGCAGTATGGTCTAGTTGAATCAACTTTGATCCTTGGTTGATCGTTTTGGGTCTACTTCTACAATATCTTCATGTGCAAATAAAGCTATACTTTTACTCCTTTATCTAGTATGTATTATTAATTATGTTCATTAGTTCAAGTATTCATTTTATCAAATAGGAGAGTAAACATTGGCGTCATCGTCTTAAAATAAATTGGGTCAGATTTGAAAGATTCATGCCCTAAACCCCAATAAAGGCGGGTGGTCAAGACCAAGAAATCAAGTGATATTTGTAATGTCCCATGCGTGAAGGGCTAAACCTCGACGGATGTCCTAACCCGTCATGCTGGTAGGCGTGTACCTGATAACCAGATGGTGGGGCTCCACGGCCATATGTCCACTATGCTCGTGGCTTCTATGCTTTCACCTCTGAGGCTAGTGGAACACAAACCTCATCCTGAACACCTTGGGTAGCCGCCCTCACTACTAGACCGGTCTTTTGGTGTAGTGGTTGGGCCTTTGCAATATCAAAGCCAAGGTCTTGAGGTTGAGCCCTGCGGAGCATGGTGGGTTGTATTGTCTCGTGCATGAAGGGCTAAACCCCGGTGGATGTCCTAACCCGTCCTGTTGGTTGGCATGTACCTGATAACCAGATGGTGGGGCTTCACAGCCACGTGTCCACTATGCTCGTGGCTTCTATGCTTTCACCTCTGAGGCTGGTGGGACGCAAACCTCACCCTTAATAACCTAGGTAGCCACCCTCACTACTATACCGATCTTTTGGTGTAGTGGTTGGACCTTTGACTATAATGTCCCCATTTTCAGGTTCCCTTGTAGTGTAGTTGGCACTAACCTTGTGGATGTGTGTCGACATTATCAGAGGAGTTATTTGAAGATTCCAATGAGCTCAAGTGGTTTGGAGGACTCATATGCCACTTTCCGGGGTGATTTTCGACTTTTGGTGTGCTCTCCAAGAATCTTGGAGAGGGACTCTATTTCTAGTAAGTTGCCTAATTGGTTTCGTTTATCATTATTCTTCATGAAGATCACTCCACTACAGTCAATTTTCGTTTCCGATGCATTCCAACAATTTCCTCAAAATGGGTGTGTTAAAGGCTTTATTTTAATTATTTTACTAAGGTCACTAAATATTATTTAAAATATTTTAAAAGCACCTTAGAGTTATAGCTCATCAGAACCGAGATGAAATATTTTAAATCATGGATGCATAAAACAGGGACCTTGCCTGTCAAATTATGATTATTTTAATTAAAAGGTCCTTTTCGGAGCTAAAATGGAGTTTTAATTAAAAAGTGAATTTTAAAAATATAAGCTTTTGGAGAGTTTAACGGAATAAGTATAAAAAAGCATTTGAGGGGCTCATTTGGATCATGGAGATTATTATATTTTCCTCTAATGAAACCCTCCTAGTTTTAGGAGATTGAACTTGGTTCATCTCAGCCTTCTTGAGGACGAAAAGCCTGTTGGAGAAGAATAGCTACGGTGGTGAAAGATCCATCTAGTTATAGTTTGTGCAAGAAAGGAATTACTGGTGGAATCATACAGATTTCACACAGAGTTGAATGTTGTTGGTAGTCTCATTGTAGGGATTGTGCTTGAGCTTATTGGCATAGTTGCAGGAGTGTCGCGGAGAGATTTTCCAAGGCAAATATCGAGTTTATTTGAATGATAATTCCACAAAGATACATGAGCATATTTTGAAGAGTTAAATGCAGAAATTGGTAGTGTTTGAAGTGGTTTGCCACTTCGCAGGCCATACATTCTGGTACAGCAGAACGTGGAGCATTTGGAGGTCAAATGCCTAGGTTGTTAGATTCCCTTGAGTGTATTTGGAGGCATTTAATATTGGACTATTGAAGATTGATACTTTGGAGTGGAACAACTAGGGTTTGGAGGGTTTGTTGGCACATTTTTGGAGCTTCAGTTTGCTGTTGTGATCAATTTTCAGACCTGTGTGATATCAGCAAATGGGTATGTGTTGTTTTCCCTTTTGATGTGATTTACTCATATGGGTATCTTGTAATATTGTTATAAATGATGTTCACCATACTGGGTATTGGTAAATCTTGCCATAAGTTATACAAGCTTTGTATCAGACCTACAAACTCAATACAGCTTATGGGTATGTCAAAAACATGATCATTGAGTGTTTAGCTCAACTAGGTATTTGAGATATTATCTTATTTCAATGTATTCAGCATTCTACCAACTCTATAATGCAATATCAGATTGTGGGTATCAATTTTGAGTTGAAATATGAGTGTTATGGTATGTAATATTTGTTGTCCTATTTGATTGTTTCACCAAACCCAAAAAAAAAATCATGTGTGGGACATTACAATATTTAAGGATCATAGAGCAAAGATAAGGAAGAAGAAGAATACGAGAAATAGCCTAAGAAACCCCAACAATACAAGTTCAAAGTCAAAGCCCATCCTAAGAAAGACGAAGTTAGAGTGTGAGTTGAAGTCAGAGCCACAGTCGAAGAAACAAAAACATTTCCACTACAAGACAATATACGAAGGGAGAGTGGGAGGAGATAGCCAAGCACTTACCAATACCTAACGAAGCATGGGTTGATCTTTCAAAAAAGGTAGAAAAATCAAGACAACCTTCTCTAAACAAGGCAAGTTGGGAGACTGAGTTAGATTCATTCACAAAATCGTACAAAAGTAACCTTCAAGGCTTCAAAAGGTAGTCAATCGAAGGAGAAGCCGAGCCAAGTGTATAAAAGAAAAGTTGAAGGTGAAACAAGTGTGTGGAATGTTGAAGTTAAGGAAAGAGTATAGGATTCTTACGTGGCCAAGAGTGTGAGAAAGGCACGGAAACATCCAAATTAAAACTCCCTAGCAACCAAGTTACAGGTGTTAGGTTTGCATTAGAACAAAACCATTGTAAGCCTTCACGTAGAAAAGAAAAAGTTACCCAAGTTTATAGGCAATGGATCAGAGGATGCTATGAGGCACTGTAAGACTTGTGAAACAATTTGGATAGCAAATGGTCGAGATAATAAGACAATTTGGTTATAGTCTATTTTAAGCACCCTGCAAGGTGTAGCAATTGACTTGTATACAGTAACTGACCAAGGCTCTTGCAACAAGTGGGAGAGATTAAATAAGGCATTTGAAAAAGAGCTAAAGTTGATTTGTGATGATAATGAAATAGTAGCAAAATTTTACAATACAAGGTAAGCACAAAAACATACGAGATCAAAATCGTAGACTTAAAGAATTGTTTGTAAAGTTAAAAAATGAACCAGTTAATGATCTCAAGAAAAGATGGTTCATCAAAGGTCTAATTCGATCATTAAGAAAAAAGATGAAGATAGTACCACCCTCTTCCTATGCAAAAGCCTACAATTAAGCGATAGACATAGAAAGTGAAAACAAAATGTCCTCCTGTGGTAAAAGAAAAATAGAGGAAGATGGAAGTTTGGATGACAATGGTGATTATGAATCAAGAACAGTACAAGCGCTCCACAAGGACATGCTCCAAATAATGAAAGAATTGAAGGAAAAGAAAGAACCCAGCAAAGAAATTAATGAACTATGGAGTACTAAATGCAAAAGTGAAGTTTGCACTAAAGGTAACTATCCTAGAAAAATGTTTTGTGAGATTTTCTAGGTTATGGGCCATTCAATAAAAGAGTGCCCATATAATTGAAGACTAGGAGTACACAAGTACTATTTACATAGGGAGAGCAGTCCACTCCACCAAAGCCACAAAATGCATCTCCAGACAATTGTCGAAATCAAAGATGAGGTCAAAATCAAATACAATACAACACCAAAGGGCATCCGATCATAGAATGCTAACAATGTAATGAATGGGGACACTTTGAGAGAGACTACTAGCACAAGTAAGACAAATTGCAACTATTGTGCAAATGGTGTGGACCTAAAGACCATGAAGACACCGGATGTCCAAAGCAAAAGGCCATTGTCAATATGATTGAGGTAAGGCATAATGAAGTATTGGTTGTTACTTGAGCCCAAGCAAAGATGGTTCTATAACAGGACCCACATACAAAAAAAAGAAAGACTTCGTGAAGCAAGGGCCAAAGTGGAGAATGTTGTGGCTAACAAACAACACCACTCAAATGCAAATGCAAGCACAATAACAAATCAATTACAATTCAATACAAATATTACAAGGCAAGTACTTCAAATTACCATACCAATTAAAGTAGTGGATTTATTACAAAGTATTCCTAAACTTTGAAATGCTATTATATTATGGAACAATGAGACAGTGCATGCTAAAACCAATTTGAAATTTGGAGAGAATGAAGGTCCAATAACCGAACCTCCATTGTCAAGCAGCTAAGTGATTGATCCAATGTTATTGATAGTTAACACAACAAAGAAACCTAGCAATGGTGAATATGGAGATCCTTGAAAGGAATCTCGCCAATACAATTGTTGATGGCAGGTCTGGTGTGAATGTACTTCCGAAAAATGCTTGAAGTCTACGCAAGCCAACCATTTGGCCCCCAACTTTTCAACTACTGTGTGCAAATCAAAAAGGTATTAAGGTACTTGGAATTTTAATGGGCCAAAGTAATTATTGGAACCCAAGCATTTTTCTTGAATTTTGTGGTCATTTCATTACGAAAAAAAGCATACAACACATTGTTAGGTCAAGGTTGGCTGGTAGCAACCAAGGCTAACCACAATTAGAAAAAGAATGCAATCTCCGTTGAGAATGAGGGTCAAAAATATATAACCAATTTGACGAACCAAGCAATCAATGAGGAAGCAACTTCCTCAGATTCGTAAGATTTAGACTCTAAATAAGAATGGACGGAGAAGTAAGATCAAAGTCCAATGGAACCAAATGACAAAGGGATTTTGGAATTACAATTTATGTATGACCTAAATTAACTTTCCCCACCATATGGTCTATACCTCCATCATCCGTTGTACAACCTATTATTGAATTTCAAAGTGCACACAAAAATATGATTCTCTTTTTTAATTCACGATCATACACACCATTTTGCACAGCAAATCTCTCTCCAAAATAATAATTTCTATATTCATTTCACCCTAAATACATGGCTAATATATAGCCACTTACATAGCCAAACAACCTCCTATTTAATAGGGAGGTGCTATAACAAATATCCCAGAATATCATTCAGTGGTATAACACACTAACCATTAACTATTCGTGATATAATGTTATTTCAACAATATATACAACTAAATATCAATTGGTGAGTTGTTTATTAACAACCTCACTATTGCAATAGCAATTACCTTTCTACATTTACATAATTACTAACATCTCAAATATTAGGTAGCAATGTGAACAGGAACCTCCATCATCTATCCACCTCATGTGGTTTTCTGGATCCTCCCACAAACCCTTTCAAGATCCATGAACTGACTTACACTGGTGCTTTTGTTCACCACTATGCTTGTACATCAAGGAAGTATATAGGAAATGCAACTCACACAAAACAAAACATGGAATGATTTCACATAACATTCCATAAGAACAAAATGTACTTAATTGTAGTCACTATTATCGATCGCTACCACTCAATCTCGAATAGCATAGACAACCACCACTGCCACTGGTAGTTGCCCTTGACTTTAGTCATTTTGGCGCAGAATGGGAATGGAACATTGGTTATTTCCCCCTCCCCCCACACCACATTGTGAAATTCCATTTGTTCACACAACCAAGAATTACTAAAAAGTGAATCATATCAGGGTGTATGTTATTGTTTGGATCTTGTTGCACATGATCACCATTGTCAATGAACGTATTCACTGACCGATCATCTTCTAACGAAGTACGACAATCAGAGGATCACTGCAATCAGAGGACCTTTGCAGTCATTTGCTCTCCAATACAATCATTTTTCAGCATTCACACACCACATTGAAAAGCTGAAAAAAAACACACACTGCCACACAATAGAAAATAAAAAGCCACCAAAGCTGATAAGCGGCCCCGTTGTTGGTGACTGACGAGAGGTCACTGATTGACCTCCAACCTCCGATGCCTCCATCCTCCAATATGTGTTGCTAACTCAACTAAATAAAATTTTGAAGCTCAATGGTTTCTGCATTGTATTTATTGTGAATTTCCCCCTCAATGTGAAACACATTTATTATAGAGGATGTTGGGTACACCCGATAATGTGTCCACTTACAAACCTTTTTTTTAAATATTCTTGACACTTTTACAAAATACTCTTTACAATACTTTTGAAGTTATGAAAATAACTTAAAGTAATATGAATATTAAAACCTCAAACCATATATTTTCAAGGAAATACCACGAATTTCAAAAAGAGTGGTTTTCAAGAAAACCTCCAGCATGCTTGTATTATCTTTTTCTAAAATGCCGTTAATGATTTCATCGTTTTTCTTTAACCGTGATCTGGGTTTTTCTAATTTTTTGACAGAATGTTCACAAAATTCCAATAAACATACAACAAAAAATTCAAAGTATTTGGAATCTGGGTTTTTGAGAAATAACCAGTTTTCCAGTTGGGTTTTTTTTAAGATCAGAATTCTTTGAATTGCTTACCAAAAGGGGAACTTTCAATAAAATTCCAATACCGCCACGAAATGAAGCTCCTTTCTTGAGATGCAATCTTCTCATGTCCTTGATTGTCAACAATATGATCTCTGAAACTTCAAGTTATATGAATAATTTTTTTCTTCACCAAAAAACAAACTCACATATTACAAAACTTCATCTACAAGGCAATTATCAATATGAATGCCCCTCCTCAAAAATTAACACTCCATTGTAATGAAATTGGCTCTGATACCATATTGAATTTCAGAGTGCACACAAAAATATGATTCTCTTTTTTAATTCACAATCATACACACCATTTTGCACAGCAAATCTTTCTCCACAATAATAATTTCTATATTCATTTCACCCTGAATACATGGCTAATATATAGCCACTTACATAGCCAAACAACCTCCTATTTAATAGGGAGGTGTTATAACAAATATCCCAGAATACCATTCACGGGTATAACACACTAACCACTAACTATTCGTGATATATTGTTATTTCAACAATATATGCAACTAAATATCAATTGGTGAGTTGTTTATTAACAACCTCACTATTACAATAGCAATTACCTTTCTACACTTACATAATTACTAACACCTCAAATATTAGGTAGCCATGTGAACACTAATTCCTAACACCTATTGGAATGTCATTTTGCCTCTATTGGAAATTGTTGTCATTGATGTCAAAGGTGTTTGAAGACCAAGATTGGAGGTGCAAGAAAATAAAATAAAATATATTGTTACTAAGGACCAACCCTTAGACTCTAGGCGCCCTCATTAAATAAATAAAAATTGCAAATTAATTTTTTTATAAAGAGGGCTGACTCTCCTAAGTGCTGCACCCCATTTTTGGGGATTTTTTTTTGAAAATAAAAAATATTAAATAAAATATAGGGGCCCACCCCTATTGGAGTGCCCAAAAGACAAGTGAAAGGATGCATATTAGAGAAGGTCGCATCCATTTTGAACAAACATGTTGCTTGATCAATCGCCCCCCTTGGTGAAAATATTTAAGGAGATTGTGGAGTCCATTTGAAAGCAAGCAATTCATTGAATATCATTCATATAAAGAGCAGATTTAAAAGGCATATAAGTGCAGATTTTTTAACACATATAAGCAGAATTATGAGACATAGGAACAGATTTATTAGAGGTTTATGGCAAAACTTATGAAGAATTTTTAGGAGATTCTAAAGGCAGATTTTGATGAAGTGGTGAGCAGATTTATGAAGGTGATTTAGAGCACATCGAAGAAGTTTCAAATAAATTATTATATTGTTCATTAGGAGGTTGGTGACTTTGATTAGAAGAGATTGGTGTCTCTTGCTGAGTTGGTGCTCATTTGTGGGGATTGGTGTTTGTTGGCATTTCAATTAGCACCTCTAGAGTGCCTATTGGAAACAGACAGCTATGTATAGTGTGTAGTAACTGCTCTTCAAATTAGGAGGGGAAGCTCCCTCTTTTTGCTGATGTTTGCATAAAAAGTAAAGTAAACCAATGTTCCTATCTTTCTACTCAGCGGCAGGGCACAAGGGTGCATAAAGCACAATACGTTGCAACTAAGGTTTTCTCTGGTTTCTACAGATCTTAACTACAACTAAGCTAACGTTTAATCTATCATATCTCCTCAAGATAAACAGAGCAAGAGGGGCATAGGAGCGGGAATGGAATGGTTCGATCACTTAGATGAACTGTCTCTTAGAATGCAACCGAAGGCTCTGAACTTCCAAATTTACACCGAAATAGAATCCACACAAGTAATCTTCAAACGGTAGGCTAGATCTCAAGATTCCCAAAGAGGCACCAAGTCCTTTCCAAGGTGTAGGCTGAAAGGTAGACTACTAGAAACAACAAATAACGATAATCCTACTCTCTAAATTCCCAAGGAGAGACAATGCTCTTTCCGAGGTGTAGATCCAAAGGAAGATTATTAAGAACAACATACAATGACAAATCTTGAGACTTTTAGATCAAAGGCCCAAGGCTCTCCTGATTTATTATCCCAACTTCGATCAAAGATTACACTTTGGGACAGCAACTTGTGTCAAAGAGACAATCACACATGAAGCAATCAACCAAGAATACACGAACATGGATTGAACACACCTATCTGAATAGAGAGAACACAAGTTGTACTTGGCATTTAACTATAACAAATACGATTCAAGAACATATACTAAGCAAACAAAGTTGAAGGCTTTTTAGCTCAGCGTTTTGCTGCCATAAAGTAAAGTTACAAAATAATGAGCAAAGGCTCTTATTTATAGAAGCTCAAAGGAGTAGGAAACCCTAAAATCTCCTTGAGTTAATAATGAGTTCTTGCCAATCTGCAAGATTTATTCCTATGTCTAAAAGTAGGTAACCTAACAGTTAACTAGGAAATCTACTTCAGTTAATTGATTCTAAACTAAAAGAGAACTCTAAATACAAAAGTGCCTCCAAAATAGAGATCCACGATTAGTGGAGATAGACATGCATGATCAGTCGGACAGTGAGTTAACTTGGAAAGAGGCATCAAGTTAACTCCTGTTTATCATAAATGCTATTTTGGAGGGGTAGGACGTCCTAACTGGGTGTTTTACACCTCATCACCTCTAGTAAACAATTCCTCTAGCCAGTCATTGACTTCTTCTACCTCTGGACAATTAATGCTTCGCAGGATGATGACGTGTCACCGCAGCATCTCTTCTCCACTCGCAATCTGCTGTTGGTATTCAATACTCTTTGCAGCTGCATCATCCAGCCTTGTAGACATGACTGCAATCTTACTCAACTTACAACCTATAGGGTCACTACAAAAACTGCCACAGATGAGATCTTGGAACTGTGTTTGCACCTCGGCTAGCTCAATGTATGCACCTCCTTCGTGTTGGTAAAGGAAAGGGATAGACGTTACCAATGTTCTCACGAACTTGATAACACCTACCACAATTTGTTGGTACTCAATCAATTCTATAGAGTTGGTGTCATATGCTTTCACATTGTATGCAAGTTGTTCTTTCCAAGCGAAAAGATGTTGCTTGTTCTCCTATGTAGTAAGTTAGTAACTGATTCATATGCCATCTGTAAGTCTGAGATAGTGATCTCATCCGTAGGCCTCTTCTCTGTTGTGTATTGCTCTAATTATTGAATCTCTGCACGGAGGTTATGGGCTCTGTACCTTAACCGGTACAGCTCTGTAAGTATACACCGGCCTCTAATCACAAATTCTTCCACTTGACTCCTCAAATGTTTTCCATACAGGATCAGCTGGTGGTGATTTTGCTCCACGGGGAGGTCTAGCATCTCTCGAGGCAAGGCAGAGATGTTTGGTGTACCGTGCATCAAGCTAGATATATATAATCTCAGCTACTAGTTTTCAGCCTTTAGGGCTGCTTTGTCTTTGTTGTCCTTTGCCATTCTTTCTTTGACACTTATTGATGCAACTTTAAGGAGATCTGCCTCTACCTGATGAGTGGTCTTACCGAGGTTGACCTTCAACAAGGTGAAGTCATCAACCTCTGCCTCATTTGCATTCCTATCTTCAGGTGGTGCAATTGTCTCTATGACAATTTCATTGTCAGCATTCTTTCCTACATGGACCTGCTTCTTTACTGGCATGTCTTGAGGGACATGGTCAAATTCTGTGAAGTCCAATTGGTAGGACAGCCTTTCTCTCTTCCTTCCTAGGAGACTCTCAAGCCAAAATGAATCTTGACTAGCCTCGCTAGAAGGAGGAATGTTAGGCCCTTGAATGCCTAACGAATGGGATTGTGTTTGCAGTGTCACGTGGTGGCAAATCCAAGTCAATGGGGACCAATGACTGTTGCGGTGGTGGCGAATTGGGAGGCTCTGCTTCCATCTCTAGTACTGCATTAACTGCAACTGCTTCCATTATTGGCTCTGTCTCGGCCATAATTGTCTACATTACTGGCTATGTCTCAACTGTAGCTACTTCCATCACTAGCTCAGCTATTTGGCTGTCTCCACATGTACCTCTTGCTGATTTGTATCAACAATCGGTATTCTTCCCCTTGTGTGGCCTGGCATTCTAGCTCCTTTAGGAGGGTTACTCCATTTCTTTTGTCTCGGCTTAGCTCTTGATGTGGAAGGTAGTGAAGAATGACCGGTGACAACTCTGTGCGGGGAATAACTACCTTCCTTGTCCCTTTACTGTCCAAGTAGATTTGACTACTTCTGACAACCCTGCTTGTTCTTTCCTCAATAGACGTACTTTCCTTGGCATACTAGTCCATAGCTCGAAGTGTGTTGGCGTTTAAATTCGCACCTCTGGAATGCGTATTTGAAACGGACAGCTATGCACAGATAAACTGCTCTTCAAATTAGGAGGGGAAGCTCCCTCTTGCTGATGGTGTTGAAAGGAAGTAAAGTAAGAACTAAGTTACCTATCTTTTTTATCAGCTTAGAGCACAAGGTTTATTAAACACAAACACCACAGCTGAGATTTTCTATTTTAAGAACTTCAACTACGACTAACTTAAACTAAAGACGTTTCTAACTTCTCAAGTAATAAGTAGAGCAAGAGAAACTAGAAATGAACGAGGTAGATTTCTGACAAAATACTTTAATAAACTCTCTCTCAACAAACATCTACACACTTCAATGCAAGTTGAAATTAAGATCATAAAAGTAGAACATAAATAACGGAAATCTGAGATTTGGGACCAAGGCAAAGGAGGCTCATGATTTCATTACTCAAACTTCTGAAACAAAACTCACTTCTAACATGCCCGGAACAAGAAATTGCAACTAAAGAGGCTTGCAATCTTATTCTTACACAATAGAAACAGCAATCACACTAACTCCTTGTTGGCTAAAGAGGCTCAACAATTTGCTATCACAACACAATTGAACAACACTTGAATAACAAATAAAAGGCACAATAGGCTCAGCGTTTTGTTATCACTAATATGGTTAAAGAAACTAATGAGCAAAGGCTCTTATTTATAGACAAGCAGAGGAGTAGGGAACCCTAAAATCTCCTTGCTTTCACAATCTAGGGCTTGCTCAGCAAGCAAGCTTTATTACTAAATCTAGAAAGAAGATAACATCTAACACCTAAGAAAGCAGAAAAAGCAGGAAACGCCAACTATTACATTTTATCTTCTTTACATTTTATCTTTTTTCTCTTCTCAAAGAATGGATAAGAATCATTCCAAGAATAGAAAGAAAGCTTCTAGAAGAAAGCTGCTTTAAAGCTCGATCACATCCGCTAGAAAATTAGAAACTATGTCCCGGTTTGGTGCATCTATGCCCTCAATAGCAAAACACCGCTTTTCTAGAATACCTTCAGCATCTGCAACGGATCTCAGGAAATCTTCAACCTCATTGGCCGCTTTATCAAACTTTCTTGACATCATCGAGATATGGCCTATCCTTCCACCAACTAGATTGCAACTACGAACACTCTGGAATTGATCCTGCACTTCATCAAGCCCGACGTTCTTTGGCAAAGTCTTGTGTTTTTCTTTCATCCACCTCTGTGCAATCTTCTTACTATATTTATCTTTGTGCAATCCCCATATCCTTTCACATTCGCCCTTTGAGAGAGTCACGCTTTCAAGCCATGGGGGAATGGAAAAGCACTTCTCGATCATATCAGGCTTTAGACTGCAAATCAATCTACCATCTACTGACTGGATCTCCCTTGTGGCCGGGTTGTAATGCTTGATGCAAGCGATTACGAACTCAATTACGAACTCAAGACTCTGAACTGATATAGGAATAGACATTGCTGCGAGGAGTCCAGAATGTCCCATGTTCTTGATTGAAGTGTTGCCTACGCTCTCCACAGCATGTAGATCAAACACCGGTTTGATGTGATGCAAGTTTGTCTCAGCTGTTTTGATGTAATCATGATAGAGGGCTGATTCAGTCTTGAAAACATTGGGAGTGTACTCCATTTCGAAAAACTTGAAGAACGACTGTAAACTCGCCTATGTTTAGACAAGCTCTGAGCAACTTCTATTTTTAGAATGCTGATTTTCTTGCTCCAACGGACAAATTTTTTGAAAAATTTTACTGAGATATGGGTTTTGCTCAAAATTTCGTTGCAAGACAACCCAGATCGTTCGTTTTTTGAAAATTTTGAATTTATACTGAAAAAGCAGCAAACCCTAATTTCTTCAATTTTCATGAAAAAAGCTGGCATATAGGTTTTGTTCAGAATATGATTAGAAATGGACCCAAATGACTAGATTTGCAAAATACTGATGGCCGATTGAAAAAGCAGCCAACCCTAGGATTTGAAATTTTCTTGAAAAAGCTATGATATGGGTTTTCTTCAGAACACTAATTTGAGAGGACCGAGATGGTTGGAAACTAAATGCACTGAGGATTTCACTGACATGCAAATAAAAAGCAGCTACTGCAATTTGATGAAGTTCTTGAAAATTTCTTCAGAAAAAAGAACTGAAAAGACCTAGATGGCTGAAATTTTGAAAACCTTGGCCTTCTCTTTGAAAAACTTGATTTTCTGGATGAAAAAGCAAGGGTTTAAGTTGCTGGTCTGAAAATTTTGATGAAAAACCAGCAAACTAAGCTCTTGAATCTTGAGAAAATTCTTCAAACTTGCTGCTCCAACTTTCTCCTTTGAATGCTACCTGCAAAAATAATAAAAATTACATAAAAGAGAGGTGTTAAATAGATTTAGGGTTTTGTTTTTGCTTTGCTTTCTTTTGCTTTTATTTTCAAAAACCCTAAATCAGTTGTTCATTGAATTTGGACACCATCTTCCTTCACTTGCAATTTTGAAACTTTTTTGAAAATCTTGAAAAAAATTCTAAGGCATGAGAAGATGGGCGCCCTTCTTCACCAGGGGCGCCCACTTTAAGCAGTGTTTGTCAAATTTTCAATATTTTCAACTTTTCTTCATTTTGACCCCCTACTTCGCCTTCGATTTCCGGATTGCAGATTGATCTGACGAACGAGCTGAAGGATTCATCGCGGAGCCTAACTGATTCTAAGAAGAATGTTTTGGAGGCGTCTCTAGCTAAAATCTTCATTTCGACCTTCGAATTCATGGGAGCCTTTTCCTTCCAGGGGCGCCCATTTTGTCCAGAGTTAGCCATTTTCATGATCTTCAATTTCTTCATTGACTCCTCTTCTACAAATGATCTCGTCGAATCTAGTGCTCCGGGCGTCGGATTGATTGCCTGTTATGCTCATCGCGAAGCTCACAAGAGATTAGGAGGGGTCTTCTGGAAGGAACTTTGTCAAATAATGAATTCTAGACCTTCAAAAGCTTGGGTGCCCATCTTGGCTGGGGGCGCCCATGTTTACCAGAGTTAGATTATTTTTACTTTTTCTTGCTTGCTTCTGAACCTCAGTTTTTAGCCCTCGTCGAACCCTTTGTTCGGCTCCTCGTATTTGGCAACTGCGATATCCGATTGACACGCTGAGTGTCTCGTTGGAAAGCTTGATCAACTGGGAAGAAATTACATTAGAGACACATCTCTAAATTCATCTATTTAACCCTTTGAAATCTTGGGCGCCTTTTCTCTCCTGGGACGCCCAAACCTTCCAGACTTAGCCATTTTTTCGTTTGACTTTCCCTTCAAGTTTGAAACCTTCATTCTGTACCCTTGACTTCGATCTGAATTTGCCGGAAGATGGCTAGTCGAATGATCTGACGGAGGTAGGCGTGGCGGAGCTGACCGAATACTGAAGAGATCGAGCACATTTTCAAACCCTAAAAGCTGGATCAGGTGCCTCAAAGCTAGGCGCCCTTCTTCACCTGGGGCGCCCAAAATCTCCACACTTAGTCAATTTTTGACAATTTTCATGTTCTTCATTCTAACCACAGTTTGGATCTCTCCTGTTCGGCTCTGAATCCCGGATGACTGGATAATCTGATGACTGCAATGTTGGATTCGTCGCGAAGCTGGCAAAGAAATGAGCAACTTTGGTTGGAGGCATACACCCTAATTTCATCTTTTATTGCCCTAAAAAGGTGGGCGCCTATCTTCACCTGGGGCGCCCAAGTCTGGCAGTGTTAGAAAATTTTCATCAATTTTTTTTATCTCCTTCGTTCTTCGTGCTTGCTCATCATCTCGCCTTCTATTGAATTTTTTGAATGTTGAATCTGACGCCTGGCAGCCGACTGGCCTCCATTGATGACCTTGGATCTCCTGTTATACTTCTGAAAAAGCAGAATAGACCCACTAGGGCAAAACTGATTATTTTGAGATTCCGACTGCACCAGCCTGATATGGACGTATTTTGAGCCAATCAAAATCAGTTTGAACCCTAACGGACCAACTTTCTATTTTTAGAAAGTTTTGCCAATATCCGTTTCCAAAGAAACCCAGAAAAACCCAAAAAACGTTACTAATTTTTAGAAATTTTCTAAAAATAGCAATTTTCCTAAAAAGTAGGGATGAAAAACTGAGATTTGGGTTTTGTAGATTAAGCTATTCTGAGCAGACTCAAATCGTCAGATTTTGAAAATTTTGCGTTTTGACCCCTCGTGCAAGACCTGCACACCCAAATTTTGACCTTTTTGACTGATTTAACAAGACTTTTACTTATTTCTTCAAAATATCTAAGTGTAACAAAAATTTTAATTTTGGGGTACAACAAAGTGGTTGCGCGTCAACTTGATCTACAAAGAATGAGGGAAGAATGACTGCCCCATCATCATCGGATAAGCCTTCCACGTCCTCTAACATGAAGTCAGCAATTTATGGAAGTCTGAAACGGTTGTAGTTGCGTCTTCTCACTTCGAACTCGTCTTCACAGTTGACCCAATAGTCCTCCATGGAAGACTCATGTGAAGAGTATTGCTCAAGGCGTGCTGCATAGTGACCCCGAGGATCATAAGACCGTCTCTCGATGAGATACTTAAGATTAAGTCTCACCATTCCGTGGCCTATGGCCTTGGCATCAACCGTTGTCTTGCACCTATAAAGTCCCATCTCAAAATGAAAGTTTGCGGTCGTCTTGCGTTTGTTACACAGATGAGAATGTACCTTGGACAACTGCCGCAAGAATTCCATGAAGACCACCCTATCTGATGGATAGCGAGATAACATGGCGGGATGACCGAAGTACCCATACACGCGTATGTAGGTGAAAGTGGGGAACTGGATGAACCAATCCGTCCAATCTACCATTGCCTCCTTGGCTATTGGTGATATGTGTATATGCAACTCATGATCGAGGTCTCTCACGGTGTGCATCAGGAACATATCATTTACTCACTTGAAATGTCTTTCTGCTTTTGTGAACTTGAGCTATGAGAAATACTCGTGAACCTTGTGCACATCCAAAGTTCCCACATTGTTCAACACTCTAAACTGGCCTTGGAAGGCAATCAGATATACAAGATATGAACACATGTGAAATCTGTGAGCCTCTAAGAATTTGGTCATCTGCTTGTGGAGCGTATCACTGATCAAAGCGGGCCAGTCATAGTGTTCTTTGTTGCTCACAATTTTGGCAATGATATAGTACATCCATGACTGAAATTTGTTTGCCTCCTCTTGACCAATGATGCGGTTGAGTAGAGTGAACATCACTGCATACTCATCCCTAAACTCTCCATGTCCTACATTGTTGGGAAAGTTGGCCTTTTGTCCTTTAAGCCATTTTTCTGCCATCCTCTTCTGACACTTGTCTTTTGACACATCAAATGCCTTTTCACATTCTCTCATAGATATGACCACATTTGTCGTGCATGGTGGAATGGCAAAGCACCTTTCGATATCTCTCAGCTTGAGGCTACATATCATTCGTCCATCCACTGATCGAATCTCTCCTGTGGTAGGGTTGTAATGCTTAATGCAAGCTATTACAAATTCCACGCTCTGTGTTGTGATGGGGATTGATGCTGCCTCAAGCAATTCGGATTGCTCGATGTTCTGTAATGTGCATTGGTCAATGCCTTCCAACTTTTTTGAGTCAACCTCTGGGTGTACCTGATGTAGATCAGTGTCTATCGTTTTCAGGAAGTCATGAACCAAGACCGTTTTGGTCTTGTATTCGACTTGGAAGAACTGCATTATGAAAACCTGGAAGATTAACTATGCACACAATGTTGTTCAGACAACTTTTTTTGCAATTGCTAAAAATAGCCTTGCCATGGGGTAATTTTTATGAAAAAATTTGAGACGTGGGTTTTACTTAGAATAATTTTCTAAGTGGACCCAGAATATCAGAAATCCCAAAAAATTACTTTTCCTCATACATGCAAGAACTTTTCGTAGTAAGGGTTTCAAAGGCAACAGAAGCTTATTTTTCCCAAAAAAATCTTTTTCGTAGTAAGGGTTTCAAAGGCAACAGAAGTTTATTTTTCCCGAAAAAATCTGACATATGGGTATTGTAGGCGCTTCAAAGTTGAACAAACCTAGTTTGTCTGATTTTGAAATTAAGACATTTTCAGAAAAACCCTAAAAAGGGGGCAGCAAGGCAACTTTTTCTGGAAAAATTTGGCACGTGGGTTTGTTGAAAAATTGTGTTGATCATACCCAGAAGGCCAAATCTGTGAAAAATCTTCGTTTACTTGGACATGCAAGAAGATCTAAGACAAGAATAGAGGAACAAGACAAGAAGAATTTTGGAAGTTTTTAACTGCTTCTCTGGATCTTCAGTAAAATTACGCCTGGAAATGTAGACCTTGATGAACTATCCCTCTGTGAACCTTTATTCTTGAAATCATGAAGAACACTGAAAAACTCTCTATCAAATCTTCAAAAGACATTGGAGGAGAAAATTATCTATTCTTGAGCTTCAACTTGCAAAGAAAGATGTTGAATTATGACGCCTAGGCTTGATAAATAGTGATTGATGTTGAATGCATCAAGTTTGGGCGCCAACACATGATTGAGGAGTCAACTAGCCTGATCTGGAGTTCCCACAACTGATTTCCACCAATTATGGGACGTTTTAGACATGAAAAGGCTTTCAAAATTGTTAACTTCAGTCCACTAAGCCTAGTTTGGCTTTAGGCATCCCTTTTTGAGGAGTTGAACATTTTCATTCTTCTTTTTGTGACGAAATACCTCTTTTTGATCTCTAATTCTGGTTGCTCGGTTGATCTTGAGGTGTTGCTGACAAATCCATTGTTGAGATGAAACAACTCTAAACAAGTGTGCTTGGGAGCTGCAAAGCTCAAAACTTGAATCCGATGCCCCAAATTCTTGGGCGCCTTTTCCCAAGATGGTGCATTTTTCACCAGACCTAGTCAATTTCTTGGGTGTTCTTCAATTCCTTCAGTTTGACCTTCAATGCTCTTATCTGAAGTCACCAATGACCGATGAGTCTGGTGATCTTGCTTAAACATGGGATGGATAACCAATTCAATCCTGGAAAGGATGATTGGCTTCACAAATCCTAAAAGTTGATTTAGGTGCCTTAAAAGCTTGGGCACCCCTGGCCTGCAGGGGCACTTTTGACCTTTTGACTTGTTATTTTCATGTTGCAAACTTTCACGAACGGTCCCAGTTTGATCTCTGTTGTTAGATGTTTGATTTATCTTTTGAACCTACTAACGGTGTCATTGTTGAGATTGATCAAGACGGAGGACTTCCTGGAGGTGACGGAGCTTGAGGACTACATCTGACTGCTCAAAAAGTTGGCCACCTATTTCTAGGAAGGTGCAATTTCTTTAACACTTAGCCAATTTTCCATGTTCTTCATTATGCCTTTGTTTCCAGTGTTTTACGCTTGATCTTCATTTGTGAGTGCTTGACAGGTCCTATGTGTTGGCAACTGGATTGATCACGAAGTTGAAAGGATGTTGAATAGATGCCTTGGAGAAAGCAATTGCTGAAAACCTCAACAGGTAACTCAAAATGATGGACGCCCCTGGCCAGCAAGGGCGCTTTTGTCTTGATGTGCATTGATTTACCTTCCACTTTGCATGCTCGAATGATCAACAACTGTCGTCATTTGATGTGTCTTATAGACTGGCAAGTAGGTTTGTTGCAAAGCTGAGTTGATGTTGGGGAGATCACCTGAAGACAAGTTTACTCAAAACTGACATCTGGATCATCTCATTCTTGGGGGCCCCTAAGCTACAGGGGTGCTTTTCCCATGTTTGACTACCATGATATTGGCATGCAATTTCCAGACTTAGTCAATTTTCAACATTTCCCACTTTAAATTCCCCTCCGTCATAGAGCATCTTTCACCATGGATTCTTCGTTGAAGCTTTTGAAGTTTAGATTTTTATACCTAGTACTGGCCATCTGCCATTAATGGCTGCGGAGGTCCTAGCTTTTCTCCTGAAAAAAAACAAAGTAGACCCACCAGAGTAAAACAAACTTTTTGGTGATTTTGACTTCACCAGTGTGATCGTGAAGTCAAATTATCCTATCAAAATCATTTTCAATTAATTTTGGAAAGGTCCTATTTTCAAGGGTTTTCCTAAAAATAGGGGTACGAAACCCTAATTTTCAAATTTTGCAAGTATCTTCCTTGATGTAAACCCACAAAAAGCCTATGCTTTGTGTTGTACCCAAACCAAATTTTTTGCTTCACTAAGGCATTTTGCTAAATATGGTCTTAAACTAGTCAAAGTGATGTCAGAAGGTGATTTTTGGGCTTTTTGAATATGGAGCTTATGTCAATTTCATGTCAATCTGAAACTGAAGAATTTTGAGAAAAGTGAAAATCTGAGGGAAAATCATAGAAAGTTTCTAACTCTGGAGAGGGGAGCACCTTTTCAAAAGGCGCCCTATCTTTTAGGGGCTCAAATCCTGTTTTTAGGGTTTGTCACCTCTAGCAAACATTTGTCTGGCATAATGTCAGCTTCGCAACGAGCTATCAAGCCTGTCAAACGAACATGTTTAGCTCAAGTTATGGGAGATATAGCGGAAAATGAGAAGAACGCAAAAATGGCCAACACTGGAGGGAAAAGAGTAGCTTTTGAGAAAGGCGCCCATCTTTTTGAAGGGTTAAATGAAGGTTTTTGACTAAATGCCACCTCGGATGTTTGTTTCACATCTGCTCAGGCTTCGCAATGCATTCGTTAGCGGATGAATCTGAGTTGCTGGATTGCCTAAGCTAGAGGTCAAACACAAGGTTAAATCTTGGTCCAAATATCAAGGAGAAAGCAAAAAGAGCACATTTTTAAAAAGGCGCTTGAGCTTTTGGAGCCTTTAATGCCTTCTTTTTGGTGATCTCAGGTTTTCATCCCATCTGTGTTGCATTCATCTCTCTGTTGCCTGTCTCCGTCAGGTCAGAAGTTGACTTATCAGCCTGCAATCGGAGTTTTAGTGATATTTTGGCCAGTTGAAAAAATGGCTCTCTGGAGTAAAAAGAGCACCTTTTCAAAAAGGCACCCTTGTTTTTCAACCTTCAGATGTTGGAATTTGAAGAAATGTTGTCTTGGAACTATCATGTGGAATGAAGTCAGCTCCGCAGTAATCCAGTTATCCAATCCTGAAACTTTGTCAGACAGAAGTTCTGGAGGATTCAGTTTTCCCTTCGTACGAGATGAAGATGGAGAAAATTTGGCCAAGTCTGAGAAAAAGTGCAGCTTTTGCAAAGGGTGCTTGGATTTTTGAGCCCCCATATCTTAGTTTTATGGTCTGCAGTCTCAAGGAGTCTTTTGATCAATTTTTGTCCTGCTCTGCAATGCAACTGTCAGCCAGTCAATCGGTGAGGTCAGTCAGCCAGTGTCAAGGATTGAACAGAGGCCCCGGAGAAGGTTCAAAATTCTGTTTTCATGAAAAATGGCTAAGTCTGGAGAAAAACGCCAAAAGTCAAAGTTAGTTTTTCAAACTTAAAATCACATGTGCACCTAAAAGAGGAATTTTAAATATTATTTGAATATTTGAATTTCGACTTCCAGTTGAAGAGAACGATTTCTGGGTTGTCATTTCCAGTTGACATCTTTGCATGTCAAGTGCTTTTTCAGTTTTGCATGTTGAGTTAACTGATTTGCATGTTCAGTTAACTGACTTTGCATGTTGAGTTACTATTTTGCATGTCCACTTAACTGAAGTGCATGTCGAAAACTCAACTAAAGCTTGAATGCATGGCGCATATTTGGATTTTTGTGAAGTCTTTGAAGATGGTGACTTTTAGTCTCTAAAGATGGCGCCTTAGTTAGGATTTTTAACTAAAATTTCTAAGCATGGATTTTCAATTGAAAAGCATGGCGCCATAGTATGGATTTTAAAACTGAAGTCTTAAAGATGACGACTTTTAGTCTCAAAGATGGCGCCCTATTTAGGGCATTTTTAGTCTTCAGTTAACTGTTTTAAGAGCCAATCATTGGCTAGGCGTGGATTTTTGAGGTCCAATCACAAGCCAAGCGCCATTTTTAAGTTTGCATGCATTTATCACAATTTTAGTGATGAAAGTCTATTTATTCAGACTTAGGCGTCCATTATTCTTCATCCCAAGCTAAGAGAAATACGTTTTTCTTGAGCAAACAATGATTTGAAGGTGCTACAGGTGTCAGATTTCAGTGTTCTTCGTAGCAACGGATTCAGTTTGTTTAAAAGAAGAATATTCCAGACTTTGTTTTCAATTTGCATGCAGGTTACATCAAATTCAAGTCAGAGATAGGCGAATTCTACAGAAGCAGAACAAATAAAACTTTCTTTCTTCTGTCTTATTTCTTTTATTTCTCATCTTAGGTACTTTCTACGAATGTCAAAGAAAATCAGCAAATTTTCGGAGTTTGATCATCTAGGTTCACATACTTCAACATCAATAGCAAAACCCATGTCTTAGATTTTTTCCGAGAAAATTGCCCTGTAGCTTTATTCTAAAGCTCTGTGCTTTTTTTTTTCTTAGAATATCTCTGCATGTGGGTCTGAAACTCAATTTTTCAAATTTTTATTGATCTGGGTTGTCTTAGAATTTGATTCTGCACAAAACCCACATTTCAGAAAAAATCCAAAATTTTTTCCTACCATAAGCTATTTTTAGCCTTGACCAGAGATTTTCAGCCTTTTCGAAAAGTTGTCCGAATATATTCAACTTCACAGTCAAAAGTCCTCATTTTCAAAATGCAATTCAATCTCATAGATTATAGAACCAAATCAGTCCTTATACATGATTTTGTTAAAACTTCAGACACAGACTTAGGTCATGTCTATCCAGTGGTTAACCTGAGCAGTTTGGAGGGTGTTAGCAGCAATTCATTGAAGAATCTTGAACGTTCCGGGTTGTTGGCAGCAGCATCTATTTCCGTCACCGTTTTTTATCTTGAGTTTGTTCTTGCTTGTATCAAGCATTACGACTCATCTTCACGACAAATCAAATCAGCTGATGGGAGAGTTATTTGCAGTCTTAAGCCAAAGGATGTAGAGAAATGCTTTGCTATTCCTTCTCGTTCAAATAATTTCACTGTGGTTATTGAGGCTTGTGAGAAGATATGGGATGGAGATCAAGAACGTTCACAAAGAAAGGTTGCTCAGAGATGGTTGAAGGTTCAAAAGACTAACATGCCTAAAAAGGTTGGTCGTGGCGAATTCAAGGACAAGGTTGTTGTTTTGATAACTCTACTCAATCGAGTTATACAAGTCAAGAAGATGCTAGTACTTTCCGACCATGGATGTTTTACATCATTTCCAGGATCCTTGATGGCACAGAACATTTTGACTGGCCATATTGATCAGCGATTGCCTACATCAACAGATTACTGGTTTTCTCAAGTTTCATGAGTTTCACATGGTGTCTTACTTGGTCTACTTAGTTGCATCTCAAGGCAGCTATAGACACCTAAAAACTAATGGGACTCTTGGTGTTCAGCGTGTTCACGAGTACTACTCTCAGTTAGAATTTTCTAAAGCTGAACAGGATTTCTGAGCTGTGAATGATCACTTTTCCATGAAGACAGTCAGAGATCTTGACAATGAAATGCACATCCGGATTTCTGTGGAGGCAAAATCAGCGATGGAGACTTGGGCGGATTGGTTTATCCAATTCCCTACTTTCACATGCATCCGGGTTTATGGATATGTTGGAGAGCCTCTGATGTTACCAAGGTACCCTTCGGACAAGATCATCTTCATGGAATTTCTCAGACAAGTTCAACACGTTCACTCCTTTCTTCGCAGTCGTCATAAGTCTACAGCTTCCTTTTCATTCGGATTGGGTATTTTCACATGCAGAACTGCGGCAAATGCCAGGTATATGTCAACTGAGATGGAGAGATTCAAACTCAAGTCTCATACTAAGAGGCGTTCCTATGATCCTTTGGGTCATTATGCAGCCAGGTTGGAGCGAGGGATTGCACATAAGCCAACGCTTTAAGACTTCTGGGCTAATTGCGAGGATGGATTCAAGGTTCATCGTCGTCACTATTGTAGACTTACTATTACTCATCTCTTTGATTATGTTACATCCCCTTTGACTCTAACATGTTAATGGCAATGGAATTATGGTCGTTATGTTAGTTGCAATAACTGCTTTTCATGTGAATGTGAAAATTGTGGATTAAACAATTGTTTTATTTGTTGCATCTGTAAATGTGAACGTTTTACTTTAATTTGCAAAATGTAAATGAGGATGATGATATTATATTTTAAACGTGAATATACACGTTGAGAATGGTCTAACCCTAGTTTTCTTGCCCAAGTGGTTGCAGGCTCAACAAAACTCAACGGGAAGGGGACTATCATCAAGGAGAGGACATAATTTTGGCAAGGATCAATTTGTCATCAAACTTTGAGTCTGTGTATGACAAAATGCAAAGTTATAACCTTGGCCTTGGTAAAATTATAAAAGTATTGATTAATATAGTCAAATTAAATATATATGAATATTTATAAAGGGAATTTCAAAAGAGTATTAATGTTATAATAATAATAAAAGGAAAGTTAATAATAAAACATAATATATGTGATACTCGAAAATAAAAAAGAATACGCTGGAAAGTTTGGCGTCGGTTCATGGAAGGCAGAGCATTCTGCCATTTCATCATGCTCCAGATGAAACGTTCGGAATTCATGAAGACCCGGAGGTTCTTGTTTGGGAATTCAGAAGGGCAACCGCATAAATGAGGGAAGTCTCTCTCTCGGGGGGATGCATATTTTTCTTCTTTCATTGTATTTTCGTTTTTCACCACCGCATGTATTCTGCTTGGTTTCGTTGGAGCTTCTCATGCTTCCAAATTCCATCCTCGGCAAACCTTATTTTTGTCAAATGCGGGACTCTCTAATTAGAGTCGGACCCTGAGAAAATTCAAATCTACCTCTCTGTTGGGGAGTGACAACCTGTGTTTTCATTGACCAAGCTGTAGGAGTCCAACGAGCAGCCGACTGGTAGCGACGGGATCTCAATATTCGCCGAGCTCCAGACGCCTTAACAGGCACGTATAAGAGTCTTTCATTATGAATTGTTTGCTCGACAAGTTCTATGAAATCATTCTTAATGAATGTCCTTGCTCTAAAAGTAAATTAAGATGAGTTTTTCTTCGTTCTGTTGAATTGTAAATGAAACTGTTCTTGGGAATCAATCTGGTACCAATACTGGTTCCTTCTATTGTACCTGAAATGTTAACATAGTCATGATGGAGATTTCTTTTCTTTTAGAATATCTCAGAGATCTAGCTGTGGTTCAAATCCTCCTTAGTTTTATGGAAATCTTCGTAGTCTTGATTAAGCCGTGACATTCTCCTCAGTTCTAAATTCTGATTTGGAAAATGTAATCTTCTCCGTCTAAAGAGTGGGGTCGAGTGTTAGATCTGCTGAACCTCTACCGAATTTAATTCTTCTTTAATGCTTGAAGAAAATAATTTATGGAAGTATAAATGCTTTAAAGTTAAAGAAATGGTATGAGATATTAAGCATAAGGTTATGGGAAGGACACCCTCAAGCTTTGTCCTAACTTGGAAATTTTGAAAGGGAGCCTTAACTGATCAACTTGTTTCGTCACAGGACCTTGGCTAATTCTTTCTCTCCTGAACCTATGCGAGATCTAAAGTGGGCCTTAAAAACTGCTCTATGTCTTAATCTTTCTTATATATAAACCTTGGGTATATGCTCAACACGTAGCTTGAAGGATTGACCAAGTAACCTGTCTTCATAATCTAAGTATGAAATTGTTTGGTAAGATCAGAAAGAATTTTTAACTAATTATGCCGCTCAGTTTGCATGAGCTCAATGACAATAACCTCTACCCTAAGAGAGAAAGAAGATAGCTCTAAAAGAAGTGCCTTATATTGGGTCAATTCTCGCACTGTATAATTTGATGTTAGAAATCAGCAACATAGCTTGAATCAAGGAGAAAAGAAGAACCAAGTCTTTGAATTGGAAACTTATGTTGCAAGATTAGTGCATCTTTCTCTGATAATGTTTTCATTTATGTATAAAAATCCTTAATTCCTCCTCATTAACTTGGGAATAGTAGTTTATTATTACTTAGAAGGTATAAGTTAAGAGTTGAGTATACCTCTTTGTATGAACCACAAATAAAATCAGCTCACCCTTAAATATAATCGAAAGGTTGTTGAGACCATGTTAAGATAATATAAATCTTGAAACAAGAAATGATTTCAACCAAGTTTTGGTAATATTAAACCCTAAGGTTAAGTTTAACCTCGAACCAAGAGAAGATTGATATCCCAACCTGAGGTTGCAATAAATAAGAAACTTGATCTGAGAGTTGTCATGTCGAGCAAGGGTGAATGCTGACGGCACAGTAGTGCTAGAGATGTCAGTACAGTAGTGCCAAAGACATCGACATAATAGTGTCAGAGAAACCGGCATAATGGTGCCAGAAACAATAAAAAAATCCTTGGCCAAGGTAGATGTCAGTTAGGCAAAGTTAGCTTTCATGTTCCAGATATACTCTGGTCAAAATGATCCTTCTGGTTAGGAGGAACCTACGGATGAGGGATCGACCAGCAGTATAGGTTCATGGACACCAGGCTCAGAGTCATGATGACATTTGATCCTTTTTGATTGTCCTCGAGAAGGGTCGGGTTTCTTCAGTCGAAGAACACGGGAGACCAGTAGGTCTGGTTGGGTGGTAAAGCCCCTGATGATAATTCTCTTTCCTCCATTGATAAAGAAGCTCAAGTACAACAGCATGAAGATAATGTCAAATATATTTCTTCCTCACTCGTAAATCCAAGTACATGCATTACTAATTAGAGTTTACTTTCATTTATGCCATAAATGTTATTCTTTTTGTTAAATATACGTTGTAAGATTCTGCCGTTAATTAGTTGGACAACTATTTGAATCATTCAGCTGAAATGAAAGAGTTGGAATTAGTTAATAAATAAAAAGGAAGTTATTTCTTTTCCTCAGTTCATTAATTGGATAAATGGGAATCCTAGATGGAATAGTTAGTTAGTAATTTCTGGATGAATTTGGCAGTTAATTTTCCATTCATAGATCATAGATTGACGGTTGTCATCTTTGTTTCATAGCTGTAGTGAATGCTCGTTATTCTTTTGGAAGCAAAGGAAAGTAGTTATTATCCTTTTGTAAATTTTTTTTGTTATATGTTACAGTTAATAGTTTTCCTTCCAGTGGGAAATGAAAGTTTAAAAGTTAGTTGATGATTTGTATGTTGTAACGACGACATCAGAATTGATTTTCTTTTCCGTCTAACTGCAAAGGAAACCCTAGTTCTTATCAATTAATGTAAGTTGTGAGTTAGTTAAGGATGCCCTAGCAGTTACTTTCTTTTCAATTCGTTATCCATATTTTGGAAAAACCCTAGAATGTTAGTTAATCAGTCGCTCTTCAGCTGAAGATGGTAAAATAATTGTTTTTCCGTTGAGTGTAAGATGTTAGTTGTTACAGATTACCTATTACAGGATGTTGATGGTCTATCAGATGATGATGGAGAGGTTCTTCTCAATTCATATGTCAAGGATCAAGTTGCTCGGCTGCCACTTCGCTCACCAGATTGGTATGCTAAGGAGAATACTTCTATTGAGGACGTGTCTAGATCAGTTATCAAGACCAGCAAGCAATTCTTGGAGAGCAAACGAAGGCGAAAGTCAATTCCTGTTACAGAGCCACCAATGGGTTTTTCTTCATTGCCTTCTACTTCGAGGTCAAGACCTCGAGTCAAGGCTATTGTGGCGCCACCTAAAGGGGTTAGACTCAATGGAAACACGAGAGGGAGGACTACTGGTAAAAGGAAGCATAAGCAAGTAGAGAATGCGCCTGAGATCCCAGTGGAGACAGTCATGTAGGCTGAGCCACATATTTCGCCTCCTAATTCACCACGTGTGCAGCTTATTGATATAGATTCACAGCCCAAGATACCAGTTCGAGTAGAATCAGATACAACTGACCCACCACAGGTCGATACATCAGGGACACTCTCTCCTCAAATTGATAATATTGTTCAGTCTTGTTGGCTCGAGATAACTTTGGGGAGACAAAGGCGAGAACCCTCATATAACCTTGATTTATCTGAGTTCGGTGAGCCTTATTAGAAGAGGTCGAACAAGAAAATCAAGAAGCAGGTGCATATCGAGAAGACTCCAGAGTCAGAGATTGTTATAGAGGTTGCTACTCCTCCAGAGGGTAAGAACCTGGATGAGGTTGAAGTCGGTGACTTTACTTTCACCGAGGAAAATCTTGGCAGGACCACTCGAGAGATAGACGTGAGCCTTCTTAAGATTGTTACCAATAATCTTGAAGAACGCATCACGAAGGAAGGAGAAGATAAAGCATTGCTTAAACCTGAGAACAGTCAACTTCGACAATATATCTCTGATCTTATCCATGTAAATCCAAGTAGAGCGCCTGTTCTTCCACATAATACACCTGCAGAACAACGAAAGTTGGATCAATTAGTCAATCATGGCAAACTTCTGGACAACTGGATTGAAAGCTTCATTGTTACAGGTCGGCATCTTCTTATGGATTTATATCAGTTGAGGAGTGATGCACATAAACTTCGTCAAGGGATCCAGCTGCTCGAGATTTCTGTTGCAGAGAGTATAGCCAAGGATCAAATTCTTATATCTCAGTTGTCTATTGCATATGATGCTTTGGAGATTGATGAAGATAGAGAGAAGGTTTTCACTTGGAAAGAGCAACACCTTTTCAAAATGGAGATATGTGAAAAGATCTCTACCAGGTTATTTTCACTAAAAGATAACGTTGTCAGAGCTCTTGCACTCGTCAGTGGTTTTGTTGCTCAGATCCTGTGCCATTACCTTCTTGAAGATGGCACGTCTATTGGACTGAATGTAGTGCAAGCTGAGTTTGAAAAGCTAATTCGTGATAATCTTGAAGGAGATCCTATGGCGTCTAAACTGGAGAACATTTCAGTAATTTCAGCTAGTTTCAAGAAGGCGGCTGAGGATGTCAAAGAATGCATGCATACGATCAAGGAGAGTGACAAGGAGCTGAAGAAGCAGATTATTGTTTTGGACAGCGTTAAAGTGCCAAAGGACAGAGTGATTCATGAATTCTTGGTCGAGGTGTTGAACCGAGATGACTTGGAGTGATCTACCAGTTGGGACCTGCAGTTAGTTTCGAGGATAGAGTCAGGAGCAGCAGTTAACTCGATTTTCAGTCTTGAGTTCACTTGCTGATTTCATACATGTATATCTCTTGAAATTATCTTCGCTGGAGTTAGGATTAGGGTTTCCAGTTAACTGAGGGTAGTGTTCCAGTTAACTTTGCTTTCAATAAGGACGTGCATGCTTGCACATTGTCCATTTAGATTAGATGTACCAGTTAACTGATAGTAATTTTCCAGTTAACTATATAGTTTGCTTTGTTAGGGTTTAGCAATAAAATCTTGCATGCATTGCAAGACTGTAGTTGACTCAAGGTAATTTTAGGGTTCCCTACACCTTTTGATGTCTATAAATAAGAGTTTTTGCTCATTTGTACATAACTTTTGCACGAGAGAGAAATATATGTTGTGCCTACCTTGCCTTCAATATTGCTCGTTCTGTATCTGTTCATGAGTATTTACTGTTATGATGAATTGTTATGCCACTTAGGTTTCATGCAATTATGATGGTGAATTCTTTCCTTAGTTAGATTGATTTTGTTTTGTGTTCAATAAACTTGTTCAAATTGAGCTAACAGATGTGCCACCTTGCCTTCAAGTTGAGAATCTGTTCTTGTTTATCATGTGATGTGTGTGACTAATAAACTGGTTTAGATTGAGCTGATAGATGTGCCACCTTGCCTTCAAGTTGAGAATCTATTCTTGTTTGTCGTCAAATAATCATTCCTGCTCCATTTCCTCATGCTCTGTTTTCTTGAGGAAATTGGATAGTTTTAAAGTAGTTAGCTTAGTTGTAGTTAGTGATCTGCGAAACCAGAAAATACTTAGCTGCAACGTATATAGTTTTCTTGAAAGCCTTGTACCTCTTACAGCTGAGACAAAAAAGACAGGATATAGTTTAGTTTATTTCCCTTTTCAAGCACTTTTGTCTGGTACAACGAGGGAGCTTCCCCTCCTAATTTGAAGAGCACTCATTGCGTAGTGTGCATAGCTGTTCGTACCAACTTATACTCCAGAGGTGTTAGTTGTTACACCAACACTTTGTTTGACCTAAAACAGACTTTTGACAACAATTTTACATGATTTAGACCATTTTGATCAAAATGCCTTATTGAAGCAAAAAATAATTTTGGGTACAACAATGTCTCCTGTGGGTTGGTGCCTACAAAAGAAGCTTTGTAAAAGAAGTGGGTCGGTGCCTACAAGAAGATCTATATAAGCAATATTTTGCCGTGGTTTTCTCCTGCAAGGGTTTCCACGTAAATCATGTGTTCGTCTTGTGTTCCTTTCCTTATAGCTAGATCTTGCATGTGTGTTATTGTTGTGGATGATTAAATTGTGAAGTATTACTGCTATGGTTGTTTAAGATTTGAAAATTAAAAGATTGTTGTTATACCGATTCACACCCCCCCCCCCCACTCCTCAGTATAACTAAATGCTCTTCAGCCTTGTTGGTGTTACAATTCGCACCTCTGGAGTGCGTATTGGCAACAAACAACTATGCACAGTATTAACTGCTCTTCAAACTAGGAGGGGAAGCTCCCTCTTTTGCTGATATATCTAAAAGTAAAGTATTATAAAATCCTATCTTTTTGACTTAGCTGGAAGAGGCACAAGGTTAAGAAAACCAATACATTGCAGCTAAAGTTTTTATCTGGTTTTGCAGATCTTAACTACAACTAACCTAATGCTAAAACTATCCTATCTCCTCTAGATAAACAGAGCAAGAGGAATTAGGAGCAAGGAATATTTGAGGATAAACTTTATATCAGGATTCCCAAGGAGGAGGAACCCCTATTCGAGGTGTAGGCTGATATGAAGGTTATTGGTAACAACATCAAACGATAAACTTTATTTCTAAATTCCCAAGGAGGAGGAAACCCTATCCGAGGTGTAGATATGAAACAAGCTTATTGGAAACAACAGTTAAACGACAATCTTTATTTCTAAATTCCCAAGGAGGAGGAACCCCTATCCGAGGTGTAGATATGAAAGAAAGACTATTAATCACAACATCAAACAATAAACTCTATTTCTAAATTCCCAAGGAGGAGGAACCCCTATCTAAGGTGTAGATATGAAACAAAGCTTATTAATCACAACAAGAATAAATCTAGGACAGCAAATTGCATAATGAGACACGCACACAATGAACGATCAAACCAGCTTTATATTAACTAAGTAAACCAATATAGAATAGCAATATTGCACGGCAAGGTGGGCACAACAATTTGTTATTATAGCAAAAGTTGAAATACAATGAGCACGGTTGCTCTTATTTATAGACCTCAAAGGAGTAGGGAACCCTAAAATCTCCTTGAGTTTACCATCAGTCTTGCAAGCATGCAAGAGTTTATTCTTAAGTCTAAATGTATGCAACTAATCAGTTAACCAGAAAAACTACCTTAGTTAACTGAACTAAAACTAAACTAAATAGACGTTGCAACATGCAAGTCCTTATTGATATGAGAGTCAACTGATAACTAACATCAGTCAACTAGATCCTAATTGAAAGCTCCACATAGGTGACTCCAAAATAAACGTGCACAAAGGTGGGACAGCGAGTTAACTTGGAAAGAGGCATCAAGTTAACTGTTGTGTCAAATGTCTATCTTGAAGAGGTGGGATGTCCTATCCACTGGTTGTGATCGCAAGCAATTAATTCCTCCAAGAAGTTGTTAACTGCCTCATCATTTGAAGGTCGTCACATGTATCAACTCTCAATTCACTGCTTGTCAGCAACTTGAACAATCCTAGAAATATCTGTGCACTCAAACTGCCAGTTTACTGACCGGTAACTCTGGGGGCTCCGTAACTAGAGTGATGGCCTCCATTTCTTCTGCAGCTTTACGCTTCTGACACTTTTCACGTTTTTCTCAATGGAATAGTGTTGCATGATAAAACCACAAAGTTTGACTACGAATACTCTAGCTATGAGAAATGCTCCTAAACTCGCTGCGCACGTAGAATTCTGTTGTACCCAAAATCAAAATTTTTGCTTCACTAAGGCATTTTGCTTAATTGAGTCTTAATCTTGTTAAAGTGATGTCAGAAGGTCGTTTTTGGGGTTTTTTAATATGGAGTTGGTGTCAGTGTCATGTCAGTCTGCTACTGAAGTAATTCAAGGAAAATGAAAATCTAAACGAAAAACATTAAAATTTTCTATCTCTGGAGAAGGGAGCACATTCTCAAATGGGCGCCCTATCTTTTAGGGGCCCAGATCCTGTTTTTAGGGTTTGTCACCTCCAGCAGACATTCGTCTGGCATCACGTCAGCTTCGCAGTGAGCTATCAAGCCTGTCAAACGGACCTGTTTCGAGCAAGTTGTGGTGAATACAGCGCAAAACGAGAGGAAAACGAGAATTGGCTAACACTGGTAAAAAGCGCAACTTTTGGAAATGGCGCCCATCCTTTTGAGGTGCCAAATGAAGGTTTTTGGCTAAATGCCACCCAAGATGTTTGTCTCACTTTTGTTCGAGCTTCGCTACGCATCCATCAGTGGGTGAATCTGAGTTGCTGAAGTGCCTGAACCTGAGGTCGAACGTAGGGTCAAATCTTAGTCAGAATATCAAAGGAAAAAGCAAAAGAGCACATTTTGAGAAAGGCGCCTAAGCTTTTCAGGCCTTTAATGCTTTCTTTTTGATGGTTTTAGATATTCAATGTGTCCATGTTACGCTCAGCTTTCCGTTGCCTGTCTCCGTCAGTTCAGAGGATGACTCAGCAGCTTGCAGTCGAAGTTTTATATTATTTTGGTCAGTTCCAGAAATGGCCAAGTCTAGTGCTAAAAAGAGCAACTTTTGAAAAAGGCGCCCTTGATTTTCACCCTTCAGATGATGTTTTCTGGAAAAGTGTGCCTTTGCAGCTGTCATGCAGAATGAGGTCAGCTCCGCGGTGAACCTGTGATCCAGTCCTGAAAGTTGATAAATCAGAAGTTATGAAGGATTTATTTTTCCCTTCGTTCGAGATGCGATGTCAAAATTTGACTAAGTCTGAGGAAAAGTGCAGCTTTTGAAAAGGCGCTTGGATTTTTGGGCCTTCAAATGTCAGTTTTATGGTTTCCAGTCTCAAGATATCTTTTGATCAATTTTTACTCGCTTTGCAATATACCTGTCAGCCAGCCAATCAGAGAAGTCAGTCAACCAGTGTCAAAGGATGAACAGAGGTCCCGACAGAGGTTTTAGCTTAAATTTTCATGAAATTTGGCTAAGTCTGGAATTCGCTTGAGAGTTCAAAATTGAATTTTCGAAAGAGAGTTGAATGGATGCCTTAACTGGAGTTCTGACTGCAGTTAGACTAAACGTTTTCTGGGTTGTCATCTTCAGTTCGTATATTGGCATGTCGAGTAATCTTTCAGTTCGCATGTCGAGTTAACTAGTTTGCATGTTCAGTTAACTATCTTGCATATTGAGTTAACTTGATTGCATGTCCACTTAACTGAAGATTATCAGTGAATGTCAACTGGAGTTCACATGCATGGCGAATTTGGTTGCAATTATGAAGTTTTAGTGAAGATGGCGCTTCATTGAGTGTCAACTGAAGTTCAAGAAGGGACGCCATATTTTGATGAAGCATTAATGTTTGAAGTAAGGCGCATTTGAGTGTTAACTTCAGTTATGAAAAGGGTCGCCATATTTAGTGTTTGATATTTTTGATGAAGCATTAATTAGTGAAGCTACGACCTTTACAAGGAATGACAACTGAAGTTCCAAAAGGGTTGTTATTTTTAGAATTAAATTAAAGCATAAGTGTGAAGTTGGCGCACTTCTTGAAGGCCAACTGAAGATTGAAAAGGGTCGCTATTTTTAGAATGTTTATTGCATGAATATGGCGAGTTTCTTATGGCTAACTTTAGTTATCAAAAGGGACGCCTTAGTTTAAATTTGTGAATTTAAAGCAAGTGTGAAGGATGGCGAACTTAATATGAAGTGCTAACTGAAGTCAAAGTCATATGAAGTTGTTAACTGAAGACTTGTAAGGCAAACCCTAATGCATGGTGCTTTAATTAGCATATTTGAGTTCCAGTTAACTTAAATGAGGTCCAATTAGAAGCCAAGCGCACTTTTCATGGTTTCCTTGCTTAGTGCGAATTTTCAAAGATGAAAATCTATATATTTCAGCCATGGCGTCCATTATTTCATCATCTTTTGCTCTGAAGTTCATATTCTTCTTGAGCGACCAGCAAGCTAAAGGTGCTATAGGTGTCCGAATTCAGCGTTCTTCATAGCAACGAGTTCAGATTGTTCAGAGGAAGGCGATTCTAGACTTTATTTTCACTTTGCATGCAGGTTTTATCAAGTTCCAAAGAAGAGGTTGGCGAATTTTTAGAAGCAGAACAAGCAAAACCTTCTATCTTCTGTCTTATTTCTTCTATTTCTCATCTTAGGTACTTTCTTCGCATGTCAAAGAAAACGGAAAAATATTCAGAATCTGACCATCTGGGTTCGCATATTTCAGCATCAGCAGCAAAACCCACGTCTTAGATTTTTTCGAGAAAATCGCCCCGTAGCCTTCATTCTGAAGCTCTGTGCTTTTTTCCGAGAATTTCTTTGCATGTGGGATAAAATCACATCTTTTTGAAAATCTCATCATTTGGGTTTGTTCAGAATTCCGTTGTGCACAAAACCCATGTTCCAGATTTTCTCATGAAAAAATTGCCCCGAGAAGCTCTAAAAACCCCTGCAATTCTCGACTGAAAAGTCTTTGCATGTTAGGCTAAACGGCGTTTTTTCACAATTTTGACGTTGTGGGTTGTCTTAGAATCATTTTCCGGACAAAACCCATGTCTCAAAATTTTTGGTGAAAATTATCCTCCAACAGGTATTTTTAGCCTTGTCCAGAGCTTTTTCAGCCTCTTCAGAAAGTTGTCGTAAACATGCCGTTCACAAATAACTTCCGCTCTTTTTCGAAGGCGGTTCAACTAGATCAATTCAAGACCAAATCGGTCTTAATTTAGGTTTTATCAGAGCATGACAATGAAGCGTTAAGTTGCAAAAGGAACAGAGATTACTCCATTTACGGAGCCGAAAGTCACCTCAGATCTTGTGCAATTATCTTCGTGAAAATGGTACCTACGCTGATCTCGAGGTTGTACAAACTGAGTTTTAGAAGCATGTTTATGATATCTTGATGGAGGTTCTGATCACATTTTCAGTAATTTCAGCCAGTTTCAGAAGGCGACTGAAAATGTTAAAGAATGTATGCATACAGTCAAGGAAAGTGATAAAGAATTGAAGAAGCAGATTATTATTTTTGGACAGCATCAAAGTGCCAGATGACAAAGAGATTGATGAGTTCTTGGTCTAAGTGTTAGACCGAGTTGACATGGAGTAATCTGCCAGTTAGAACCTGTAGTTAATTTCGAGGGTTGAGTCATGAGCAGCAGTTAACTCGACTTTTAGTCTTGAGTTTACTTGCTGACTTAACACATGCTTATCTCGTCCTTGGAATTATCATCACAGGAGTTAGGGTTAGGGTTTCCAGTTAACCTGAGGGTAGTGTCCGCTTAATCCTTTGTTTTTAATATGACGGCATGCCGCACACACATGGTCCATTTAGGTTATTTGTACCTAAGTAATTAACCTATGGTAGGCTTCAGCTGTTCAGAGAAGGCTCACTTCATTAGGGTTTAATAATTAATCTTGCATGTATTTGCTATGTAGATCAGAGTTGGGATCTAAGGTGATTTTAGGGTTCCTGCATTAACCTTGATGTATATAAATAAGAGCTTTTGCTCATTTGTAATTAACTTTTGCTTGAGAGAGAAATATATGCTGCGCCTACCTTGCCCTCAATATTACTCTTTTGGTATTTGTTCATGCGTCTTTGCTATTACAGTTAATTATTATGCCACATAGGGTTTCATGCAATTGTGATAGTGAATTCTTTCCATAGTTTAGATAAATCTGTCTTGTGCATCTTTTATTGTTATGATCAAACGTTATGCCACATAGGGTTTCGTAAGATTGTGATGATAAAACCGTTTTGTGAAGTCTTTACTATGCTGACCGAGTGTTATGCCACATAGGGTTTCATTGAGTTGTCATGGTAAATCCTCAAATCTGTTTTGTGCCCAATAAACTTGTCTAGATTGAGCTGATAGATGCACCACCTTGCCTTCAAGTAGAGAATCTAAACTCGTTTATCGTCTGATAGTCAAACCCTGCTCCATTTCCTCATGCTCTGTTTTCTTGAGGAAACTGGATAGATTTAAAGTAGATAGCTTAGTTGTAGTTAATGATCTCGCAAAACTAGAAAATCCTTAGCTGCAACGCTTCTGGTTTTCTTAACCTTGTGCCTCTTCCAATGGAGAACAAAAAGATAGGACTTAGATTACTTTTCTTTTTCATGCATTCCAGCACAACGAGGGAGCTTCCCCTCCTAATTTGAAGAGCACTCATTGCGTAGTGTACATAGCTGTCCGTACAAACCTGCACTCCAGAGGTGTTAGATTTTACGCCAACAAATTCCAACAGTATTCAACCCTCTAAACTGGCCTTGGAAGGCTATCAGCTATACGAGGTATGAAACCATGTGGACTTTAAGTGACTACGCCTGCCAAATTGTCTGAATCAACCCTCTAGATGCGCTTGATGCAAATCGGTGTCAACTTTTCTTATAAAATCGTGAATCAAGACTGATTTGATCTTGAATTCAGTCTAAGTGAACTGCATTCTAAAAAACTAGCTTGTTGACTGTAAACACATCTATGTTCTGACAACTTTTCTGATGAGGCTAAAAATAGCTTGTCGAGGGGCAACTTTTACAAAAAATTCCGAGATGTGGGTTTTGTAGAGAATGTATTTCTAAATAAACCCACAACGTCAAAAATTCGAAAAAGTGTCTTTTGCCTTGGCATGCGAAGACTTTTTGAAACAAAAGTAGCAAGGGCAATGGGTCTGCGAGGGCATTTTTTCCCAAAAAAATCTAGCATATGGGTTTTGTAAAGAATGAATTTCTAAGTCAACTTAGATTATCAGAAATTCGAAAAAACAACCTTTACTAAGGCATGCAAGAGTTCTTCAGTAACAGAAGCTACAAGGATAGTAGGGGCACCAGGGGCAATTTTCCCAAGAAAAACTGGCACATGGGTTTTGTAGGCGTCAATGAGCTGAAAAGACCCAAATTCTTCGTTTTTTGAAATTTTGACTTTTTGACCGGCATGCAAAAGAATCTTCGGAAAAAAGCACAATACTTCAAAATGAGAAGTAGCAGGGCAATTTTCTCAAAAAGTTCTGGAACATGGGTTTTGCTACCAATGTTGCGCTGAGTGAACCTAGATGACCAGATTTTGAAAAAGATGTCATTTGTTTTGACATATGAGAGAAAACCTAAGACAAGGATAGAAGAATCTTGAGAGAGAAAATAGAAGTTATATTCTACCTCTAAAAAAGACGCCCATACCTTGAATTGATTTTGATGAAGTCTGGAATGCATGGGCTCAAAAGATGAAGTCTGGAAAATAAATCCTCTAAGCAATCTGAACCTGGCACTGTGAAGAACACTGAAAAATATCACCTATAGCGCCTTTAGATCTTGCTTGCACGAGAAAATATGTGTTTTCCTTCAACCTGTGATGAGAATAATGAACGCCCAAATGCCTTAATGAATAAATTTCATGAATTAAGGCCTCATCTTCAGTTAAATCCTAAATTGAGGATGAAATAACCTCATTGGACTCAATTCAATTAACTGAATGAAGATAAAACCCTAAAATGGGCGCCACTCAACATGCACAGATAAATTCGCCACATGCAAGTAAAACTAAGTCATTTTGAAGTCAACTCAAAAGTGAAACGAGAGTTTTAATATTATTTTAAGTTGAGTTTACAAACTCCATTATAGGGCGGCCAAGTCACTTTAGTTCAAAAGTCAAAGTTTGACTTTAGGTGCCAACTCTCTAGACTTAGAAACTTTTTGAAAATTTTCATTTGCAAACATCACCAAAGCCTATGTTCGATCATTGATTCTAATTGACTGTTGTGTCTAGAAGACTGGCTGACAGTTTCGTTGAAGAGCAAGATCAAAACTGAAAAGGAGTTCCTTGAGGTTGCAAATCCTAATTCAAACTTCTGAGCCTCCAAAATTTTGAGCGCCCCTGGCCTCCAAGGGTGCTTTTTCTCACAATACTTAGTCAATTTTCATGCATTTTCGTCATTTTACACTTGATTTTAATCATCCTTCAAATTGGATTTCCCAGCACTTAACAAAACTTCAAAGCTAGCTGACAGGCTCACTACGGAGCTGGCTAAATTCTGAACATGATCTACTGGGGAGCACTTTTCCTAAAAACTTCATTTAGCAGGTTTAAAATTTGGGCGCCGCTGGCCTCCAAGTGCGCTTTTATTTCCAAAGTTAGCCATTTTTATAATGTGTTCATAATCCATTTAATCTCCAACTACCAAGCACTGAGATGTCAACTAACCTAGCTAAGATATGCAATGGAAAGCTAGAAGCATTACGGATAGGATGAGCATTTGAGCTAACACTAATCACTGCATTTGAGGGTTCAAAACCTTGGGCGCACCTGGCCTCCAGACGCGCTTTTGTGCTTAACTGACATTTTGACCATGACTAAAACCTTATGTGTGACTCCTGATTCCGGCAATTCAACAACTCAGATCAACCCGCTGATGGATTCGTTGCGAAGCCTGATCAAGTCTGAGACAAACATCCTAGGTGTCATTTGATCAAAAAGGTTCATCTAGTACCCCAAAAGTTTGGGCGCCCATGGCCTCCAGGGGCGCTTTTCTGCTCTAGTGTTAGTCAAAATTTCATCAATTTCATCTCCCTCGTTCTTCGTTCAATCTCGAATTTTAGGTGTTAGACAGATCCTGTGATTGTGCTATTAGATTCATTGCGACGCTGAAAAGGATGTTGAGCAGATGCCTTGAAGAAAACAGCCTCCGAAAACCTCTTCTAGTTGCCCAAAATGATGGGCGCCCCTGGCCAGCAAAGGAGCTTTTGCCTTGATACATTTCAATTCATCCTCTGTTTTACGTGTCCATTCGATCAACAACTTATGCCATTTGACAAGTCCTGCAAACTAGCTAACAAATCCATTGCGAAGCTGGGTTGAAGCATGAGAAGATTGTTTGGAGATAGTCAATGCAAAAACTGACATCTGATGCCTTGAATTCTTGGGGAGCCCCTGGGCTACAAGGCTCGCTTTTCCAAACCAGACTTGGCCATTTTTGCAACTTGTTGAATCTTCGTTCAATCTGCAAATTCAAGCATTAGACAGATCTTCTAGACTGGCTGATAGGCTCATTGTGAAGCTAACAGGATTTCGAAGAAGACCTCTTGGAAGTGACAAACCCCGAAAAGTCGATTTGGGCCTCTGAAACCTTGGGAGCCCCTAGCTAGCAAGTGCTCTTTTATTTTCAAACTTACAAAAATTTTGATGATTTTCAACACTTCGAAAATCCCCTCCATCTCGAAGCATCATTTTGAACATTTCTCGCCATAGAATCTTTGTTGGAGCATTTTAAGCTTAGATTTCGACACCTGGTATCTGGCCATCTGCCATTGACGACCTCGGAGGTCCTAACTTTTCTCTCGAAAAAGTGAAAACAACCCACCAGACTGAAACTGACTTTTTCTTGATTTTGATTTCACCAATGTGATCGTGATGTGAAATAAGCCAATAAAAATAAATTTCAGCCAATTCTGGTGAGATCCTATTTTTTAGGGTTTTTCCCAAAAATACGGGTCCGAAAACCCTAATTTTCAAAAATTTCAATTTTTGCCAGTATCTTCTGGACATTAAACCCCCAAAAAGCCCATGCTTGGTTTGACCAAAACTAAGTTTTAACGACAATTTTATAAGATTTAGACCATTTTAATCAAAATGCCTTAATGAAGCAAAAATTTGTTTTGGGTACAACAAGCCTCAAACAAAATTGTGTTTGTTCTCAGAGTTTGACTGAAGAAATCATAGCTGGTTCTTGACTTTGGCAAAAACAAGGAATTCCTCATACAGATCACTGAACTAGATGAAAGTGCATTCCTAGAATATGGGGATACTGAGCACTAATTTTGTGATTAAAATGCTTCTAAAGTGCCTACAAATTTGCAATAGTATCTAGGTTCAATGATCAATTGGGCTCAACATTCTCGACCTCCAACGTGCAATTAGATTGGGCCCCTTGGTTGGTTGATTGGTCATAAGCATTATTCGCATATTGGCATAAGTTGGTTAAACACTCTAAAAACATGTTGCCCTGAACATTGCCCCCAGACCCCCACCAAACTCATTTGATTTGCCAAGTTTTCCCAAGTACTCTTCAAGTTTGAGTCTACGAACTATGCTTCTAGGTTTGCCTATAGGTTCTTCTTCTCTACAATGTCATCACCAATGTGGAAAACCTTACCTAATATTCCTTGATGTTTACATTTTTTCTATCATCTAGTAGACGAAGTTCTCTTTTGAGGGGGATGATGTAGTTAGTGTACAATGTCTATTATTATGTTTTGATAATATGGTTTATCCAACTATTTATTAATTGTTTGTCAACTTCAGGTGATTATAAAAGTTAGTTAGTTGATGATTGTTTTCCTCTTGGAAACTTCCAGGTCCTTTTAATAGATTCTATATCATCAAAGAAAGCAATATGATATAGTCAAATCGACTTTGATCCTTGGCTTACTGTCTTGAGTCCACTTCTATAATAACTTCATGTGCAAATAAAGATATAATTTTACTCCTTTATTTGGTATGCATTATTAATTTTGTTCATTATTTCAAGTATTCATTTTATTAGATTGGAGGGTAAAAAACTCTAGAACTTCAAAATTAGGATACCTTACCCTCATCTTCTCCCCTTTCCTTTTCTATTTCTGATCCAGGTCAACAATTGAGAATCCTATGGGATTGTCAATTGCTGCAGCCAAAAACCATAACCAAGGAAAAATTTATCAACATTTGGAATTGAAACTATTGAACTTGCAACCAAAGATTAATACCACACATGTAGGCTTCAAGCAAATTAATTAAATCTGATTTCAACATCAAATGTGCAGCTCCAGCAACAATGAAAAGCTACAAGAAATTTACCAAGCAAAACAAGATTCCAACCTATAGGCAAGAATGCCTTTGTTAAGCACAACAAAATTCACTCCTCTAGGCAAGAATGCCTTCCATTATTACATATCAGATTTAGAGCCACAAAAATCAGCTACAAGCAAATATCGAATCAGCCTCAAAATCTCCTCCATTCCTCCTTGGATGCCATGGGTATGCCTCTGACAATCTGCATTCATTTCTTCATGTCTTTCAACAATTTCTTCATGTTCAATGCTCTCTTGCCCTAGGCGTTGGATTTTGCTCCGCAACCACAACCTCCAAGCCAGCCTCCCCTCTCCCATCTGGGCGTGGATTTCCTCTTCCTTTCCTATTGTTATTCCTTGCCTGCAAGATCTTTAATGTCTTTGCTAAAAATTGACTCCATCATCTTGCATTCCACTACCTCAAGCACTTGCACCTGGAAGATTCCAACACTATTGGCAAACATATTCAAACTCTTGGGAGTTACAAATGGGCCCAAATTGGCAAATTCATGACTGGGTGTGGGTTCTTAGCTCCCAGACAGTTTTAGGAATATTAATAATTTAATATTTTCAAACTTGCAATTTCAACTCCTATGATCACCTTGCCAAAATGACTTCAAAATAAATTGCCGAAAGAGGGAAGATGAAAAATTTACCACATGCCTGCAAGAAAACGAAAATAAAATAAAGATTTTGGATGTGCAGGATTGCACTACTCCCCAGATGCTCCTGCATCAATTTCCTTTCCACCAAATCCTAAATTCCAAACAAAAAGCATCACATTATTTCAAATAAGATGATGTGTTGTTCCTAAATGAGCATGTATTGTTAGATTTTAAATCCAAGCACATTTATTTAGGTTAGGATACCTTATTTTTGTTATTATCATCTAGATCTAGCCTTGATTCTAAGACTCCTATTCCATTAGTCCCTTTGTAAAATAGTAACTGTTGTGTCGTAAATTGCATACCTTTGCAATTTCACACTTATGTTTTGTGTCCACTTCGGTGTCCATTCACTTAGTGTTTGTGTAGGCTTATTCCAGCCCTTGCATCAACCTTTTTCCTCCTCGAGGTGCTCATGCCTCATTTCCAATGGTCACTTCTTTGTGTCATTTTTGTGTTAGCTCTATGTTCTTGTTTCTCATCGTTTTTGAGAATAAATTGTCTGGACACTAACGCATAGTGTGGACATTTGCACATCGCACTAGCGTCCTATGACAATTTGTCGTTTGAAGGTTGTTTCTAAGCATTTTTCCACTTATCACCTTCCCAAATCAATAGAAACGGCTCAAAACAATTCCGAACGGTTTGTCAACCTCTTCCTCTTTCCTCCTCTTCTTTTTAAAAATAATCTTTCATTTCTTGAAAAAAAATCTCTTGGCTCTATTGCACTCTCAAGCTCACATACAACTCTCTTTCAAGCTCTACAACTTTTTACAACATTATCTCACAACTCTCTTGTCCTCTTGACTTCCTCAAGCCTCTCAAGTAATATCATTCTAGTTTCTCATTGTTATTACAAATATTTCCTGTGTCCCCAAGCCCCCAAGCACCTTGGAATTATCACATCCCTTTCTTCTTCATTTTAATTTGTCATTATTCGTATTTCTAAATGCACTTAGAATAAGAACATGATGGTTGAATATTTTGCGAACTTGTGAGGTTTAACAAAATGGTGGTTTCAGCCACAGTGTGTGAGTTAAAACTCTCCTAATTAAGGGAAGGCTCCCCCTATCCTACTAACTAAAACAAATATGGGTGGAACGATAACCTTTCCTCTTGTTTCAGGAAAGATTAAATCCTTTTCTCTTTTCAGAAAAGTAACATTAACTTTTAAATAAACTCTTACAGCAGCTTGTAATAAAATCAAGAGAAAGGAAATGAAGTTTCCTGAAAGCTCAAAGACTTCTGTCACTTCCTTCGGGACGGGAAAACAATTTCAAGCACAAAGTCTTGAAAATCTGAGATCCTATCTACTTTTTTCAAAGATAATCTAATGACAATATACAGCATAAGACAACACAAAGTCTGCAAGTATGATGTATTTATTAATTACTACAAATGAGAATTATTATGAGCACAAAGACTTGCAATTCTTCTTGATTTTTAAATTCAATTTATGAATTCAACCTTCAACATTCACAGCACAAAGTCTGCAAATACTTCAATTGAAGCTCTCCTTAGCAATTTTCCACAATCTTCAAATAATCACAAAGTAATGCTCCAAAATGACATAAGAACACAATGGATGCAAAGTAGGACTTCAACACAAAGTCTGAAATTTCCAACTCTTCGATATTACTTGCAAAATAACAACTTATAACTATAAAGCTCAAAGTCTTTATGAGTACAAAATTCTGCATAATTTTCTTGCTCGCCAAAAAGATAAAAATTACAAAGGACCCTCTCAAGTATTTATAGGAGAGAGGTCATGAGAAAAAGGTGAGAGGATCCCAACTAACTTGAGAAATTCTCTCAACCACCAACTACTTGCAATTGACTTATTCCAAATTACAATACCAATTTATTTTGACTTGTAATTTGATTACATATAATTACAATCTTCAATAATGCGAGTAGTATGGCCACTTGCCATTACAATTTCTAACTTTACATGTAATTTGTCAAAACAAAATTACAAATGCATAATTGAAACTATTCTAAGTGTCCAAGACACGACTCTAACTACATCATCCTTCATCTGCGATGATCTTTATGCTGCTTCAGGATTTTAGAACTTGAAGTATTCAGGATTGGTGAAGACATCTCGAACTTGGAAAAGGAATTTGCATTCTTAATGATCTTTGTGTCCTTGGCGAACTTCAACCTTATCACAGGCTTGGAGTAATACCATTTCTTTAGGAAGGAAGTTCTTCTCTTCGTTGTGTTCTTTTTCCATGCTTAATTCACTTTGTCCCTAGATGGCTTCATGAGGATTATTGACCTTCAGGCTGCTCCATGAATTACTGTTGTATCTCTTCTTCTTTTGTTCACTGATGAAGAACCCATAACACCTTATTCAAGATGAAATTGTTATAAAACAATGCCCATGCCTTGATTTGTTGGTTTGATAGATCATGTGTGCAAACAAGACTGACAAGGGAAGGGATAAATTGATGCAAAAATGGGCTCACAAGTGAATTTCGGGTTTTGGAAGGCTGACAGCAAGTAAACTGTATAATCGGGATTTTGGAAACATATTGCAAATGAAATAAAGTGAAAGGTAGGAAAAGTGAAGGGTAACTGCAAGTTATCATTTTAACTTGTAACCTTGGTCAAAATCTCCTACTTGTAATCAGATTATGAAAACCCGATTTTCAGCCAAGGGCATCATTTTGCTCTTTCTTTTCTCTTTGAAAATGGTAAATGGTGATAATGAAGAAAAATGATAAGGGCGAATGGATATGAAATGGAAGTATGCGAATGAAAAACGGATGGTGAGAAAAGCGTATGAATGGAAATTAAGTGAGAAGCGAATGAAATAGGTGAATGAATGAAAGAGATACATTTTTATAAAATGGAGGACGTATGAGAAACTCGTTTTTTGTATAAGACGGTTTCTTTTTTAAAAGAAAAATGTTGAAATCAAAGTTAAAGCGTGGATGATGGCTGTAAATTGCACTTTATAATGGCATTGTATAAAAACAAGAGGAATGAACACGAAATGAAAAGGAAAACGCGTTTTTATACAATGGAGATTAAAAGAAATCTGAAATCAGAAAACGCCATAGTTATGAATAAGAAATAAAAGAAATAAGTAACATACCTGAAAATGAGAAGAAAAACGAAGAAGAAAACCCTAGGCACCTCACAAACTCAGAAAATGAAAAGACTTGATTATTTGCAGCTGAGAATCCGATTTTTCAGCTTGTAAATTTATGAAATCTCCATGGAATGAGGTAGACAAGCAAAAACAAACACAAACTGCTCTATCTCAGTAATGGCGTCGGGTTTTTGAAGGCATATTGCAAGCAAAGATGAAACGCCATTCTTCAAGGAAAGAGTATTAAGTGTTTTAAACTCTAATCGGGTTTTTTAGAAGGTCTTACAAGTTCACTTAAATGAAATTCGGGCTTTTGAAAACTCATAACAAGTGAAAATATCATTAAGAAGGAGAAATCGGACTTTTAGAGGCACTTTACAAGTTAATTTAAGTGAAAAGACTTAAATTAGAACTAGTGAAATCGGGTTTTTGAGAACACATTACAAGTAACCTTTAGTTGAAATCGGACTTTTAAGAGCCAACAAGAAGTTTACTTTATGATAAAAGACTCAAATAGCAACTTTTTAGGCTCATAACAAGTAACTTAAGTGAAATCGGAATTTTAAAGACATATTGCAAGTTCACTTTTAAAAAGTAACTTGTAAAGTGCTCTAAAAGTTCCTACACCTGTAAGTTACACAAAAAGTTCCTACAAATGACTTAAAATGAAAAATTCAAAAACAAAATTACTTGTAATAGAGATAAAAAGTTCCGATTACTGACTTGTAATAAGAAACCAAATCCCCTACTTGCAATGATGCCCTAGAAACCCGAAATTGACCAAAAACACACTAAAAATGACTCAGAATTTCACGAAAACGGACGAGAGTGAATGAAAAATGTTGGCCAAAAGAACTATAGACCCAAAACTGAAATTTTCTAACCTTTGCACCTCGTAAAACGTGCCTTAAGGCCTAAAAATGTTAAAATTTTGATGGGTTATCTCTAATTTTTGCATGTCAAAAATCAGGGACAACAGAACACACAATATTTTTCTATCTATCCATCTTGGTTGTCCGTGGAGGTCAAAAGGCCAAAATGGGGGTTTGACTAAGGCAAGCCCTTGAATAGCCCCAACAATTTTTCTTGTTTCATTATAGCTACAATTATTTTGAAAGCACTCAATCACACGAAGGTTTGCAAGTGCTTTTTCATTGTTCATTTCTTCTATTGTTCATTTAAATCTTAGTTTATTTCTTTATATTTCATTGTCTACTATTTGTTGGTGTTTTCCTGTTTTTGGGTTTTGCAAGTTAGCTAATTTCCGTGTTTTTTGGGCACTTTCCACACACTCTTCATACCATAGCTCCGAGACTCGCCGCGAGTCCTCCGAACGCGGCGAGTCCCGCGTCAAGCGGCCCTGGCCGCGTCCTGGGTGCACGGACACGGGCGCTGCCGCGTCCAGGTCTGGACACGCCGGACGCGGCGAGTACCGACTGTGGGACGCGGCCGCGGCAGCAGCGGCCAAAAAGGCCAAAAACAAATTAAAACTTAACTTCTTTTTTTATTTGTTTTTTGATTTATATCTTCTATTTCACCCTAAAAGGGCCCTCATTTCATTCATTTGGCAAAATAGGAGGAGAAGAGAGAGTTGTGAAGAAAAATAGGAGGAGAAGAGAGGGCAACCAGCAAGTTGTTGAAGACAAATCCAGGGGCATATATCATTTGGGGAGCTTCATACCAGCAAGGAGGTGCATTGAGAGCTCATTACCAGTGATTGGGAGGAGTTTGTATTGCATTCCAAGCTAAATCTAAGAGGTAAGTTTGATTTTAATTGATTTTTTTGTGTTTTTTTAACAAATAATTCATTGTAATTTGTAAAATCACTATTCTTTTGAGTTTGCATATTTTTTTTACAAACCCTACTTGCAACTTAAATAATTTTAGAAACCCTATTTTGTGCAGCCACATTCATTTGCAAATCATACCATATTATTATTTTCACAATGTCTCATACCCCAGTCAGAAAAGACCCTGCTTGGAAACATGCTGAAATCTTTCCCGGAATGAAAAAAGGAGACGCCAAATGTTTCTACTACAAAACAATATATCATGGAGGCATAAATCGATTAAAATATCATCTTGCACGCATACCCGCCCATGATGCAGTGGGTTGCCCTGTAGCACCTCCTGAGGTTGTTCGTGAAGTGCAGGTGCAATTAGAAACTTTTGAAATGCAAAAAGAAATGAAAAAGAAACAGAAGCAGGAGTTGCTGAGTGTTGGAGTTGGACAGGGACTTGGTGCTGTTGGAGATGCTTCTTCCATGCCTCCATACCGTCCTAGTGCTAGTGCTTGTGGTAGTGCTTCTGTTTCTGCATCAGCAATGCCTATGCGTACTCCTAGTGCTGGTGGCGCTGCTACTGCTAGTGGTAGTGGCAGTGTTAGCATTGGCCCTAGAGTTCGTAAATCTAGGGTGGACTCATATTTTGTACCACGCACTACCCCTGGTTCCCAACCGTCGCTTGAGAGCATGGGTTGGAACAAGGACGCACATGATGCAGCCAAAAAGGCAATTGCAAGACTTTTGGTACTACTGCACCATTCCCTTCCATGTAGCCAGGTAATTCTTTTTCGTTTAATTGTTTTAAAATTTATATTTAAATTTTAGAATCTAGATGTATCTCATTATCTCATTATCGAATTCAAATTTTACAATACTTATGTAACTTATCAATTTATTTATGACATGTTATAGGTCACCTTTCTGGCAAAACATGGTTGATGCGATAACCATATGTGGGGCGGGGTTCAAAGCCCCTAGTGAAGATGAATTAAAGGGCCCACTTTTGACTCAAAAGGTGGCAGATGTGAAAGCACAATTAGAGGAGCAGCGCAAGCAGTGGAGCATGATTGGTTGCACCATCATGACTGATGGTTGGACTGATAGGAGAAATAGGACGCTGCTTAATTTCCTAGTTTCCTCCGGAGGTAATTGTACTTCCTTCAATGCATTGGAATTTGAATTTTATTTAGTGAATCACATAATTTAATATGGCTGATTTATGTTTTTTAATTTATTGAATAATTGGTTTTGCTTTTTTTTCAGGTGACACCGTCTTCATTAAGTCCATTGATGCTTCTGGCCAAATCAAAAATGCCACATACCTGTGTGAGGCTATAGAGGACGTGATAGCTGATGTGGGGGAAGAAAATGTAGTGCAAGTGGTGACAGACAATGCAGCAAATTATGTTGCTGCTGGTAGATTATTGATGGAGAGGCACCCTACTATATTTTGGACTCCATGTGCCGCCCATTGCATTGACCTCATGTTGGAGGATCTTGGGAAGCTCCCATGGATCAAAACATGTGTGGAAGCAGCAAAAAACGTTTGCAAATTTGTATACAACCACACATGGGTGCTTAACCTTATGAGGCAATACACGGGGTTGAGGGAGTTGTCTCGTCCTGGCATCACCAGGTTTGCAACAAATTTTATCACGATGCAATCCTTGATTCGGTCAAGGGCAGCTTTGAGGCGCATGTTTACTAGTGAGGAGTGGTCTTCCTCATCCTTTTCTACAAGCACTGCAAGGATTGTTGTGGCTGATTGCATTTTTGATGAGCAAGGGTTTTGGACACCAATGGACGAGATTGTGAAGGTAAAATTTAATTCTTTATTATGTTCTAATTTTTAATCATATCTTACTTTTATTTGTTTATTTTCATTCACACTTATTTGTGAAACATGTTTGCACTTTGCAGTTTATTGAGCCCTTGCTAGTTCTCCTACGAGTTGCAGATGGGGAGAAGCCCGCAATGGGCTACATATATGAGGGCATGGATAGGGCCAAAGAGGCCATTAGATGGAGTCTATGGTGGAGTTGAGGAGAATGTCGTCCCATTTGGGATATCATTGATAGGAGATGGCCACCAACTTCGGGCCCCATCCATCCGCCGCATGGTTTCCTGAATCCGCCTTCCAATTCCACCGTGATCTCCGTGCGGATAGAGAAATTCTTAGTGGGCTCTACACACATTGGAGCGGATGTTGCCTGCTGTTACTACACAGGTGGTGCAAGAGATAGATGCTTTCACTAAGGCACAAGGAGCCTTCTTTGCACGTCAAATGTGCAAAGATAATAGGACAACATTACTACCAGGTAAAAATATATTTAAGGGCATAATTTTCATCTCTTTATATTATAATTTATTATTAAATGTTGAACTTGAACTTGAAACTTGAAATGAGATTGATTTTGTTTCTTTTTCTCATCTCAGATAGCTAGTGGAATATGTTTGGTTCTGATACACCGAACCTGCAAAATATTGCCATTCGTATATTGAGCCAGCCATGCAGTTCATCTGGTTGTGAGCGCAATTGGAGTATGTTTGAGCACATACACTCCAAGAAGCGCAATAGATTGACAGTGGAGAGGATGAACGACTTGGTATATGTTCATTACAATCTTCGGCTCAGATACAGGAAGCTTTTTGACCATGACAAAACCCCGATCAATCTAGAGGAGGTTGATCCACAGTCTGAGTGGACCACTGAGGCTACAGATGCAGTCTTTAGTGACGAGGACCTTGATTGGGTGGACCAGGCAGAGAGAGAGGCCGAGGTTGTAGCCATGGCTGAGGAGGAGGCTAGAGCACGAGGAGGCATAGATGCTGTTGGTGAGAGTGGCATGGAGAGTCAGACACAGGCAGAGACTATGGCTGCAGCTGCAACATCATCCAGGCCCTTTAGACGCCTTCGTAGGAAGGATGCTGGCTCCACTATGCCATAGGGCATAGAGTCATAGAACATTTTGATTTGATGTCATATTTCATATTTCATATTTGTATGGAACATTTGATGTCATGGATTTCATATTCCATGAGTTTTGTATACATTTGACTAATTTTATATATCTAAGTATGTTATTTCCTTCAGCAACGCAACTACAATTTGTGTACTTTATACTTATGTAATCATTGTATACTTGTGCATGTGATCAAATTTGCTTTTATTTGTGTTGTATTCAATAAAGGGTGCTTCAAACAAGTTTTAAATCCTTAAAAATCTCTAAATTTCTAGGGTTTTTCAACTTTTTTTCATTTTGCCGCGTCCGCGTCCGGAGTCGCCGCGTCCCGTGCCGAGTTGCCCTCACCGAGTCTGAGCCACATCCGCGTCTCGTTACTATGCTTCATACGAATGACAGTGCTATGTGTGGACCTCCACACAACGTGCTAGCATCCTTGCCAATTACTTCCAAATTTTAACCCCAGGTTCTTCAATATCTGTGTTTTCCATTTTTATTCTCAGAAAGTTATATTTATTCTCTATTCATAGTTATTTTTCACCAGTTTATTTTGCTTAAGCATTTTAGTTAGCTATTTATATTTTTCTATTTATGAAATTAGTATAGTTCTAAAAAAGTTTAAAACTACTAGTTTGTCTAAGTGTATTGGGTGAGGTTAACTCTCAAGGAAGATTTCCTTTGTAGAAGTTGACTTTTTCATTCACTACAATAACCACAACAAACAACTAAGTGAAACCACAAGTTAAGACTTGACATTCAAAGCCTTGGGATCATTAAATTATGTTCCAAATTTTGATTTTCTTTCATGAAAGGTGAAATTCATTGTGAATTTTATTTAAGTTGGTCATGACAAAAACACACATCAACAATAGGTTTACAATTTTATTAAGAGTTTACAAAACCTCTTTGTATTGAAAAGTTTATTGAATTGAGGGATACATTTTTCATGTTTTCATGCATGACCATTGAAAAACGGTGTTAGAATATTTACTATAATGATCCTAAATGTAAGTCATGCAAATTATATTATACAACTACATTGTCATAGGAAATAAAAGCACATAACATTGTTCTTTATAAAAGTTGGTAATGAGAAGTGTGCAATTAGTTAACATTGCACTTGAAGATTAGTTAGAATTCAATTGATCATCTATCACTTTATGTCTTCACTAATTTCATTTTCTAAATGAATGAACAACACAACAAATGAATAGTTCCACAATGTATTGTCCAGGCCAAATTTGTTGCTCATCCCCTTTGTCTCTAGAGTATTGTCATGTCCCCGAAATTGTAATACTAAGATGACAAAATACATATTCAAAACTGTTAATCGTTCAATAACATTATAATTATAATTATCAAAGATAATATTATAATTATAATTAAAAACACAAACATAAAATAATATTATAATTATGATTATAATTATAATGCATATTATAATATAAATGTCATAAATTAAACTAACAGAAATTATTTTAAGTGATTTCTATAATAATCATAAGAAAATCATAAATAATACTGAATAATCAAATATAAATGGCAAGTATGATTATTATGATAAAGACATAATATTGTCTAATTCAGTGTTATGACTCCATCATGGGTGCTTACTCAGACAATAGCCGTGATACCCCTATCCTTGAGGAGCATCAGACTAAACCAAATGTTGAGCATCCATTATAAGGAGTGATTGCTTATATTTATGAGATCTTTGTAGCGATGCCATCCACAGCCCATCAAGCCACATACTATTAAATTGATTATTTCATCTTAGCGTCCTTAATGGCCAATTGTTGAATATACTGAGCCCTCACTAAATCCTTCCCATAGCATATAATAACGACCAACCGTTATTCTGCCTAGGGGAAAGAGGGATAGCGACTGAGCCACAGCTCCACTATCGGATGAGGATCTTCTATATGCCTCTATTTCGGGCCAACATCAATATCCTAAACCATGGCACTTTTACAAACAAACACACTTAAAGGCATTGATGAGTAGGTCAAGGGAAGTCGATTAAGAAGGGCATTGATTAATTAGGAAGGGAATAGCGATTACCAAATAACAAAGAGTTATGTCCTTTAAGGAAAGGTTGCAGTGAAGATCTATGTCCCTAGACCTAGCGCGGGTATAAAAGGAAGATAAGTCTCCAAGCAACAGGCATTAGGAAATAGATTTGGGGAGTTATATATTTCTAAGCATCAAATCTGCAGTACTACTTGGAGCCAATGATCAATCAACTCAAGATATGTATTTGACTAGCACATTCAAAAACAGCACACATGTTTTGGGGTGTCCTCTCTATATTTTTAACACAACTATAACTGCAGATTATGTATCATGATTTATAGCAGATATCAGTTCATTCTTAACAGCAAGTCATTTAAATATGATATATAAATATATTTGGTCCAGTAATCAAGTCAATATTAGCCTCTGAAGATAGCTCTTGATAGGATTTAGAGTTTATCATCAAAGTTATTACTCCTGAATCTATTTGAACATCTTAATTTAGAAGACTAAGAGCAAATTTTTAAGATAAACCCATAAGGAACATTACAAGTATCTTTAGAATCGTTGTATACACAACTAAGATCTATGGGTAGTTTTGTTTCATCATGTTGAAGAACTCTTTTGTTGATGCTCCTTGGAGGAGATTTCCTCTTCGATTCCCCCTGGACATTGGCATTGTTAGTTCTCTAGGGTTCGTATGCTCTTCCAATCTATCGATATTTCTTTGCACCAACTTCCTCCTTTCAAATACTCCTTATGTGCTCCTTCCCACCTTCTAGAGAAAGAGGTGTTCAATCGTTCTGTCATAGAGGACATATTGTTGATACATCCAAGTTACTTGGACCTCCCCTCTAAATTCCCTCAACCCCCAAACCAACTTTCCATGTTGAGCATTTCTTAGGGGTTGTTGATGAGACCAATTCTTGGCCCACCTATTGTTGTGACCTTTTCACACATCGCCCCATTCAAAATGGGGACCCCTAATTTTTGCTCCATTCTGGTCTTTTGGCTTTGGTTTTTGTCTCTCTCTCTCTCTTTCTATCTCTTTTCTGCTGTCTGCCTTTCCGGGATGTGCCAGTCTGTGAGCCTAAAACGCAAAAAAAATTGGCCAAGTCTGAAATTAGGGTTTGTACTTTCCTGATCAATTTGTGGTCAAACGAAGTGAATAAATTAAAAACGGAAGTTAACATTATTGTCGCTGTGCTTCCAGTAGACTCTTAGCTAAATTTCATCAGATTCCGACTACTTACTATTTTTAGTAAGTGTGCAATTCAGAGCGTTCCTTCAGCATTCTCCAAGTTTCAACATCACACTGCATCCAGAACACATCAAGCTGCTCATGCGCAAAATTTGAAGCTGAAACGAACGACTTACTATTTTTAGCAATTCAGCTTCCAGAGCAGATTTCAGGGGTTATATGCAGAGTTCTTCAATGCATGTCTGGGGATTCCTTCTGGGTTTTCTGAGACCTTTGCGATGGTATAACATGCAAAACGAGATGGTGACTTTCAGAGTTCAGCCTTCAAAGGCTATTTTTAGGGTTTGCATGTCAGGGTTTTCTTTGCATGTCTGATGATTCCTTGTGGGTTTTTCGAGAGCTTCGCGATGATGTGACATGCAAAGCAGGATAATCACTCCTTTAGCAACTTACTATTTTTAGCAAATTCATTCCAGCAGCTGCCTCCTAGCACTTCAGAATCACAAATTGATCGCAATGCAACAAAAACGAAGAAAAACAAGGGTCATTTGATATGCATGCAAGATGAATTAGGGTTTCCAGCTTTGAGACCCAAAAAGAGGGGTAAAAAGTCAGAATTTCCGAAAACCGGTGTATACCACCGCAATCAGTATATTTCAAGCTATCCGCTGGTAAAATTTAAAGGCAAACGGAGCACTTACTATTTATAGTAAGTCATTTCAGAAACTGGCTAAAAATAGTAAATCAACGTCAGGCGCCGATGTCAACGAGCAGGTCATGTGGTGAGGAGCGCATCATTAGAATTTCAAGTCAATCGAAGCTGTGGAAATATCAGAAACAAGCAGTTACTATAAATAGCAAATCACCTTCAGAAATATGCTATTTTTAACAGGCCGACTCAGAATAGCAGTGTCAACAGGCCGACGAAGTCATGAAGATCCAGTGTTCAAAATTTCAAAGCAATCTGAGCCTCTAAGATATGAAAATCAAGGTACTTACTATTTATAGTAAGGCATGGAGAAGCTAGCGAAGACAAGGGAAAATGGCTAAGTCTGAGACTTCATCCTGCATCACCATGAAAATGCGCCCATCTCAGCTGGAAGCCAGGAAAATCTTTAAATGTTTGAAATATCCTGCTCATGCCTCCATTTGCGCTCTCTTCAAGTGGATGATTTGAAAAATCTCTAAGTGTCAAGCTTCATCCTTCAGCCTAGGCAAAATGCGCCCTCACATGCAAGATGCCTTGAAGAATGAAAATGTTTAAAAGGCATAAAGTTTATCCTCCTGCCTAGGCAAAATGCGCCCACCTTGAGAAGATTGATAGCAAAATATTCTAAGACATAAACATCCTCTACACATGTTAAAATGCGCCTATGTTTGGGAAGCTAGAGAAAGTCAAAGGTCAAAAGAATTTCATCCTCCTCCTATGGCAAAATGCGCCCAAATTCACAAGGTGGTCAAGGGTGGCATTGAAGTTTCATCCACCTCAAATACTAAAATGCGCCCAATTTCACAAGGTGGTCAAGGGTGGCATTGAAGTTTCATCCACCTCACATACTAAAATGCGTCATGTCTAGAGCAAGAGTCAACAAGTCAAAGGCGTTGGGAATTTGTAATGACCCTGACCCCCTTGGAGTAAGGTTTATTCTTGATTATCCAAGTTTGACAATGTTATTTGTCAAACTTCTTGCGAATAAGGAATTATAACATTACAATCTCTCAATACAAAAACACCAATTCTGATTATTAACAGAAAATTCTCAAACAAACCTTTCCTTCCTACAGATTACTAGGACGGTCCATAATATCTTGTTCCAGATTACTTTGGTAATCCAATGCACAATACAGTTATTATTATGATTCAGAATTTGCATTTATTCAAACATTTTACTTGCATAACTCGGGTTCTAAACTCACAATCAGATACAAACATTTCCGTTTATTTAAACTCAGATATATATAAGTATGACATCAGAAATTTCGGTTCCAATGTATAATCAAATACAACTCCATGCATCAAGTTACACATTACATATATATTCTAGAAAGCATTATAGTAATGGAAGTACCCGGTAATACTCCAAATGGATGCTGGCGCCGATTCAGATTTCTGACGTTACTGCCAACACATATTCCTCTCATAGTTTGTTCGATATAAATCGATGTAGCTTCTTCGTCTTATACAACTCTTTGAAATACTTGACCGTAGTCAATGCCGGTATAGAATATCCTCCACATCAAACTTGAGCCATATCATTTGGATTTATCTGATTGCCTTTGGAATGAACACGGCTCCTTAAAGATGCGCTTACAAATATCAATCAGGTTACATATCGAATGTCTCTGCCAGTATATGTAAATCACCCGCACAGTATCGTTGTTGCTATGAGGCTTGATTGCCCAAAATACTTACCACCGCTAATGATGAGATTAACTCCTCTCGCATCGGCTTTGTCTTTATCCGCAATATCACTTCTGGCCGATTATATCCCAGTTGGCCACGTATCTCCCAGTTGACCAATAAAATCATTCACTTGATAGATAGTCAATACATGGTGATAGATGGCTAAATAACCATGTTTCCCTTAATGAATAAGCCACGGTTCCTTTAATCTTTTGATATGTGTCCACAGGATTCTCGGAACCCCTCGCTTCTCAGACTCCCGATACCCGCTAGGTCGTCGTGCAAGTTTAGCATAGTAGGGATGCCCGATATCGGGTTTTAGGAAATATTCGAAATATAATTCTCCTGTTGCCGTGACAGATAGACGCGCCAATGACTACAGATATTCTGCTAATACAATATATATATACCATGAAATGCCCAAAATAGGGTGACGGGTTACCACGAACTACAGATATCATACCACCGTGCAAGCCAAATATGTTCCAACTCATCTACAATGTTTCTACTTTCAATGTCGACTGGTTATGCAGTCAATTGCTAAATCGTGTAAATTAGCCATCTCAGGGGCTACGTCCTGAATGGCTGCTATATTGTCTAAGAGTTGTCGTTCTCAGTACAAAAACGAAAACCAGATACTATTCATCCTTCCGTGATCCTTCTGAATTCGCCCAAAATGCCTTAAGAAAGACCAACACCTTTCAGTTATGGCAACTGATTCATTTGTGCGTTATGGCAACATAGTCCATTTTTAATTTGGAATTAAGACTTTATAAAGTCTCAAATATTTATCATTTATCAATAGCTTTAATAAAGTCCAATAATGATTAATTAAATATTTCAAAAGCCTTAAAAATAAATAAAGGACTATTTGAATATTTAATTAAGTAATTTCAATTGCCTTGTTTTCCTAGGAAAGAGACGGGACATTACAGCTGTAATGACCCTGACCCCCTTGGAGTAAGGTTTATTCTTGATTATCCAAGTTTGACAATGTTATTTGTCAAACTTCTTGCGAATAAGGAATTATAACATTACAATCTCTCAATACAAAAACACCAATTCTGATTATTAACAGAAAATTCTCAAACAGACCTTTCCTTCCTACAGATTACTAGGACGGTCCATAATATCTTGTTCCAGATTACTTTGGTAATCCAATGCACAATACAGTTATTATTATGATTCAGAATTTGCATTTATTCAAACATTTTACTTGCATAACTCGGGTTCTAAACTCACAATCAGATACAGACATTTCCGTTTATTTAAACTCAGATATATATAAGTATGACATCAGAAATTTCGGTTCCAATGTATAATCAAATACAACTCCATGCATCAAGTTACACATTACATATATATTCCAGAAAGCATTATAGTAATGGAAGTACCCGGTAATACTCCAAATGGATGTTGGCGCCGATTCAGATTTCTGACATTACTGCCAACACATATTCCTCTCACAATTTGTTCGATATGAATCGATGTAGCTTCTTCGTCTTATACAGCTCTTTGAAATACTTGACTGTAGTCAATGCCAGTATAGAATATCCTCCACATCAGACTTGAGCCATATCATTTGGATTTATCTGATTGCCTTTGGAATGAACACGGCTCCTTAAAGATGCGCTTACAAATATCAATCAGGTTACATATCGAATGTCTCTGCTAGTATATGTAAATCACCCACACAGTATCGTTGTTGCTATGAGGCTTGATTGCCCGAAATACTTACCACCGCTAATGATGAGATTAACTCCTCTCGCATCGGCTTTGTCTTTATCCGCAATATCACTTCTGGCCGATTATATCCTAGTTGGGCACGTATCTCCCAGTTGGCTGATAAAATCATTCACTTGATAGATAGTCAATACATGGTGAGAGATGGCTAAATAACCACGTTTCCCTTAATGAATAAGCCACGGTTCCTTTAATCTTTTGATATGTGTCCACAGGATGCTCGGAACCCCTCGCTTCTCAAACTCCTGATACCCGCTAGGTCGTCGTGCAAGTTTAGCATAGTAGGGATGCCCGATATCGGGTTTTAGGAAATATTTGAAATATAATTCTCCTGTTGCCGTGAGAGATAGACGCGCCAATGACTCCAGATATTCTGCTAATACAATATATATATACCATGAAATGCCCAAAATAAGGTGACGGGTTACCACGAACTACAGATATCATACCACCATGCAAGCCAAATATGTTCCAACTCATCTACGATGTTTCTACTTTCAATGTCGACTAGTTATGCAGTCAATTGCTAAATCGTGTAAATTAGCCATCTCAGGGGCTACGTCCTGAATGGCTGCTATATTGTCTAAGAGTTGTCGTTCTCAGTACAAAAACGAAAACCAGATACTATTCATCCTTCCGTGATCCTTCTGAATTCGCCCAAAATGCCTTAAGAAAGACCAACACCTTTCGGTTATGGCAACTGATTCATTTGTGCGTTATGGCAACATAGTCCATTTTTAATTTGGAATTAAGACTTTATAAAGTCTCAAATATTTATCATTTATCAATAGCTTTAATAAAGTCCAATAATGATTAATTAAATATTTCAAAAGCCTTAAAAATAAATAAAGGACTATTTGAATATTTAATTAAGTAATTTCAATTGCCTTGTTTTCCTAGGAAAGAGACGGGACATCACAGTCCTCCCTTCCCGGAGATTGCTTGTCCCAAGCAATCGCATACCAAACTGTTACTCCATTTTGACAATATGCCACAAACTCCACGATATGAAGCAACAAGCCAAAAAAAACCATGTGCAACAATGTATCAATCATGACAGTTCCCGGATCCCAAACCAATCTCTGGAACACTGCTTTTTGCGGCACTACTCTGATAAGTCTGTCATCAGTCACCCTGTTATTCCTCAACAACCTGAGAAGCGCTCGCTCCAACCAGCAGATCCCTGAATCCCATACTGTAATAACTCTATCATAGCACACCAACCTGCGAAGCACTCTGCTTGCCAAATAAATTCCTGGATCCCACACTATCATAATCTCGTCATGCCCAAAGTTCTGAAGCAACGCAACAAGATCCAGAAGAAACAATGCATCAATCATGTCGAGGCCAAGATCCCAAATTATCCTTGGTGCATAATCAATCATGCCGATTTGCCATGTGTTGTTGTTATAAACCAAAACATCATACATCCAACTGAGAATCTCACTCCAAAAGAAGCCACAAATAATTTTAATGTGAGAAGATGACAGAAACTCATCACTCTGTCTACCTCCATCAGGGAAAAGACGATGCAAATCCCTCCGACTTCTCCAACCAAGTGCTAAAAGAAAATTCCATTCAACAGGAGAAACCATGATCATGCATGCCCTATTAACTCCACATGCATTATAAGAGAGTAGTGAATCATCTCCAAAAATGTTTGCGTGCTCAAACAAAAATGAACCAGCAATGCCACCATTCATGCATACTCCTTCATAAGCTGGTCTAAAGAACATAAGCTCTGCCATGCGGGCCTCCTGAAAAGATAACTCCTCAAGCTCAATATGAAAAATCAAAGGCTCAACCAAATCTGCCTTATGTAAATCAGTATGTGCAATTGAAGACAAGATATTAGTGGCTGGTCCACTAATTGTATGCTCAACTTTATAATCACATCCCACACTTGAAACCCACATATCATTTGCACCATTAGGATCAAGAGCCTCCTTATCATCCAACTCAAAGAGTGGATTATCTAAAGTTAAGTCAGCACTCAACTCAAAAAGAGGGTTGTCAACAATGGTTGAATATATATTATTAACTTTTTCATGACCATAAACAAGATACTCGTGAGGATGGGAAAGTAAACTGCTGTTGTCCCAAACGAGCATTTGGGATTCCTCCATGCTTTCTTTGAAGTCACTAAACACCTCCAAATCTTGATCTTCCTCCTGGTCCTTCCAAGAGAGAAGTGGTAGTGTCTCACCTAACTCAACATCAAATGAAGTCATCAAGTTGCAAGATGTTTCCTCGTGAAGCTCCTCAATTCTCCCATCAATTTGTTCACATTCCATGTAACTTGCATTTTGCATCCTAGTAGAGGCTGCTATAGAAGATGCATTTTCATATTTATGATGAGACATATTCAACTGAAGATGTAGATCCACAATTTCCCAGTCTTGTATGCCCACTTCTGATTTTTCAACATGCGTAGGAGTGATGCCACTTTGAGAGTCAATGATCACACTTGACGATGCATCCATACAATTGCTTTTGGAGTCCAAACTATCACTATCCAAATCAACCTCATGCTCTTCATCAATTGCTGATACAAAATCAGACTCTGAGCAATCTGAATACTCACCAAGCTTTGCATGGATGAATTCACTGTAAGGTTCATGTGATGACAAAGAACTGCCGGCCAAACTCAAGAAATCAGAATCATGCTCATCAATAATCTCTCTGAGAACTACCGTACCTTGCCTATTGCTTGAGGCTACAAACTCTTCCTTCACATCTTCCACCATGAATGATGGAATAGCGTTGTGATCAACCAAAGAAGCACCGATGAAACCCATGCCTTCATAAGATTTATCAGTCGAAATCCTTATGCCACCCACCATAAAACTTTTGCATTCTTTCGCAAATGCTACATGTGATTCCTCTAGTAAGATTACACCTGATTCTATCCTTTTGCCATCATGACCCGAATCTGCCTGCCTATCAAATTCTTCACTGGGATTTTTACAAACCTCACCTGTAGCCATCATGTCTACTTTTTTTCCTTGTTCCAAACCATCTTCATCTAATTGTTCACAGTCCATGTCTCTGGCATTGACTTCTTGCCCTTGCATAGTGGCTGCAACACACAACTGATTTTCTGCTTTGTGCATTAAGTTATGAGCCTCTCTCAATTGAAGGCAAAGATCAACAATTTCCCTATCTTTGTCCTCCACCAATTTGACAGCCATATCTCTTTCTCTTAGTAAGAGCAAGTAATCATCTTTTATGAATTCCAATGCTTCTTTGATGGACTGCAAATGTGTATGAGACATACTTGTTACCATCCCTTTTCGCCTCTCCTCAATTTGTGTTGACCAAATGAGGTCTTCAATTTGTTTATGAATATCATCCATCTTTGATAACGTTTTCACAATCTTTTCTTCCCTCACCATAAATTGATCTTCAAATACAAGAGGCTTTTGTTCAAAACTGCCATGATCTATCTCTCCTGATTTGTCTTCATGTGTAGAAGGTTTGTTAACATTGGAATTTTCTGTGATGTCCCTTATATTTTATACGCCCAAAAGAGGAATTAGTCTAATTAATTAAATATTAAAATTGTCTTTATTATCTTAAAAGACATTTTAATTATTTAATTAATTAATTAATTAATATTTATGGCTTTATGAAATGTTATGATTTTGAAATTTAAGCTTTATAAGGCCATTTATATTTAAATATTTCGGTTACAACAACTGAATGTTGAGGGCGAAGATTAAAAGGAGTATTGGGGAAGCATTTGGCATCACGGAAGAATGAATTAAGTCTGGTTTTTGATTTTGTACTGAGAACGACAATTCTCAGGAAATCTGATAGCCATGAAGGACGTAGCCCCTGAGATGGCTAGGCAGCGTATTTGACTTCTTGATTCGGGCAGATGACTGTATATCTGGCCGACACAAATTATAGAGCATTTGGATCACAGAGGTAGACGGGAAAGTTATATTTACACTCGCATATTTTCTTGATACTCTAATACTGGTGCGCTTGTTATGGTTGGTCCTTCCGACTTGGCTAGCGAGTTCATTGAGAATTGGGAATCCAGAAGTATTATCGAAGACATCTGTGATCTTGGAAACAAGCCAATTAAATATACCTTCAACACACTCTTCCGATATTGGCATTTCATAGTGAATGATACCTATGCGCGAATCTGATGATATGGTGTTATTATATCGGTTGAATGATGATTAGCGGAAGATTTCTTCGTATTTTTATTGCCCGTATATGTGTGGATATAAGATTCTATTTTCCGGCGCCTCACAAAGGATACATTACACTGTTGATGCCGTTATTTCTTGAAGACCCGACATCGGGTATTAGTCCTGTTATAACCATCACGGCTTGGCATCATACATACTCATATATAATCATTCGGTATAAATTGGGCGAAGCATCGAATTTGTAGTGGAGTCCCGACTTCAGGTATTGACGTATTCACTTTTGGCGTTGGTCGATATCATCATTGAGCATTCTCATTGTTGCGGAAGTATTCACGAAAACTGGAAAAAAATATTATATTGCATTATACTCAGTATTGGTTATTGTTAGCATTCCTTGTGTGACTGACTGCACCAACTATCTCCCCGGGAGTATTGTATTGAATGCGAGAAGTATGTTTATAGAGTGGAGGACGTGTCTACTGCGCTCATCTGATTATGGCATTGCCATGTAGACTGTTGGATGTTTGCTGGACTTGTAGGGATTTGAATCTTGAAGGCTGGCGTTTGTATGTTCACAACACTTCATCCGGGCTGTTGCACTTAGGAGCACGGGTATGGAAATTGATCTACATAATCTTATATTTTAAAGAACTCTGTATCGTTCCTGCCTTTTCTGTATATTCCGGTATGTTGGGATAATCTGTAAGGTCTCAGAACTATTCTGTGCAATTAAACACAATTTCGTGTTGAATGGAGGAAGTTTGCTATTGGTTTCGTTTAATAAAGTGCTCTGTAATTATCATCTATCTCTGGAACTTGTTATTTTATTTGAATGAACTGCACAGTTTGTGTAAACTGCATACCAGATCAATCTTGTGTAATCAAGTCTGAATGAATTCCTCTGTACATTATTATGTGCGTGTATCTGAACAATATTCATATTCTGAGAAAATATTCATATTCATAATACCAATTACATTTCACTGTACTATTAGCTATGATATTAAACATTTTGAGAACAGTATTTGAGTCAAGCTTTTGAAGATCACTCAATTAGTTTGAGAAACACATTGTCAGAACCTGGGCAAAACGATAATAACTTTGGCCTGAGAGGTTGGGGTCATCACATTTTCCCTTTCACTTGATGATGCATTACACACTACAACCATCTCGCTTGTGGATGCATTACAAGCTTTACCCAATAATGATCGGATGGAGTTGCGATCAGACAAGTGTTCATCATTACAAGAGCCTTCCCTTTTATCTTCATATACTTCAACATGTATCTCAAATTCTTCATGAAGATTTTTGTAAATCTCCCTATACTCTCCCTGTGCAAACAAATCATGAGTTCCTTTACTTGGAGGTGTGGAAGAGTCATTAGTATGCTGAGATTCTCTTGACAATGAATTAGCAAGACGCTGCAATTCACGATTAAACTTTTGTTGTGATTGAGAAAAACCAAGAGTCATCTTTTGTTGCAACTAAGCAAGATCTCCCAATTGTTTCTCCAAACTAAACTTCTTTTCCTTTCCTGGTGAGTCAGGAAGAAAGGCAAGAATCAATCTTCTGCTCTGAATTCTATCCATTGATGTAACTGTAGCTGTAGCTGAAAACCCTCAAGCTGGCAGGATAGTGGCTCTGATACCACTGTAATGACCCTGACCCCCTTGGAGTAAGGTTTATTCTTGATTATCCAAGTTTGACAATGTTATTTGTCAAACTTCTTGCAAATAAGGAATTATAACATTACAATCTCTCAATACAAAAACACCAATTCTGATTATTAACAGAAAATTCTCAAACAGACCTTTCCTTCCTACAGATTACTAGGATGGTCCATAATATCTTGTTCCAAATTACTTTGGTAATCCAATGCACAATACAGTTATTATTATGATTCAGAATTTGCATTTATTCAAACATTTTACTTGCATAACTCGGGTTCTAAACTCACAATCAGATACAGACATTTCCGTTTATTTAAACTCAGATATATATAAGTATGACATCAGAAATTTCGGTTCCAATGTATAATCAAATACAACTCCATGCATCAAGTTACACATTACATATATATTCCAGAAAGCGTTATAGTAATGGAAGTACCTAGTAATACTCCAAATGGATGCTGGCGCCGATTCAGATTTCTGACGTTACTGTCAACGCATATTCCTCTCACAGTTTGTTCGATATGAATCGATGTAGCTTCTTCGTCTTATACAGCTCTTTGAAATACTTGACCGTAGTCAATGCCAATATAGAATATCCTCCACGTCAAACTTGAGCCATATCATTTGGATTTATCTGATTGCCTTTGGAATGAACACGGCTCCTTAAAGATGCGCTTACAAATATCAATCAGGTTACATATCGAATGTCTCTGCCAGTATATGTAAATCACCCGCACAATATCGTTGTTGCTATGAGGCTTGATTGCCCGAAATACTTACCACCGCTAATGATGAGATTAACTCCTCTCGCATCGGCTTTGTCTTTATCCGCAATATCACTTCTGGCCGATTATATCCCAGTTGGCCACGTATCTCCTAGTTGGCCGATAAAATCATTCACTTGATAGATAGTCAATACATGGTGATAGATAGCTAAATAACCACGTTTCCCTTAATGAATAAGCCACGGTTCCTTTAATCTTTTGATATGTGTCCACAGGATGCTCGGAACCCCTCGCTTCTCAGACTCCCGATACCCGCTAGGTCGTCGTGCAAGTTTAGCATAGTAGGGATGCCCGATATCGGGTTTTAGGAAATATTCGAAATATAATTCTCCTGTTGCCGTGAGAGATAGACGCGCCAATGACTCCAGATATTCTGCTAATACAATATATATATACCATGAAATGCCAAAAATAGTGTGACGGGTTACCACGAACTACAGATATCATACCACCGTGCAAGCCAAATATGTTCCAACTCATCTACAATGTTTCTACTTTCAATGTCGACTGGTTATGCAGTCAATTGCTAAATCGTGTAAATTAGCCATCTCAGGGGCTACGTCCTGAATGGCTGCTATATTGTCTGAGAGTTGTCGTTCTCAGTACAAAAACGAAAACCAGATACTATTCATCCTTCCGTGATCCTTCTGAATTCGCCCAAAATGCCTTAAGAAAGACCAACACCTTTTGGTTATGGCAACTGATTCATTTGTGCGTTATGGCAACATAGTCCATTTTTAATTTGGAATTAAGACTTTATAAAGTCTCAAATATTTATCATTTATCAATAGCTTTAATAAAGTCCAATAATGATTAATTAAATATTTCAAAAGCCTTAAAAATAAATAAAGGACTATTTGAATATTTAATTAAGTAATTTCAATTGCCTTGTTTTCCTAGGAAAGAGACGGGACATCACAGAATTTCATCCTCCATACATGCCAAAATGCGCCCAAATGAGGGCATATAAGGACAAAAACGAAGGAGCTCAAGGGTCACATGTTGGGCGTTGAAAATTTAAAATCCTTCTCACCCTCTCAAATGCGCCAAAAGGAAGAAAAGGTCAAAGGAGGCATTGAATATTCCCCCTTCAAGTGTGAAATACGCCTAAGGTGATAAGTGAATAATGCGAGGCGTTGAAGTTAAAAATATCCTCCTACATGTATAAAGTGCGCCAAGGTAAGGTAAAGGGGGAGATAAATATTGCTAAGGCATTGGGAATATTAAGCCTGTGGGGTGATGTGAATAAAACATGTTAGGCGTTTGATAGAAAAATCTTCTAAGTGAATTGATAAAAAATCTCCTCACCACAAGCAAAATGAATGAAGTTGAATAAATTTTCTAAGGCAAGTGCAAAATGTGCTAAGTAATTTTAAATTTTTCTAAGGCACAAAGATATTTTCTTCCTTAGGAAAAATACGCCCAAGTTGGAGGGATGTGAAATTTTCCTGAAGCATAGATAAATTGTTAATGGATGAAGTCAGAGAATGTTGGCATTGCAGGATGGATTAAAAATTTCCAAGTCAGAGCAATGAGGCACTCACAGATGTTGAAGAATGGATTAAATTTGTTGAAAATTTATTTTTCTAAGGTTCAAAATTTTAAAGAAAGATTAAATGAACCCGTTCGTTGTATACCCATGATTTCGACAAGTTCTGGAGAAAATTCTCTTCTGGGTATTGAAGATTTTCGACGAGAAGTTGATTTCCAAGTCTTCTACACTTCGCCAAGGCCTTCAGGATGAAGAATTTAATCGATACTCGAATTATGAATTTTCCTAAGGGGAAAATTTAAAATTTTCTAAGGCAAATTGAATAAAATGTGTTTTCAAGATAAAATTTTCCAGACAATGAATTTGAAGTGAAGTGCCTAGATAATTTCAATTGAATTCTTCACAGGATGAATTTTCCAGAGCCAGAGGTAAATGAAATTAAAATTTGAATGACAGAGCTTCGGCTGGTGAGTAAAATTTGTTAAGAAATTAATTTAAAATAAATATTTTTGAAAGTTAAAATGCCCCAGTCAAAGTTGAACTTCTAGAAGATTAAGATTCCAGGCGTCGAGAGACAAGTGTTGGAAATGCAAAAGGAGGGAAATTCGAATTCTTGAAGAGAAGTAGTGGAGATTTAATGCACTAGCTAAACTTAGCCTCTTTCTAGAATTCGATTTTGCTATAAGAGCTGAGAGTTTATTCATTTCTTTTCACCAGTCAAGGAAGTTTGAATTTGCTCTAAGTTCAATGTTGCAGTGAGTTGTTGAGGCTGAAGTGTTGAAGAGATTCGAAATTTTGCTGAAGCTGAAGATTGAAATCTGAATTTGTTGCTAAATAAGTTCGATTTTTGCTCTGAGTCACTTAAGAGTTGCAGAGAACATTGTTGAAAGTTGTTTCAAAAGGGAACATTCCTGAAGCTGAGTGTTATTAAGGAAGTGCGCATTTGCTAAATCATTAGAAGATTGCTGCAGTTCGAATTTAAGAGAGTCTAAGTTGCTGATTGAAGTTGGGCGATTTTCTCAAGTATTGAAGTTATTGCAGCCAACTTAGAAAATTTGCTGAGAGTGTGAAGTTGCTGAGTTTACTTGCTAGAACTTACTAAGTATTGAAGGTTCGAATTTGTTGAAGGAGAAGTTGAGGTTTGCAGATGAATAAAATGTTGCAACTTCTCAAAGTTTTAAAAGTCGACTGGCAGCCATGCATGGTATTTTATTTATTTTCTAATTTATTTGCTGATGGTTGTTTGTTGTTTTGTAGGATGGCTGAAGCAAGAACAAATGGCAAGGACAACAATGGTGCATCCAGACAAGCTGTTATCAAGAAGCTGAGCAAGTCTTTCATGCCCGAGTCAAAGTTTACTTCGAAGTTGGCCAAGCTTGCTGACACGAATTTGGGCTCTTTCAACTTGGAGACTTTCAAGAATCGAATGCTAGGGATTGGTAATCATCAACCTTCAATCACTTCGCACAACATCATTCGAAGTGGACTATATGCAGCTGCTAGTTTTCCGCCAGCTATTCAGGGCTCGGAGCTAATGATGGAATGTGCCAATTGCTATGAGACTGATCACAGATCAATCATGTCACCAGATGGTCAAGTGTTCGCCAACCTCACTCCTGCAGCTATTAGCGAAGCTTTTGGGATCCCAGTACATAAGAAGATGATTTATAAAACAAGGGAACGAGTTGAACGAATGTATGCTTCTACATTCAAGAGATGTACAGAGACGATTAATACTCGCTGGATGAGCAACCCCAAGCCCTCTCGTACAAAGCTGCCGAGGCAAATTATATCAGACGACTTGAAGCAGGAATACTATGACTTGATTATGATGCTGAGCAGAGTTGGAGGCTGCCCTTAGGCTTTTATTTTTGAACCGTGGATGTTCTATTAGAACAACCTCGTGTGAAATATTCCGAGCCAATTTTTTTCTTTTTTTTAAATTCAAATTACAATCAATGCACCCGTTAAGGTTAGAAGATAAACCAAAACGTGCTGAAGCAACTCTAACCAGAATGTACACCAGGATCCCGATGTGGGCAAGGTGTGAGCATTGGTCAGAGGATCTAAATCAAATTGCTTATGCTGTAACTCTAACTAAGAATGGCGCCGATGATGGCGAGCATATGGTCAGAGGATCTTCTACTCTAAGTGCTGAAAGGGAACTCGACACCAAGTATGTGCTACCCAATCCAAAATGGAGTGAGGGGCGACCATATGGCGGAGTGATTACAAATAACAATGCTTGAAAAGAAATGCTGAAAGCTGAAAATGCTCAACACCCAGAATGTGCTTGCTAACCCAGAATGGGAAAGTAGCTACCATAGGGCGGAGATGTAACTATTACAAAATACTTAAAATGAAAGTGAGCATTACAGGACAGAATTGAACAAGACTGAAAATGACTGCCAGTACTACTATCAGTTTACAGAAATAAGAGTCATTCGTCTACCATGAGCATGGAAATATGAAAGCTTATCATTACATCACAAAGAACTCTTCTTAGCTTGGTTAGAAATGCCAAACCAATAAACTTTTCAATGATCAAAATACAATTCTGTTTTTTCTGCCAAATCTGCACTTTTTGAATTAAAACCAGCAGTCTATATGATTCATTCATATGCTCATATCTCCCTCTAATCTCATCCAATTAACTTGAAACAAAATGCAACATTCCCTAATGATGATGGCGCCTAAACTCAGACACTGAAAACTGAGCAAACAGCAAGATATTATTTATGCACGGAATTCTATGCAAGCAAATGGTACGGCTTCATGAAGAGGGGCGATCTGCTCTAATAAATCACAGCCATCTCTAAAAATTCTGTAAATTAGAGGAAAGGGGCGCCTAGACCTAGCAATGAGAATGGGCTAATACCCATAACAATATTTTTGATGTTTTTTGACTTATGATTAAAAACATGAATCTGCTATATCAAATAATACAATATGCTGAAAACCACTAATATGCCAATCAGATCTAATAATGCAATAAGCTGAATACAATGCACAAACTAAATGCAACTCACAAAATAGACTGAATCACCACTAGTTGTTGTCTTGCAAACAAGAAGCGATCCCCGAGCTAGGAGGCCTTCATTCCTTGAAGCAGTTCCAGAGCCAAACCGGCAGCATAATGATACTGTAGACCAAAGATGAGAAATGAGGCTCAAATTCTTCCTTTTATAATTTCCTGTTGACTTCACGAAACCCTAAAATCCACTTCAAGGTCAAAACCCTAATCCTTTCTCAAAGATGGCGTCCTTTTCCTTCTAGATTAGGCCAAGGGGTCAACGTTAAAATATAATATTAAAACGTGACTTTTTAATTAAATGACTCAACTTATCTCTCCAAATGTGCCCTGAAGCCATTAATGAGCAAGTCACTAACCAGACTGAAGTAGGAAGTCAACCATGCTGATCCCAACTGAAAAACTGCCAAAAATAGAATTTACTAAAAATAGTAAATTCCAGAAAATGCTCAGAATGCCGAAATGAACATACCACTGCGAAGCTCTCTGAAAACCCAGAAAGAATCCGCCATTGAATCCACCAACTCCGAGCAAGGACATCCTTAAAAATAGGAAACCCTAATTTTACCTTCCGACTAGCCTTCGGGTTTCCAGAAAAAGGCCAACGGTCACTGGAAAGATCAAGTTTGAGAAGGGGACATTACATCGTGCTGGAAGGAAAAGAGTACGTCGACTGGCCTGCGATGATTAGTGACAATTTGCACGAGCAACTCTTGAGTTTGAGAAGAACGAAGACGTTCTATATGGGCTCTTACCTCATTTACATGTTGGCTCGTATGACGAGATATAAAGGAATTTCATACAAAGAGCCTGTTGGTTGTGGCTCTCATCAGTTCAAAATCCATGAGGCCTGTCCGCAGCTGCACTTGACAAATACTACTTATTACAAGCGTGTCAACGACGCTTTTACCGTGCACATCACAAGAACACTTCAGGAGCGTATGCATCATAGGATCTCGAGGGAAGCTCAAGAATTGATTGAAAGGTATGGGTGCTGGTTTGTACAATTTCCGAAGTTTTCTTACATCAGGCTACAAGGTTTTTCCTCATATCCATATAGGCTGCCTAAGTACCCAACCAACAGGATTTTAATGTTAGAGATATCTAGGCAACTGGTTGCCTACGATAAGATTCAGAAGAGAAAGAAGAAGGGAGGTGTTGAGTTCCTGATTGTCATGGGCAATTCGGATGAAATGTGTCCTTCATTACAGGCAGCTAGAGAAGCTGAGAGTGAGCTTCAGTTCTTTCATTTTTCCTATCACACCAGCAGACAACATTATGATCCACATAGCAACATCAGATGGATATTGTCAGAAGAATTCAAACATAAGGCAAATATTGAAGATTATTGGGCTGGTGCATCAGACGGTGAAGTTAAGAAAAGGATGTTCTCTAGGTTGCCATTGGGTATGATCAGGGAGTGCGAAGTCATTCCAGTACCAGACCAGGTGAGCGAGGACATGAATGTTCTCCATCCAGATTATGAGGCAGTGAGGGATACTCCACTTCCACTTCCAGATTGGTCAGAACCAGAGATTGCATATTTGGACACACTTTCCATTCCCGTCTTGACATTTACCAGGGCATGGGTCGAGAGACATGTGGGCAAATTGAAGAGTAGGTCGATTCCTTGACTTACAATTTGATGGGAGATCACAGGACGCCCACTACCAGTAAAAAGAAACAAATTACTCGAGGTCCAGAATCTTGAAAGGAGGAGCCAGTTCGGCAGGAGCCTATTCAGCCGGAACCTCCACGAGTTGTAGTTGAATCACCCACACCATTGTGTTGTGACCTTTTTTCACACATCGCCCCATTGCAAATGGGGACCCCCTAATTTTTGCTTTGTCTTGAACTTTTGGCTTGATTTTAGTTTGTTTTGTCGTTGTCTCTCTTTTCTGCTGTCTATCTTTCTGGGATGTGTCCGTCATCGAACTTAAACGTGAAATTCGGCCAAGTCTGAGAATTAGGGTTTTGAACTTCCTTGCCAATTTGAGGTCAAACGAAGTGAATGAATTGAAATCTGAGGCTAACATTATTGTCAGTATGCTTCCAGCAGGCTTGAAATTTCATCAAATTCCGAGTACTTACTATTTTTAGTAAGTGTGTAATTCAGTTCCTTCAGCATTTTTGAAATTCCAACAGTCACGCTACATTCAGAGCACATCAGGCTATTCTCTGGCAAAATTTGAGCCACAACGGACAACTTGCTATTTTTAGCAGTTCAGCTTTATTCAGGGCTTATATGCAGAGTTTTTCAGTGATGTCTGAGGATTCCTTCTGGGTTTTCTGAGACCTTCGCGCGTATAACATGCAAAATGAGACGACAACTTTCAGAGTTCAGCCTTCAGAGGCTATTTTTAGGGTTTGCATGTCAGGGTTTCCTTTGCATGTCCGCATATTCCTTATGGGTTTTTCGAGAGCTTCGCAGTGATATGACATGCAAACGGAGATGGTCACTCATTTAAGAACTTACTATTTTTAGCAGGTGCGTCCCGGCAGCCGCCTCCCAACACTTCAGAATCACGGGCTGATCGCAATGCAATGGAAACGAGAACAAACGGAGATCATTTGATATGCATGCAAAATGAATTAGGTTTCAGTTTCGGGACCTAAAAAGGGGTAAAAAGTAAGAATTTTTAAAAACCGTGTAAACCACCGCGATCAGCATCCTTCAAGCTATCTGCTGGTAAAATGTGAAGACAAACGGAGCACTTACTATTTATAGTAAGTCATTTTGGAAACAGGCTAAAAATAGAAAGTCAGCAATAGGCGCCGATGCCAACAGGCAGGTCACGTGGTGAGGAGCGCGCCATTCGAATTTCAAGTCAAACGGAGTTGTGGAAGTCATGAAACTGAACAGTTACTATAAATAGCAGGCCACCTCCAGAAATGTGCTATAAATAGCAAGTCAACACGAGGCGTCATTATGAACAAGTCAAACAGCTAATAAAGATCCCATAGCGCAAATTTCAAGCTGAACGGAGTTGCAGAGGTTCAAAAAGGAAACACTTACTATTTTTAGCAGGCTGGTACAGAGGAATTAGGGTTTCCTAAATTCAAGGGCGAAACACGATAGTCATGCAGAAGCAGCATCCAGCCACGATCGACATTCTTCAAGCATTCAGCATGTGAAATTTGAAGGCATTCTGAGCAATTGCTATTTTTAGTAAGTTGCTAAAATAGCAGGCACAGATAGATATCAGGCATCAACAGCACAAATGCATCCCGAGATTCAAAACAAAGCAAAATCCAGCCTTTTGGAGCTTGAAATTAGCTTGAAATTCAAAATTTGGGAAACTTTCTAAAATTAGAAAGTTAGGGCAAGCTAGGGTTAGCATGAACGAATCACTCTAAAATTGACAAATGTCATAAAATTCACTGAAGTTGATAAATTTTCAAGTCCAGCCAGTGAAGAACGCCTTTAAAAGCTGAAGGTTGGTGGAAATTCTCTAAGCACTTGAAATTTGAAGTTCACAGGCCAAATGCACCTTGAGATGCTGAAGATGAGACAAGAAATTTAGTGAAGGCATTGAAAATGGAAGCTCACAGGAGGATATGCGCCCAAACTTGGGGAGGGGCCTTGAAAAATTTCTAGGAATCACAAATTGAAGCCTCAGGGGTAGAAATGCGCCCAAGGTCAAAGAAAGAAGATGAAAAATTTTCTAAGTATCAAAAATTGGAAGTAGGGGGTCCTAAATGCGCCCTAGCTTGAGAGGTGGAGTGAAAATATTCTAAGTCTTACAAATTTGAAACTCCACCCTTCATAAGCACCCCTTCCTGAGAGGAAGCTTAAAAAAAAGTTTAAGTATGGAAAACTTTGAGTAGCTCCCCCTAAAAGCGCCTTCACTTGGAGTTTGAGTTGGAAATTCTTCTAAGTGATTGAAACTTGAAGCTCCCCTCCTAGTATGCGCCCAAGTTTGAAAAGATGCCATGAAGAAAATTTTCTAAGTGTAAACATTAGAAGCTCAAGCCCCATATGCGCCTTGAAGAAGAAGAAGCATCAAAATTTTTCTAAGGCACCCAAAGTGGAAGTTGCACCTTCAAAATGCGCCTTGAGAAGATAAGGGAGTCTAAAATATACTAAGTGTTGAAAATTTGAAGAAGGCCTTGCTAAATGCGCCTAGACTTGCATGGGAAGCTTTGAAAAATGTCTAAGTCATCAAAATTTGAAGCTTTGGCATCAAAATGCGCCCTAGGTAAAGAAGGGCACTTGGGGAATTTTCTAAGTGTAAAAAATTGGAGGTAGGGGTGGTCAAATGCGCCTTGGCTTGGGGGAGAAGTTGGAAATTTTCTAAGTGTAAAAAAATGAAAGTTGAGAGGTCTAAATGCGCCCTTCAAAAGGATCAGTTCAAAATTTCTCTAAGCCAAGATTAAAATTAGAAGCAAGCACCTCCAAATGCGCCCTTGGGAAAGGATGAAAACAAGTTGGTGAATTTGATCAAGTGATGGAAAATGAGACTTCAAGGGGCTAAATATGCCTAAGTCATGGGGGTGGAGGTGAATTTTCCTAGGTAAGTGAAAATTGAAGTCTACCATGTTGAATGTGCCTAGCTTAAAGGGTATTATCAAAGTTGGAGAATTATCTAAGGCAATTAAAATGGAAGCTCTACCCATGAATTGCGCCCAAGATGAGACGGAAGTCAAGAAATATTTTCTAAGTGTTTGTAAATGGCAAGCACCTCCATATGCGCCTATGCAAAGTGATGAATGTTTTTCCTAAGTATTAATATTTAAAGTTTCACTTCCTTAGGAAAAATACGCCTAACTTGAAGGAGTAATGAAGTTCTCTCAGGAATGAGTAAAAATTGGTGAGAAGAAGTCAAATGATGTCAGCTTCGCAAGGATAATTAAAGTCTTCAAGTCAGAGCAAGGAAATGCGCCTGGAGTTGAAGAAACGGATTAAATTTGATGAAAATTATTTTTCTAAGGTCCAAAATTCAAAAAATTAAATGAACCCGTTCGTTGTATACCCATGGATTTGACGCGTTCTGAAGAAAATTTTCTTCTGGGTATTGGACGTCTACGATGAGGAATGGATTTTAAAGTCTTCCACACTTTGCCGAGGCCTTCAAGGTGAATATTTTTGATGGGCATCAGGTTGATGAATTTTCCTAAGGGAAAATTTAAAAATTTTCCAAGGCAAGGGATTAAATGTGTTTAAAATGCCTTGGCAGATGAATTTGAAAATGATCGCCTAGATGATTTTTGGTCGAATTCCTGATGAAAGCATTTTTCTCGAGCCTGAGTTGGACGAAATATCAAAGTGAAGTGTGCCAGGCAAAATACAAGATAGGTTGGAAATTTGGCTAAGGCATGAAGAATTTGAGGATGAAGTTGGCTAAGAAAACGATGAACCCTTGGAGATCAAAACATGAAAATCTTGGTAAGTAAGTTGAATTTATATTATGAAGTGTTCTAATACTCTTCTCCTAGCTTGATTTTGCAGGAGGAACGTCGAGACCAGGCGGTGATGATTTGAAGCAAGTAGTTCAAGATGATAAATCACGAAGGAAGAAAGGTTGCAAGAAAATGGCTAAGTGTTGAGACTTAGTGACAAAGAAGAAACGTTTTCAAAACTCAAGATGGAGAAAAGAATGGAAGCTCAAGCAAAGTTGAAGAACGCCAAGAAGAAAATCAAGAACAGTGTGAACGCGTTTCAAGGCTGGAATCTTCTAGAAGGATGATGGACATTAATGGCTCATTTATTACCCCACTCCTCTTTGTGGCGGTTTTTAGGGCGAATCTTGTTTAGGGCTGAGGTGGCACAATCTGGGCCATCCAGTCGATTGTAATTGAGCCATCCGTTGGACTTGGCCAGCTATATAAAGGGGGAGTCCCCCTCATTTGTATTAGTTAGACATTAAGTTAGACAATAGACATAGAGTAGAGAGACAACTTAGAAGTAGCTTAGTATAGATTGATAGTGTAGTTGGAGGAGAAGGAAAGTTTTCCTTTGAAAACTTTTGTAAGAGATTGTCGTGTAAAACTTTCATAATAAAAGATCTTTTCATTGATGGTGAAATTCGTCTTTGTTATGGATAGCTAGCGAGGTTTCTTCATCCCTTCCACTTCAAGTAGCGTACAGTAGCGTAATTTCATTTTTATGCAAGTAGCTGTTAGCTGTGGAATGTGGTGTTTAATCTAAGCAACTTTGTCTATCCATACCACTAGTGTATTTGCTGATGGTGAATGCGCCTTGTGTGGTCAACTGGAATATCATGTACTTAACTTTGATCATGATTTGTATGTCTATATGCGTCGTCGTGATGGTATTTTCATGCTAAGTTGTGATCTGAACACCTTGAACTACTCCTCTGAAGATTGCACCGACTCCGTGGAAGCTATCCGAGGCGAGGCAAAGCGAAGTTTGGTTGAAGTTTGCTGAAGTTGAGCTCCATATCCCACGTCTTAGAGTAGATTAGAATCTTCTTAACCCTGCAACCACTTTAAATTCAGTACTTTCTGGTTAGAATAAGAAACCTGTGCTTCATTGATAAATCTGTTGAATTGTGAAAATCTCTTCCTCTGTTGTTGAACAATTTCGTAAGTCCCCTTGAAATACCAGCAAATCACATCGAGCCAACTGAGCCTATTCGCACTGAAAGAACCTTGGAGTTGAACGCACGAACTCTCTTGCAATCTTAGCGTGCTGGATACTTTGATCAAGAGAGAATAGGGTAGCCGTTGGCGACTTTATTCTGCATTGGTGCGGTCACGAAAAACACATCAACACATTGGAGACACGTTCTCCAAGTATACAGGAGGTTTCTCTTTTCGCTGATCAAAGGAATGCATTGAATCAGGTGCAGGAGGTACATGAAGAAAATCAGCCACCACGGAGGGAATCAGTTGGCCAAAGTGTTAATGCGCCTACTAGAGATGATCAGCAGGATGATGAGGGGCCTGCTACTAACACTCAGTTTCAGCGTGAGTTAGAGACGGCTTTGGAGGATGATGATATAGTTTCAGGAGATACTCAGCCACTTGAGGCCGATGAGCCTCGCCAGAATGATATAGAAGTTGAACAAGTCCGTGAAGTAGAGGCACAAGAACAACAGCCCTTTGTTATTCAGCATGTTGTACCTGATTGGCTTAGAGATAGAATGAGAAGGAGCCCCAGTGAAGAAGTTGATCCAGCAATTGAGATGGAAGAGTTTTTGAATAGGATCAGCATGCCTCCACAAAAGAAGAGAGCACGAAAGTTTTCAAAGATTTCGACTGAAGAGGATGGCTCTCGCACCCTTCATATGGCGGTGCCACAAGTGGATTGTGATCGAGACGAAGCAGTGCCCGAGAACTATGTGATCACAACTATGGAGTTAGGACGTCCCACAGGTGCACAAATTGTCGAAGAATGTGATAACTCCTATCAGGCGCTCAAGGACAGACTGTTTAGGAAGGAAGGAAAGTATAAGAAATTGAAGAAAGAACATAAGACATTGATAGGATACGTGCAGCACTTGTCTCGTCCTTGTGGGCAGGGGATTCCAACAATAGAGCTTCCAGCTGAGTTATCCAGGGAGTCAGTTAGCGGCTTGTTGGAGTTGAGAAAGATGGCACAGGAAGCAGATAAATGGGTTACAGGAGTTCGTGCCGAGACAGAAAAGTTCATGGAAGACCTTGCTCATGCTTTCCAGCAAGCTTCCAGTATTACGGCACGTATGGAGGCAGTTGACCAGGCCTGGGGTGATGCTTCTGTTTATCAGAGCAAAGTTATTCAGCGTCTAGAGGCATTGAGGCATGCTCCTTTGCAAATGCTGATTGATGGAGGAGTCATTCAGGAGAATGATAGATATGACTTTTCTAGATGGTACTCTTCTGTAATCACGGGGCGTGGTTTCTTTGACGCAGCACAGGCGGATTCAGCTAGAGTCAGGAAGGCTATGATGAATATTGTTGATGGAGTCCTAAATACTTTGGAGGCTATCTTTGCTAGACGGCTGAATCCCGATGAGGTGACTACTGATAATTTGAGGAGTAGGCTGGCACCTTTCTTCTCGGAGGTGAAGACCTTTGTACAGGACGACTTTGAGAACACTTCTACTTTCTCCAACTTGATTCAAAGTACGCAGGATGCCTTAGTTGCTTGGAGAAAGTCTTGCACACGGCACGAGCAGTCAGTCACGGTGTTAGAATTCCAGCTTGATTGCATTCCACCAATTTCAGTTCAAGAGATCCAAGCCGTGCTTGCCAGGTTCATTGAGTTTGCAGCTAGAGAGAAGGAGAACGGGAATGCACTTCTGGATGATGATCTTCTAGAGGACTGATTATGGGCATTAATTGCCTTTACTATTTTGGGAGTGAGTGGGAATCTTTGATTCATTTATTGTACCACTCCCCATTCTGGCAGTTTTTAGGGTTAGGGCTGAGGTGGCTCAATCTGAGCCTTTGATTTGATTGTAATTTGAGCCGTCCATTGGACTTGGTCAACTATAAAAGGGGGAGTCCCCCTCATTTGTATTATATTAGAAAATTAGAAACTAGAGGTTAGAGGAGGCATCAGAGAGTAGAAGAGAGATTGATTGTGTAGCTTAGCTTAGCATAGTTTGGAGGAGAATGAAAGTTTTCCTTTGAAAACTTTTGTAAGAGATTGTTGTGTAAAACTTTCATAATAGAAGATCTTTTCATTGATGGTGAAATTCGTCTTTGTTATGGATAGCTAGCAAGGTTTCTTCATCCCTTCAAGTCCAAGTAGCGTAAAGTAGCTTAAAGTAGAGTAATTTTCATTTCATGCAAGTAGATATTAGTTGTGGGTTTGTGGTGTTGATCAAAGCAACTTCGTTTCATTCCATACCACTAGCAACTTGCTGACGGCAAGTTTGCCTTGCATGGTCAACTAGAACATTTCATAAGCTTAACTTCAGTTGCAATTCATACTTTGGTATGCGTCGTCTTGACGATATCTTGATGCTGGATTGTAATTTGAAAAATTTCTCGCTATCCCCTTGAAGATTGCACCAACTTTGTGTAAGTTGTCTAGCGTGAGGTGGAGCAGAGTTCAGTTGAAGCTGTTGAGATTGATCCCACGTCCCGCCTCAGAATAGAATCTAGGACCTCCTTACCCTTACACTCATTTATCTTCCGTTCATTTCTGGTTAGCTTTAGGAAAACGTACATTATTGCCAAATCATACGCGCGAAACCCCTTCCAAATTATCAACCTGTTGTTAACTGCAAGACCTTTTGAACAATTGTGTAAGTCCCCTCGTGAAAACAGCAATTCACAACTAACCAACTGAGGGTATTCCAAAGCATTTCGGAACCTTGGAGTTGAACGTGCGAACTTTCTGGCAATCTTAGCGCACGGAATACTTTGATCAAGAGAGAATGGAGTAGCCTTCGGACAACTTTGTTCTGCTGATTGGTGCGGTCACAAAAATCACATCAACACCTATCTTTATCATCTTTGGCCTCATGGTTTGATGATTCCCCTTGCGCAGTTGCAAGTGTGCTCCCATCAACTTCATGTTGAGCTAAACCACCATATTTTACAAGCTGAGATTTTTCCACCTCTGTTCTCTTCAAGAGGTGGAATCTAAAAGGCATTTTATTTTCCAGCAGTCAACCTACCATGAAATCCATGGAAAGTACTAATGTTATTTAGATATTCCCATGGTTCTCTATCCAACTTCTTCCCCTACCACGATCAAAGGTGTTTGGCCCTTTTTCTTCATCAGGTCACCAAGTTTAAGAATAAATCTCTTCATGGTGATCCCAAATCTACTAGATTGATTACTTCTTTCAACCCATAACAATGTCAAGGGCATTAAGCACCCTTTGGAAACAATTGATTCACATATGAATGCATACAAATTGGTGAGGGAGTTATTGCTCATCCTTGCAATCTATTATGGCTAATGCTCCTTAGCACCCCAACTCTCACTATAACAATTGTGGCTCTATACCTTCTCGACTTCAAGGACCCTCTCACACCACTCTTCCATGGTATAGATCTCATGGGCAAGCTCACATTACTAGTTTATTTTCCTAATGCTGTGTCATAACCCTGAAATTTGAAATTCAAATAAATTAATAAATAAAATAAATGACAATATAAGTATCAAAAATATAAAAATAAATATCAACAATTTAATATTATTATAATTATAATTATTAATAAAAGAACTAATATAAAAATAAATATATATATTAACATATATCATAAATCATATTTATATAAAATATATAAACCAAGAACATGTGATTAGTGAAGAAAGGAGATTAAGGCAATAATAACCTTACACCAACTTCAATTATGAAAGACAAATCACAATAAAACTTGATTGCTGGCTGAACACAATTGATACACAAAATATTCATATATTTATATGAAGGTGCCCAAGTTAACATGACGTCACATATATTTAAAGGCAGCGATCATAATCAAAAGGAGGTGCAAGTAGTTTACGAGTAGTGAAGATATGAAGAGGTGCAGTGATTTTAAAAGGCAGCGGATAAAATGTTTGGGCAGCAATTACCTTATGCAATAAGCAGTGATTAATAAAGCAAAGATCATTATAGGACATTGATTAATAATAGAAAATCATGGGCTTAAGGCAGTGATTAATATTGTAGGGGCAGCAATTAACAAAAGGACATGGGCTGTGACTATTCTAAAGGTTGTCTCTTTTCATGAAGAGGCACAAGGAAGATATAAATGAATATGGAATGGGAAATAAATGAAATCTGAAATATATTTTCGGAGTAAAAGGAAAAGAATGGAATAGAAATAAGTCTGCATTCAGATAAGCAGCAGCATGGAGGAAGGAAATGTGGTTTGGAATAATGAAATATAATTACTAATATATAAATACAAATAATATATATATATTTTTAGGAATAATTATATATATATACAATAATGATGCTTGCAGTTATTATTGAGCCTTATAAGTAATTATGATTCTTTAATATAAATGTGGATAATAGATTCTTATTCGTTTGATCCACACTATGCAATCATATGGGTGAATAAGAGGATATGAATAGGAAATGCAAGGAAGGGGAGCAGATACGAGATCACCATCTACGTAGACCACCACATGCTGGATGTCCAATGTGCTTGCCACTTGTGGACAAGAGGGCGAGTGTCCGCTCTTGGGCTTAGATAGGAGGATTTCCAGGCAATCTATTGCGATTTCCTTTCCAACCTCTACGATGGTTGATTGTTGGAGAAATCACAAGTCATAAGAGGATGATGTATTTCTTATAGAACCTAATAGGAGTGTAATTCATATTGCATTATCAATCTGATCATAAATTATTAAGGCCTCTATAATTTGTTCATGGGAAGAAGAGCTGGAAGTACATGAATGGGGGGAGAGATTCCTTGCTAAGTAGACAAGGGGGTTGACTACCCACCCTTGGGCTTAGAAGTAGGAAAGACTCCTAGCACCCTCTTGAGGTTCCTTCTCTAATTTTCCCCAATGATGGATTATTGAGGGGATAATAATTTAGAATCAGCATTGTGAATTATTCATCTAGATCAGTACATATATATGTTAAACAATGTGGTGGATGTAACAATACTAATAATCAATTAATTATATTATATTATGAATCATCGGCTAACATTATTGCAGGGTTAAACTAGAGTCTATCAGAAGTTGTAATTTAATAAAATATGTCTCCTACTTGGAAATTGCGATTTCAGGGCAGAATTCTAAGCATACCAAATAGGGGACATCACATGCTAGCAGTTATTTGGCTTTGAATGTTAAAAGAGGCTCTATATGAAATCAACTGCATCATAGGATTGTCCATCCTACCCCATTTAGCCCTAGGCTTTCCCAAACCGCATTTTCAAACTTTGCACTGTTATTCCTACAGTGATCGATGATAATATCATTGGCTCCTCCAACATGTTCCCAAAACCTAAGGATTTTGGTTCCCCTCTTGCGCGGTCTTCATTTGTTTCTATTGCTTAGCATGGTCTATCCCCACTTATTTATAATTATACTAGTTTGGAGGTTACTCCTATAGGTTAACCCCAACGTGTACACATTTTTCTTAACTTTTCTCACCTTTTCATTTTTGCTTCATGTTTAGGGCCCCTTTTACTCTTGTTCTTTGCTTTTGTACATGTACATTTTAGTTATCTGTTTTTTGGTCATTCGTGGACATTAGCATAATTTATTTCCTTCTTTCTCCATTTTTGAGTTTTTCTCCTACCCTTTGCCTCTCTCTCACTAACATCAGCAAGCAAGTATATAGAAGAGGTAGTTTGTTGAGCTCCATGGAAAGTTCTTTTTAAAGCTTCTTCATCAAGTGGGTTCTATCTAAGCCCTTTGTATAACATAAGCAAGGCCTATCATAATTTGAGTAACTCCAATTTCCTATGGAGAAAAGGCATTTTAGAATCTTTTCTCATAATTGTATGTAAGGAGAGGTGACGACAAAATTTTAACTCTAAAACAAAAACACATACCATTTTTTCTTTTCTCGTCTTTTCAGTAATTGCACAGCCAACATCATTTGTATTCAGACTCTATAATTTAGACTCTTTCTTGCTATTATTTCTTACTTCATTGACCTTTCCTATTGACAATTAGCTGTAAAATAAAGTTGCTTTCTGTTATATTGTATAAACTATAAAGAATGTATAAGATTGTATATGTTGCAATTTACATGTCATTGCCATATATCATTTTTATGGCATAGTTTACATATCAAGTGCTTAGTCCCCATCACACAATAAAATATAAAAAAGAAAATGGAATAAAGCATAATGCTTATAAACTGTACTGGCACCACCCATGCCCTTCAAAAACAGATAAAGTGAAATTCTTAGCCCATCAAAATAACTTACAAGTAAAAAGAGCGGCTTTTCTCTTTGAGAGCAAAATTACAGGTACAAAAATGATTGCAGGCTTTTCTTTGGATTTACCTTAGGTTCTGGTCTGTGAATGAAGTTGCACACAGGGAAAACAATTGCAGGTTTTTCTTTGGATTTATCTTCAGACAAACCTACTATAAACTAAAAAGAGAATGTTCTTTTTTTCTTGTGAACAATGTCAAAGGTAGGGAAAAAAATTGCAGAATTTTCTTTGGATTTATCACAAAGGATTATATTCCTAGGAGCTGTATAAAGCAGAAAATCTGGATGGAGGAAGCAATTTACTATAGTGAATAGCTTTTTTATGCAAGGAAAAAAAATGCAATCTTAGTATCACAATTTTATCCAAGAAGGAAGCATTATCATAGAAGAAGTGCCAAGAAACATTTTGATAGAAAAATGACTTACTATTTGTGAGGAAAAATAACTTTCATTTATGAAACTGTTTATTTGTAGAGATAAATAATCCAAGAGACCTGCGGAGAAATTTGATCTTGAGAAAAGCAAAATTCTTCATTTCTATTGCTTTTCCTAATTCTCCCTTCTTTACCATCAGTGGAAAGAAGATAAGTCTGTTTCTCACATTGTGGGTGAAAAAGGGGCTTAAGGGATCAACAAGGATATCAAAGGCATATGCTATTTGTGGTAAATATTGCAAGTGCAGACAGACAAGGGCAAAGCAGTGTACCCTGCATCGCTGAAGAAGGAATCTAGTTGTGTGCTTTAGAAATGATCAAACATTACCTGGCATGTCTAACGTACTTGTTTCAACCTTATTTAAATATAGTAAGTATTGATGTCCCCTACTGGCCAAAATTAGCAAATGGGACTGCAGAGAATGTATAAAAGAAAATATGATAGGAAGTGCAAACACATATCTGAAATTAAACCCTAAAGTACTTCAGAATACTGAAACGAACCAAATGAGAGAGGAGCAGGAGAGAGAGATTAAACAGACATAAGTATTGAAGATCCAGATGAAGTAACCAAAGCTCAAGATGTTCAATGTCAAGAAGCTAGTAACAAGATCCAAATTCTTGGCTGAGTGAAAGTCTTTAGGCCCACACTGCTGAGTGATCTTCTAGTTGTAACCAGGCCAAGATGCCTCTTTATGCCAGTACCATTTGTGTGCTGAAAGTGGGATGTAAACAATCTGGAGTTGACTCTCCATAGAAGACCTAACTTTCAAAATATTCTACTTGCAAATGGAACATCTCACGAAGAATAAGGCTAATAATCCTTCATCTTCATAACAAGCATAAGTATGTATGGAGCCACATAAATATGTTTACAGGAAATAGCAAGATCCATGAATCTTGTAGTAAACAAGGCATTCTAACAACAAAATGGTGTTTCAATACTAAAGGGTGCTGATCTATCTCAATGGTCAAAGCACGTTTACTAGATTCTAACAATGAATTAAACCCCCCACCAAACAAATTTACAAGAGTCCTCATGGGTTTGAACATCCAAAAGATTCTTTTGAGTTCAGAGGAAGCCCTAGATTTCAAAATTCAATTTGTCATGTCCCCAAAATGGTAAGATATAAATGCAAATAAAAATATATATATAATAAATAGCAATATAATACAATTTAATATTATTATAAATATTATAATAATATAAATGTTATAAATATAAATATTAAATAATTTAAACATCGTCATAATGACAAGCATAATATTGTAAATATTAAAATATATATAAAACAAATTTAAAAATAAATGTATTTATATATTTACAATAAATTCGATTTATAAATATAATAATAACATAATATATAAAATATAAATGTCATGCCCCGAAATTATAACACTGAAAATACAAGGATCACTGAAGAAATAAAATAAACATCAAAATATATTTATCAAAATATAAATTGCAATTTAAATATCACTATAAATAATATTATAAATATCATGCAATTATCAAATAGAATAATTGGTATTAACTACAAATTATTAATAATTAATTAATACTAAAATAATCACCAAGTAATTTATTTACAGCTATTAATACCTGATATTATTTACAACTATTAACATGCTAAAGTGCACCGATTATTAAGTGATGATCAAACAAAGTAGTGATTGCTAAATGGAATCGCATGAGTCAACCAAAAGTTTTACACCGATCAGAATTTGATCAGTCAAAGGCCGCAATCAGAAGTTATGACGTTTCAAAGGTAACACCCTTGATTGAAGGGGTGCAACCTCTTCCAGAAATTGCAAGATATTTATAGAAACCCAACGTCATTTAAGAGGCATCGAATCAGGAAATAAGAGATAAAATATAGAGGGCGGATTATCTGGTGATATTTAAGAGGTTGTAAATGTAATTCTGTTGAAATGCATAAGTAGGGTCAAAGGATAGAAAGTACATATGCTCATTGGTATTTATCTCTCTTTCTAATATGTGCAGAATTTATATAGTAGGATCAGTAGGTGCATTTATTATTTGTTTCTAATTATAATATATGCAGAGTTATAATTTAGGATCAATAAATGTATTTGCTACTGTTTGTCTCCATTTAATATGATCAGGGATCTATAAGAGTAGAATCAGTAGTATTATTTATTATTATTTATTCTTGTTTATCCTTGTCTATGATTGGTCATTATTGTTATTATATTTATTGTTTATCATTATTATTATTATTATGTTTATTATTGTTATTATGTTTATTGTTTATTATTATTATTATTATTTAGTATTGTTTATTGATGTGTACATTGTTAATCTGTTATATTATGGAGTCCATGTTTCATCAAGATAGGGAAGAAGGATTGCAAAAGGGGGAGTCCGTGTAATGGAGCCACCCAGACACGCCACCCAGGAATGGGACATGATGAGCCCACAAGAGCCAAGGGGGTACTGCCTGATTAATCAGGGTACTGCCTTTGGGTCTAGGTCGGTCTCCACAAGATACGCCACCCAAGAATGGGACATGATGAGCCCACGAGGGCCAAGTGGGTTCTGCCTGATTAATCAGGGTACTGCCTTTGGGTCTAGTTCAAGCATGAGATCCACCATCGTAATCTTACCTTCCCACCATGGTGCAACATGAGAGGGGAGATCAATTATGGAAAATGTTGAGTATGATGCCTAGTATAGATTTACTCATGCTTAAGAGCAATGTTCAATATGGAGTACCAATTATTAGGCTACTTGAGTGATGGATCTCTAACATGATTACAGGATCTAAACCAAGGTTTATCTTTCTTAAGGATCTAGGTGGTGAGTTATAACCTTGACTAGATTAAGCTCGTGATTCTAGGGGCAGATTTAGGGTTATCCCAAAAAGAGACATTACACAATTCCAAGGAAAAGTAACCACTGGTATGTTAGTTTTATGATCAGATGTAATGCACAGAAAATTAATTCAAAATTCACACAATAACACAGCAGATACCCTGGGAAAACCCTCCTCTTGAGGGAGAAAAACCCAGCAACGATACATCACTTATATATTGAATCAATACAATAATGATCTCCTTACAAGAGGCCAAGATTCAGGCCCAAATACAAGCACCAATAGTTGATGCAACACAGCAATACAAGAAGGCAATTCGCTGATGAAAAACTCAGTCTCTAAGAATATCGAACTGCCTTGTGAAGAACTCGCACTTGATGAAGGACGAACCATGATTAAATCTGAATGCTCAATAATGAATTTGCCATCGAGTATATTGTAATGTCCCCATTTTTAGCATTGCTCTTTCAGTGATTGATGGCCTTTTCCTGGTGTGTTGTTGGCTAATCAGAGACAGAATTAGGGTTTCCGGCTGCTTGGTGAGTTCTCTTGAAGATTCAGGGTTTTGTTTGTTGGAGTTTGGGTGTTCGGATTCTGGATTCCTTCTGGGTTTTCAGAGAGCTTCGCAATGGTGGCGCATGCATTACATTCCAAGCAACTTTCCGAATTTACTATTTTTAGTAAATCCTATTTTTGGCAGTGGTCCAGTCAGCACCAGCTCGGTCAACTTTCCTCTTCTGGCAGTTCATTGGGTAATTCTGAATTTTGGCATAAGGGGTTCATTTTGGAGGAATAAGTATTTTAATGACAATAATGTTTTATTTTATAAAATAACCCCTTGTCCTAGTATTATGACTTTAAGTTGTTTTAAAGAAGGGGACCTTGAGGGGTATTGTCTCATGAAGGAAATATTTTATATTTCTAAAGTCAAAAAATATTACTTGGAGAAAAGGATGCCTTTTTATGAAGGAAAAGATTTTAAAATAAAGTTAAATTAAACCTTGAGAAAGGGGGCGCCCAAATTGGAGGGAAAAGAAGACAGTCAAATTTGAAAGTTAGGGTTTCTAGAAGCTTCTGGAAAAGTCATCACAAGTTTATAAAAGGAGGTCTTGGTCTTCATTTTCATTATCTGATATCTTGAGTATTGTTATGCTGCCGAAATGGTTGCTGGATTGCTTCGAGGAATGAATGCCTCCTAGCTTGGGCTCGACTTCGTGCTTGAGAGATAGCACCTAGTAGAGAGGTTTGCTTGTTTTGAGTGAATTTGTAGTGAGGTTTTGCATTGTTTTGATGATCTTGCATTTTGTAGCTGAGTACTTGCATTTTCTGTCATATTCTAGAGTTGCTGAATATCATAGCTGATTCGAAGTTTCATTCATATATCAAAAATAAAAAAAGATATTGTTCTGGGTGTTGGTCATATCATCTTCTCTACTTGGGGCGACCTTACTTGCAAATTTGTGGGATTTTTAATGAAGTTTCTGATTTTATAAAGCAAATTCGTCATTTCTTGAAAGCCCTACTTTCTGGAGTGCTTTGGGATCCGTGCCATTAATTAATAGCCACTTTTAGCTGCCCTTTTTCATTACTAAACTAGGCGCCATCATTTTAAGAGTGTTTTGCATCAGTTTTCATGTAATTTGAGTGAGAAATGAGTGAGTTGTGAGCTTTTCATTGAGTTTATGCATTGCTGGTTCTGTAATTCATGTTGCTGGTCTGTCAGATCAGACTTGAGAAAATTGCATATTAGCGAAGGATGGGTGTTAGGAATTCATTATTGACCTAGTGGATGACATCTTTACTATTGCAGCAACTTGTAGAGCTTAAATCCTTGATCTTGCAGGCATTCTACTTCTCATTGTAAGCTGAACAGTAGTACTGTCAGCATTTCTCTCAATTTTGCTTATCATGTTTGTAATTGCCCACTGAATAAGTGGAAGAGGCTGGCTTGCCGCCTATTTACTTTGATTTGCATTGTAATATCTTACATCTCCGCCCTATGGTAGCTCCATTCCCACTCCGGGTTTGAAAGCACATTCTGGGTGTTGAGTTTATTTCGAAGTTGCATTTGTATTTCTTTAAATCTCCACCATATGGTCGCCTCATTCCATTCTGGTTTGGGTAGCACATACTTGGTGTTGAGTTACTTTCAGTTGCTTGATTTATTGTATGACGATCCTCTTGCCATATGACAGCCTCCTCTTGTTGAGATTGAGTCGCATTCTTGGCAAAGAGTTATATTGTATGCTGGTTTGATTTATCTAACCCTAGCTGTGTTGCATTGCTGATTGTAATTCAAAAATCGAAAAATTGGTTCGTATTTTACATATATATACAATATGAAGGGAGAGGTCGCGTCTCTCCAATACATCAAGTCGGCCACCTTGAAACATCACGTCTACAATATTCAAGAAGTCGGCTACCTTAACATTCGTGCCTCCTCGATATTCGCATTATATCAAGGTCGGCCTTGATAATAATATTAATCATGCCTCTTCATTATAATATGTCGGCCTTAACAAATGGATATAACTCTTCAATCATCGTGCCTCTTGATGACTCAATAAATTAAATAGCCATATACTATAGTTTAATTTATCTCATGTAAGAAGATCGCTGGAAGAATACTACTGACGCTGCCCAATAAACATCAACATAGTATGTGTTTCTTGGTCTATTTTTCCCTCAATAAAGTCCAACATTTGATCTTCACAATATTTTGGAAAGATCTCAAACAATGCATTCCATTATCACAAAAATCACCTCAATCCAACACTTGTGCTCACAGAAAAACCTTTTTAAAGTTTTTTTTTTTTAAATCTGCAAAAAATTAGCCCTAGTTTTATAATGCCAGTTTTGACTAGTTCAACTCCTTCAATGCCGCTCAAAATTTGGACCGCAACTACTGTTGGAAACATCTTGAAGTCTCCATTACAATTACATAAGAACTGCTTCAATCTGAGACCTACATGAAGAGAATGATCCTCTGCATGTTCAACTAAATTTTTAAGTTTCTATAAAATAACCCTAGATCTACCTTCTGCAAATTTACCTTCAACAATTGCAGTCTCTTCCAACATCTAAACCATAGTTTCTAATACCTTATGAGGATTAAGTGCAAAGTTCCACAAATAAGATACATAGAAATTTCACCACATGCAATGTTGAACACAACAATAAAGAATTGGACAGAGGTATCCAAAGAAGTCCAATATATCAGAATATATCCAATAAGAACAGATTTAGAATAATGAAATGACTGATTGATGGATAATATCATTCTCTTATAAGTATACATTACTTTCATATTACACATGACAGATAGATTTACAATAATGAAATGACTGATTGAAGGGTGGAATCATTCTCTTACAAGTATAAATTACTTTCATATTACAAGTGGCTGATAGAGGTAGTAACCTCTAGTGCAAACTATGCATCGTGTGCTTTCATATAATTAGGGAATATATATGCAGGCCCTATAAGAGGGATTTAGTCCACTCTAAAGGTTTTTTCCCTCCTGCTGTTGAAAAAAAAAGCCACACCTAAACTATAATAAAGAGGCCACCAAAAATTCCCAATCACAAAAAGGAACGGTGGCTCAATCATAGAGCACCAGAGCATGCACATGGGAGGTCCTAGGTTTGAGTCCTAGCTAAGCCATGGAAAATACTATGGTATCAAAGCCAAATTAGAAGCCTTGACAACCAAAATGTGGCTCAAGGGGGGATGTTTGAGAAATGAGCCACACCTATACTGTAATAAGAAGCCAACAAGCCCCAGGCACAAAACAGACCAGTAGCTCTGTCACAAGGAACCCACCCCAATATGCACATGAGAGGTCCTAGGTTCAAGACTTCAAGTCCTAGCTGGGCCATGGAAAATAACAACTGCCACTTCAGTTTCCTTAACAAAACAAAGAGAACTCAAGATTGTCTTTCAACATAGAAAGAACCTCAATATCATTCCATCTTTTCAAAATTTCATCATCAAACCAAAACAATGATGTAATGTCCCACCCCAATCTATGTTTTTGTTTTGTTTTCTGATGTGTTTTGAAATGTATTTGCAATAGTTTTGTGATGGTTCGAGATGATAAATAAAGTGCAGAAATTAAAGTGACTTGCAGCAATGAATAACAACTCAGAAAATTGCAATTTTCGGAATTACAAGGCACATAAAATTCCAGATTTAATTTTCGAACAGAAGATAGGTTATTTCCCAATTACAAGAGTGACCCAATTCGTGACATACATAACATATCAAAATCCAACATACCCAGAAAATGTAATAGTCTTTGATAATTTTCTATACATATAACCAGCAAACTAGAAGTGTAAAGATAGCTGATAAACCTTTCAAAACTTGCAGCTTCCGCTCCTTTCAATGTTGCTGAGTGTTTCTCAGCCCTAGGCATGTCAAATCCCTCCAAAGGTAGCTCTCAAATCTAGGCAACCAGCATATGGAACCCCCACGCCCTCCTTGAGGTTGTACGTCCTACCTATGGAATGTTACAGCCAGCAAACAACAATAAAAGCATTCACAAACAACACCAATCTGCACATATTCCTTATGCATAGATCACCGAAACAAACCCCTGATCTGCAAACAAACAAACTCTGAAAATCTGCGATAAGAAGCTCCAACAAGACCTCTAAATTAAGCCTTCAGCAAGCAACCTTGGGAGATCTTTCACTCCTGCAACACCTGTTCCTTTCGAGGGTTTTTGTCCTCAAAAAGCAATGGAAACCAGTCATAAACCAGCAAAGGTCATATCCAAAATAAAATTCAAGTATATCCAAATGAGCTCTCCAAACCTCCTTTTATACTTTTCCACCGAACTTTCGAGAGGTTATATTTAAAAAAGAAAACTCACTTTTAATAAAAATAACTCCTTTTTGGCTCCAAAAGACCCTTTTTGAATAATAATAATAATATTTTGACATGCAAGGTCCCTATTTTTTAGCATCCAAGATTTAAAAAATTTCATCCCGGTTCTGACAAGCTATAACACTAAGGTGCTTTTTAAATATTTTAATTAATATTTGGCAACCTTAGTAAAATAATTAAAATAAAGCCATTAATACACCCATTTTACGGAAACTGCTCGGAATCGAAAACTGACTGCACTAAAGTGATCCTAATGAAGAATAATGATAAAATGTGAGTGTCATGTCCCCATTTTTGTGAGCATCAGAGATCGTAAGATAAGCCATCATGAGACCCTCAGGTGATAGAGTGGTTAGAGGGTCGCTTCGAGCTTGGCCTCCTTCAGATTGGCTTTGATCGATTGGCATTCCTGGCTCATCTCGGACACTTTTTGCACTGCTATTTTTTTAGCAGTTCACAACACTCATATTTTAGGTATGGACTTATAGCGCTTGAATCACTTCCTTTCGGCAAAGTCAGACGGCTCGAGCATCGGGTTAATAATGAGCTAGATATTAATATTTAATTGCATTAATTAAATATTAATTATTTAATGATTATAATATAAAGTTATAATATTAATTATAACTTAAGTGATTTCTCATTGAGGGGTGCGCCATCATCAGGAAAGGGGCCAGTTTGGCAATTAAAGATTATTATAAAATATTTCACAGAGACTATTGAATTATTAAAAGATTAAAATGTGAATATTTAATTAAAACCCTATTCTTAAGGAAATCGCACTTTTCAGCATAATAGTGGATTTGCCTTGGGTTTTGAGCATTATGTGATTATTGGATTTTGAGAAACTGATCAAATTGATCTGAGCACAGAACCTTAGGGTTTGAACTCGAATTCCTTGGGGAACGAGCCATCTCCAGCGGAAAGCAATTCAGAGGGTGTGGAATATCACTTGATCTATTGCCAGCAGAGGTTTTCTCATTCAGAGGAAATCATTGAGCATCAGAGATTATCCATTTTACAGAGCTTCAGCATATTATTTCCTTCAGAATATCTACCATTCATCTAGGCGCCAACATTCACCATATTCAGAGACTTGGAGATTGACTTCAGAGAAGGGCCGTACATTTTCTTTGCTGCTGCAGCCGTACTTCTGACAGGCCGTACTTCTGCCTTGAGCCGTACTTCTTCCATAAAAAGAAACGCCTTCCTTTGTCTTGCAAATTTGCATTCTCTTGGGGCGCTGGGGTTGCTGGAGGCATCTGGGATCGTCAGACTGGAGGAAGATTCATTATTTATTGCAGCCGTACAAATTCTGTACCTTCAGCTGTGGCAGAAATACCAAGTTTTTACAATAAAAATTGTTATTCTTTAATGCATGCTTCCAGATCTTACTGTATTGTTTCCAGTTGAGCAAATAAAGGAAACGCCTTCATTCTATCTTGTATTTTCTACGCATATTGTTCATCTAGCAATTTTATTGAATTTATTATTAATTTCTAGCAAAGCCGTACCTTTCATTTATTGCATCAAAAACTCAAAAATTGCAAAAAAAACAAAAACGTCAGAAAAACCTAAAAACACAGTCAGAATCAGTATCAGGGGGAAACTAGGGTTTCTACACAGAGCCAACCGGATGACTTGCTATAAATAGACGCCCTCTCAAGAATCTTGGAGAACACACCAAAAGCCAGAAATCACCCCAAAAAGTGGCATATGAATCCTCTAGACCTCCTAAGCTCATTAGAATCTTCAAATAACTCCTCTGATAATGTTGACACACATCCACAAGGTCAATGCCATCTACACTACAAGGGAACCTAAAAATGGAGACATTACAAATGATTCTTTTCCAAATATCTATTGGCATTAATCAAAAAGGTAGGCTTTCAACAGCTCTTCAAGTGCTAATATTTTCAACAAGGGAAGACATGTTGTATACATTACTTATTATACATAACACAGTTATTATTATTAGTAATACATGATAAATTATGTGTAGGGCAACCTAGTAGGGACTTATAGGAGGAGCAAATGTCACAATGGCAAGTATGTATCAATTCCCACTAGGCTTAGCCCCTGTGTTATTGTAACCCATGCCATACAAAAGGATGGGTTTGGATGCAACTTTAGGGTGAGTTTTGATGGAATAGACAACCCTTGGACACTGCTCTAAGTTTGATAATGCACTTACCATGTTAATATAAATATTGTTTTGTGTTTTCTTGTCAAAAAAGAGTCATTTACAAAGTTACACGCCTTAAGAATAGGTACAATTGGAATATTTATTGCACATTCATTCCTGCAATTTATCATTCTTCAACATTTATTCATATGAAATACAAATAATTATTATGGATCTTTCCACATGAGCTCTCATATGAAAATATCACTAGTCTACACATGGACCTGTTACGAGGATCACTTTCTATGAAAAAATAAATCTTTATCTTATTCAATAATACATCCATTCACCCATTACTCCTTATTTTCATGATGCCTACACATTTACAACTGTTAATGTGTATTTTGAACTGCTGTGGTAGTGATGAATGTGATGCATTCATAATGATGTCAAAATTTTATCTCCAATGCAAAGCCATTAAAGTTGATACCAATGAAATTTCATTGAAATTGCTATACAATTATAAGAGTGATTTCCTATAAAAGAGACAAATCATGATGTACAAGCAAAAAGTAAAAACAAATTTCAAGAAACTTAAAACTAAAAAGAATAATATTATTGATGAAATGATCAGCAGAATTTGTTTGAACATTTGTACTTGAAAAATTAAACCAATAGAGATCTTTAGATGTGGTCAATCCATTAAAGCCTTCAAACCATACACAATGTAGATGATGACGTGTGCACATAAACAACCATGCATGATGCATATATGGTACAGTAGGCGAGAAGTACCAACAGTAGCAGCAGCTCTGCATATGCCATAATTTCTTTCATAGTACAGCTCCCAAAAATGGTTCAAGTGTGCTGCCATGTAAGATGACAATTGATTAGCAAGAAAGTTGGTCAAGCGTGATCAATTTATAAACAGAACAATTTCCCTAAGTAATTCTATTGATGCAATCTTAAGAGATTATGATTAAATCAAAATATGACTACTATTCAGTACTTCCTAGTGGAATGTACAAGGTACAAAAAAATCTGTTATATGAGGTATTGAAATGGCCACAAAATCTATAAGTTATTATTTGATGTTTTTGAGAAATAACATTAAAAAATCCTAAATAGAACAACCAACCAAACATAAATATTATCAAAAATAAATTACCCATTACACATTATAATTCACTTACATGATGTATTAGAACTGTTGTAAGTTCCTACCTCATTAATAATCAATGTTCCATGGAAACGCGTTTCTCCCCCTTTTTGGCCGTGTTTCGGAGACTGGGACGTTTCCGAGACAGGGAAACGGGTACTTGACATTTCCCGCCATCCCGCCACCGCCACCAGTGCTTCGCCGGAGACGGGGAAACGTCTCTGCGTCTCCCAAGGAGACGTGGAGACATGGAGACGTCTCCAAGTCTCCTTGAGAGACGTCTCCACGCCTCCTTGGGAGACGCCTAAGCATTTCTCAGGAAGCGGGGAGATGTCTAGTTGTCTCCCGTCGCCCCACGTCAAGTGGATGAAAAAAACTTAAAATTTAAAAATAAATTTAGATTTTTTATGTTTTGGGGTAGCCCTAATATGACGTGGGCCCCACCCCTTCCCCCAAAACAACACAAAACCATTTCATTTGGTGATTTCAGTCACATTTTGAAAGACTGATTTTTTTTGCAGCCAGCTGAAGAGGAGGAAAAACTTGTAGAAGTCTGATTGAAGGAGTGAAAAAAGTGATTGCAAGTGTGATAGGGGTGAGGAGCAAGAAGAGGAGGAAGAGGATTCTACTGCATTTTGGCGAGATTTTTCAAGCACAAGGTAGGGTTTTTCAGATTTCTTGCTTTTTTTGTTTTATTTTCTTAGTTTAAACTTGTTTTTTTTCTTATTCATCTCAAAATCACATTTGATGTTGAATCTTGAGGGAAAAATGATGAAGATGAATGAATCATTCATCATTTTTCCCTCAAGATTCAACATCAAATTTTAATATTAATTTTAAACTTTTTTTTTTCTTATTCCTAGACCGGGTAGAGGGACACCGATTCAGGATGATGAGGTGAAGGCGGGTTTCTTTAGGTGCATAGAGAAGATGTATGATTTTAGAGATGCCGGCACAATTCGCACTGAGTGGACCAAATTTTCCACTCTTAGAGGCTATTCAGATGCGGCAAAGATGGATATAGAATCTATGGCACAAGAGGACCCACTTTTGTGGTGGAATCGTCATGGTCCGAAATCTTTGACCACCACTCTAGCTATCCGTCTGCTATCCCAAGTTTCCAGTTCTTCAATTGCTGAGAGGAACTGGTCTACATATAGCTTCATCCACTCTCTTAAGAGGAACAGACTTACCTCTAAGAGAGCAGAGAAGCTTGTGGTTTTACACAATGCTTTGTGTCTCATGGACTGCAAGACACTTGGGTACAAGGAGAGTCCAACGGCACAATGGGATGTGGAGCCAAAGGAGCCTTCACAGATTGATGAGGATGATCCTACCACTTTAGATGCAGGGTTGGTTGGTGTGAGCTTGAGGGATCTTGACCTTGTGGAGTCCAGCAATTCCAATGATGAGGAGTTTGCAGATGATTAGAGGCCTCCATTCACTACATTTTGAGTTTTAACATTTTGGCATTTTGTCTTTTGTAATGCTATTGCTATTAGTATCTGTATTGGTGCAGGAGCACCCAGGAAAAATACTAGGTTTATAGAAGTTTTGATTGAAGTTCAAAATTTTGTTGTGTTGTTCATAAGGTCATGTAGACCATTTAGTGTTGAACTAAGGGATGTTTTTGATCTTTGGGAAAGAGGTTGTCAAGAGTTAAATAGGTTTAGAACATCATTTTGGCTAAGTTGTCAAAAATTGCCAAAGTTTTGAAAACACAGTGGGTTTTATAATGTGCACCTTTAGGTCATCTAAAGGCTCGACCCAAGAAGCTCAACTGTTTGAGAAGCATATTTAAAGGTTGCCTCGACCTTTATGGAAGGTTGGAAGTTCATTGTACGAACTGTGTTTTTGGAAGTTGAAGAAAAACAGCGTTTTGCCATTATTTTTCTGGTTTTTGTTCAAGAACAGTGCTAAAATGGATTGATCAAGGCATTTAGGCCTGTGCAGGATGTAGAGTAGTGTTTTTACAAGCTTTGTGTGTTAATAGATAGTCAGTTTATTCCTTTTCAAGCATTGTTTGTAAATATTTTGGAATTCACCCTGTTGCTGGCCTGAAACAGGCAGTTTTGAGAAAATGGAGGTTTAGAGCACCTTCCCACCATACAAATTGTACGGCCTTTTGGGAAATGTGCCTAGACTCCATGCCTGTACATATGGTAGAATTTAGGAGTTGTGTGGTTGCAGGAGTTGCTAGCAAGATGATGCCCTAGGCGAGCCAGTGCAAGTCCGGCTAGGAAGGCAGTGAGAAAAAGACTCATATCTTGCAGGGGAATTAAGATTTTTGAGAAATTCCTTTTGGTGAATTTTGTTGAGGGTCCTGGCAATGCATGGTAGTCAAGAGGAGGTTTTATCAATTCATTTGGTGGGAGAACTTTCTGACAGTCTGAAACAGCTTGAAAAGCTTAGAAACCCTAGGGTTTTTAACCATTTTTGTGTTTGAGCAGTGTAAGGGTTGTGCAGGCTTGAAACCCTGAAAATCCTTGAGGTGTAGGCATGTGAAACACAAACCCTAAATAAAGAAGCTAGGTCCTTTGGTGGGTTTAGAAGAAAATTGCATTTTAGCTCTGTTCAGAGGCCTAATTGGGGCTCTAGGCTCGTAGCCTTTTCAAACCCTAGAAGGGACTTTTGTGAAAGCGATGGTTAGTTGGAGTCTTGTGTTGGAACAGGAACCCTAGTTTGATCATCTTGAAGCTATTACAACGTCTACACACCCCTGCAAGAATCAAGTTAAGTGTAGAGAGAGATTGGCCTTTAGGAAGATTAAGGGTCAATGGAGAGTATGTGGCGAAGCACCAAGGATGACTTGGTAGAAGGAAAGAATGGTGATAGTGGGGTTGGTTAGTAGAAGCAGTGGCACCTAAACCTGAGGCAGGACCACTAGGACAAGGTGGAAGAGACACCTAGGAGTTCTTAGGAGCAAGGACTCAGAGCATGGGGCAGTGAGTGCCTCATCCAACCCCATCCTATCATGTATTTAGTTTTACTATTTGCCATTTGGCATTTGCTACTCATTGTAATGATGAATCATGTAATCATCTTTATAGACTTTGTGTCATTGTGATATCTCATATGACATTAGATATTCATATTTTCGATATTCATTTAATAGAAATCTCCAATTTGACAATTTCATTTGTCAAATTTTATTTAGCAATCAGCCTTCAAGATATCTTTGTATTTAGATTTAGTATTTCAAATTTTGCTATGTTATAATTTTACTAATTTCCTATAGTTTCATTTGAAATGTAATTCTTATATTGTTATACTGTCACGTCTCATACTTTGATGCTATTTTGACCATGACTTACTTTGATGCTATTTTGACCATGACTTACTTTGACGCTGTTTGACCATGACTTTGTGGGATTTAATATACGAATTATGATACGTGTTAGAGCAATATAATATACTACAATGCTTTGGTGTATGGAAATGTAGAAAAATAATTGTTTTCTTTCAGAATTATGAGTGCATTTTATACAAAATAGGAATGTTGATTTAATTATTGTTTAAATTTATATTTCTATATTGGTTACTAATACACTTTCGTTTTTGCACGCCTGAGTGCATTTGAGTTGCAGGTGATCGAAGGCCAAGAGTGTGATTGAGGAAAAGAAGGTTAGCTTCCCGACAGGGTAAAAGAGGAGAAGCTCTCGATTACGCACACACCACGTAAAATCATGTAGCTGCATTAGGTCATGTCTGTTTTCAATATGATTGTTTGAAATTGATTAGCATAGCAAAATTAAAATATAGTTTAATTAACCATAAAAATTGTGAAGAGAATATGGTTTATTCTATTTTAATTTATCCCATTTATTTTTGTGCAATAAAAAGGAAAAATCTGATTTTAAAAGAAATATAATATATAGGAAATTAAAAAAAAAAATAAAACAAAACAAATAATAAAGTAAAAATATTATGTTTGCATATAATGAAATAATTGGTTTGTATAAAGGGGAGATATTTCTGTTTGCATATGGTTATTTTTCCAAAATAAAGAGGAATGAACAGCCCGAGAGAACTTTGGGCTCTGGAAATTTTTCCTTAAAACCAACAATGCTGTTGGCATGTGGCAATCTTTAGAATTTGCATGAGAAATTTATCTGTCATCTGGAAATACTCTGCATGATCCTCGAAAAGAGGAATAAAGCTTTAAGAGAGAAAAGAGAACATTCATTCAGACATATCCGAGAGCTCTGGAAAGAGGCGACAAGAAGGTATTACTGGGCATCTGCACTGGAGAAAAATTGCCAGGTTCTTTTCATGCTTTGCCTTCATTTAGTTTAAAATTGCAGTAAGGAAATTGAAGATATGAAATGCATCATTCCATGAAATGATTACAGATAACTGAGATTTCTCTTCCGATTTTATTTCTGAATCTGGGTAATAGTTTACTTCTCATTGTTGCAATATAGAATACCCAATCTTTTCTTCCAGATTAGGGTTACATTCTGTTGAAAAAAAAAGAAGCTGCAATTTATTAAATTGCTCTCAATTATAACTGGAAATATACATAAACATATATATATATATATGCACAGGAATCTGAATTCCCGTGCATATATACATATATATATATATATATGCATATAATTTCTGCATAAAACTCTGTCATCTGAAATAAATTCAAAATGCCTTTGAGATAAATTCGAATGCAGTATATACTGGGCAAAATGTCTTCTTTATTTTGAGTTTTGAAATTGTATTACACTGGAATAAGGATAGGGATTTAATCCCTTGTCCTCCCCATGGGAAGGATGCGGCACTGTGGGAGGCTCGCGCCCTCCACAGGGAGGAGGCGCGAGCCCCTCACAGCCCGCCCCCTCCCCATGGGAGGGGCAAGGGCTTCCTACGCCCTTATGATGCTCAACGCCAGTAGGGAAACCCTGAAAAATGTTTATATTCTGTGTGCACGGCCAGAGAACTTTTGAACAGTTATATAAAAAAACCAGTATTTCTTTCTTCAAAATTTACACTCAGCTGTATATGAATTTTTACACACACACACACATATATATATATATATACACTTAGTTGTATATGTATACATATATATATATATATATATATATTTATATCCATGCATATATATACCAAAATGCAAGTTTGAACAGGAAAACCATTTCCAGAAAGTGATATGATCTCTGTTAAATATACACAAATATCTCAGAAATGTTAAACCTGGAACAAGAACAGAAGTATTTCTGCGAAACCATGTAAACTGAAAATCTTCTTGATTACTTTGTCATATACTTACATACAGAAGTACAATCCTGAGTAAAGGAATACAATATAAAATTTGAATGCAAGATTATCTTTCAAACCTCTGATATTCTGAACAAATTGCACTGTTTCAGTATATTACTAATACTCTGAAACCTGTATTAAAATTGGGAATTACACTATCAGTCAGCCTGAATTTGGAAAGAATAGAAGTACATACTGAAATCAGAAAACACTGTTTCATTCAAACAAATTAATTAAATCTTTCTTTCTAATAGTGCACTGATAGTATTTTGACATACATGTTCTTCTTTAAAAACAGAGCCTTTTTCCAAATCAGAAAAGGATTACTTACAAAAGAGTAAACGAAATCCTACTACTAAATTTACAATTTTTCTTTCAAAGGATGTTCTGGAATTCACATTTGAAATTCTTTTTAGAATCAATTGAATGAATGAAACATGTAAGAAAATGCACAACTTTCTGCTTTGGTATTTATTCATACTTTACTTTTGGTAACTTCCGGGACAGGGTGCCGAAGGTGGACCAACAGAGACGGTAGTATTACCTTTTCTAAACTACCATTTACTTGTATTATTTATGCTTGGCCAAGCACTTGTACCATTGAAATAGATGGGTTTGTTTTAAAAGCCTAGAAACATATATTTATTTGAGTCTCTGCCACCTCCTGTTGCAAGAAATGTTTTTTTCTCATGTTAGAAATGCATATAGGCACCAGGCATGCATCGAGAGTTTCCCTCCTGTTTTACTGTTTCGGGTTGCTAGGCTCCTTTATGCAGGGCCGGGGATTCCTTCGAGTTAGGAAGGGACCCGGGGAAGTCATGTACTTCGTGGTTGGGCGGAAAAGGCGCCTGAATCACACTCTTGGCCCCAGCTCGCAAGCAGACCGATGGTGTCACGGCAGTTGGTGGTTACGAGTTTTATTTGCTATTGATGTACTTGTGTATTATTCAGGATTGGCTTGTGAAGCCCATTGTAAATGTATATGTATTTGACATTCTTTGTTGAAACTTTGGATTAGAAGTATGATTTGAAAGTATCTAATGTAACATTGATCTGAGGAATTAAAGTTTTATGACTTAGCATAGAAAAGATGTTCCTATTGGAATTGTTGATTTCTTCCAAGTATGGTTGAATATATGTATATGAGAAAAGTCATTGAAATACTTATGCTTTGTATAATCTTGATAAATTGATATTATTATTATACATGAAATGCAATTTAAATTCTCTTTTATTGAGCTCATTTTGGAAGTTTTATGAACAATGTTGATTACTTGGAAATCCTTTTACACTGATATGAACAAATTGAAAATACTCTTAATTTCCCTTTTGTACTGATTTGAACGAATTGAAAACACTCTTAATTTCCCTTTTGTACTGATTTGAACGAATTGAAAACACTCTTAATTTTCCGAGTGCTACATATACATCTTTTCAAAACTAGTTTTCCAAGTACTATAAGTATATGTATAACTATATCAGCACCACCACCCTGCCACAACCCCGCCACCATCCCCCCGCCGTCCCCAAACTTAGGCCCTTTGTCCCCCCGTCCCCAAAACGCGTCCCCGCATCCCCAACACCCATGGAACACTGTTAATAATTAAATGTGCGCACACACATTCCTTGTTTGTCCATTTTTGCCATTTCCTCCTCAAAACATTTGAAGCCATAGCCTTCCAAACTACTTCAAGGTTAATTGAAAACATTATAAAAAGCAAGTTGAACAGCTGGTTTGAAATATTTAAGGGCAAACTTTATAGAACAAAGAAGCTACAAAGAGAAAATCATGAAACTTGAAAGGTGCACATCACAGAGACATTGCAAAAGCACAGAAAAGGCCAGCCTGACAATCATGTCAACTATCTTATGCAGTCAAATCCACACAAAGAGTGCAATAAGGTCGGCAATAGAGTTTTGGACTATAATAAGTATTGTTCTGCATCATAACTTTTCCATTCCAAAATCTGAATCTTTCCACAGCTATTACAAAGCTATTGATGTCAAAAACTTGTATTGATGTTGAGTTTTTTTTTCGCCACTGCAAAGTTCTGAAATTTTAAAACAAAAAGCAACTTCGAAAGGTGTTGCTCCAACACTTCAACCTCAATAGTGGAGGTGACCTAAGTGGTATTACACCATATTGCAAGATGTGTTGGAAGATGAATGTCAGAAGATGAACTTCCCCAACTAAATGCACAACTAAGAAGCTGCATTACCAGATTCGTCCAAAACTCAAATAGTTTCTAGATTGAATGGGAGTTGGAGCAAGAGTTGGTACATGCACAAGACGTCCAAGGCACAACCCTACCATTTCAAGTACTTGTGTGTACATCCCACAAGGTACCAAGGCGGCAAAGACATACCCATAGGGTACCCAAGGCAATAGGTTTGTGCTCCAACCACACTTGAAATTATTAAAATTATTCAATAAACTATCAAATCTGCATTTTATAGAATAGAAAAAGCATTTCTCAACCCTAAAACATGATTGAAAATCCAAAATACTCTATTATTTTGACGTAAAGTTTGTATCCATCATTTTTGGTAATGCATATGTTTGTAGCAACTTTTCTATTTATAGTAAATGTTGGTGATTTAACCAAGATATGCTAAAAATTGAATGGTTTAGAGGACTCTTGGAGCTTGGTTAAAAGCAATAAAACTATGAAAATGGCATGCACCATGAAGGCTTGTGTGGTCTCAAACACCTTAATATGGGCTTGGTGGCAGGCACTACCCCTGAATCCCACAAGGGGCATTGCCCCTCAACCCCACTAGAAGCGCTACCCCCAAACCCCTGCGAGGGGCACTACCCCTCAACCCCACTAGAGGCACTACACCTCAACTGCAATGGGACCTGCCGCCCCCAAACCCTCGTGCTAGTTTTAAAAGCAAAAAATAAAAATCATTTTGGGTCAAGCTGGATGGAAAAGCAATGTTCTTTTATTCTGACTTTTTCCCAGTTAAATCCCAAGTAATTGAATTACATTTATACTTTGGTTTTCCAAGTCAATCCCTATCCTAAGTAAATGCTCCTATGGTTGTAGCAACATTTGTAGACTTCTTCAAGATACAAGTGCAAAACTCCATGTAGAGCTCATGATGTTGGGCAGAGTGATACAAGCTCCTCTCAACCATAGTTCATGACTCTCTAATGTGATTTTTATTTTTGATGCCATGGATATCATAATCCGTGGGTATTATACACCTGAAAAATTTAAGGATATTTATATATTTCAAAATGTTGTTTTCTTCAACTCAAATTGGATTTTGCACTCATTTGATCGTTGTACTTGTGTATGTCATCAAACTAGCTTCTAATTGAAAGTTAATTATGTCTTTAAATTTGATTTATTGAAGGGTGCATAGTAAAAGCTTTAAATCCTTTAAAAATCAGTATATTTCATGACTTATTGCATATATATATAGCCATAACCGTACCCAAGGAAAAAAGAAAATGTTGTACCCACACCTGAAACCTGAATCCTGAACCCCAATCTATTCCAGATTCCCAACCAAAATTAGCAACTTATCCGAGAAGGCTAAGAGAGCAACTTAGTTTCTAAGAGCATGTGAATTTTGCTCTTTCATCAACCTTGCATCAAGTAGATAGACAAACCACTTTTGCTGAAACAAAAGGCAGACCAAAATGAGAAATAGCCATAGGTTGAGGACAATGCCTTGATGAACAATCTTACCTAGATGTTGGCGGGGTTATTTCCTAGTAAGCAGTCCATTGCATGAAAATGGATGTATAAGATGAAAGGCAAGGTAAATGATACCTTCAATTAAGTACAAGGCCAATCTTCTAGCCAACGGCTATTTTCAACAAAATGGGATTGACTATGAAGAGAACTTTCCTCCTACCATCAAAATTAGTCACTTTTATGTTAGCATTGTCAATTCTAGTCCAATTTGAATGGAAAGTGCTTCAAATTGAAGTGAAAAGTGCTTTCTTGAACCTGGATCTAGATGAGGAGGTTTTAATGGTACAACCAAGGGAGTTAGGTGCTAGGAAAGGAATACCCATTGTACAAGTTGGTGAAATTTTTGTATGTACTTATGCAAGTTCTTGCACTCTGCAACCCAAGTGTATCACAATTATGCAACACTTACAAGAGTTTGGATGTAGAGGAAGTTTATCTAATTTGAATCTATGTCAAAATGATGGTGACAATGTTGTGATTCTCATTGTGAGTGATCACCAGTAGCAGACCCATAAGCCATGTTGGAAAAATGTTGTCATTGATGTCAAAGGGCTTGACAGTTGTTTTTGCAAAAATAATGGTGTATCTTCTACATGGGCCGACCTATGTAATGCATCCCTTGGAGGAGTTTTTTATTGCAAAATAAAATCAGAAAAATAAGACAACCCCCTCATAAATGCCACCCCATATTGGAAATTTTAATTAAATATTTTTATTTTTATTTTTTTTGGGGCTCTCAAAGAGGGACGACCCCCCTAAACGGTGTGCCCAACTTTGGGCAAATGAAATTTAAATTAATAGAACTAATTTTGATGCATGGCCGACAACCCCTTGGAGAGTCGCCGACAAGAGAGTGACCTTCCTTGGGTGAATAGACATCTTGGAGGTATAAATAGAAGCATGAAGGGAGAAGGAAACAAATCATTTTTTCAAGAAATATCTTTGTATGAAGAGCAGAAACAAAAGGTTATTCAAGCAGATCTACAAGGTATATTTGAGCAGATTTACAGCAGCAAATTTGTGAGAGGAAAGCAAGTAACATAAGTGAGATCATGGTGATCTATTGAGGAGATCTTATGAAGACTTTATTGCAGATTTGAAGAGAACATCATTGCCAAATTTGTGAAGACATTATTGTCAATCTTGAGAAGACATTATTGTCGACATTGTGAAGACTATATTGCATATTTGTGAGAAGGCATTAGGCCAGATCTGAGGAGTGGCAAGTCAAAATTATTCATATCATTCTTGTGGAGGTTGGAGCCTCCTATTTGGGAGATTGTGAGGTTGGAGCCTCGTGTTGAAGAGATTGGAGTCTCTTGCCGAGTTGGTGCTCAATGGAGGGGATTGGAGTCTCTTTTGGGTTGGTGCCCACAAATTTTTGTAAGAAGATTAATACAAGCAAGATTTTGTCACGGTTTTCTCCCGTAAGGGTTTCCACATAAAATTGTGTCTCTCTCTTGTGCATGTTCTCAAATTGCTACATCTTGCATGAATAATATTCCTAAGGATAATTAGGGCATGAAGTAATATTGATATATTGAGTTAACGAGTAAAGTTTTAATCTATATATTGATTCACCTCCCCTCTCAATATTCATGTGTTTCATTAATTGGTATCAGAGTCAGTTCCTTCGGATTTAGCCTAACCGCTTGAAGGTAGATCTTGGAAACACACATGGCAGAAGGATTTAGATTCTCCTCAAATAGGGCACCACTATTTGATGGATCGAACTATAATGAAGGCGTTGAAGATGAATGACTAAATTTGTGTATTAGAGCCTTGTGCTCTTTGTTTGTTTCTCATTTTCAATATGGTATCAGAGCAAGTTTTATGGACCTCTTTGGTTTCATCTTTCAATTACGAGGGTTTCATTGTTTGAAGATTGGTATGGATTTATTATGCTGCTCTTTGATGGATATTTAGTTTTTGCAAAGGAGGAATCATGCTCTCATTAGGCACCATTCAATTGTTGGTACATTGTTCTGATTTTAAATGGCAATTAAACACAATCTCACTAAAACTGCAATATCTTTCTCATTTCTTAACGAAATTCAGAAATTCAAAATGTTCTGCAAAGTTGTTGAACAGGAGCATAAATCCCAGAAATAATTTAAGAATATTATCAATATTTAATTTGCAATTTGTAATGTCTGCCCCAATTTTTACTTTTGGATGTTTTCAAAAGTTTGAATATAATACCCACTGGAAAGTTGCAATCTTTGTGTAATTTGATAAACTTAACAGTTTTTCAATTGCAGATTATACATTCAAATTATGCAATATTTATTTCCAATGCTACTAATCAGGATTTCACTCATAAGTTCATAACACATTATAAAATTATGAGATATTGCATTAACACTGATGGAAACATTTCTCAACGTACAAGACAGAGAATTGAGGATTATGATAATTATCGAACTTATTAGCAGTACTCTGCAGAAGCAAAATTAAGAAATCTGAGTGTAGGCATAGCTGAGCAGCAAACTGCTAGCTCGTTTCTCCATTGAACTGCTTATAACAACCCCTTATTTATGGCACTGTGTCCTTATTTATGACTGCAGGAGTTATGGCTAGGTAGAAGGAACTGGAGTCTTCCCCCAAGCTGGGTGCCTCACCTCACACAGCTCCAATAACCACATACTCAACAAATGTCCCTCCAAGATAAGTATCGGTTGACTGTGACAATAGAATTTTCTTCAGAAAATAAAATTAAATAACAACCTCCAGTTTACTTGAACTGCCAATAAATCCCACAACCCCTTGTAGAGTTCACAATGGCTAAGAAATAAGAACAGCATTAAATAGTAATTAGCAGCGATAAAGTCCCTTGAAATGCACTCTGTTATTAGGCCACCCCTTAATAACACCTTAGACCCATATTGCCGACTTCAAATTTGAATAGTATTGTCTTGCTCCCAAGTGGTGGCGCTGTTCAACCTGAACTGACTATAAAGCCACGTTGGACCCCCAAAATGTTCAGACTCCCCTTGTAATAGCGGTTGTATGGCACAGGTACAATGCCTTGTTTGCTTCAGATTCAACTCCACAAAAGTATTATGCCCCCTTAAAACCCATACGGAACACTACGGCACTTCTAAAAGCCTATGTTTCCAAACTGGAAATGCAAGACTCCAATAAAGTGAAAACGAATTAAATTCCAAAATCACACGACTTTATAATTGCCAGTATAGTTTCAAAAGAACATTAAATTTCATTTATTTTATTATTCAACTTGTACGGCCTCTAAGCAAGTGTATATTACCCAACAAAATAGTCCTCTGAAAACTCTGAAATATTGATGCCTTTAAATCTCTAAAAGAACCAATTAAAGCACCTTGCACAATCCCTAACTAAGATTGTCAGCAATCACCCAAGAAGGGTCTTTCACCTCTAAAGATGATATTCCCCATGAAGGATTTCATCGTCACGAAGATCTGTAAAAACTGCAACAAAAAACCTCTTCTCACAAAAAAAATTCATGCCCATCAAAAAATGAGCCCAAAAATTACTTTTGTCCTTCCTTCTGTAACTCCCACACAATTCTTGAAAATGAAATATTTACTTAATTTTTAATTCTTATGTCTCACATTTGTACACCAACAATTAAAACATTAATTTCACTTTTTAATTTCACCTTATATCTCCTTTTTATATCATTTTAATAAACGCTAAGTTAAATATTTAATTTAACTTAAGAACATTAGTGCTTAAATTAAAATAATATCAAATTGACTAACCTAGAGAAGAGACACAAGACAAAGTTATTTAAATGGTCACTACCAACTTATTAAGACAAAGTTATTTAAATGGTTACTACCAACTTAATTTATCTTTTTTATTCTGTATAAAGATTTTGGAGCCATAAGGGTGTAATAGATTTGTATTTGCAAATTGTAATTGGATGCGTTATCGGTAAAAACCAACATCCAAAGAATTTTTTTCATTGAAAGGGAGCAAACTTGAGGCAAGCCAATTGTTGCTACTGCACCACCAAAATAAAGTCCCTATGTGAGCACTAAAGGGGGGTGTTAAGAATTATAGTAGATGACAAAATAATGAAAGAAATAATAAATTAATGTTAATTTATTATATGATAGTTTTTAGTTAGTTATTAGTTACTAGTTAGTTGTTAGTTAGTTGTTGGGTAGTTAGAAGTTAGAAGGTTTTATAAAACCATTGAATGTAATAATGAATGAATTTGCGGTGTTAGAGCCTTGTGCTCATTTGTTTTCACATTTCCAACAGAACCATCATTAAAACCATAGTAACGAGACTCGCCATGACTCGCCATGACTCGGCGAGTCCCGGGCCGAGCCAGCCTGGCCGAGTCTGGGGAGCTCGGACTCGGACACGCCGAGTCCAGAGCCGGACTCGCCGGACTCGCCGGACTCGCCAGCCTCGCCAGACTCGCCCAGACTCGGAGAGTCCCGACCCTGTGACCCGGCCGCGGCAGCAAGAAGTTAAAACACTAAAAAAACATAAAACTAAAAGTTAAAGTTAGTTTTTTTTTTGTTCTATATGTTCTCTCCAACCCTAAAAGCAACTTCATTTCACTCTTTTGGCAAAATAGGAGGAGAAGAGAGAGTTGTGAAGAAAAATAGGAGGAGAAGAGAGGGCAACCAGCAAATTGTTTAAAACAAAAGCAAGGTCATATATCATTTGGGAAGCTTCATACTGCTAAGGAGGTGCATTGAAAGTTCATTGCTAGTGATTGGGAGGAGTTTGCATTGCATTCCAAGCCAAATCTAAGAGGTAAGTTTGATTTTAATGGTTTTTTTTGTGTTTTTTTAACAAATAATTCATTGTAATTTGTAAAATCATTGTTTTTAAATTATTATAGTTTGCATTTTTATTTACAAACCCTACTTGCAACTTAAATAATTTTACAAACCCTACTTGTTATTGCAGCCACATTCATTTGCAAATCAAACCATATTATTATTTTCACAATGTCTCAAACCCCAGTCAGAAAAGACCCTGCTTGGAAACATGCTGAAATCTTTCCCGGAATGAAAAGAGGAGAAGCAAAATGTAAATACTGCAAAACAATATATCATGGAGGCATAAATAGATTGAAATACCACCTTGCACGCATACCCATCCATGATGCAGTGGGCTGCACCCTAGCACCTATTGAGGCTGTTCGTGAAGTGCAGGTGCAATTAGAAAATTTTGAAAGGCAAAAAGAAATTAGAAAGAGACAGAGGGAGGAGTTGGCAGGTGTTGGAGTTGGACAGGGACTTGGTGCTGTTGGAGATGCTTCTTCCATGCCTCCATACCGTCCTAGTGCTAGTGCTTCTGCTAGTGCTTCTGCTTCTGCACCATCTATTCCTATGCGTACTCCTAGTGCTGGTGGCGCTGCTACTGCTAGTGGTAGTGGCAGTATTAGTATTGGCCCTAGAGTTCGTAAATCTAGGGTGGACTCATATTTTGTACCACGCACTACTCCTGGTTCCCAACCGTCGCTTGAGAGCATGGGTTGGAACAAGGATGCACACGATGCAGCAAAAAAAACAATTGCAGACTTTTGGTACTACTGCACCATTCCCTTCCATGTAGCCAGGTAATTCTTTTTTCGTTTAATTGTTTTAAAATTTATATTTAAATTTTATTGTTTTAGAATTTAGATGTATCTCACTATCGAATTCAAATTTAAAGTTAAAAACTTAAATCTTTTCATTTTATGACATGTTTTAGGTCTCCTTTTTGGCAAAACATGGTTGATGCAATAACCATATGTGGGGCGGGGTTCAAAGCCCCCAGCGAAGATGAATTAAAGGGCCCACTTTTGACTCAAAAGGTGGCGGATGTGAAAGCACAATTAGAGGAGCAGCGTGTGCAATGGAGGAGGATTGGTTGCACCATCATGACTGATGGTTGGACCGATAGGAGAAATAGGACGCTGTTGAACTTTCTAGTTTCCTCTGGAGGTAATTGTACTTACCTTAATACATTGATATTTGAATTTGATTTAGTGATTAATAATTTAATAAGGCTGATTTATGTTTTTAATTTATTGAATAATTGGTAATTTGGTTTTGCTTATTTTTTCAGGTGACACTGTCTTCATAAAGTCCATTGATGCTTCCGCCCAATTCAAAAATGCCACATACTTATGTGAGGCTATAGAGGAGGTGATAGCCGATGTGGGGGAAGAAAATGTAGTTCAAGTGGTGACAGATAATGCAGCAAATTATGTTGCTGCTGGTAGATTATTGATGGAGAGGCACCCAACTATATTTTGGACTCCATGTGCCGCCCATTGCATTGACCTCATGATGGAGGATCTTGGCAAGCTCCCATGGATAAAAACATGTATGGAATCAGCAAGAAACATTTGCAAATTTGTTTACAATCATGCATGGGTGCTTAACCTTATGAGGCAATACACGGGGTTGAGGGAGTTGTCTCGTCCTGGCATCACTCGGTTTGCATCAAATTTTATCATGTTGCAATCCTTGATTCGGTCAAGGGCACCTTTGAGGCGCATGTTTGCTAGTGAGGAGTGGTCTTCCTCATCCTTTTCTACAAGCACTGCAGGGATTGCTGTGGCTGATTGCATATTTGATGAGGCAGGGTTTTGGACACCAGCAGATGAGATTGTGAAGGTAACATTTAATTCTTTATTATGTTTTAATTTTTAATCATATCTTACTTTTATTTGTTCATTTTCATTGACAGTCACACTTACTTATTTGTGAAACATGTTTGCACTTTGCAGTTTATTGAGCCCTTGCTAGTTCTCCTACGAGTTGCAGATGGGGAGAAGCCCGCAATGGGCTACATATATGAGGGCATGGATAGGGCCAAAGAGGCCATTAGATCAGTCTATGGTGGAGTTGATGATAAGTATCGTCCCATTTGGGAGATCATTGATAGGAGATGGCAAAACCAACTCCATAGGCCCATCCATGCAGCCGCATGTTTCCTAAATCCGGCCTTCCACTTCCGCCGTGATCTCCGTGCAGATAGAGAAATTCTTAGTGGGCTCTACTCGACGATAGAGAGAATGTTGCCCTCTGTTACTACACAGATAGTGCAGGAGATAGATGCCTTCACTAAGGCACGAGGAGACTTCTTTGCACGTCAAATGTGCAAAGATAGTAGGACAAAATTAATGCCAGGTAAAAATATATTTAAGGCAATAATTTTCATCTTTTTATATTATAATTTATTATTAAATGTTGAACTTGAACTTGAAACTTGAAATGAGATTGATTTTGTTTCTTTTTCTCATCTCAGATGGATGGTGGGAGATGTTTGGTTCTGATACACCGAACCTGCAAAATGTTGCCATACGAATATTGAGCCAGCCATGCAGTTCATCCGGTTGTGAGCGCAATTGGAGTATGTTTGAGCACATACACTCCAAGAAGCGCAATAGATTGACAGTGGAGAGGATGAATGACCTGGTATATGTTCATTACAACCTTCGGCTCAGATACAGGAAGGCTTTTGACCACGACAACACCCCGATCTGTTTAGAGGAGGTTGATCCACAGTCTGAGTGGATCACTGAGGCTACAGACGCAGTCTTTAGTGACGAGGACCTTGATTGGGTGGACCAGGCAGAGAGAGAGGCTGAGGTTGTAGCCATGGCTGAGGAGGAGGCTAGAGCACGAGGAGACATAGCTACTGGTGGTGAGAGTGGTATGGGGACTCAGACACAGGCAGAGACTATGGCTGCAACTGCAACATCATCCAGGACCTTTAGACACCTTCGTAGGAAGGATGTTGGCTCCACTGTGCCATAGGCATAGAGTGATAGACTTATAGCTATTGTTTTGAATCTTTTGATATTTCATATTTGTATGGAACATTTGATGTCATGGATTTCATTTTCCATGAGTTTTGTATACATTTGACTAATTTTATATATCAAAGTATGTTATTTCCTTCAGCAGCGCAACTACAATTTGTGTACTTTATACTTATGTGATCATTGTATATTTGTGTATGTGATCAAATTTGCTTTTATTTGTGTTGTATTCAATAAAGGGTGCTTGAAACAAGTTTTAAATCTTTAAAAATCTCTAATTTTCTAAGGTTTTTTCAACTTTTTTCATTTTGCCGAGTCTGCGCCGAGTCCGAGTCCGAGTCGCCGAGTCGCCGAGTCGAGTCACCCTAGCCGAGTCCGAGCCGAGTCCGAGTCTCGTAACAATGATTAAAACAATATCCTAAAACTAATTAAATACCCTGCTTGCCGTTGGAGTATTCTTATATAAACCAGTAATGACTTCACAATTTGATGCATTAATCTATGTGTCACATGCTAAAGGAATTCTAGAAGTCCATCAATGCTTATATATTGAGTCTGATAAGTCACCTAAACTGAAGAATACTGGGCAAAGAAATACGATACTATAAGGTTTGAATCCTCCACAAAGAAGCAAAGGTATCATGCACGCTCTGAAGACCAACTCCTCTGTCAAGGGCGCCTGATATCAAGATGAGAAAGATTGAAATGTCATGTCATCCTCAAGGCTTGTTATGTTATACTAGAAATGGAATAAAACCAATTCAAATATCAAATAAGATATGATAAAACCAACAAACTATGTAATGTTGCAATTTGGTAGAAAGAGTGAAATTTCCCATGCATAACCAAAACACAAACTCATAAAATTGGATGCAAAATGAATTTCAAATAGTCCTGAGTTGTTTGACTGATATCACTGGCCATTTTCAGGTGAAATTAATATATACTTTAGGCATTATACGAACCAGGCTCACAAGTGGTGCCGCATGAAACCAGAATATATAAAGCACTTGCCTTAAATTCAACAAAAGAGAAGCTTGGAGAACAGTACATAGTCACTCATAAAGGAAGCATCTTTCTTCATAATTAATTGGTTACAACAGGATTGTTTTTCCCTCCCGAAATGATGATGGTCCTAGTTGATGGTATTAAACCTTCATTTTAATGATAGGAGGCTCCAAGAAATATAGGGGTAATAAAAATGCTGAGCAGCATAGAAAATTATACTTACCACCACATAGTTACGCCATGCTAAGACATCTGATCTCATGGACACAGCTCCATATATGCCATTTCCCAATTTTCTATATTCACTATTAACTAGCTCCACAGCTCCCTGAGCGCAGAGTTGTTCTTGCTTCTGTTTTCCAATTCCATCTAGAGCTGCTGTCATTAGAGGCCCCAAATACAGAAGTGCAGTCAAGATGACAGGAAAGAAAACTGCCTGACACTGTTTCAGAAACATAAACTTGAATTTCAAACCTTGGATCAGGCATTAACTCAAATCTCCATACATGTCATTCAATGTGATTCCAGAATTTTTACCATCAAAATCACAGAATACGCATTTCTCAGAATTAAAATAGAATGGTCATATTAACAATACTAATCTTACATGTGAAGAAGTATGACATCATAAATGATATCTTTTAGCTTTGAATGCAATTTAACAGAAACTACCACTTAAGACAAATAAGTTAAAACATAAATGGAAGGAGAAACATTACCAAATGGTCTTTTCTAAGTCCATATGCACTCGAGAAATAAGTGATATGTGTCTTTCCAGAGTCCCAAACCTGAGGCAGATTCATTCCATCAGCAATCATTTCAGTCTTTATACAAACAACAGTCAATAGCATTTTAAAGCTGACTTTCATCTCTGTTTATTTACAAATTAATAAATCCAGGCAAAAGACCAATGTCAATCAAATAGATGCATCCAGAAACCAAGGGATTAAATGAAACCACAATGAATGGGAGATAGAGAAGAAAAGAATTTCTAAAATTTTTAAAGCACAACATTGCAACCAAATCATTGTTTCAAATCAATATCATAAATGTAATATCATCTATAATTATTATGCAATTGATCACATGTTTGAGTCCTGAAGGGGCTAGGGTTATACTACTTATACACATCAAACAATATAAGATAATGGAAAAAGCAATCCCCTTGGGAATGCTCGTATAAAACAAGTCTCATGCACCAAATTTGTGTCTCACTTGGCGGTCACCTGAAAAAATACTTTTACCTTCTTTTTATATAATTGATATCAACATTATCTTTACTCCAGTTGTTGGTGTCCTCTCTTACAGCCAATAATCTAGAAATTTTCTCTCTCACTTTTGCAAGCCAATTGGCAATATTTTATTTAAAAGAACATTCTTCAAGAAATGCCTAATGTTCCACAGCAATATATTTATATTCACGATCTATTTATGGTTTAAGGTCAAAGAAGCTTCTACCACAACTTGTGATTTTCATCATCATTTATATTTTGTATACATCTTCCACAATTCTTTATAGACCGTTGACACACAAAGCTGGCTTACATATAACAACTAAGACTTTGGTTATCTAAAGCACTTATAAGGCTTAAAATCTTTATGGCCATGTCAAAACGTACAGTGCTAGACATAATTATGTTGAGTCTTGACAATCAAGCAACCACCTGCAGATGAACAGTAAAATGTTGTCGGACAAACCAAAATCAGTAAGTTTCCATTCTGAATGGTAAAAGAAATCATAAAAGTAACCCATCATTATTGAGCTAATGAAAATAAGGTTAGACTAATATAGATAGCCATCCTGCTTACATACAGAAAAAAAAAAATTAAAATGAGAAATTGCTTTAAGAGCATAAAAAATTTATATCAATTCGCAATAGGCATAAAACATCATGATATATCAGGAAAACCTAAATAAAATTATATATGGTGGTAGTGCAAAGGGGATTATCAGAAGGTATACTGCTCACCATTGGCAACAAAAGAAATCTCAGACAGAGATTGGTTAATGTAATTGGATCCAATCTATTTCAAACTTCACATGTGCCAAGAAATAAGTTGGTGACTTAACTTCCTCATCTATATGGAAACCATCTTTTTCCTGCCCTTGGTGAGCCGGCTTGTAATGTCCCCTTTTCTAGCTCGCATGGTATGATGTTGTCGTTAGTCTGTTTCTCCTTGGTTCTGTAGGCTAACCAGGGCTTCTAAGGAATCTTGAGGATTTTTGGCCTAGGCAATTTTCATTGCATGTCAATCCGGTGCGTGTAGAGGCAATTTTGGTATACTTACTATTTTTGGTAAGTCATTAATACTATTAATAGTAATTCATCAGGGGGGCCGTGATCTCCAATGACAGTGCCTTTTCAATGGAAAGTTGGTTATTATCATCAGATGATTTCAGTTCCATTGGTTTAATTTGTCTCCGCATTAATAAAGTTTAAATTATAAAGTTAAATCCAATTATTTGACTTTACTAACATGAGTTTAAAGTTAAGTAGGAAAATGAATAGTAAAAGAGGCCCTTATTTTAAAATACATGTGGCATCAAAAAGGCAAAAAGGAAGTTTATGTTTTATCCCACATTGGTCAAAAGTGTGAATGAGCTCTCATGAGAAGCTTATAAAAGTGTTGCAAGGGCTCACTTTCAGCCATGCTTGGTTTATGCTTGATTATTATTCTCTCTTGGAGAATTCTGGGAAGCTTTGGCTTTCAGCAAGTTTGAGAACTGAAACCCTCGAGCTTGGAGGCAGTGGATGGAAACCCATTGTCTATTGGAGATATTACTCAAGTGTCTCACTTGTGCTTCAAACTCATACTTCTGGTTATCCAATCCGGCTGTAAGTTCTGTGGCTAAGATTGGATATCTATGTTGTTGTTCTACTGAAGATTTTAAGGAAATATTCATATTTAATTTCAAATTGATATCATATGATTTTCAGTATAATTTGTTGGATAAGTAGAAATCAATTTGCATGCAAATTATTTGTTACATTTTATGTGGAACATTTGGAAAAAATTGGGGCAAAATCCATAGGGGATGTTTCAATGGTATCAGAGCCACGATCTTGCCATCCTGTGAGGTTTATGAGGACAAGATTGGAGGAAAGAGTCATTTTCAAAAATAATATACTCCCTGCAATTTTCAGAATTTGAGCATAAGACAAAAGCCTTACAGAAAAAGACAAACACTAGCTGGATAAAGACAAAGAAGATTATTTTTGTGCTATCGGGTCCTCTCTGTTGGTGTGCTTAGTCTTCCGCTAAAGACAATCAGGAAGAGATAAATCGATAAAGACAAATTTGCTATTCAAAGTCGATATATGTGGTGGAGAAATTCATGATAGTCTGGGCACTTAATCATTTCAGAATAAGACAAGTCTGCAAGTAAGACAAATTGAACAAGACAACCCATCAAAAAGGAATATTCGGGAGGAGCTTGGAAAATACAAACTTTGGAGAAGATGCGGCATAGATAATATTTTGAGGAGATTTTTAATAAGAAATCGCAACTTGATAATTTCAAATGAGACAAAATAATAAGGAGATGTCAGAGTTAATATAGCCACTTGAATTAAGAACACGAAAGTAGCCTAGTAGGAGAAAAAAAAAGGAAAGAAACGTTGAGCACTTCACCTATCGGGAGCAGCTTAGGAGTGTCAAAATACATATTCAAGATAAGACAAAGTTAGAAATCAGGAGCTGCTTTATAAATATTTAAATTGCAATACTACCGCCAGGCTCAGAACGAACAAACAAATCGACAGGTCGAGTTTGAGAGATGACAAAATGCCTTAAGCCAAATCGCAGGAGGTGACTCAGCCACTCAAGACAAATCGTGGCTTATGGGATGACTTTAGTAGGAGCATCGTGGCCTTGGGAAAGTCACGATCTAGTGAGAAAATTCAGGCGCAGCACATAATCATCAAGAAGGCTCGATCTTGAGAGATTACACCTGGTAGTCATTGTTTCTTGTCTTCAGTTCGAAATTGGAGTTTAGAATCAGTTGCTCCAGCTAGCCAACATCGTACCAAGTCCAATACCATTCAATTCTTGGCACAAGTTATCATCGTTTCTTCAAGGAGTTACCCAGGTTTCATTTCTTTGGATTAAATCAGTCTTACAGCTGCATTTTTAGTACCATCAAATACAGCAATTGTATTTACATTGCATTTCGCATTGCTGGGTCATATTTGTATTGTAGCTGAGTCCATACAGCAATGGCGTAAACTTGCATTAACATTGTAGAGCATTCAGGTCTGAGTTTGCTAATAGTTGGAGGTGATCAGCA
>VDFB02271358.1:1272027157-1272144317 GCA_007258455.2 Sequoia sempervirens | reverse complement strand
TAATTTAAAACTATTGTAAACTGCATCATTTTGTTATAAAGTGAAATGGTTAAGTTGTAATCAACATTGTAATAGTGTAAACAGTGATTGTTCTACTATAAATGACCTCGTTTGTTATAAACTATAACTATTTTGTTGTAAACAACATTGTACTATTGTAAACAGTGATTGTTTTGTTGTGAACGACATCATTTTGTTATAAACTATGAATGGTTTACTTGAAACAACATCGTTTTGTAATTGTTAAGTTGAAACAACATGGTTTTGTAAGTTGTTTCGCTGAAACAATATTGTTTTTGTGATTGATTAGCTGAAACAATATTATTTTGTTATAAACATTGAATGTTTTACTTGAAACAACATCATCCTGTAATAGTTTAAACAACATCGTTCTGTTATAAATAGTATGTGTTCATTTGTAACAATATTACTTTATTATAAACTGTGATTGTTTAGTTGTAGACAACATCGTTTTGTTAAACAGTAACTGTGTGATTACATTAGAATGGTTTGTTATCATAGCATGGTTGGTACAAATGACATAACAATATGTGGGAAACTATTCAATCAAACTTGTTCTTAAAATTCTTACGTCATGCAAACCGATAGACCATATGATATTCTAAAATATTATTTGAATGATAGAAATTTGATCTGCACAAATTCATAACTTAATTAGGCACATATATGTGTATGCATGTAGACCTTCATCTACGTACATGCACATACTTGTGGCATACCTTCTTTTGTTTCCTATTATTCTTTATTCTTAAAGGAATACTTAGTTATGATGAAAGTAATCTTGTGACGTGCTTTAAATGGATGGATAATGTTTGATCAGTTTCCATTATATTTATTTTTGAATTATAAATTGAATAGAACAACAACACCTATTAGACTAGAGCACCTAAGGGTAGATGTTTCTAGAGGGTAGTTAGTTGCTATGAGATAACTTGATGTTGAAAGTTACCTTCTAGAACGGGTGCCAAGATGGAGTTCAGAGAGTATAGGTTTTCTTTACCAAAACCTATTGTTTTGTTGTTGCAACATTATTTTTATGCTTGGCCAAGCAATTTAGTTCATTATGTATGTATGGACAATGTGATGAAACTCTCTACCATTCCTAGCATAGATCTTGCATTCTCTTTTCTAACTTGTAGCTAGAAATGCATGTTGATGTATGGGCATGCACTAGATTCCACCTTGCAGATTGTTCTCTTGCTAAACTTTCCATACAGGGTCGGGTATTCTTCAAGTTGGAAGAATTTCAGGGAAGTATAAGCTTCGAGGTTGGGTGATAAAGTGCTTCAACCTTGTTCTCGTCCACTAGCGGAGGTGAGTGTCAAGAGGAACCATATATGTATACAAGACTATATTAGTCTATGATGTAACCTTAATGTAACTTTGATGTAAAAATTGTACATTGTATTGACTTAATGACCTTATGAGCCAATTCAAACTAGATATTGTAATTGAATTTTGATTTGAATATATAAATATTGACTCATTTTAATTAGACATGTGTTGCTATGATTGACTATAGCTTCTTAGTTATGTCTTTTTAATTTGAATATATTCATATGGCATTGCAATAATATTATTTAAGTAATAATTTAGAATGGGTTATTACATATATCCATGGTGCCTCCATACTACCAAAGTCTCCTCAGAGGATAATAGAATGCTTGAACACTCATACCTGAATAAGTGTACAAGTCATAAGACTTTGTGTCTCATAATGAGTGTATTGCTTGAGATCATATGTGCTAGCATGCCTTGCCCCCAAGAAAAAATGGTTTGTTGCTCCTCGATCGATCATATCATATGAACAAGGCCCCCATACAGGTGTGTGCCTCATCCATCTAGCAAAACTACCAAATAATGATATAACTAAGAATAAGAAGATCAATACTTGCATGTAATAACCATCATAACTGGATCTGGCCCTTGCCATCTCATGGAAAATCATGTGGCTAGTACAATAATGTTGATTAGCTAGGATATCCTTTGAGGTCCTCCCCTCATCATGCCTCACAATCCTACCACAAATGGATAGTAAAAGAATGAGGCATACATCCTCCAAAGTGATAGTCATCTCTTTTGTCAACAAATAGAAGGTAGATGTATCAGTATCCCAACACTCCATGAGTGCCATAAGTATAGTATTATGGTACCTCATGACAAACATGGTGTACACCCAAAATAAACCAATTACACATAGGTGGCATTGCTCTAGAATTGAGAGTTGTGTGGCTTGATCACATAGAAGTGTAAATAAGTGGCCTCCTAGGTGTTCCCACATGTGTGGAGGGCCATATTAGCAAAAGAATGATTATTTATCAGTAATGCATTCAAAGATAAATCAAAATCAAATAACAAAGTACATGTTATAGAACTTTGCACCTAGTCATGGGAACCCATACTAGTCAGGGGCACACATGTTGGTCTATGGCACCTGTGCTAGTCAGAGGTACCCTTAGAGGTCTAGGGAACTCATATTGGTTAGTGGTGCCCCATTTTAATAGGAAAACCTTTAAGAATGCTTATAACAGAGCTCCCACCTACAATAAAAGTGAAAACACAACTCACCTCTCGTGTTGGTGTGCCTCATGCAATGCAACCCTCAAAACCTCAAGCCTCGATGTGTGATATGATTGTTGTTGTGACATTTTTCTCCTAGGATAATATGCTTATCTCTCACTATTCTCAAACTAAAAATTTGAAAATGAATAGAAAAAGTTAAAAAAGTTGTGACTTATAGTTAAATTTAGTAGTATATTACTCATACCATGTTATCTTAAAATCAACATAACTTGTTCTTGTGAACTCCATTTTTTGTGCCGTCTATTGCATTGGAATCATAGTTTCACTCACTTTCATGTTGTGTGATTTTTGGTACTTGGTGTTATGTGTTCATGACCCTACCATAAGCGTTTTAATCAAAACCCTAATTAGTTCAATATGGTGAGATTACTATCTTGTTTCCACCTCCATAAAGTAAGCAAAATCAGGGGGCATACATCTACCCTTGAATTTCATCCACTTAGAAGTATTTGACCAACATATTTGTTTATATGTGTAGGATGGTTTTTAGTTTTCTAACAAATTAGTTTTGTAGGATATAGTTCTTAATGTTGCGGTTTTACAGATCACTGCATCGAGGGCTTCATTATCTCATTTAGCAACTATTCTACATCCTCTGCAGTATCCTTTTGGGTATCCTTTCATGATATGATTTACGTTTAATACTTTAGCTTGCATATGCACATAGTGTCATTATGGCTACTAAAGTGGGGGCTAAATGTAGCATAAAAAAATTGTACTCCCTTTAAGGTGAAAGTACAATTTCACGCTCTATTTGGAACATGCTTTAGTAACCTATCTATTAATGCATTTTAGACATTCCCTAGCCCTTATTTTTCCTATCAACCTTGGAGAATGTGTCAGTACTACCCTAGAAAATGCTTTATCGATCAAACATCATCAAATTGACCTTGGAAAGTGCTCACATGTTGGAGAATTCTTGATTTAAGCAAGTCCTAAATACACAAATTAAATTTTGTTGAGTGCAAAAGAGTTGGACAAGGGCACCCAATTCCCTAGTCCAAGTATTTTCCTGAAAAAAATTAATTTCTCATTTTATTGATCTCTAATTTTAGAGATGCAAATTCAAATTTGTGCCTTAGGTAAATTGATCCCAAAAATTAAAATTAAATGAGTCGGTCTACACTTTAATTTGTTCATATGTTCTACTATATAAACATGAATTATTATTTGAAGATAGAGAGAAGAAATTACAAGTATAATAAGACTCTTCCAAAATATATTTAGTTTTCTACAAATTTACAAGGATAATTTTAGAATTATTCAACTTGTCAAAATGAGTGGATTTTGATGCCAATGGAAGGACATGATGGAATCTCGGTTTTGGAGATATATTTGGCTTCTTTCAAGCACCTAATGAATTATTTTCATAGTATTCTCATCTTTAGACTTTGATCTACTTCCTAGGCCCTAAGCAAGGTATTTATGCATTTAGATTTTCCTAAGGGTATTTGACTTTTCTCCTAGGTTGATCTTGTTCATGTCATTTACGAGTCATTCTTTAACACATTTGAGTAGGATTTTCAATATTTTAGCTCATTACAACCTTAGATGGACTTAAGTTTAAGATCACACACATTTTATTAGTCAATCAATCAACTATTCATGGAGGTTGATTGACCTAGGAAAAATCCTATATAGCAACCCTCTTTCCCCCTTTTGTTGTGATTTTACAGGTTCAAATTCGAAGATGGAAAGTTATAGAGAAAAATTATAGAGTGCAGACCTGGGAGTTTCAGATTTGAAAGTTGAAGAGTCTTAAATCACTCTCTATTTAGGGTGCCCAACACCCTTGTCCTCTCATTTCAACCTCAAATTTACATCACAGGTGCACAAAATTTTGCTTGCCTCATATTTGTTAGCCAATCTTGTACCCTTGTCAATTTGGCTTCTAATGTTGGTGCGAAGAAAGATTGACCTTGGAGATCTATACACTAGACCTAGGATCTCTTTTTCCACACAACACCCATATTTTTCAATATGATTTTTTCATTACCAAAACCTTTTTAGATTTCCTCATAGGGGCATAATTTTAGGGTTTTTGTAAGAGCATTACCTTGTTTAGGGCCTCCTTGTTGTTCTCATCCATTGTCACCAAATCCTACACCTTTTAGAACCAATGAATTCTCCTCCAAGCCTAACATTGCTTTGTAGGACATCCTATCATAGCCTCCAACCTTCCATCACCCTTGCTGAGGTCATCTTGTTGATTGAACATAATCAGGAAAGCACTAGGTAACTACCATGTTGCCCCTCATAGGGTAAATACTTGGACATTACCCTATATTAGGCTCAACAAGAATCTAAATGAAAAGAAACCCTAAACATTACTTATATGGGAGATGGGATAAAAACATAAAGTTAAAAAAAAAGAAGAAGCCATAACCAAAATCACAACCTAGGAATAAAGGGACATGATAAAAAGAAACACAGACATACAACACCAAGAAGTAGCAACAAAGGATAATTAGGTCCAATAATTTAAGGGGGAGAAAAATATAGCGTGAAATTGTCAAGGGTGACAATTTACGATGCTATATATAAAAAAGAAACACATAGACATACAACACCAAGAAGTAATAACAAGGAAGAATGAAACATGACTATGGAGGCGACTATTCATCTCCCCTTAGCAACAATTGTCTCCTTCCTCCCTACTTTAAAAAAAATAGCTAGGTATTGAGTATTTTCTGTGAAAGGCTACATGGTTGAATGGTTCTTAATTGAAACCATTTTTCATGACTCAATCAAGATACAATATAAATAATTTTCTCATAAAATATCAATACTTCCAAATTATAAAGGTGAAATATGATATTAAATGGGACGAATAATCACCGATTCACCATATTGTTCTTGTTTGGAAGAATGGTGTATAAATGCTTTATGATTTGATTTTTCACTTACATGTCAATACCTTCTCGACAAAATAAGAAAGTAAATAGATACCAAAAGAAACAAATTCAAAAAGTGAAATCTTGAAATTTTTATATTAATATCCACAAATAACTAAATTAAATTGATGGGATTACAAAGAAACACCTATTTTATAAGAAAAGGAGATAAATTATAATTTACGCCCAGTATCCTATAAGTGACAAGCTGTTTTTAAGCCCTACGGTTTGAGATCATCACGGAGACTATTGTAATGATCGTAGCCGTTGAGCGGTCCGCCACTTCTCGGCTTTTTTCACCGTTTCCGTTTTTTGCCGTCGTGTTTTTTTTGGGTGCTTTTGCGTGCCTTTGCTTGCTTGCAGCGCGTCGCTCCTTGCAGAGAAATAAAGTTTCGACGAGGGTTTTAGAGTAGGAAACGATTCACAGCCGTCCATCATTTTGACCAGCGACGGTTGGAAAGCACGCAGAGACCCGGCAAGGTGCTTCAAGAAATCTTAGCCGTTCATCGTTTTTCGCCAAAAATTCGGCTGTTTTTAACTGCCTTTCACTGCTTTCCACGGCTATTGGTTTCCGCTCCTCCAAACTCTTCTCGTTGGTATTGACCTGGCTCCTCCAATTTGGCGAGCTGCACCGTTTCGGCGAGGGTTTTCGAGTATGTTTATTAAAATGAAAATTACGGCCAAGCTCAGCACATTTAGTTTTAACATAATGGCATCCTTTACCCTACGTAGATAAGTATATATTAGCATAAATATATAATATATTAATTATATTTCTTATTAAATAAGAATATAATGAAAATATAATAACATTTATTTATATATTGAATAGTTTTGTTAAAAAATATAATAAATAATATAATTATATATTTATAATCATTTTTTTATTATATAAAATTTAAAATTTATATTATATTGACTCTTCCAATTTGGAAGTTGCAGCTTGAAAATAAGGTTTTGGGAGGATTTTAGAGTATGTTTCTTAAAATGAAAATTACTGCCAAGATCCCAATAATGAACACATTTAAGTTTTAACAAAAACTATTAAATATGTAAATAAATGTTTTATAATTATTAATTAATAAATATTGCATTTTTATTATATTCTTATTTAATACAAAATATAAATAATATATTATATATTTTATATAATACAAATTAAATTATATATAATATAATTATATTTATTATTATATATAATAGTATATATAGATTATATTATTACTATATATTATATTTTATAATACAAAATATTAAATATAAATATGAATTTATTATAATTAATAATTACTATATTTCTATATTAATCAAATAAAATTAATTTATAAAAAATCTCTTGATCTTTGGATAGATTAGGAAAGAAAAAACTAGGGGAGAGGGACCTATAATGGAGCAGGGTCCAATACTAGGGATAGAAGTAGTCCTCAATGGGTCTTATAGTGGAGCACATTAATATCCAATTGTAAAACACTTTTTATCTATTAAGTTCACAAACTGACAAATCATTTGATGCCACATCAGTGCACGAATAAAACATGACTTAGTGCACCATTGTCGGTCTCACTTTTTTTTTTGGCCTTTTTGGATACCTCAACAAAAAGCATGCTGATGTGGCACCATATTTGATGATGTGGCCCTAATACGAAATAGCATGCTGATGTGGCACCATATTTGATGATGTGGCCCTAATACAAAATATAGAAGCACGAAAGTTGCCAAATAGACTGTTGTACAAAATTGGGAGTGATTTGAAATTTCCACATAGGATTTTGAGAAATGCAAAGTTAGGGCGCTCCACTATAGGCCCCTCTCCCCTATATGTACTACATAAAATAAAATAAAAATATAAAATAAACTTTAATAATAATAATAATAATAAATATTGATAATATTTTTAAAATGACCTACCAATTGACCTCATGTATTACACCTCTTATTTATATTTCTTATTAAATAAGAATATAATGAGAATATAATAATTAATAATTAATAATTATAAAACATTTATTTATATATTGAATAGTTTTGTTAAAAAATATAATAAATAATATAATTATATATTTATAATCATTTTTTTATTATATAAAATTTAAAATTTACATTATATTGACTCTTCCAATTTGGAAGTTGCAACTTGAAAATAAGGTTTTGGGAGGATTTTAGAGTATGTTTCTTAAAATGAAAATTACTGCCAAGATCCCAATAATGAACACATTTAGGTTTTAACAAAAACTATTAAATATGTAAATAAATGTTTTATAATTATTAATTAATAAATATTGTATTTTTATTATATTCTTATTTAATACAAAATATAAATAATATATTATATATTTATATAATACAAATTAAATTATATATAATATAATTATATTTATTATTATATATAATAGTATATATAGATTATATTATTACTATATATTATATTTTATAATACAAAATATTAAATATAAATATGAATTTATTATAATTAATAATTACTATATTTCTATATTAATCAAATAAAATTAATTTATAAAAAATCTCTTGATCTTTGGATAGATTAGGAAAGAAAAAACTAGGGGAGAGGGACCTATAATGGAGCAGGGTCCAATACTGGGGATAGAAGTAGTCCTCAATGGGTCTTATAGTGGAGCACATTAATATCCAATTGTAAAACACTTTTTATCTATTAAGTTCACAAATTGACAAATCATTTGATGCCACATCAATGCACAAATAAAACATGACTTAGTGCACCATTGTCGGTCTCACTTTTTTTTTTTGGCCTTTTTGGATACCTCAACAAAAAGCATGTTGATGTGGCACCATGTTTGATGATGTGGCCCTAATACGAAATATAGAAGCACGAAAGTTGCCAAATAGACTGTTGTACAAAATTGGGAGTGATTTGAAATTTCCACATAAGATTTTGAGAAATGCAAAGTTAGGGCGCTCCACTATAGGCCCCTCTCCCCTATATGTACTACATAAAATAAAATAAAAATATAAAATAAACTTTAATAATAATAATAATAATAAATATTGATAATATTTTTAAAATGACCTACCAATTGACCTCATGTATTACACAAATATATGCCAAAAAAAATAATCATATTTTTCCCTAATTTACCTTACACACCTCTTCGGTGTACCCATTGCAAAGCAGAATTCAAGTGCAAAAGGCGGTGGGGTGCTCCATTCAATACGGGTGGGAGATTCGGGTGCGCAACGGAGGACACAGCTACGAGGGCATCTACAGCTTGGGTAGAAGCAGGGGTCACGCTGGGTAAAGTGTACGCTGCCATAGCTGAAAAGACTGGAAGCCTAGGTTTCCCTGCTTAATTATCAAATCGACGGCTCAATTACGTCAAAAAGAGATGGGAGACGATCAAATTAATCTGGGTCATTTGTTTTCGTTGTTGTCAAAATTTACTTATATTGGCGTACAATAAATGGAAAGCGAATGCACTGGAAGGAGTCGTATATAGTAAAAAATGTGGCCTCATTCATGTTGAGTGGTTAACCATTAAATAATTCACGATGGATTTTAAGCGGCACTTCAACAAAATTAAACAAGGATTCATAATAGAGAATAATACTTAGTAATAGCAAGCGTATCCAATCTTAGAGAGACAAAGCACAAACCCTTATGAAATATTCCTCCATAGCTCCTCAACCATAACCAAACCATTGAATAATTTGAATCCATCTTGATTGTTCATGTCAAAGGCAAGAAAAGTGTTAAACAAATATCCAAACCATTTGAGATTTTTGCTTATAACCTTCGATGTAGGAGCAAGTGGAGATTGGCAAAGCAAGAATTGGATAGATTGTTGATACACAATTTTGTATCCAAAATTTAAAAAATACAAATTAAAAAAAGTTGCATTTCAAAATAATAATGCAACAAGAGCTCAAGGTTTGCAATGACCACTTGTCGCATATAGCAATTAATTATCAAATTATATTTTCCAAATTTACTAAGATTGATCCATTTCAAACAATATAACTATTCCAACCAAAAATTCGGCGTACCCAATTGCACACAAAAAGTGCAATAGCTAGTTTAATAACTTTCATTTGTGTATTTAAAATTGTATTGATGACATCAAAAGTACATTGAATGTTGGAAGTACATATTTTACCCTCAAAATGTTAGTCTTTATTTTAAAAAAAAAATTTGTCAGTCTCATCCTGCTATGGAAGCTTCACAAGCATTTTTTGTTTCTTTAATTGTCTTTGTAGAAGGGAAAAACAAAATTTCCATAGCCGAGTAAATGATAAACATGTGGCACTTTCATCAGGGTGTAGCGGATTTTGGTTATATTCAGAATCGTCATTGCTTACGTCATCACAAATTGACCGACTCCAACTGGCGGCCATCATAATTTAAATAGGTGACAAATGCCTGCTATTTTTTACCCAAAATCTATTCAATGAAAAAGGCCAAATCAATCACAATAACTAGACTATCATTTTATGAGTTGACAAGAAATTCCAAGGCTAAATTATTTATAATTTTTCATGACAATTAGTTTTCCATTTAATGTATATTTCACATGGTTAAAAGAAAGAAACATTATAGGCTAAACAAACATACAATTATAAATTTTTATTTTTATGGTTTAAAATTATAGATATTTTTTCACATATAGTTATAATTTTAAGTTTTTTTATGGTATATATAATTAGTCGATAGGCTAAATATAGTGTGAGATTTGAATCTGAAACAAGTCTCACATCTACAAACCACTATTAAGTCACCGAAAAATAAGTTTCAACTGCAGTTTAATGGTAAAACAACTACTGTTTAATGATAAAAGCCTCCAAAATCTCACTTATCACATAAAAACCAAATAAATATCGATTTGCTAACTAGATGGGAACATTCTATTTCTATTTGTAGCATTTTTTGCTAATTTTATGACAACTTTCTTTTTTCATTTGCATTGTTTTATGTTTTCAATCTGCATACAAATATTTCAAAATCATATAATAATTAATTTCTTTAAGAAAAAAATCTAGATTTGTCTAAGCTTATTTCATTCCATTATTTAACACTCATTATTAATTGTTTAGTCCAACCACATGCACACGACATCCATATGCATCCATGCACAAATATGTACTCTCTAACATATTAACATGCATATAGTTTTCTATCGACGTAATCCCTGCATCTCCTTTAGGTGCAAGTGCTAGTATTATACATTGTTCAAATTTATTCTTTAAAAGAATGATAGAGCTAGAGTATTTTTTGAATTTTTAAAGTATTGGCAAATAATTTCTTACATTCTAAAAAGTGCTCTTGTTCTATCATTCTCTTTAGAGGTTAAGTTTCATGATGGTATAGCCGTATTTCTAAACAATTACTATACATAAAATCTTCAAATATCTTATTGAATGAAAGGGGAAAATTTGGGAAATCCATACAAAATTCTAAAGGACTATAATTGTACATATATCTAATCTATATTTTTTTTTACTTCTTTAAGTTTGGATTACATTAGTGTTTCAAGCTCAATGTTAAATGGTAACTATTGAGAAAAAAAATCTTAATAGGAAGGTAGAGTTTTAAATCTAGCCCCTAGATGTAAAGAATATATAGTAGATTACACATGAGTAGTCTAGTCTAGGAGGAACATATACTACAATACAAACTTGATAGTTTCTCAAAGATCTAAAATTTAAGTTCAATCATATATTCTGAATGGGTCAAATGGTATCATGATTTGACAGTGACAACCTTTTGTCCATTAGCTAGTGGTGTAATGGTAGTTGGATGTCTTCCTAAGTACAAACTCCTAATTTCAAATCCTACTTTATGATAAGGTAACTTGCTTCTTGGTGGGATCCCCAAATGGGGTATTGTGAAAACATGCATATTTCTATTTATAATTTGGTGGTATATCAAGATATCCTAACTATCCTCATAAAAAAAATATACCCCTTTACATGTTCAACGAGAAAATACATAAGTTTTTTGTTTTGTTTGTCATATCCAATAATTTATAATTTTAAAATTTTAATGGTGAAAATTGAATATAACTTATGCTTTTCCCCTTCATTTTGGACTCTTGTTTACTCAATTATCTTTCATGCCACATGAAAAACATGCAAATGACATGATTTATGTTGATAATTAGTCCATAACTTAAACCTTTCCCTTTCTCCATTGCATTCACCCACAAGGATGGCTCTTAATCCCCATATTTATTTGTTTCCCACTTTAGGCCATGCTGATATTCAAATATTACTTAAAGTCAAATTTATACCAACATGGGAGATCTGATATATATGGGACAATATCTATGGGATAACCTCTCAATTTTTAAAGATAACTCTTCATAAGATATATGATATAATTTTCTATTTTTGAAATGAAAAAAGGGAAAAAATAATTAACAATCTAAACAATGCAAAGGTGATGTGTCAATTTGGAAATTTACATATTGTTAAACAATCATAGCAATCCATCGTTATAATGAAGGGAACTTGAGTGCATAAGATCACCAATTGTTAAACATATGAATAGAAGAAAAAACATTATTTAGAAAAAAAAATGCATAGAAAAATTTGGCATGTAATGTTAAATTTATCTTCGTTGTTCAGTTGAGAGCATATTACAAAGAGGCTTAAAGCCACAAATTTTTAATGTTCAATTAGTTTTGAGAAGTGGCAATACATGCCTTGTCTATTACATATTTTGCCTCTTTAAAATTGGTATTCCCCTCCTTGTATATGGTAGATAAAATTCTTACACGCTTAAGAATTAAACATACTTCTATCAACCAATGCTCGCTAATTGATAGTACAGAGTTGCATACCATCATTCTCTAGAGATCACTTTATTTTGGCCAATGGCGCAACAACGAGGTGTGTTAGATTTTCTTTGGAGAGGCGAAGGGTTTCCTTGTGTTGTTGGGGATAATTTGAATTAATCTTTGTTATCAGATCCACTAATTAGCTAACTCACTCATGTTGAACATATGTTATCATTGATGTCAAAGAAGTGTTGTTTTTAAATGTCAAAGTTGCCCATTATTGTCAAAGGGTGAAGCGGTGATGTCAGTAGATCAGTGAGAATTAAATGTAATCATACTATGAGAATATGTTGTCATGTATGAGCTTCTGAAATCAATTCAAGAATAGATGTAGTATCATACTACATGTATTCATGTTGATAGAAGTAATTTGAAAGTTTGATCTGAAATGTTTGAGGTATGTTACCCAGATAGTGAGATTGTTCTGGTAACATGTTTCAATATGTATGTCTTCATGGATGTGAGTTATATGTCTTGTGGATTGAAAGGAGACTATGTCTACACATGGTTTCTCTTATTCTAGAGTTTCTAGAATTCATGTTCATTAGGCAATAATTTTGAAGTGATAGAAGGGTCACTGTGCTGGTTAATTAACCAGGTTGATGTTCCAGATCGATGTGGTAGCGACATGTGTGTGCTCTATGGAGAGTGTGGGAAGGTGAAATAGGTCTACCTAGTTAATATCCCTAAAGGAAGTGCACAAAATCATATTCTATTGGCGACAACAAATTTGGTTTAGGACTGACCTACTACATGTTTTATACAAATTTGAATTTAGGTCCACCTTGTTCAACTTGACTAATTACGGATGGTGTTAAGGGATTTATGGCCAAAATGAAATGATGTTAATATAATGGGATGTGCATATAATTTTTAGGAAATAATGCATAATATCCCATATTATTAATCAATTGAACCTACATAACCCCATGAGAGAAAAGCATGCATGCAAGTAACGATAATGCATATATCAAATAGACAAGCCACAAGATAACACAAGATATACCTTGGGAAAACCCTCAAGAGGGAAAAATTGGCCTCCAAGGTAAGTGCACCATGATGTGACACAAAAATGGCTCTTAAGATGCCACTTTTTTTTGGAAATTGGAAAAATCTGATGCACACGAGAAAATGAAGATAGTTACACTCAAAATTTGAAGACGCAACAAGAACAAGAGTTGAAGTGCTTCAAGTCTAGTTTCTAAGGAAAAAAGGGGCCATCGATCATCATGGAAGTGAAGAACAATGAGCGACAAGGCACCAACGATGAGCGATACAAGACCAAAGCGGCAGACACTTAACACATGACTTAAAAGTTGTTTTAAAATGGGACCATGCCTAGGTGAATGAAACATGGGGACATGAAAATTAACTTAAGCCTATGAATGCAAGGCTAAACAGGCACATAAGGGTCAACATCAAATTAGATCAAAAGTGCATGCCAAGGTTACTATGGTTTTAGGATATAATGGAGGAAAATCAAAACCAAAAATGATATAATGGAGGAAAATCAAAACCCCAATGACCCAGATATAAAAAATAACATGAAATTAAACAAGATGCATACACAAAATTTCTCTGATCAGAATTGATGTGCATCGAAAGGTGGCATAAAATATGTCAACAAGCAATACCTAAAATCCAAGAAGGAAAAAAAGGCCTTTGTTCATATGATAGAGGGTACCAACTATGATAATGTTGTCAAGTTAAGAGATACCAAAACTTTCAGTCACATTCTTTCTTAGATTAGTGAAGTAAAGAGAAGGATGAAAGAGGAGTCCAATTTCAACTATCTACCTCTAGTTTCACCAGCAAAGTTTGATTCCTTGTCACTTTCTAGGGATATGCTTGTTGGAAAAACAAGGACAAACAACTGAGAGGGGGGGTGAATCAGTTGTCACAAATTATTCAAAATTTTCCACACTTAATTTAATTTTAGATCTGATAAATGAACAATAAACCATAAACAATCAACACATCAGAAACACAAAGAACACCAAGATTTTTATGTGGAAACCCTATTAGGGGAAAAACCATAGTGGATGTCAGTCCACGATATTATACCCTGCTAAAAGTATAAAGAAATATGAATGGGAATGCACATGCATTCAGGAACACTTCCTAGAGCTCACTGCTCAATTACAAGAGGGCTCACTGCCCAAGAAATATTTAGATTAAAACCATCCAGATTGTGAAATGAGAAAATAGCATCTGCTAATGCCTAATTACAGTTCCAGTTAAGCACATCAACACTTCTTTACTCTTCACTCTTCTTCACACTCTGCTCTGCCTTTGAATGATGTGAACAATATTCGCACATAGGACTTGCACACTTCACCCTTGCACACTTCCAAAATGATAAAAATATCACTCTTATATAGCCGTAACATGGAATTACATCGCTTCTAGTCGGCCACAAAGAAATAATAAAATAATTACAAACAGTCGGCCCAAAATACATAAGAATTATCCATGTGAATTAACCAAGGTCAACCATAACATAGTGTAGACCCAAATCAACAACTCCAACACAAAACCACTTCAATTAATTTATCTTCGAGGATCCACAACACACTTCAACACCTAGTCAGCCATGAACATGAAAAACATGAACACACAAGAGAAAATATTAGATCACGAGCACAATGATCAACATAGAAATGCCTCACAGATAGAGAAAAAACTAGAAACATCCACAAACACCATGAAACACTAGAGAAACATCTGCAACAACTGAACTAACATAAATCACTCAATCTTCATTCAGGAACACAAATTGAAGTAATAGAAAGACTGTCAAAATATAGATCTTCATAACTTGAACAAATCTTCACGCGGACCTTTGAAACATGATGTGGACAAACTAGACATACTCAGCAAGAAACCCTTTAGTCCACAACAACTGATTATCAATGTGTTGAACACACCGACAAGATGAACTTCACTTCTCCACTAAACACATGTAGCACTTCTTATTACAATTTTCTCAATCTCCTCACCATATGCAGTTTCAAATACAATCAATGCTAATAGTGTTGACATCAATGACAACTGCATATCAGCAACACAACCACAACATCCAACAATCTCCCCCTTTGGAATTGATGGCAACACATGATGTGAAAAATACCATCAACACAACAAAACTTACTCCCCCTTAGGTTTTGACTCTTCTCCTCAACTCTTTTCCATGATCTTCTCTCCACAAGGCTCTTCTCTCCAAAAAGATTTTTCACATTTCTCTTCTCCCCCTTTGACATCAATGTCAAAGATATCTTCTATACAAGCTCTAAAACACGTATCTACACACCTGAACATCTGACTACTCCCCCTGAGTAGCAGGCACCACAACATCAATCTGGATCAGAATATGATCATGAAGTACATGAATTGATGCAAACCAATGCATCTCTAGTTCATATTAGGAGGGGTATTCACCCCTAGCATCCCTCTGAGATAGTCAAAAGTATCCTTTGGAAATGACTTGGTAAAAATGTCTACAATCTATTCTTTGGTAGGCACATACTCCAGTTTGACTTCTTTTTCACTCACTTTCTCCCTCAAGAAGTGAAACTTGATTGATATATGATTGGTCTTAGAGTGTAGCACCAAATTCTTTGATATGTTTATTGCACTTGAATTGTCACAATATCTAGCAGTAGGCTCATCATATACTACTCTGATATATTTCAACATATGTTTCATCCACAACACTTGAGTACAATTATTTGCAGCATCAATATACTCTGCCTCAATAGTAGATAGGGAAATGGAATTTTTCTTCTTACTCAACCAAGACACCAACTTCTTCCCTAGGAAGAAGGCACCACCACTAGTTATTTTTTTGTCATCTACATCTCCTACACAATCTGAATCAGTATAGGCACTCAGGATAAGATCATCATCTTTAGGATACCAAAGCCCAAAGTCAACTGTTCCTTTCAGATATCTAAAAATTCTCTTTACAACAGTTACATGAGATTCTTTTGGATCAACTTGAAATCTAGCAACCATACACACAACATTCATGATGTCTGGTCTGGTTTGAGTTAAGTACAACAATCCACCAATCATTGACCTATATCTTGTTTGATTTTCCTTAGGAGAATCATCATTCTGTATTGACTTGCATCTGGTTACCATGGGTGTACCAATAGGCTTTGAGTCTTCCATGCCAAAATTCTTCAACAACTCTCTCACATATTTGGATTGTGATATGAAAATCCCATTGTCTAACTATGTGACTTGCAATCCCAGAAAGAATTTCATCTCTCCAATCATACTCATTTTAAATTCACTTTTCATTTCATCAACAAAGTTCATACATAGATCATCATCTCCTCCAAAGATAATGTCATCAACAAAGACTTCAATAATAAACTCTTTATCATGATCCAACTTAAAATACAAGTTATTGTCAACAGTACCTTTATTGAATCCAAGCTTTAGTAGGTACTTATCCAATCTAGCATACCAAGCTTTGGGGGCTTGCTTGAGTCCATACAAAGCTTTCTTCAATCGACAAACCATGTATTCCTTATCAATCAGTTGAAATTAATTTGACTGTTCAACATATACCTCTTCTTTTAACTCACCATTCAGAAAAACAGATTTCACATCCATTTGATAGACTTTATAGTTCTTGTATGCAGCATAAGCAAGAAATAATCTTACAGCTTCAATTTTGGCAACAAGGGCAAAGGTTTCTTCAAAGTCAATACCTTCAATTTGTGAATACCCTTTACATACCAATCTTGCTTTATTCCTAACCACTTCACATTGTTCATTCAACTTATTCTGAAATACCCATTCAGTCCTAATCACATTTTTATTTTTAGGTCTGGGAACAAGAATCCATGTATCATTCTTTTCAATCTACATCAGTTCTTCTTTCATAGCTTCCATCCAGTGTTCATCATTACATGCTTCATTGACATTGCTAGGCTCAGTCTCAGAAATCAAACAATACTCTTCTACAATCCTTCTTCTAGTCTGCACACCTTTATTCTTATCTCCTATAATTTGATCTTCAGAATGATTTAACCTTACATACCTCAGAATTTTAGGATTTTCTCGCACTCCTGGTTCTTTTGCACTTCCACTTGTCTCTCCTTCTTGAATTTCTTGATTCATTGGAACAATTTGAACTTGATTATGTGTCTGAGCATTCTTCCCTGGGTTTGTACTAGCTTTCTGTTCATCTGAATCATATCCAAAGTATCTAGATGATCTAACAGAGTCCTCATCAACTCTAACATTTGCACTTTCAATCATTTTTCTCAATCTTCTATTATAGCACCAGTAAGCCTTGCTTCTAGTAGAGTAACCTAGAAAGATTCCTTCATCGCTTCTTGCATCAAACTTGCCTATGTCCTCATCTCTCTTATTATAACACTTGCTTCCAAAGATCTTGAAGTATTTAACAATAGGCTTATAACCAAACCATAGCTCAAAAGGAGTCTTACCCGAAATACCATTGACATTTACCCAATTTAGAGTGTACACAACAATGCTTACAACTTCTCTCCAATAGATGTGAGGCACATTTCCTTCTAACATCATTGTTCTAGCAACATCCAAAACTGTTCTATTCTTTCTCTCAACAACTCCATTATGTTGAGGGGTTCAGGGAGCAGATAACTGTCTTTTAACTTCATGCTCTTCATAGAAAGAATTGAATTCCCAGGAAGTGAATTCACCACCTCTGTCTGACCTTAGACACTTGATCTTCAACCCTGTCTCATTCTTTGCCATAGCTTTGAAACTTTTGAACTTCTCTAATGCTTCACATTTTTCTCTTAAGAAAGCAACCCATATCATCTTAGAGTAATCATCAATAAGTAGCATAAAGTACCTTTCTCCTTCTAGACTTTTGATTTTGGAGGGACCACACATATCAGTATGTACCAGCTCCAGTATTCCATTAGAATGATGTTGTTTACTTTGAAAAGAAACTCTTTTCTGCTTTCCCATCTGACATTCCTTGCATATTGTGTTAGTAGGCTTCACTATCTTAGGTAGATCTCTTACTGCTTGAGTGGAGCTTACCTTGATAATGTTATCAAAATTCACATGACACAACCTTCTATGCCATAACCAACTTTCATTCATTCGAGCAATCAAACAACTTACATCAGAACTCAAGTGAAAAATATTACCTTTTGTCTTTGTACCTGAAGCAATTTCACTTCTAGAGCTTCCAAGTATCCTCCATCTTCCATCTTTGAACTGAAGATCATAACCATTTTCCACCATCTATCCAAACACTCAATAGATTATGCTTCAAGCCTTCAAACATAAAGGACATCATTAGTGTTATGTTTACCACCAAGACAAATAGATCCTCTGCCATGAATCACACCAGCATTGTTATCTCCAAATCTTACAACTCCACCGTCATATTTCTTTAGACTTACAAATTTGATTTTTTCACTAGTCATATGATGTGAGCATCTGCTATCAATGACCCACTCATCTTTTTCTTCAATTCGGGCTGCAAGAGCTTTCTCAACTTTAGCAGATTTAGTGGCCACTAGACCATTTTCCTTGATAGCAATGAAATCCCAGTCATCTTCATTTCCATTCTCTTTATCAGATTCTTCATCAATCACACCTTCTTCAACATAATAGCATTTCTTTTGAAATTTAGGTTTGTAAGGCTTAGACCTAGGAACTCTTTTAGGACACCTTGAAGGAAAATGACCTATTTTACTACAAGAGAAACATTTAATAGGCAACTTTCCTTTGTACCTACCTTGTCCTCTGCCTTCTTTCTTCACAATCAATGCTTCCAGCCCTTCTACCTCTCTTTCTTCTTCTTCAAGCTACTTCATCTCTTCCTCATACTTGAATGATTTTCTAGAACTTTCTCCTAGATCATATCTTTGCTTGTTTCTTCCAGACACAGAAGCCTTAAATGTAGATTCAGTCTTAGGAGCAGAATCACCAAATTCACTCAACTCAAATGCAAGAAGTTTACCAATAAGCATATCTCTTGTCACAGTTGTTACTATTCTGAGCTCTTCAATAGCATGAGCCTTTGATTTGTAAGGAGGAAATGATCTAAGCACTTTAGCCACAATTTCTTGTTCATCCAAGGTACCACCGACACATCTAATACACATCACAAGTTTATTTACTCTTTGCATATAAGAAGAAATATTCTCATCTTCACCCATCTTCAAGTTTTCATACTTTCCTTTCAAACTTGTTAGCTTAGCAACCTTTACAAGTGTATCTCCTTCATACAAAGTCTCCAACTTCTTCCAGATCTCATGAGTTGTCTTCAAATCCATCACATTTGTCATTTCTGAATCTGTCAGAGCACTCATGAGAAAAGCTTCCATAGCCTTGATATTAATCTCAGCCTCTTTAATCTCATCAGGAGTGGAAGGATCATCCTGAGGAATAACATGTTTTTTCTTTGTAATCTTCCAGAAGGGTTCACCAATACACTTCAAATGACATTCCATTTTGGCTTTCCATAGAGAGTAATTTGTTCCATCGAATCTAGGACTGCCATTCTTGTACGTTGCCATCTCAGATCACCTCAAGCTTTTAAACTTCTTCAGAGGAATCTTCTCTGATACCAATTGTTGGCAAAACAATGATAGACAACTGAGAGGGGGGGGGTGAATCAGTTGTCACAGATTATTCAAACTTTTCCACACTTAACTTAATTTTAGATCTGATGAATGAACAATAAACCATAAACAATCAGTAGATAAAAAACACAAAGAACACCAAGATTTTTATGTGGAAACCCTATTAGGGGAAAAACCATGGTGGATGTCAATCCATAATATTATACCCTACTAAAAGTATAAATAAATATGAATGGGAATGCACATGCATTCAGGAACACTGCCTAGAGCTCACTGCTCATTACAAGAGGGCTCACTGCCCAAGAAAGATTTAGATTAAAACCATCTAGATTGTGAATTGAGAAAATAACATCTACTAATGCCTGATTACAGTTCCAGTTAAGCAGTTCAACACTTCTTCACTCTTCTTCACTCTTCTTCACACTCTGCTCTACCTTCGAATGATCTGAACAATATTCACACATAGGACTTGCACACTTCACCCTTGCACACTTCCAAAATGATAAAAAAATCGCTCTTATATATCCACAACATGGAATTACATCGCTTCTAGTCAGCCACAAAGAAATAATAAAATAATTACAAATAGTCGGCCCAAAATACATAAGAATTATTCATACGAATCAACCAAGGTCAACCAAAACATAGTGTAGACCCAAATCAACAACTCCAACATAAAAACACTCTAATTAATTTCTCCTCAAGGATCCACAACACGCTTCAACACCTAGTTAGCCATGAACATGAAAATCATGAACACACAAGAGAAAATATCATATCACGAGCGCAACGATCAAAACAGACATGCAACATAGATAGAGCACAAAGTAGAAAAATCCACAAACACTAGAGAAACATCTGTAACAACTAAACTAATAGAGATCACTCGATCTTCATTCAGGAACACAAACTGAAGTAATAGAAAGATTGTCAGAATACAAATCTTCATAACTTGAACAAATCTTCATGCAAACCTCTAAAATTTGATGTGGATAAACTAGACATACTTAGCAAGAAACCATTTAGTCCACAACAGCTAATCATCAACGTGCTGAATACACCGACAGGTTGAACTTCACTTCTCCACTGAACACCTGTAGCACTTCTTATTACAATTTTCTCAATATCCTCACCATATGCAGCTTCAAATACAATCAATGCTAATAGTGTTGATATCAATGACAACCACAACATCCAACAATGACCTTAGAAGGGAGTGCCAATTGAGCATTCATATTTAGAGACCCTAGAGTCCTTCCTATGTTGGAAGTGATTGTAATTTCCTCAAGTAATGAATCAGGTGGTTATGTCCCCCGTAACTATGTATTAGATGATAAATCCAAAGGCTACTACCCATTTTGGGATAGATGAGCACATGAGAGATGAACAAAAATCTAAGGGGTATACCTTATTGAGTTATGTGTCTGAGAGAGATTCTGAGGGATACTCTCCACTTGACTATTTGAATAGTCACTCTATGTAATTAAAAAGATATTGAGATCCTTATGAATAATAAAAAATCATGTGTTTAGCAAAAAACTTGTGCTCAAATCTTATGTGAAATTTATTTTATGTGCCAATGAATGCTCATTTAAATGTTTTCCATAAGATAGTAAGAGCATGATTGAATCTAATAAAGATGAACCTTCAAGTATAACCCTTTTCTTGCAAAGGATGGTGAGAATGAGGACTAATCCTAGAGGGATTTGAGAAGTTGGACAAGGTCCAGAGGGTGCTAAAGCCAAATTGTCTCAAATTTTAGCTATCATTCATGAAACCAACACAAGGTTGGAAAATCTTGAGCAGGAAGTAAGGGAAAAAGATAAGGTGGAACAATGTTTATTCGAAGCTATGATTGAACTTCCTTGTTTCTCTACGAAAGTAAACCTATATGTAGCACCCTTAGGATCCTATGATGTAATCTTAAGAATGAGCTGGCTTTGGAAGCATAGCTAGCCAAGGTAGAATGTCATGCCAAAACAATAGAGTGTAGGCTGATTTAGGTAACTAGGTAATGCTACAAGTGATACTTAGGGAAGTCAAGTTGCGTCAAATCTCCTCCATACAATTGCTTAGGGATAAGAAGAAAGGATGCAAGATATTTGTAGTAAAGATGGAAAAGCTTGAGGAATTTAAGGAATTTAATTCTCAAAATGGTATGGTCAACTATGAGTCATAGGACCACCAAGAGTTAGAAGAAGGTGAAATGATGGAAACTGAAGAGACGAATATGGAAAAATATCCTATCTTACAAAATTTTATGAATGTGTTTCCAGAAGAACTATCTGGACTACCACCTAAAAGGATATTCAATTTCTCCATTGATATAGTGCTAGGATCAGAAATTGTTTCCAAAGTACCTTACAAAATGACAACAACTAAGCTAATGGAGCTTAAGGCACAACTAGATGAATTATTATCTAAGGAATTGATAAGACCCAATGTTTCACCCTGGGGAGCACCAATAATCTTTGTGAAGAAGAAGAATGGTACACTGCACTTGTGCATAGATTATCAGAGGCTTAGCAAAACCAAGGTAAGGAACAAGTATCCATTGCCACACATTGATGAAATTTTTGATCAAATGCGAGGAGTTGTGTTTTCTAAGATTGATCTATCATCTAGGTACCACCAATTGAGGATCAAAGATGAAGATATTTTTAAGATTGCCTTCAAAACTAGATATAGGCATTACGAGTTTACAGTCCTACTATTTAGACTTACTAATGCACCGACAACATTTATGAACCTAATGAATAATGTGTTTAGGGATTGCCTAGATAAGTTTGCTTTGGTTTTCTTGGATGATATCCTAATTAATTCAAAGAACAAGGAGGATCATTACAAGCATTTGGAGATAGTTCTACACTAATTGAGAGAACATAAGTTGTATTGGGAACTCTCTAAATGTACCTTCTTTTAGAAGAAATTACAGTATCTTGGAGACATGATTTCAGCTGATTGTATCTCAGTCGATCTAGCCAAAATCAAGGCAGTGCTAGAATGGCCAGTGCCCAAAAATGTCTATGAGGTAAGAAGTTTTATGGGTTTGATAGGATATTATAGGAATTTTGTTGCAAAATTTTCTAGAATATCCTTTCCTATTATTTCTTTGTAGAGGAAAGGGAAGAAGTTTGAGTGGACAGATAAATTCCAAACAACATTCGATCTACTCAAGGAGAAGTTGAATACTACTCCAATTTTAAAAGTACCAGATCCTGATGGTGACTTTGAATTGTTATCATAGATGCATCAGGACAAGGCTTAGGCAGAGTTTTAATGTAAGAAGGACAATTAATTGCTTATGAATCAAGGAAGTTGAAACCCTATGAACAAAATTATGCTTCACATGATTTAGAGTTAGCAGCGGTGGTTCATGCATTGTAGATGTGGAGGCATTACTTGTTGGGAAATCCCTTTGAGATGAAAACTGATCATCACAGTTTGAAATATCTATTTACCCAACCTAATCTGAATACACAACAAAGAAGATGGTTGGAGTTGATATCTGATTATGACTTCAATATTGGCTACATTAAGGGAAAAAAAAAAGGTTTTCAATTCCTTAAGTCATAGGAGACATATTGCCTCAATAGTGACAATCCAAACCAACTTTAAAGGCCAAGTGTTGCAGAAATGCAAGGAGGATGAGTACTATTTGCAAGTTAAGCAAGCACTCGTAATAAATCCACAAGATGCAAGGTATGAGGTATTTCATTTTGAACCCAATGGATTGCTTAGGTATAAGGGAATAATGTATGTTCCTAACTTTGAAGAGTTAAGAAATCTTGTGTGGAAAGAAGTTCATGAAGCACCATACTCTAGACACTCTAGACATCCTGGTGTGATAAAAATGTTGGCTGATGCGAAGCCATTATATTTTGGAAAGGGATATAGACTGACACTGCTAGATTTGTGGCTAGATGTTTAGAATTTTAAGGGTAAAAGCTAAACATCGTCATCCTGTGGGTTTACTATATCCACATGATATTCCAAAAAATAAATGGCAAGTCATTAGTATGGAATTTGTGCAAGGATTACTTATGTCAAGGAATAAGCACAATGCCATTCTAGTGGTTGTGAATAATCTTACTAAGGTAGTGCATTTCATACCTACAAATCTAACTAATGGATCTCCTGTCATAGCTCAAAAATTCATTCAAGAGGTGTTTAGACTACATGGAATTCTTGAGAAGATTATCTTGAATAGGGATGCACATGTGACCTCAAGGTTTTGGTGAACCTTATTTTTTGCACTTGGGACTCAACTAAATATAAGTTCAACATATCATTCAAAAATGGATGGAAAAATAGAAAGGGTGAATCAAGTACTCGAAGACTTACTAAGAATGTATTGCATGGATCAACAATACAAGCGGGAAGATTACTTTCCTTTAGTGGAATTTTCTTATAAAAATTCCTATAGATCATTCAACAATTAAGATGAATCCTTTTGAAGCATTATATGGCCTGAATCAACCCAACATCAACAAACCAATGGCTCTAAACATCCACATCCAAGCCAAAGAATAATGAAACACTCAGGAAAGACACCACTAAGCCAAGAGAGACAAACATCTTAATGGTGTAGATCACCATCAAACCCCACACAGTAAAAATCTACAACACATCAACTTCTATGCAACACCAATCCACATGCAAAGCATTAGCTTTTCTGCAACACTATTCCACCCGCATAGTAAGAATCTGCAACACATTAGCTTATGTGCAACACCAATCCATGTGTAAAGAATCAACTTCTCTACAACACCATTCCACCTGGTCAACCAACCTAACCTCCACCTCTAAAGGAGAGGACTCCCCTCTATAGGAGAGGATGAAGAGAAACCCCTTACCACCAAAGCCACAACTCTCCAACCCAAACAAGCTCCGCCTCAATAGGAACCAGAATAAGGGAGGAGATCTTCCCACCAACCCAACAACATGCATCTCCACCTCAATAGAAGATGGTTCCACCTCAAGAGGAACAACATCCCCCTCAATAGGAGACACTTGTTGAGAATCCCAACAAAAGGGAACTCCAGGAGAAAGGGATAATCCAACATCCCTTAGCATCACAAGCTTCAGGTACCGACAAGAAGGAGCTAAAAAAACAATAACTAGCTCACAAAAATGGGTCCAAAGAAAAGATAATAAGCATAGCCCAACCACCAGTAAGCTAGTACTAATCAAAAAACCATTTCTCCCTCTTTTCCTCATAAGCTTCATAAACACAAAGGAGGCCACAAGAAGTTCCATAGACAATAGGGAATACTGGGTTAAAAGAAAAGGAAATAACCTAGTCAAACACTAGCAGCAACAAACAACCCTCTACAAGAAGCTCACACTAAATCCCTTCAAATAAAGAGTCCTCCATACAAGCAAAGGGGACAAAATAGCTTCATTAGAGAGAAAAGACAACAAAAACTTCAAAGGGACATCAAGCTTCCTTCTAATAAAAAAAAATAGGGAAGAAACCACCAAGAAAAAAAGCTTATGAGGCAAAGATAAAAATAAAGAGCCTCCGAAGCACCCATGATTTTAGTTGCACCAAACAAAAATAGCAAAAGCCATCACCAAGCCGCTACAACCTAGAAGCACAAAAATAACAACCTTCCCAACCACAAGTCACCTCAAACTAGTAAAACATATGCCTCCTCTGCCCCATAACAAAGAGGGTACCCAACAACAAGCAACAAAATTGTCATGTCCCAACTGGATGACAACAACCTGCTCCACAACACATCAAGCTGACTGGAAAATGGCAGAAGCCAACACCAAGTCGTCGCAATACAAAAGCATAAAAATGACAACCTACCCAACCACAAGTCGCCTCCCACCAGTCATCCATCCACCTCTTCATAATTGTCTCCCTCCTCGCTTGCATCATCTCTAGATTTCAAAATCCCCCCTCCACGCCTCTTCTCGCTCCCTCTCTTCTCCATATTCTTAAGACTCCGCCTAATTTTAATGTTTTATATGTAGATATATGTATATGATTTAAAATGAATCTAGAATGTATCCAATGAATATATGTATGTTGTGGATATGAAATGTAATCAACACTTAAGATGATAAGATGCTTAGAATAACAAATCTAAACACTTAAGATGAATTTAAGCAATGATGATAAGATTCTTAAAATAACAAATCTAAACACTTAAGATGAAAACATGAAATGATGATAAGATGCTTAGAATAAAAAATATAAACACTTTAGATAAAAATGAAATGATGATAAGATGCTTCAAATAACAAATATAAACACTGAAAAAATAAAAACGCAATGATGATAAGATGCTTAGAATAACAAATCTAAACACTTAAGATGAAAATGAAATGATGAGAAGATGGTTACAATAATAAATCTAAAGACTTAAGATGAAAATACAATGATGAGATGAGTTGGATGGAGATGAAGACTAGGCGACCATCTTAAAACATTGAGTGTAGGGACATATGGAAGAAATAGAATGAATGTGCACATACAATCCATGATTAAAAGAGAAAAAATATGGTGACTAGAAAGAAGTGATGGGATGGGATTAGCGATGGGATGAGATGTGTTATAGGGTTGAGGGTTAATGTAATAGGGTTTAGGGATGAGGGTATAGGGTATAGGTTTGAGTATATGGTTAAGGGATTAACTTATTAGCTTTAGTTCCTAAGGTTGAGGGATAAGGTTTAGGGATTTGAAAGTATAGGGTATATGGTTTTGGGTTATGGGTATATAGTTTAGGGTTAAGTCTCACATCTCCCCCTCTCTACTCTCCTCATCTCTATTGTTCACTATCTCACTTCTCTCTCTACTCTAGATCTACCTCTCTTTGTATAACCTCTCTCTCTCCACTATCTACCTCCCCTTCCTATCCCCCCCCCATCTATCCTTATCTACCTCTCCCTCCCTCCCTATGTAGATCTCTCTTCTATCTATCTTACATATATCTTTCTCTACCTCTCTTCTCTATATATCACCTCTCTCTATCTCTCTCCCATATATCTCTCTCCTCTCTCCCTTTAATATCTTTAAATTATTTATTGTTAGATTTGTGAATAACACGAGTCACATGATCAAATAATGAACAAAAAACCTTCCACACAAGAGCTCTGCAAAAAAAGATTTTCTATTCCTCAAAAAGAAAATACTTACAGAATAATAAAAGAGAGAGAGAATGCTTTATAAGAGAAACCCTAATGATAAAGGGATAGATCATGATTGTAAGTTTCAACATCCTATGTGATGAGACAAAATGATCTAGTATTAGCTCTCTAGTTAACATAAATAAAGAACTCAATTAACTAAAAAAGAAATCCTAAGTTTAGCTTACGTGCAAGAGAATTAGAATAATAGTTAATTAAAGATTACTTAATTATTATCTAATACATGATAACCCTAACACCCCCCCTTAAGTGTAACTTAGGGAGTAGCTAAATTTTTTTAAAACCAATGCATAAAAAAGAAAAGCGACAACTAGGCTTGATGAGGTACCTAGCACAATCAGAGAAATCTCTCATAAGTGGAGAAAAGGATAAAACCTCATGGGAAAAGCTCCTCTCCTAAAGAGAGATGGAATCATGTAAGAAAAATGAAGGAGGCCTCATGAAGACCCCCCAAGGAAAACTTCCTTCACCCCAAGCATCGATCACAACTGGAGGTAACGAGGCGATGCTAAAGGTTACATGAAGATTTATGCAACCCGCTCCTCTATAGGCATGTACTCCAAGGTGAGAAAACCATCATGAATCAACTAATGTATGAAGTGCATGTGGATCTATATGTGCTTATAATGCTAATGCTCCACTGAATTGCGAGAAATGTGAATGGAACTCTAATTATCACACCAAAGAATAGTTGGACTATCAAGAGGAAAACTGAACTCATTCAATGACTAACAAAGCCACAAAATCTCCTAGATGGCCAAAACCATTGCATGGTACTCAACCTCTAAAGATGATAATGCAATAAAAATTGCTTCTTGCAAGACCATGTAATGGGGCCAAAACCAAGGCAGAAAACAAATCCATAAGTAGACTTCCTATCATTGACATAACCAACCCAATATGAGTTAGTGAAGCCAATTATCCAAGGATCTCTCGATTTATAGTGAATACCATAATGTGAGGTGTCTTGAATATATCTCAAAATTCATTTGGAAGCTTGCTAATGAATCTCATTTGGATCATGTGACAATCAAGAGATAAGACCAACCATAAACAAAAGATCAAGAAATGAATCTGTCAGGTACAAAAGACTACCAACCAACTACCTATATAATGTAGCATCTACTGAAGGAGTCATAAAAGTGGAAGACAATACAACACCTGATTGGAATGGTGTGGGGAAAGGCTTGCAATCAAGCATGCCAAATCTCTGAAGCATGTCAAGAGCATACTTCTATTGAAATATGGAAATCACATTCAAAGACTAAATAATAGGGGTAAACTAAGAAAGTAGTGTAGAAGGATGAGTTTTTTCATCTCAAACTCCTCCATCAAAGCTTGCTATAAATTCTAGATCATAGAGGATGAAATGTATGTAAGGATCAACTCATCCACACATAGTACAAGGATCAAAAGATCACTCTCCTATCTCTAAATGTAAACTGTGGGATCAAAATTGCATTGTGTGAATCCAGAAGAAAGCAAAAAGGTGTCCATCTTCTCATGCCAAGCTTGAGGGGCATGTTTGAGAGCATATAGTGAACGAAAAATTCTGCAAACTAGTGAAGAGTCCTTAGCAAAACCATGTGGTTTCTTCATATAAATCTCCTCATGAAGATCACCATGAAGGAAGGACCTCTTCACATCCATTTGAAATACTAGCCATCCTCGTGAAGCTACAAGGGAAAGTACAAGGTGAATAGAATTCATCTTGGCAAGAAGGGAAAATGTCTCAAAATAATCAATTCCTTCGACTTGAGAGAAACCATTTGTAAGACAAGCCTTATACTTATCAATAGAACCATCTACAACATATTTGGTACGATACACCCACTTGCATCGAACCAAATTTCTTCCCTTAGGAAGAGGAACTAAATCCCAAGTATGCTTCTTCATTAGAGAAGAATACTCATCTACCATAACACTATCCCACTTAGGAATACCAACCACCTCTGAAAACTTTTGAGGATCATCCAAAATGGTATGACTCTTGAAAAAGACTAATACTCGATGTTTGTGCACAAGTGATATGGGATTCTCAAAGATCACCTGCCAAAGGTCTAATTGCATCAATAGTATTATGGGCCCACTTGGGTAAAGGATAAATATCTAGAGGTGGTGGGATAGCTAGAGCATCATCCTCGTCCTCAAGAGATGAGTAATCCTCAAGATATGAGGAGTGAGTAGTAGGTGATGAGGGAGAAGTTGGGTATGGAGAATCCATTTATGGAAAGCACTCATTAAACTGGACATCCCATCGAAATAAGACCTCTCTGGAATCAAGATCAAGATGCATGTAGATTCTTGTAATTATGTAGCATTTCTAGTTGCTTCTTCTAGTTGTTATGCTAAAGCTTCTCATACGAGCCAGTGTTCTTTGGTCCTAGAAATTTTTGTAATCAATAGGTGACAACCTTCCTACTTTGATACTATTGTATATTTCCACTATATAATATAACATATAGGATAAATGCCTTTTTCCAAAAGAATAATGTAATTAAGTTTACTAAGATATGATTTAACACTTTATTCATGAATAATGAGATCCTGGTTTACAAATTTTCCAAAAACTAGAAATGGAAAGCTTCAACAATCAAGATGTTACAAAAGCCTTAAATATTCCCTTCATTCTACATCTCCAAGAATCTAACTAGCCCTATTTCTTGTCAATAATACCCAACTATATGGGGCTATAAGGCTCAACCCTCTAGACTAGGAGACCACTAATTGGGTAGTCCAACAACACTCACATAGAGTAAGGTAGATGAAGAATCACACATACCAATCATCTATATATGGGGCATCTAATAACCATACTTACATTTTGATCATAACATCAAAATCATATAATAGGAATCTTGATAACCACAAATTATAAACAAATTAATTGACATAACCACCAATTTCTAGCAAGAAAATGGTAACAACCATCAATTACCATACTTAGGTTTCCAGTACATAAATTATATTCAATTATCTAATGAAATCATGGAAGAGGTCACTAGATGAAGGATAGTAAAGTGGCATCATGATCATGTTAAGATGGTGTTGTACTAAGAAATGTACCCCATCTACAATGAGAAATACTCAATTACATTGTTAAAATCATGGAAGGATCTTGATAATTCCCTTCACTATCATGTCATGAATCCAACATAGAGATTATATGTTAGACGAGGATTATGTCTATTTTTTAATTTCTTTAATTTTGTATCTTTATATTTTATCCTTTCAACTACCACATCCATCTACAACTAATAAATTTCTTAGGATAATTTATCAATTTTATTTCAAACCAAAACTCCTCAAAGAATCCATATGCAATCCACCTAATCTCAAGCATGAAAAAACATGAAATCTGGATTTGAAAAATTCATATATCAAAAGGAAAATACCTTCAACAAATCAAAGCCTCAATAATAGAGGTTGTCCTCCCTTGAACACAATTCAAACAAATATTTGTAATCTTCTTCGAGATCCAATTCTAAGCTCCCAGTCACAAGCAAGGTTTCTAAGAAATATTTTTATAAATCAAAGGGTTACACACAAAGGAGGAAATGAGAGGAAATGAATGATAAAGAAATTATTTTAAAATTACCTTTCATTTTCCTTTATGTCAAAAATTCCCAAACCCCCCAAATCGTTTTTTCCTTGTTCACATAAAAACTAGTTAATTTTCAAAGGTAAATATTTTACAAATGATACTTTTTCATTTCAAATAACTAATTACTTTCCAAAATAACTAATGCATAAAATTTTAAATAAAACTATTTAACCTTTCTAATTTCCTTTTAAAAATTCAATATTTAACTTGCATAGCACCTCATCTAGGTGAATTTAATTTAAAAATGTTGATAACTCTTTTCAAATCCAAAATATATTTATTCATTTCATAAATAAATTGCAAGATGTTTGAATATTAAATAAATGTAAACACAAGAAGAGATAAATGGTCTATGTAAAACACTCATATATATTTTATGGGTTTCCATCTATAGTTCATAGAAATCCAATATTGACACCAATCTGTATCAAAGGGTGATAAGACCACCTAAGGCACATCTCACAACTCATAATTGAGTGAGATATGGTATTCAATAGTAACACATTTATCTGAGTCAATACTCTCCAAATTAATCATAGTTAGGAAACTTGTGCCTACACACTCAGTCAAAACATTAGTTGCATCTACATAATACAAGGATAGTCAAACCATGGTATATAAATGGACATATGACAATATCAAATAACTGCATATAACTAAAAATCATCTACAACTAATATAATCTAGATGTCAAATATGTTTAATCAATAATCCACAATGTTGATCTAGATACCACAGTCATAATCAATAGATAAAGTAAAATTAATGAAGCTAAGCATTTCTAGAGTTTTAAACATATAGTCATAACATATGCATCCAAAATACACACTTGAACATCCAAATGACAATAGGAAACATCATCAATAATAATGATAGTATCAAAGTTGAATAGAAAAAAAGAAAAATACACACGTGAGCCTTACAAATATTCCAAAATAAGTAAAACATTGACTAACTTATAAGTTATAGGAAATTTTAAAATGACAAATTGTGTGATTGAATCACATTGATTCTCTAGCCATGTTGTTACTAAGATATGATAGCACCCTCTTACATTACACCTCTCTACTCGATGATAGTGTACCTCATAAAACTAAAGGAAACACCATAATTATAATTATACAATAATTGATTAAGAGATTCATATTACTTAGTCGCAAGTCTAAATATAATTACTAAACATTAATAATTATTAATCAATATTAATTATTAAAATAAATATTCATAATTCATCATATCAAATTTTTATTAACTATTAATGAAAATCATTTGTTAGTCAAGACTACTATTAATAATATGTTTTTACAATGTACTATAGTATCAAAGGTCTAAATCTACAAAAATTGAATCATGCCATAAAAATAAAATCACATCATATTTCAATCAAATGACAGTCACAATTGCATCCTCCATAAATTTCTAAGGATGCAATAGTTCAAATTTCATTATTTTATTATGCTTTGAATCTATCTAATTGTAATAAATTCTTATTTATAGTAAAACTTTTATGATCAAAGTAAACAATTCTTCAAAGACCATTGAAATCAAGTAAGCCTAAATTTCCTTTCACTTGATTTCAACACATATCTAATTACAGTCTTAATTAATCATATTTAACTCTCACTATACATTTTTTTAATTACATTACTATAATACACTTTATATAGTTTGAAAGTATCATTTATATATTCAAGAAGTACTAATTTTGAAGGCGATATTCAAGATTATGATAATTATAAAAGGACAAATAAGTGTTTGTGTAAAATTAGAAGTGTTCAAATCAATTCAAATGACTAATTAGTGGATAGGGGAAAGCATCTAGTGGTTGTGCGTGTTCCAACTCTTTAACACTTCAAATTTATATGTAGTATTTTAAAATTATTTTAAAATTTATATTAGATTACTTGATAAGAAGTCATATTTTAGATATGTGGGATATTGAATATGGTGTTAAATTAACATATTTTTATTAAGATATTATAAAATATAAAGAAAATAATTTAGTCAAATATATACTAAAGTTATATTTTCTTGATACATTCATTTAATATCAAATCATATATTATATTTTATCTGATTTTTTTTTTTTTTTATCATTTCATTGTGAGTGGTCTTTGAACTCTAAGTGGAATTTAATGACTTACAAAGAGTCTTCTAAGAATCAAACCTTATTAAATACATGATTTATGATACTTTAAAAAGAATGAGGTCAAAATTGAATCTAACCAAAAATCTAAAAAAATCAATTATTCATGACTAATTTTAACAAAATAGATACCCACAATTCTTAACAAAAACACAACAGCAGATGGGAGAATAATATCGTCTTACTCCTTAAAATATAAAAGGAAACCCTCCAGTAAATCTGAATGAAAGAATACTTGGCTTGTATTCTTTGGAAGCCGTCAATTCTGCAGTGAGTTGTTATTACAGAAAAAGCAATCATATTCGAATTCAATGGGGACAAACATTACAGAAAAAGCATGCTCAGTGTTCAAACATGTTTCTACTTTTTATTTATTTTTAATGCTGGCATTCAACGTAGCAAAATCTGACCATATTACTGGCCCCAAGGCCTGCGTTCTTCAGCTTATGATTTCTTTCTAGTTTACAATATTCATTTCTAATATACTATTATTTGCTATGTATATTCTTTATATATGTGTTATTAGACTAATATGTTGCATGAAGGATTATAATATCTAGTATCAAAGTTCTTTCTAAGGACGTGATCTCGGCAATATCAATAGTTTGGGGATTTCGTGATTATTTATCATATGTTCTCATTTCAATTTTTTATCATGAAAAAATGACTACAAAAGTAGGTGTACTAAGTATCTTTCCTAAAATCTATTAAAAGTTCTTTCTATTACTAGAAGTTCTTTGTTATTTTAGATTAGAAATCTTGTGTGAAGGGTTTTCAAATATCTTCATAGCAACTATCATTTTTTTCTAAGCAAAATTTTGATAAAAGACTATTGAAGTAAGGGGTTCTAAAAATACATTATCTAAGTATTAAAGATAGAGCCCTCTTCCCTCCTAGTGTAGTAGCTATCCTACAAGGTTCTTGCAATTCTAGTTATCTATGTATGGATGTTGAGAAGAATATTCAAGGCAATATTTCTAAGGCGTTTCTAGAACATATTGATTGGCTACATTTGATGGCTGATGCTATTGAAGATAAGCCATTTTCCAATCATGCTTAGTCCTTATCTCTAGAAATCGTAAGGCATTGCAAATGTTTTTTTCTTAGAGTTCTAGATTTAGTCATAGAAACGTCATCCCCTAGGCTAGAGATCTCTCTCATTTGGACGTCTATAAGAGATAGGCCAAACAATGATCTATTTTTTTATAAATTGGGTTCAAAGAAACTGAAAACTATATGGTAAAATTAAGATCTTAGCTATAATGAAGGGCATCTTTTTTATCTCCATTTTGAACCATGAAGATTGTGTCCAAACCCTATTGGATGGTCTATGGATCCTAGCTAAGTTGAAAGTCTCTTCCTTAAAAATGGAAATCAGGTTTTGATCTTGAGAAGCAATGCATTAACATTGAACTCATTTGGATTAGGTTTTCAAGCTTGCTATTGGAATACTAAGAGGAGGAGATTTTATTAGGTATTGCTAACTATATCAATCAACTCTTAGTGTTTCATACTATGACCAAATACAAAAAATACTTGTTGCTTGCCATTTCTTTTTAATATAGATGTGGATAAGCAACTTCCCTCTTTGATCACCTTGTCCTCTAAATTGAGTGTTGGAGTGCAATAGATTGTTTATGAGGATATCATGGTTATATGGTATAAGTACAATAAATTTTACCACTCTACTACCACATGCCTAAGCTATAGGAGGAAGCAAAATTTTTGGAGAAAGAGAAGAGTTTATTCATCCTCAATCAATTGAAAACTTTCCTTTGGTGAGTGCAAGCAAGGAGGCATGTTCTTTGGTTAGGATTAGACCCAAAGAAAAAAATAGCAATGTTCTTTCTTTAGAGGCCCTCAAAGATGGTAGAGTTTTGGAGGAGACTTGTAAGGAGAAAAAATATGTGTGAGAGCCTAGTTGATATAACTAGCCCAACACATGGGATTGAACATTAACTTGATTCACCTTCCACAAATAAGGATGAAACAAAGAAGATTTTGGACGAGAGGTGCACTATAATTCTTATTATTTATTTTGATTTTAGATTAGCTATTAGAATGGGAGAATAGCTAACCCCCATTGATAGGGATGAGGGAGATGAATCTTGAAAAACATTTGAAACCCAAATGGCAACCGCCACTAAAGGGGTGCTATAAATTAAAATTTGATGGGATTTTAAGGGAAATCTTGAAGATTCTAGGGCTGGGTGTGTGGTTCATGATTCGAAGGAGGATGAGGTTGAATTTCAAGTCCTCCTCCTAGGTTTGAAGTTGTGCAATAATTTCAATTGAATCGGATCATGATAGAAAATGACTCATATCTAATCATCAATGCTACCAAAACTAGAAAATCCCATAACTAAAACTTGAATTATTTCCTTAGCTCAACAATAACCTTGCTTGAGGATTTGGAGGATTTTATAATAAACCACATTTATAGGTAAGTCAATATGGGAGCCAATGTGCTTGCCAACTCAAAGGGTCAATAGGGATGTGGAGCTCGTTGTGGACTCACTAGGTTTCAAGTGTCTTTAAAAATAATTGTCTTTTGTGGTTGGCGTCCATGGATAATCATCATTTATTTACGGGTGGCAAGAGTTATACTGGTATGGTTTCCATTTGAAGTGATGTACAATTATAAAGCATTCACTCCACATTCGTGTGATTGACAACTCTTTCGCTATTTGAGTTAAGAATGCCTCTTTTAGTTTCTAGATTTTGCGTCTCTGATCTTTTCATTGGTTTCCTCTCTTCCTTGCTTGTGTCATCCTCATGGATACTCCCTAAGGTAAATGGCCTTTCTAAGCTTAGTATCGAAGAAGAGGTTGTTGAGTGTGTTTAGGATGCAAAGCGAACTCATTCTTTTTGTTGTTCAATGGGTTTTGGGTGACAAATTCTTAACTGTTGAGCACAAGTATATGGTGAATTTTGATGTACCTTATATGTTTGTTGTAGCACTATTGGATTTGAGAGTGTTGTGTAAATAGAACCAAAAAATAAATAATATTGTAGCACAAGTTAGATGCAAAGAAATACAAAAGATAATTAAATGATATCACAAAATAATAGAGAAGACACAAATTTACGTGGTAAAACCTTGACAATGTGCCAAGGAAACATCCATGGGGAAAAGTATCGGTATTCTTATTGCTCAGAGAAATTGATTACAAATTTCACACAACTACTACTCTTCAATACAATTCATTACAATAATGATTTAGCCTTCAAGGCATCAAGATATAAATAATATCTTCAACCTATGTTGCATATAGAAAAATCAAGCTTTGTTTTTATTGCTTTGTTTTATTTGTTTTTAAATATTTATCTTTTGTTTTAAATCTTTATCTTTTCCAAAAGGATTCCAAAGATAAGATTTCCCAAACATAAGACTTTGCTTTATTTCCCTTATCTTTCCAAAAGATAAAATCTACTTTCTTTCTAATTTTATTGTTGTCATAATCTAACAATCTCCACCTTGACAAAAATTTACCTGATACTTGCCCATGCCCATTAATCACCTTTTCTACAAGCCAAGAGAAGTCAAACTCCACTTCAACTTCTCTAATTGTACTAGTTTTGTCAACATGTCTACACAATTTTCTAGTGTATGAACTTTCTCAAGAGCTACTCCACCTCCATCGATAACATATCTAACAAAATGATATTTAATCACAAAATGCTTAGTCCTATTGTGATAAGCTAGACTTTTAGTTAGGTGTATATCACTTTGACTATCACAAAATACAATCACATTGTCCTGCACTTTTCCAAACTCACCCAAAAGACCCTTGAACCAAATTGCCTCTTTGCAAGCATGTGAGACAACCATATACTCTACCTCAGTTGTGGATAAAGCAATTGTTTCTTGAAGCTTTGACATCCAACAAATAGATCCTCCTATAAGAGTAAAGACATAACCTGATGTAGATCTCCTTTTGTCCAAATCACCTACAAAATCTGAATCAACATAACCACAAACTGAACCACTACTATCATCAAAGGTGATACAATAATCACTTGTGCCTCTAAGATACCAAAGCACCCATTTCACTACTACCCAATGCTCTTTACTTGGATTTTCCATGTATCTACTGACAACACTGACTGCATGTAAAATATTTGGTCTTGTACATACCATCGCATACATTCAACTTCCTACTGCATTAGCATGCGGTACATGAGACATATAATCCTTTTATTCTTTATTACTAGGACATAAACTTGAAGAAAGCTTAAAATGAGAAGCTAAAGGGATATTTACTGGTTTCACATTCTTCATACAGAATCTTATGAGGATCTTCTCCACATACTTCTGTTGTGATAACCAAAGCTTACCATGTTCCCTGTCTCTGTGTATTTCCATGCCCAAAATTTGTTTTGTTGCTCCTAGATCCTTCATATCAAAAGTCCTAGCCATCTGAGCCTTTAACCCATTGATCTCAACTATGATTTTTCTTGCTACAAGCATATTGTTAACATATAACACCAAGATAATGAATAAGCCATTTTTCAAACTTTTAAAGTAAACACAATGGTCATACTCACTCCTTGTAAAACTTTGGCTGACCATGAAGGAATCAAACTTCTTGTACCATTGCCTGGGAGACTCCTTCATGCCATACAATGAATTCTTTCGTCTACAAACAAACTTCCTATTGTGATCTTGAACAAACCCTTCTGGTTGTTCCATATATATATCTCCTCATCCAAATCTCCATGTAGAAACAATGTTTTAACATCTAGGTCCTATAGATTTTCAATTTTTACTGTCTAATTTTATGAGAGAAGATTCATCAAATAAATTTCTTCTAATGATGATCTTGTGAGTAGTAGGATCCCACAATCTATATCCCTTAATTCCATCACCGTAACCAAAAAAGATATACTTCTTAGATTTGGGATCTAATTTAAAACACCCCAAAACACCTGAATGAACGCAACCTAGAATACCCTTACTTACATGACTCCTTGCTTTAAACTTCTATCTAGACTACTTCCCATAAACACAATTCTTGCAGAAATTCAAATTCAAAGATTTTAAACTTGGAAGTAACTTATGGTTCAACAATACCTTCAATCCTTTCTCACTCATATGACCCAGTCACTAATGCCATAAATGAGTAGATTCATTTTCTTCCTCAGATACCACTTTTGCTTCATTTATTACCGTACTCCCTTCAAGCTCGTAAAGTTTTCTAACATTTGTAGCCTTCATGACCATCAAAATGCCCTTGGACACTTTCATTGATCCACCTTGACTTGTAAATTTATAACCTCTAGAATCCAAAACTCCCAAAGAAATTAAATTCTTTTTGAGTTTAGGAACATGTGTTACTTATGTTAAATTCCTCACAATACCATCAAACATTTTAATCTTAATGCTCCCAATCCCAACAGCCTTACAAGAAACATTATTTCCCATAAGAACAACACTTCCATCAATAGCTTGGTAAGAAGAAAACCAACTCTTATGTGGACACATGTGATTAGAAGCACCAAAATCTAATAACCATTCCTCATGATACTGTAAGGAATTACAAATAGATAAAACTTCATCAACCATACCTGAACTTGTCTCAATTGGATTTGCTTCCTTTTTGAAGTCATCATTGTCTTCTTTCCTCTCCCAACAATCTTTCTTGCGATGGCCTAATTTATTGCAGTACCAACATTTTCCCTTACCCTTTGTACCTTTTGACTTAGATCTGGATGTACCTCTCAAATCTTCCCCTTTTTCCTTGGATCGACCTCTATCCACCATTGCTTCAGATGTTGAGGATTCTATGTTAGATTTCCTCCACACCTCTTCAGACAACAAATCTCTCACAACATAATCAAATTAAAAGGTGTCAGTTGTACTAAAGCTAATAGAAGTGACTAAGTGATTCCAAGATTTGGGTAATGAACACAATAACGTAACTACCTTGTCTTCATCTTTGACTTTTACACCTATACTAGCTAATTGACATATAAGAGTATTGAAAATATTTGAATGATCAACAATTTTTATACCTTCCTTCATTCGTAAACACTACAGTTGCCTCTTCAAGTAGATCTAATTTGTCAAGGATTTTGTCATATAAAGACTCTCCATTTTACTCCATAAGTCTGCAGTCGTATCCTCTCCAACAATATTAAAAAGAACATCATTTTCTAAACACAATCGAATTGTGCTCAAAGCTCTTGTATGAAGATCCTCCCAATCTTCATCAGTCATATTTGTAGGTTTCTTTAACTTTCCAACCAACGCTTTGTGCAATCCTTGTTGCACTAAAAAATCACACATCTTGAGCTTCCATAGCTCAAAATTATTCTTCCCATTGAATTTCTCCACCTCGAACCTTGCATTCAAAACCTCTTCCATTTGATGCTACAAAACAAACACTAAATCCTAACACAGATGTTGCAAAATAATTGCTCTAATACCACTTGTGTAAACATAAGCATAAACCTAGAAAACAAATAATATTGCAACACAAGTTAGATGTAATGAAATACAAAAGATAATTAAATGGAATCATAGAATAATAGAGAAAGCACATATTTACATGGTAAAACCTTGACAATGTGCCAAGGAAACATCCACAGGGAAAAGTATTAGTATTCTTATTGCTCAGAGAAATTGATTGCAACTTTCACACAACTAATGCTCTTCAATACAATTCATTACAATAATCATTTAGCCTTCAAGGCAAAGAGATATAAATAATATCTTCAACCTATGTTGCACATAGAAAAATCAAGCTTTATTTTTATTGCTTTGTTTAATTTTTTTTTAAATCTTTATCTTTTGTTTTAAATCTTTATCTTTTCCAAAAGGATTCCAAAGATAAGATTTCCCAAAGATAAGACTTTGCTTTATTTCCCTTATCTTTCCAAAAGATAAAATCTGCTTTCTTTCTAATTTTATTGTTGTCATAATCTAACAGAGAGAACGTAAAGACTCAAATATGAGTATTGCTAAGGCTCTAATCAATAAGCAATATCTAGGTGGATTATTTGAGGTGTTGGAAGCCACTCACTATGGAAATGGTGTTCTTTAACAGGAAAAATTTTAGAGGCTCAAGGTTTGGGGGTTTAAAGGTGAAATTGTTCCCCTTCATCTTTCATTTTCGCTCTAGTTTAGTTCTTTAGCATTTCCAAAAGGTTTTGAAGGGTGCGGAGCTCCGTAAGAAGCTATTGGGCTTGGCAGAGGTTGATGGGGTTGAGTGGTCGAAATAATTTATCACTGCTAGCTTGAAGGTTTAGGTTTATGATGTAGGACTAGTCTTTTTTTTTGGGATAAATGATGATCTATGTAGATAGGTTGTATGGATTCTTGGAGCTAAAGTTTTGTTTGTTTCCTGGTTCCATTAGTTTTGGTTATCTCAACATTTTCATTTTCATTTTCATGTCTATTTCATATCTACATCTACATGTTGTGTAATATTTTTATTAATAATATTAATAGGAACAATTTTCATGGTTGTAATTTACTAATATAAAAAAGGAGAGACTAGATAAGAGGGAAATTTTTCTTAATGATTCTATGGGTAGAGTTATTAGTAGTGTGTCTTGTGTTTGTTTCTAATTGCTTCAAGTATTGGGTGTTGTTATTATTGTTGTCAGTCTAAAGCCTCAAAGTTGTTTATTTCTTGAGATATTTCTTTGATGTTAGTTGGGCTCTAGTTATGTATCAACTTTATAAGGATCGGGACCATTTTCAAACTCTTATAATATATATATGGATTTGAGCTTCTACTCACTCTTAGGTATATAGGAAAATGCCAAATAATTTTCAAAACCTATTCTTCATCAATCTTTGGTTGTTTATAATTTTGTTGCATTCCTAAGAAGCTAATGTCAAGAAGTTAGTCATGTCATATCTTAGAGACAAGATAATGGTCTAAGAAACAATTCAATACTTCATAGTTAGATCTCTAAAATATTGGATTAGTACTATTTATAAATAGAATAAGTATATATATGCTTAGTCATAGACTAGACACACCCTATTGAAACCTTCTCTCTTATAACCTATCATTTTTGGAGTTGAAGGATAACATCACTAGCTAATTATTCAAAACTACATTGTTAGATCTTATTTAACCAATTTAAGCATACTTTCTTACAAACATAGTGTTAAATGGTTTCTTACTTTAGGAAACTACATTTGAAGCAATTGTGCATCAAAATCCAAATTATATATAGTCCACCAATCTAAAACTTCTAGGGCCAAATTCTCTCAATTTGGGAAGTATATGATAATTTTGTTTCAAAACTTTCCCATAAGGTTTCTTTTTAGAAAACGTAACTATTTTTTACCCCATCCATATAATTGTTCAATTATGATTTTCTCTTCAAGATAATTATTTTGATACATAACTTTGGGAACCTTTTGGCTATCTTGGGAAGTGTTTCACATCATCTAGGCACCTATGGGTTATTGTGATCTTCTTGTTGAGATAATTATTAGAAGTATTTTCCATTCCTACATAAATAACTAACCTTACTGCTAAATAGACATAAAAATTTGAATCCATCAAGCAATTATGTAGTCATGGACAATTAAATAATTAGACGAAAAAACTTTGAAATTAATTTTAACTTGAGAAGAGTTCCATGTGGCCCAAAACCAGATTTTCATAAATTTAATGATGCAAATCACACTAGCTAGATCTATTTAGGTTAAGCAATATATTTTATTGCGCTATAACCCGCTTTGTGTGCATGGTCTATATATCATCTTTGGACTTAGAAAACAAGTCATAGGGTGGTATAAATGGTACCAAAAGTTCCATGTCAAGCTTACATGGTTCAAATTTATAAAATTTATATTTGTTTGAATCATTTCTAGTGTCTATGAGGATTTTATAAGAGCTTAATTAAATTAAGAAAAAAAAAAATGTTGATTATTATATATAATTTTTAAAAACTCACCAACCAATTGGAAGATTTGACAAATGAATTATTCAATATTTTTTTATCAATACCTTAAAAGACAAGATTAAATCTAAAGTCAAAGTGTTTAAACCTAAGGATATGTTTGTAGCCATTGGTTTGGCTATATTAGAGAACAAAGAATTTATATTAAAGCTAGTGTTGTTTTTGTAAAGTGACATCGTTCAAAAATATTATATTGGTGCATTCCATAATAATTTCCAACCCAATATCTAATTGAGGTGAAAATATAGACCCATTAGTAAAAAGGTTTATATTACACTTGTAATGAAAAATATGCACTTTGTAGATTATAATTTGTATCTACTTATTGTGAAGTCATCTCCAAAACTTTGAAGAGTGTGAAGATGTCAAGAATACAAGTGAGAAAGTTATTGCTAAAAATATTTTAAGATATACTTAACTTGATCAACCTTTGGTTAGTCAAGCAAGCCAATTGTTTCGTGTACTCATATTCTATTTTTAAATTTATGATAGAAAATGGAAAACCTATATTTAAAATTAGAAGTGTTTAGGGGAAAGTATCGAATGGTGTGCAAACATTGAATGACTTAATAAAAAGTCACCAGAAATCAAATATTTGAAATGCAAAATTTGTGATATTTTAAAGAAACGAGACCAAGATCTATAAAAGAAATAATTGTTTCCTGACAAACTTTAGCAGAGATCCCTCCATTCCAGAAAAAATATCTTGTGACAATATAAAATCTGAATGAAGACTATTTGGCAGCCGTCAATTCTTATTCCCACTGAACTTTCATATCAGTGGGGACAAACAGTGCAGAAATAACATGCGCAGTGTCAAACGATACATCCTTTTCAAAGATATTTCTACGTATCTTTCAATTTTTATTTTTATTTTTTATGGATGATAAAGAAATATCTAATTGTATTAATCATTTAATATTGAGAAATAGGTATTTGATATTGGTTAAGCTTCAAGCACGCTCAAATGACTGCTAAAAGTTGAAGATAATGTGTAATGACGTGTAAAATGTCAAAAAAGTAGTTGAAATTGTATGTGTATGTGTATGTGTATGTGAGGAGCCATTTTTATGAATGAGAAAACATGTAGAATATGAATATGGCCTTTGGATGATAATGGAGGCAGTTTACAAAAGAGATGTTTGGTTGTGAGTAAGTAGTACAAGGGAAAAAACAAAACAATTTTGTATTGTAGGCCATAAATGGTTTATGCTAAGGCCGTCTTAATCAAAGATATATTAAATGTAGCTATCCCTAGTCAAACTCACAAATCCAAAGTTTTTAATTATAGAGTTCCAAAGTCGATGCCAACTCACAAATATTTGTCTACAGACTTCACCACTTTAAACTCTTTAATGCATGACTTAGATTTGTTTAGATTTAGGCCTTTTTAATATTTTTTTTAGTGTTTTTTGGTTTTTTATGCATTCACAAATTATTTATAACTATTCGATATGGGAGCACGAGTCTTCTTGGGCTGAACCTCTTCGGCTAAGAGTCAATGACTGAGGGATATCCATTTCGCCAAATTTGCCTGAGGCACGATCCCGACCTCATCCCTTATGATGTTAGAGCCTTGCACTCAACAAGACTTGATCCCTCGTGGGCTCATTAAGAACCATTCAACTTCACCAACAGATCAAGGGCCCGTTGACATTTCCTACCTTTTTAAAACAATAAAACATTTTGTTTGAGTATAAGTTTCTATGTTAAGATGTGACACTAATGTTAAATTTTTCGTTTCATTTTGTTTTTAATTTATTAGATACATAATATTTTTTATGATTTATAAAGAGAATTTATAAGGATCTTTAAATTGAAGTAATGATTTGAAAAAAATAAAAATTTGTATTAAAGAGATCAATTTTAATATTTATATATAAATAGGTTAGCATACAAGCATATAAACCATCATCTTGAAAATAGATAAAGGTACACACAAAATCCATCATTGACAAGAGTTTACAATAGGAAATAAAAATCTTTCCCACCAAAAATCTATGATTCTACCTACAAAAGAGCTCACTTGGGGAATCCACACTATCTAGATATATGTTGGTTTAACCCATCATCAAGAAAATTTTAGACAAATATTTGGCAAGTTATCTCACTAGCTAATTGTAATTATGTTACATGGATGAGAACTGGTAGTACTCTATAATAGAATTAGTTTAAGTACAGAGCTTGGAAAAGAGAAAGAGCATCCTTTATGTTAGAGTAGTCAATATCAACTTGCAATTTCACAAATAATATTTTGCACAAAAATAATATTATCATGTAAATTGTAAAATGTATAAAATAGCCTTGCATATATAAAGGTAAGAATGAAGAGGTGAGAAGATAAGACTAAAATTCTAGCTACCCCTACAAAGGTTATACATATGTAACTACACTTGAGACAAGTGTGAGGACACACGTAGGTTCCACATGAGGTGAGAGCAAAAAAAAAATCTCTAAAAGAGCTAAGTGTAATGTGAATAGGACTTAGTCAAGCTAGATCTAGATAAAACACTTTTTCACACACATTGAATATTTTCTATTGAGCATGGTTCAAATGAGGTTGTCATCTCAAAGAGGCCCACAATATTTTGTAATATGATGTTATGATTTCAATATAATATTTCTCTCTTTATGAACAATTTTCTATGTATATTCTCTATATATTTATTATTAGACTAATATGATGCAAGAAGGATCACAACATTTGGTATCAAGATCTTTCCAAGGATACTTTCTTAGCATCATCAAGAGTTTGGGTCTTTTCTAACTATCCACCATATTTTCTCACATTGCTCTCTTAGGCTCAATTAATTATTAAAAATTGACTACAAATGTGGTGGCACTAAACATCTTTCCCAAAATATGTTAGAAGTTTTTTCCATTACCATTAGTTTCTTTCTCTTTTTGGCTAGAAACCTTGTGCTAAGGGTTTTCAAGTACATTTAGAACAAATATTAGTTTTTCTAAAATCCATAAAAGGTATGATGAAGTAAGGGGTTCCTAAACTCCAATAAGGTCTAAGCCTCAAAGATAGGTTCCTCTTCTATTTTGTGTGGTGGGTATATGCTACAATGTTTGTTGGAAATAAGACACACATAGACCAACAATAGGTTGGTCATAAAGGGGTCAACAACTTAGTTGGTAGATCACTCCAATAGAAAATGGAATGTCTTGGGTTTGATTCCTAGCTAGTCCATATGAACTATAGCTCAACATGTGGTATCAAAGCCAAGTTAGGAGCCCTAATGTAATAACCCATTCAAAATTATTAAATAATATTATTGTAAATGACACATGAATATACTCCAAATTAAAAAATACACAACTAGTAGCTAAAGTCAATCATAGCTACAAATTTCCATTTAAAATGAGTCAAAGATTCATATATTCACTTCAAAAGTCAAATTACAATGTCAGGTTGAATTTGCTCCAAAGGCCACAAAGTCATTACATTGTATCTCACCTCACATCCAGGGATTTCCTCTTCCTCGACCGTTGGATCTGTTTCTTGCTCTGAGGAGACACATTGGTTTGCTCATTGGCACAGGGGTTCTCTCATTCTAGGGGGCTTTGGGGTCTCTTCTCCCTCCTATGGGGGGAACATATTCTGTAATTGTGTGATAGAAGCAGTTCTTGGGGGGTCATGTTGAGTCCTCCTTCTATCTCTCTTCTTCTTTCACTCTTGTTTTTCATCTCTTTTTGGAGAGGAGTTTTTTTTCCCACTGGGTTTTCTCCTTTACTCCACTTTACAGAGATTTGGTTGTATTCGAGTACCTGATCAGGACTAGTTGTCGGGACCCTTGTTTGCTTTCATGCATTGTAGTTACCTTTGCTTTCTTGCACATGTTTGTATCTGCACTCTTGCTCATCTTAAGGGGGGGTGTTAGAGTAAAGGTTTTAACTTAATTATGTTAATTACGTTACCTTTATTCCTCTCTTAAGATTTCACTTTAGTTGCATATTGTGACATTTAATAATTATATTAATTATTAAATGTCTACCTATTAGGGTTACTTTTTAGGTTTTGCTTGATCTCCTTTTAAGGATTGATCTTTGTAAATAATTTATTCTATTGTTCTGATAATATATCTCTCATATTACAGAGCTTCAAAACCCTCTCTTTCTTTTTTCTCCATTCTCTTCCCTGTGACAGGTATCTCTTTGCATGCAAGTGTTCTTGGACTTTGAAGTTGGTTTTGAAAACTTCTACACTCAAGAGATGAGTGATCCTCAAGATATGAGGAGTGAGTAGTAGGTGATGAGGGAAAAGTTAGGGACGGAGAATCGATCTGAGGAAAGCACTCATCAAACTGGACATCCCATTGAAACAAGACCTCTCTAGAATTAGGATCAAGATACTTGTAGATTCTTGTAATTATGTAATATTTCTAATTGCTTCTTCTAGTTGTTACTTGTTATGCTAAAGCTTCTCCTACGAGCCAATGTTCTTTGGTCCTAGCAATTTTTGTAATCAATAGGCAACAACCTTCTTACTTTGATACTATTGTATATATTTCTACTATATAATATAATATATAGGGTAAATACATTTTTCCAAAAAAAATAATATAACTAAGTTTAATAAGATACAATTTATCACTGTATTCATGAATAATGAGATCTTTCTTTACAAATTTTCCAAAAACTAGAAATGGAAAGCTTCAAACTATCAAGATGTTACAAAAGCCTTAAATATTCCTTTCAATCTACATCTCCAAGAATCTAACTAGCCCTATTTCTCGTCAATAGTACCCAACTATATTGGGTCATAAGGCTCAACCCTCTAGACTAGGATACCACTAATAAGGTAGTCCAACAACACTCACATAAAGTAAGGTAGATGAAGAATCACACGTACCAATCATCTATATATGGGGCATCTAATAACCATACTTACATTTTGATCATAACATCAAAACCATATAATAGGAATGGTGATAACCACAAATTATAAACAAAATTGACATAACCACCAATTTTTAATAAGGAAATGGTAACAACCATCAATTTACCATACTTAGGTTTCCAGTACATAAATTATATTCAATTATCTAATGAAATCAAGGAAGAGGTTACTAGATTAAGGATAGTAAAGTGTCATCATGATCATGTTAAGATGATGTAGTACTAAGAAATGTACCCCATTTACAATGAAAAATACTCAATTACATTGTAAAAATCATGGAAGGATGGTGGTAATTCCCTTCACTGTCATGTCATGAATCCAACATAGAGATTATATGTTAGAAGAGGATTATGCCTTTAGTATATTTATTTTTTAATTCCTTTGATTTTATATCTTTATATTTAATCCTCTCAACTATCACATCCATCTACAACTAATAAATTTCTCAAGATAATTTAGCGATTTTATTTCAAAACCAAACCTCCTAAAAAGAATCCATATGCAATCCACCTAATCTTGAGCATGGAAAAACATGATATCCATTTGAAAAAATGCATATATCAAAAGGAACATTTACCCTCAACAAATCAAAGCCTCAACAATGGAGGTTGTCCTCCCTTGAACATAATTCAAACCAAGCTTTGTAATCTTCTCCAGGATCCAATTCCAAGTTCCTAGTCACAAGCAAGGTTTCCAAGAAGTATTTTTATAAATCAAAAGGTCACACACAAAGGAGGAGATGAAAGGAAATGAACGATAGAGAAAGCATTTTAAAATTACCTTTCATTTTTCTTTATGTCAAAAATTCTCAAACCCCTCAAATGGTTTTTTCCTCGTTCAAATAAAAACTAGTTAATTTACAAGGGTAAATATTTTACAAATGATAACTTTTTCATTTCAAATAACTAATTACTTTCCAAAATAACTAATGCATAAAATTTTAAATAAAACTATTTAACCTTTCTAATTTCCTTTTAAACATTCAATATTGAACTTGTGTGGCACCTCAGCTAGGTGAATTTAATTTAAAAATGTAGATAACTCTTTTCAAATCCAAAATATATTTATTCATTTCACAAATAAATTGCGAGATGTTTGAATATTAAACAAATGTAAACACAAGAAGAGATAAATGGCCTATGTAAAATACTCATATTTTATGAGTTTTCATAACATAGAAATCTAGTGTTGACACCAATTTGGATCAAAGGGTCATAGGACCACTTAAGGCACATCTCACAAATCATAATTGAGTGAGATAGGGTATTCAATAATAACACATTTTTCTGAGCCAATACTCTTTGGAAATTAATCATAGTTAGGAAACTTGTGACTACACACTCAGTTAAAACATTAGGTGCATCTACACAATACAAGGATATTCAAATCATGGCATATAAATCCATATGACAATATCAAATTTAACTACATATAACTAAAAATCATCTACAACTAATATAATCTAGATATCAAAGATTTTTAATCAATAATCCACATTGTTGATATAGATACTACAATCATAATCAATATATAGTAAAAATAATGAAGCTAAACATTGCTAGAGTTTCAAACATATAGTCATAACATATGCATCCAAATAACAATAGAAAACATCATCAATAATGGCCCAGCCATGGTAGGAGGGTCCTCAAAGAGAACAGTCTGGACCGTGCAACAAGAGTAACACAACGAAAGAAACATAGAATATGGAGGAAAATGCAGATGTAAATATTCTCATTAACAATTATCTCAGTTACATTCGTTTGGCAACATCTGGGCTTACAAATTTTGCTCATAGGCCTGATCAAATACACAACATTCTAACATGCTCCTATATGCGAGTTGAACTCATACAATTCAGATCGGTCTTAATCCACTTAATCAACTACTAACTCTACTGCCTATTCTGATGATCGATTACAAGCTTTATACTATATCCATGACTCAAGAAACATCTGCATTGGCCAAAGATCATCACATTCTCCAAGGAAAGAAAATGTAATGGGCGCATGAATAGGTCGGCCTCAAATTTGAATTACTCATCAACATGCGCATAAGATGAAGTGTGGACCTATACTAAAGGTCGGGGACACTCCACGAAATAATTAAATTCACACCATTAAGATTTTCAAGTCACGATGATGGTCCACAATGATCAAATTGGCTGAAAAGATTGAAATTATACTGGTGCTGGTTCAAGAAACTGCCGGGAATTCTGGAAGCAATAACTTTCCAGAAAAAGGTCCAATCATGCTCAAATCTTGGAACAAGGAAAATGAACATGTAGATGATGTAATCCAAGATCCACAAGGTGTGGTGAGCAAAGATGACGAATCCACCAACATGAACTGATAAAGAACAAAACAAGAACAAAACTGAAATAAAATATTTTTGGTTAATGCAAGATTGCCAAGTACCAAGGATGCTCCTGCATCAGACATCCAGGGTTATTGAAAAGTGAGTCCCTCACTTTGATGGGGCTAAAGGAAAACCAAGATGGTCTACCTCAGCCTAAGAGATCCATGAAAAATCCTCAATTGGTCTACCAAGTTCCACTTCACGAGATATTCTTTATACTGTCTTCCACGAGTCTTCCTCCCATCTCTGACATCCAAAATCTCTTCAATCTCATCTGATTGTTGTTTAGGAAACTGATTCTCCAATTTTTCTTTACTACCTCCACTGCTGATGTAGGTCTGCAATGTTGAATATAGGAAATATACCCATACCTTCTGGTAACTCCACTTCATATGCATTTCTTGAAGTAAATTTCTTCAAGATCTTACAAGGTCCAAACTTCCTCATCTTCAACTTATTGTATGTACCAACTGGAAATCTCTCCTCTCTCAAATATACAATCACTTCATTTCCAACTTTGAATTCATTGTCTCCTCTTTTCATTTGCTTTCTCCTTATACTTCTGGTTCATGTCTTCCAATTGTTGTTTCACTTGAATATGCACTTTCTTCATGTGTTTTGCAAATTCTTCTACTTTTTCACTCCTCTTATCTTCCATATTGATGTCTCTCAACTCTGATATACCTCTAGGATGAACTCCTATAACAATCTCAAAAGATGTCTTTCCTATACTCTTGTTCACTAAATTATTGTAAGAAAACTCTGCTTGCGCTATGACTAAATCCCAACTTCCAGTCTTCTCTCCAACCAAGCATCTCAGAAAATTACCTAAACTCATGTTTACTACCTCTATCTATCCATTAGTCTGTGGGTGAAAAGTAGAACTGAACTTCAAATCTGTCTTCAACTTCTTCCAAAGTGTCCTCCAAAAGTAACCAACAAACTTTACATCTCTATCTGAAACTATACTCCTAGGTAACCCATGCAATCTAATCACCTCTTTGAAAAAAAAAATCTGCTACATGTACTGCATCTGTTGTCTTCAACAAGGTATGAAATGTGCCATCTTAGAAAATCTATCTACCACCACAAATACTGAATCATTACCTCTTTGTGTCTTTGGTAAAACAAGCATGAAATCCATATTGATATCCTCCCAAGGTTTCTCCGGAAATGTCAAAGGTTTATACAATCCAACATTCTGACTAATCCCTTTTGCAACTTGACAAACTCTGCAACTCTACACAAATTTCCTAACATCCTTATGAATCTACGGCCAAAAGTAATTCTCACTCACAAAAGCCATTGTCTTATCAACTCCAAAGTGTCTTGACATTCCCCCATTATGCTTCTCCTTCACCAAGTTATCCCTCATTGAAATTCGAGGTATACACAACTGATTTCCTTTGAACAACATGTCCTCTTGAATGAAATAATCTAACCATTTACTTTGATCCTCCAAAACTGGTTCTTTACAAGCTCTCCATGGTTCTACAAAATCTAGGTTTGCTTCATACAAGTTATTCAATTCATCAAAACCTAATACCTCCACTCTCATCTCTGTCAGTAAATTCCTTCTCCTACTCAAAGCATCAACAACTCTATTTGACTTTCCACTCCTATGCTTCAAAACAAAAGTATAACTTTGTAAGAACTCTACCCATCTCATGTGTCTCTGATTCAACTTACGCTGACTGCTCAAATATTGCAATGCTTGATGATCCGTATACAACAAAAAATCTTTAGGAAATAAGTAATGTATCCACTTCTTCAAGGCTTGAACTATGGCATAAAATTCCCGATTGTACACTGAATATCTTCTCCTAGAATCATTCAACTTCTCACCGAAATAGGCTACAGGTCTTCCTTCTTGACTTAGTATTGCTCCAATTGCATTTCCACTTGCATCATAGTCTACTTGAAATACCTTATTGAAATTTGGTAAAGCCAACATAGGCTGCTCAGTCACCTTCTGTTTCAACAATTCAAAACTTCAATCTGCTCCATATGTCCATCTAAAATCCTTTCTATCTCCTCTCATCATTTCTGTCATAGGGCTACAAATAGAACTAAAATTTCTAATGAACTTCCTGTAGAAACTAGCCAATCCATGAAATGATCTTACCTCTCCAATGCTATCTGGTGTAGGCCACTCAAAAATTGCTCTTACCTTCTCAAGGTCCATCTTCAATCCATCCACAGATATCACAAATCCAAAATATACCAACTCCTCCTTCATGAAACTACACTTCTTAATGTTTATCAGCAACTGCTCTTCTTTCAACCTTTGCAAAACTTGTCTGATATGCAACAAATGTTCTTCTCTACTCCTACTGAAAATCAAGATGTCATCCAAGTACACAATCACAAACTTAACCAAAAATTTCTTCAACACCTCATTCATCAATCTCATGAAAGTACTCGGTGCATTTGTCAATCCAAAAGGAATAACCAACCACTCATCTCCTTCTCTGATTCTGATATGATGATATCCACTCTTCAAATCTATCTTTATAAAGTACTTAGCTCCACTCAAAAAATCCATAATGTCATCCATCCAGGGCAAAGGAAATCTATACTTCACCGTGATCTTGTTTATGGCTCTAGAATCTGTATACATTATCCATTCTCCATCCTTCTTAGGTGCAAGCACAACAGGTACTACACATGGATTCAAGCTTTCTCTGATCAAACCCTTCTTCAACAATTATCACACTTGTCTATTCAATTCCTCATTCTCTGCTAGTGTCATCTGGTGTGCTACTTTATTAGGAAAACTAGCTCCAGGAATCAAATCCATAGAATGAATAATACTCCTTATAGGTGGCAATCCATTAGGTACATTATTTGAAATTGTTTTAAAGTTTATATTAGATCACTTGGTAAGAAGTCAGATTTAGGTGTGGGATATTGAATATGGTGTTAAATGAACATATTTATATTAAGATATTATAAAATATAAAGAAAATAAGTTAGTCAAATATGTACTAAAATTATATTTGCTTGATACATTCATTTAATATGAAATCATTTATTATATTTTATTTGACTTTTTCTTAAAAATCATTTCATTGTAAGTGGTCATTGAATTCTAAATCAAATTGAATGACTCACAAAGAGTCCTCTAAGAATCAAACCTTATTAAATACATGGTTTGTGATACTTTAAAAGAATGAAGTTAAAATTAAATCTAACCAAAAATCTAAAGAAATCAATTATCCATGACTAATTTTAACAAAATAGATACCCCACAATTCTTAATAAAAACAAAACAATAGATGGCAGAATATTATCGTCTTACTCCTTAAAATATAAAAGGAAACCCACCAGTAAATCTGAATGAAAGAATACTTGGCTTGTATTCTTTGGAAGCTGTCAATTCTGCAATGAGTTGTTATTACAGAAAAAGCAATTATATAATTCAACCCCATATTCGAATTCAGTGGGGACAACCATTACAAAAAAAGCATACCAATCAGTGTTCAAACATGTTTCTACTTTTTATTTATTTTTAATGCTGGCATTCAACGATGTTATTTAGTCATTGTTGAGATGCATGCAATAATCTTCCTTGTCCAATCACAACTTTACATCTCATCGCCTTCTACATGTGATTGTTCTTCGTAATTATCATTGGAACGTAGCAAAATCTGACCATATTACTGGCCCCAAGGCCTGTGTTCTTTTGCTTATGCTTTCATTCTACTTTACAATATTCGTTTCTAATATACTATTGTTCTCTTTCTTTATTTGATATGTACATATGTGTCATTTTTCATTATGAAAAAAATGACTACAAAAATAGTGGTACTAAGCATCTTTTTAAAAATATTTAGATTAGAAACTTTGTGTGAATGGATTTCAAATATCTTCATAGCAACTATCATTTTTTTCTAAGCTAAATTTCCATAAAAGACTATTGAAGTAAGGGGTTCTAAAAATACACTATCTAAGTCTTAAAGATAGAGCCCCTTTCCCTCTTAGTGCACTAGCTATCCTACAAGGTTCTTGCAATTCTAGTTATCTATGTATGGATGTTGAAAAGAATAGTCAAGACAATATTTCTAAGGTGTTTCTAGAGCTTATTGATTGGCTACATTTAATGGTTGATGTTGTAGACATCCAAATTTGGACACTTAATTTGTCCAAATTTATTACTTTTCATCTAAACATCCTCTTACCCAAGTTAATTAAGTAATATTACTATTATTTAATTAATATCCTTAATTCTGCCAAATCCCTAAAGTATTTAATTAATAATTAAATACCTTACCCTCCTTAACTCTCTTTTCATCAAATGAATTAAATAAATATTACATTTATTTAATTCCTCACATGCCATTTTTAATTAATCCTAATCCATCTCATAATCTCTTCATTAAGGATGTGCACATGCTTAATTTCCTTGATTATGATGTGTCATATCCTTCAACTTTTGAAAGTTGGCTTCTAATCTTCATTAACCCCTAATTATCTTCTAATTACTAATTAGTACATTGGTCAACTCTCCATCCCCTAAGGAATTTTTAATTCCTTTTTATTCATCCTAGGCTTCTCTCTTCCCCATGTGAATTTTTAATTCATTTTTATTCTTCCTAGAATCCCCTTTTCCCATGCATCTTCTAGAAACTTTGACTTGTCACATCAAGTCACATGTGACCAACTCCCACATTTTTGGAGACCCTCTCTTATCTACTAGATTCTCCCAAGCATGTGAATTTTTAATTCATATTTATTCTTCCAAGGAATCTTCTCATCTCCCAATGTACTTTCAAGGTACATGTCCTTCCTCCACATCATGTACCTCCCTTCCACATCACTTACACATCATCTCACCCTTAGCCCTCTCACATTCTACGTCAAAATGTGAGGGCTTGTGAGTCCTCAACTCACCTTAGCCCTTCATCTTGACTTTATTAAATAAATCCCAACCATTGAATTCTCTAGAGAATTCAAGTTTCTCTATAAATACCCCATCCTCTAAGGCATTTGGGAAGAATTAGCCATTTTGCAACTAAATGCTGTCATTTTCTATACTCATCTAACTTTCAATTTCATCCATTTGCATCTACATTCAAGCATATAGTCAAGACTTGCATTTAGCCATATCAAGAGCCATCAAGGAGCATACAAATCAATCAAAATCAAGGGCCAACCAAGGAGTTTTAGCTGTGAAAAGAGAGGTATATCTATTTGTCTTCGTTTAACACTTTCCTCTTTGCATTTACAAATTTCTTAGGCTAATCTTGAGGTATTCCTTATGTTTTTCCATTGCATTTTAATTGCTTAGAAAGGGTTAGACATTTTGAATATCACATTTTTGGCTCACTCGGTGGGACCCACAAGTGGGTTCCTCAATTTCACGTTTGTTGTTGTTGAGTTTTTTACTGGAATATGCCACAGAAGGGTGATTACGCCCTCCTAGTTACTGCAGAAGGGCGATTACACCCCTAATTTTTTGCAGAAGGGCAATTATGCCCCTGATTTTCTGTAAAGGGTGACTACGCCCCTGATTTTCCATAGAAGGGCGATTACACCCCTTATTTTCTGCAGAAGGGTGATTACACCCCTGATTTTTCGCAGAAGGATGATTACGCCCTTGATTTTCTATAGAAGGGCGACTACGCCCCTGGGCTGAAATTTTTGTGTTAACACTTTTCTGCAGAAGGGCGATTACGCCCCTGGGCTGAAATTTTTGTGCTAACACTTTTCTATAGAAGGGCAACTATGCCCCTTGGGCTGAAATTTTTGTGTTAACACTTTTCTGCAGAAGGGCGACTATGCCCCCTGACTCCAAAATTTATGTGCTAACACTTTTCTGCAAAAGGGCGACTATGCCCCCTGGCTCCAAAATTTATGTGTTAACACTTTTTTGCAGAAGGGCGACTACGCCCCCTGGCTCCAAAATTTTTGTGCTAACTCTTTTCTGTAGAAGTGCAATTATGCCCTCCTGGTCACTACAAAAGTGCAATTGCGCCCTCTTGATCACTGCAAAAGTGTAATTGTACCCTCCTATTCACTACAAAAGTGCAATTGTGCCCTCCTGTTCACTGTAGAAGTGCAATTGTGCCCTCTTGTCACTGCAAAGCAACACATTTTGGAAGGTAAAACTATCATTTTAGCTTTGGTTTGTGCTATTTTTAGGTACTAACCCCCCAACACTATTTTCTTGTAAGGATATTGGTATTTTTGCTAACTTTTTGCAGCATATTCTTGCAAAGTTGATGAAGAAAGCGAGATAAAACATCTAACATTTGCTTGTAGGGCTATCCGTTCGCTCAGACTTTTTAAACTATCCTTTTTGTTTTTGTTAATCTAAGAACATAGTCTAATTAGGGGGGAGTAATATTCATTGCTTGTTGTGTCTATCTTTTTCTGTTACCCAAAGGGAGCATTAGCTTGTTTTCGCTTTCCCCTTGCACTTTGTGTGAGCCTGGGGAGTAGTTGGAAATGATTAGTGCTTTCTTTCTAGTGGGACCTACTTGGGGATTTCATCACCCCAAGGGACGATTCCAACTACGCATACCGACAGGGTATATAAAGGGGGGAGAGCGAAAGTTGTACCCTAATCCAGTCACGTCGTAATTGGCAGAGCGTCGAAGCTAGGGTGATACCTAGATAGATGTGAAGAGTTGGTCCAAGCCCTTCAGTATCTCGCTGGGGTTTCTGACTCACGCTTGTGACAGGCTGGTGTTCATAGTTGTGCCTCACGTACCGAGAGTATATCGAGGACTCCCTAGACACCTTGTGCATCCTAGATTAAGACCTCTTTGGCCATACCCTTAACACTAATCATAGGATTTGTATTTGCTTGAAAGTGTTTTCTTGCGAGAAACCAATAAACTTTTTGACAAATTGGCCTTATTATTATCATTTCAAAGTCCTTGCCATAGTCCTTTTCATCAAACCAAGTCTCTAATTTACCATAGAAGGGTGACTACACCCCTGATTTTCTGCAGAAGGGCGATTACGCCCCTGATTTTATGTAGAAGGGCAATTACGCCATTGATTTTTCACAGAAGGGCAACTATGCCCTTGATTTTCTGCAAAAGGGCGATTACACCCCTAATTTTCTACAGAAGGGCGATTATGCTCTTGATTTTCCGCAGAAGGGCGACTGTGCCCCTAATTTTTTGCAGAAGGGCGATTAAGCCCCTGATTTCCACAAAAAGGGCGATTACGCCCCTGATTTTCTACAGAAGGGTGATTACGCCCCTAATTTTTTGCAGAAGGGTGACTGTACCCCTAATTTTTTGTAGAAGGGCGACTGCGCCCCTGATTTTCCATAAAGGGCGATTAGGCCCCTAATTTACTGCAGAGGGGCAAATTTTCCCTCCTGAACACCCAAAATCATCCCGTTTGAATTCGTTTAGCCTCTGAACCATCATTTAATCATTCCCAACCTTTTACTCATCATCCCAAGCCTCCGTTTTATCATTTTAAACCTCTGAAAAACTTCTATTTGATCATTCCAAAGCTCCATTTTATCCGTTCCAAGCATCCATCTCTTCATTCTGAGAGTTGTTCATCCCTTCCAATCAATCATTCACTCATGTCGAGCTTCCAATCATTCATCCATTCCAAATAATCATTTACCAATTTTGAGTGCTTGTTCATCCACTCATATCATTCACTTTCCCAATCCAATCATCTATTTCCTCAATCCGATCATCTATCACCCTATTCCAATTGTTCGTCTCTTATAGCTTGTTTACCCACTTAAAGAGTCCACAAAGTAGTAGGGTGAATTTTCCCCATAGTGGGGTGAATCTGCCCCTCTGAGGGGGCATAGTCGCCCCAAAACCCCTAAAAAGGGAAATCTGCCCCTCTGTATGGGGGCATAGTCACCCCAAAAGGGGGCATAGCCGCCCCAGCAGGGCACAGTCGCCCCAGAAGGGAAAATTTGCCCCTTTGCAAAAAATTTGGAAAACAAATATATCTAGTTCCCAAATCCAACTAGCGACTCCAATCCCATCATATCTTTCAATCCAATCCTAATTCCGAGCACTCCTTCACTCATTCTTAGTATTCGTTCATCTATTTCGAATCTTCTTCCCCTCATTCTAAGAGTCATCCATCTATTCCGAGCACCCGTTTGCCATCATCAATTTTTTTTTGAAAGTCATCATTTCATCACCAAAATCACATAAGTGCCACTTAGAACACTATTGGAGTCCATATCCAGCATCAAATCATCCATCCCAATCATCTAGATTCATTTTGAGAATTTTGATTTTTGTGCCGAAACTTTCGGAGGCCATAACTTTTGACTCGGGTGTCTGTTTGAGCTAAAAATTTACGGGTGGTTGCGTTATGAGATGGCATGTGGATCCCCAACTATCTAGAAGTCTCTTGAACCTCATTTTTCCACATTTTTGAGGCCTTAAATTTTCATCTTGACCCTCAAAATCGCAATTTAGTGTTTTCTTCTAGCATTTTGAAAAATCATTTTTGTTAATAACTCAGAATGCATGTCTCAAATTTGGGATATTAGTTGGAAATTCATCCTATCTTTATTTTGGGTATTTTTTCAAAAAAAATTGAACTCTCAAAAGTACGTTTGTGAGGTTTCCTAAAATGAAAAAAATTGACAATTTTTGAAAATTGCCAAATCTGGAAAAATTTGATTGTCAGCACCTTACATTCTTTAAACCCCAAAATTTGGTGTAGAATCAATCCCATCACATCCTCCAATCATTCTAAGCTTCAACCCAATCCTAATCTAAGCTTTAATCTAATTCCAATCTAAGCTTAACCAAAACCCTAATTTGAGCTTTAGTCATTTCAACCTTTCAATCATCCTTTCTGAACAGTTGTTCTCCCTTTTCAATCATTCGTTTACTCATTCCATGTAAACACTCATATATTTTGAACCTTCATCTATTGTCTCAAACTTTGGTTTAGCAATTTTGATCATCTGTTTATTCCTTCTGAGTAAACATTCATCCATTTTACACCTCATTTCATCATTCTGAACTATCATTCTATCATTTTGATCATCCGTTTACTCCTTCCAAGTAAACATTCATCCATTTTACACCTCATTTCATCATTACGAACTATCATTCTATCGTTCCGATCATCCATTTACTCGTTCCGAGTAAACGTTCATGCATTTCACACATCCTTTCATCATTCTGAACTCTCGTTCTATCATTCCAATCATCTGTTTACTCGTTTTGAGTAAAAATTCATCAGTTTCACACCTTTCATCATTCTGAACTCTCATTCTATCATTCCGATCATTTGGTTACTCGTTCCGAGTAAACATTCATCCGTTTCACACCCCATTTCATCATTCCAAATCCCCGTTCAGTCATTCTGATCATTCGTTTACTCATTTTGAGTAATCTTTCATCTATTCGAAACCTTCATATTCTCGTTTTGAAAATCATTCATCCATTGTGAGCATTCATTTACTCGTTCTGAGTAGTCGTTCATCTGTTTCGATCAATCGTTTACTCATTTTGAGTATTTGTTCATCCATTTTCTATCATCCATTTCTCCAATCAAATCATCATTATCCAAATTGACCTAAATGTTTGATCTGATCATCATCATCAACATCCACTTAGGATTGTCATCTGTCCTAAGTTAATCATTGTTGGCCCAATCAATCCATTTTCAATCTCAAAGTGGATTTGGTGCCGCAATCGTCCGTTTATCCTTTAATCCGATCACTCAGTATCCTACATCACCCAGGGTAATATTTGAATGGGGTTGATAGTCCCTTTCATCATCCTATCTGATCCATCATTCAATCTTATCCAATCCAATCCAATCCAACCCAACCCAATCCAATCCAATCCAATCTAATCACAACATTCCTATCCAATCACCTTCGACCCAATCAATCTACTTCCATCTCGAAGTAGATTCGGTGTCGCAATCATCCTTTGATAATCAAATATGATCATCATAATCAATCCCATCGCATCATCCAATCATCCTAATATGATCTTTAGTCCAATCCTAATCTGAGCTTGACCAAAATCCCGATTTGAGCTTTAGTCCGATCCCATCCAAGATCTTTCATCCATCCTCTTTATCCTTTCACCATCATGAATCCTTATTCTCCATCAATAGTAGTCAAGGGAAACCCTAATTACGTTGACAGCGATAACAAAAGTCTTGTCGATCAAGAAGAATGTGACATAGATCCCCTTGACACTATCATTGCTAGTAAGCTTTCTCCACCTGCTTTTCAAAATCCAATCACCCCTTCGTGTCATCCTATTATGTCTTCATCCATTCTCCTTACCTTTGACAAGGGATATCCATCACATCTATCATACCATTCATCTACATAATCCTCTTATTCAACACCTGCCTCCTTTTGTCCTAGTCTGCCATCACAATACCCCTATCCTAATCCTCTACCCACATCCTCCTATCTCAATCCTTCATTTGCATATACCCACTACCCTAATCTTCCATACCAGTCTTCTCACCCTAATCCTACATTCACACCTTCCTATCCCAATCCAACATCCACACCAACCTATCCTAATATAACATTCACACCTTCCTATCCTAATCCAACACCTAGACCAACCTATCTCAATCTGCCACCTCAATCTTCCCATCCTAATCCACCATCCCAATATCCTTCCTACAATCCACCATCCATATCCTCATGTCCTAATTCACTATTCCAATACTCCTATCTTAATCCTTCATCTAATCTTAATCCCCCATCTATTCCCAATCTTGTATCCAATCCCATTCCCCCATCTAATCCCCCACAAATCCCTAGTCTTAATCCCCCACCAATCCCTACTCCTAATCCCCCACCAATCCATAATCCTTCATCCACTCCTACCATGCCATCTCAGCCTAGAGTATTCAAGTTTCTCACTCCAAAAGTTCTCCAAGGACTTATAGCAAAGAAGACATCTCCAATTCCACACCTTGAAGTTGTGGAATCATGTCATCTCAACCCATCATCCAAGGTCATTAGTGACGAGACCCTTCTCCACCCAACATCTATCAGTGATGAAACCATCACATCCTCTAAATCCACTGAGCCCCCATCCCTTACCATCACATCTACCGAATCCATTGAACACCCACCTCCTACTCCAAGAGTCGTCAAGCCCATCGATGACACCCAAATCCAATCCACTAAAATCCATTTCGATGACTGCATAAAATCCTCCATCCTTCCATCTCCCCAACTTGAAGAACCCTCTGTCATCTTTCCATCCACACAAGATGAGTCATGCCAAGAGTCTAATCCATAGCATGCCAACATATCCCCTTCTCCAGATCAAGATCCTACCATCCTATCTAGTTCACCTCAAGATCACAGTTCCCCATCCATTCCACCCTATGATCCCCTTGTCTCCACTGCTCCATCTTCATCTCCATCGCATGAGCCCACTACCACAAATCTAGATCCTATCATATCCCCTGATCCCTCTCCCGATACCACCCATCCAAATGCTGCTATCCCATCATCTCCCTCTCATGATCCCCCATCATCGCCTAAAACTGCTATCCCCACACCGCTTGCATATCCCCTTGGTTCTCTCACATTCTTCCATGGTGGCCTCCTCGCAGATGAAAAACATAGTGTATACACCACCCATGATCCTCCACCTAATAATGGACTTGCATCATGTTTTTAAATAACACAAATCCTATCATGGATCGCATGCTCAAAAAAATGAACTATCAAGGAAAAGGTCTAGGCCTTCATGAGCAAGGTATCTTAGAGCCCATCCAAGTCAAAGAACAAATCTGCATGCAAGGTCTTGGACCTATTTCCCAAGACTCACACTCTAAAGATGTTGGTACAACCTCTAGACATCCTCAACGAACCTTTTCCAAAAGAAATGTCGGCTCTTCCCATCACCCCACTAGATCATATGCTGCCATCCCTCCTCCTCTATTGTATCACCTCAAAACAACTATCCATATTCCCCCTTCATCTACTCCATCCATTTTGGGTCCTTACATCCCTCCATCCACCATATCCCATCCTTCATTTACTCCATCCATCTTGGGTCCGTATATCCCAAGCTCACCTCCTTCATCTCATCCTTTCATCCATCCAAAACCTATCCATGTCATCCATCATAAACATCCCTCTCACATGTCCCCTAATCAGGATCAACAAAGGCACATACCCGCACATCCTCCATCTATACATAATCCCTATAATCCTACCTTCGTCACTCCACATCATCCATCTCCTCGCACCCATCCCATTGCTACCAAAAGAACTTTGGGTGTTAAAACAAGAATGTATCAATCTAAAGATCCACATGAATCTAAGGCTCCCCATGTCCCCTCCAAAATACATGGTGAAGAGAAGAAAAATCTAAATCTAAATCAAATCCATAGGCCATAAAGGCCCACCAAAGCAAAGATCAAAACCATGTGGAGCCCAAAGAAAAAATATGCAATTCCATCAAATGAAAAATCTATAAGAACATCCAAAGTTGGTAATCCAAACGCTAGTCATACACCCCTTTCATCTCCTAAGTCTGTTTTGGGTCCTTATGTTCCAAAGTTCACCACCCCATCTCCTCCATTATCAATACATTCTCCATCGATTAATCCTCTTATCTTTTCACATCCACCACCACATGTGCCAATCTTGGTCCTAAACACATCTCCCCATCACATATCCACCTCATCATTCCATCCATACCCTTTGCAGCATCCCATCCATTATCCCATGTATCTCCCCTCTCAAATCCCTCTAATTCATCCTCTAGCATAATCCATTTATCCTAATAAGGTTGTACTAACATCCAATAGTCAGTTCGAACATGGGCTCTTAATACCTCATATAGAACTTGATGCTTGAGTCCTTCATCCATATCCTTATCATGTATCTTCTAAATTCCCTTATCCACATCCATATCCTTATCCATTTTCATCCCCCTACTGTCCAAAAATCCAAAAAGTCAAAAAAAGAAAAAAAAGAAAAAAGAAAAAAGAAAAAATGTCAAAAAAATAAATAGTAAAGAGAAATAATTCATCCAATGGTGAAAACTTGGCAAACAAGCACCTTGGATAAGTACCATGATGAAAACCTAGCAAATAGGCATCATGCGTAAATCCCCATCTGCACTTGGGGGCAACTTCCTAATATGCATTCCCTCCATCCGCTATGCTTCCTGCTATGCTTCCAGCTATGCACCCATAATCCCCTCCATCCCACCTATCTTCCACATCTTACCATCATATCCCATTTATCTCCCATCCCTTCATCCTTCTTGTGATTTTGATCAAAACAGGGGCACCTATCTATACATGCTTTGGCCACCTCTTGGTATACATTCCCTTCATCCATGCTATGTTGTATTCCTTGGTCACCCATCCTATCCTCCTCTAGTTATCTCCTTTTCCCATCCACTCGTCTTCCATCCCTCATGCCTCATCATATATGACATATCTAGAGTGGAGGAATCTGCTTCCTTTGTGATAGAGTCCTTGGAGACATCATCTATCACAACATCCCTTCATCTCCCTATCCATCTATCACAGCATCCCTTCCATCTCCCCATCCTTATCTTTGTGTCCATCTATCCTAGCATCCCTTTCATCTCCCAATCCTTATATCCCTATCCATCTCTCACAACATTCCTTCCATCTCCCCATCCTTATTTTTGTATCCATCTATCCTAGCATCCCTTTCATCTCCCAATCCTTATATCCGTATCCATCTATCACAGCATCCCTTCCATCTCCCCATCCTTATCTTCGTATCCATTTATACTAGCATCCCTTTCATCTCCCAATCCTTATATTCCTATCCATCCAAACAATCCCTCCCATCCTTCATGCCTATATCTCTATCCATTCTTTCATCTTTATCCTCATCCCATCTCACAATCCCTTGTCATTGGTATCTGGCTATAGGCCTCCCTCCATGCAACCCAATGCCATTTATCTCATCGCCATCACTTCTGCTTCTTTTACACATCTTTTCAAAATCTTATCCTTTCTCAATATTCATCTCCCCATCATACCATCCTCCCAAGTCATTTTAATGATCTGGATAACTATCCCATCCCTGAGCTTTATGTGATCGTCATCATCCTATCCAATTCAATAGGTTTATCCTATCTCATCATATTGGTCCCATATTTTTATCCACTTATCCTATCATCATCCTCCCCTCATCCTATCATCATCCTTTATCCATCATTTATCTTCAGCCTCTTGTCGAACTACATTGCCCCTGCGTTTTCATGTAGGCAAGGTCGATCATTTGATCCGCCCTCGGGGATCCTTTATCATCTATCATTGGTCTTTCTTCTTTTTCCATCTTGTCATCCATCATGGTCCGTCGTCAGCCTCTTATCGAACTACGTTTCCCCTGCACTTTCACGTAGGCAAGGTCGATCACTTGATCCACCCCTAGGGCTCCTCTATCATCTATCATCAGTTGTTGTGCTTTGTTTGTCTGCTTCTTTATCATCTATCATCAATCATTTTGTTTTTTCCATCCACTCCTTCATCATCTATCATCACCCATCTATCTATCATACCATCCTCCCAATTCATCTTTTGATGATTTGGATAACTATCCCATCCTTGAGCTTCGTGTAGTCACCATCATCCTATCTAATCCAATAGGTCTATCCTATCTTGTTGTATCGGTCCCATCTTTTTATCCACTTATCCTATCATCCTATTATCTTATCATCCTTCATCCATCCTTTGTCATTGGTCATTGGTCAAACTACATTGCCCCTACGCTTTCACATAGGCAAGGTCATTGATCTGCCCTAGGGCTCCTCTATCGTCTAGTGTCAGTATTTCTTCTCTATTCGTCCACTCCTTTATCGTTTATCATCAATATTTTCTTTTGTCTCTCCAGTCCTTTTCATCCACCAGTAGTCTTCATCATCCTCTTTCTGATTTTATCCATGGTCATTCACCTGCCTTTTACCAAACTACAAGGGCTCTGTGCTTTCACATAGGTAAGGCTAATTTTTGATTGGCCCCCAAGCCCCTAGGTCTTTAGGGTGTGTTAGTCTCGTGTCTTGTCTTCCTTGTGTCATGTTGTCAAGCTATGCCCTTATCTAGCTAGTTCTTAACAAATGAGATCCACTCGTATCATGAGATCTAATCGATTTTGAATACCCTGCGTCATATCAGTCTTTTAGTCTAGTAACCATCATCGGTCTCAAGAAGATGCATCCTTCCTAACATACCTCATCCATCCCATCCATCCCCTTGATCCTATGGCAATGGAAATTTGAAATTGATTGTGATCTTTTGATACTTTTGGATTTTGTTTATCATTTGAGCTCCCTATCATCACTTGTCAAGGACACCATGATCCATCATATTATGGTGTGTTTTGATTGGTCAACATAGGGGCATATCTTGATCTTTTTGTGTCTATTCTTTTTTTTTGTCTTCTTAGTTGTCCCATGTAGTATCCACCAAGATCCTCGAGGTCTTGTGTTACACTGGGGAATCTGTTTGTGCTTGTGGTTATCTCAAAACTTGGCCTAACCAAGGTCTTCATGACTTTGGGGTGTTGGGATAGCCTTTTTGTCTATTGTGTTTGATTCAGGCATTAGACACTAATACGCCTTGGTTCCACATACCTTGGCACTTGATGTCTTATGCTATAGCAAAAATCAATGCTCTGAAGATGGAAAATTGCATTAGGATTGCATTTCATTTTCCATTTTATCGTCTTGCATGTAACCCCCATCCTCTCATCTATCAAAATCCCCCCATCCATTCCTCCTTCATCCTCATCTCACATCTCTATCCAACCCCCATCCATTCCATTTAGCCCAAATCATCTAATCATATCCTTGGTCTTGTTCCTAGTCTTGTTACAAGTCTTGATCCAATCATCCTCATCATCATCATCATCATCTAGCTATATTCTTCCATATCCCTTTGGTGTTGTTTTGGGATGTATCCTTCCCTCGTCAACAACACTTTCATCATCATCATCGAGAGGTATTCTTCCCTATCATTTAATGGTGTTTTTGGATGTATCCTTCCCTCATCAATACCACTCATTGGGATATATCTTTCCCTATCCTCATGTTTTTTCGAGATCTCTCATTCCCTCATTGACAACACTCCATCCATCATCAACCCCTTTTGGCTTGTACCTTGACTGGGGCAACATCATCTTCATCTTTGCATCCGTTTGTGCTTCCCAACCTCGTGTTGCCTTTTCATCCTTTCATATCCATCCCTTTACATCCTCTTCCTCATCTCCCATTTCTTCATCTCATCCATTTCTAGAGCACATCCGTGTTCTCTTGAACCCACATGTCCTCTCGAGGGGGCATCCTCAATCCCTACTCTTCATCTTCACCCCAATCATCTTTCTTCCTAGTCATCCCTTTGATGACTGGGGCATCTTTTCCAATCTAACCATCTCCTTCTGGGTTCTATATTTTAATATTCTTTGAAATGATGCTACTTCGTAACACCATCTCAAAGAGGGGAAAAATGTAGACATCCAAATTTGGACACTTAATTTGTCCAAATTTATTACTTTCCATCTAAACATCCTCTTACCCAAGTTAATTAAGTAATATTACTATTATTTAATTAATATCCTTAATTCTGCCAAATCCATAAGGTATTTAATTAACCCTCCTTAACCCTCTTTTCATCAAATGAATTAAATAAATATTACATTTATTTAATTCCTCACATGTCATTTTTAATTAATCCTAATCCATCTCCTAATATCTTCATTAAGAATGTGCACATGCTTAATCCTTGATTAGGATGTGTCACATCCTCCAACTTTTGCAAATTGGCTTCTAATCATCATTAACCCCTAATTATCTTCTAATTACTAATTAGTTAAAACTAATTAGTACCTTGGTCAACTCTCCCCATCCCCCAATGAATTTTTAATTCCTTTTTATTCATCCTAGGCTCCTCTCTTCCCCATGTGAATTTTTAATTCACTTTTATTCCTCCTAGAATCCCCTTTTTCCATGCATCTTCTAGAAACTTTGACTTGTCACATCAAGTCACACGTGACCAACTCCCACCTTTTTGGAGACCCTCTCTTATCCACTAGATTCTTCCAAGCAATTCACTTTTATTCCTCCAAGGAATCTTCTCATCTCCCAATGTACTTCCAAGGTACATGTCCTTCCTCCACATCATGTACCTCCCTTCCACATCACCTACACATCATCTCACCCTTAGCCCTCTCACATTCCACATGTCAAAATGTGAGGGCTTGTGAGTCCTCAACTCACCTTAGCCCTTCATCTTGACTTTGTTGGATAAATCCCAACCATTGAATTCTCTAGAGAATTCAAGTTTCTCTATAAATACCCCATCCTCTAAGGCATTTGGGAAGACTTAGCCATTTTGCAACTAAATGCTACCATTTTCTATACTCATCTAACCTTCAATTTCATCCATTTGCATCTACATTCAAGCATATAGTCAAGACTTGTATTTAGCCATATCAAGAGCCACCAAGGAGCATATAAACCAAATCAAAATCAAGGGCCAACCAAGGAGTTTCAGTTGCAAAAGGGGGTTATATCCATTTATCTTCATTTAACACTTTCCTCTTTGCTTTTACAAATTCCTTAGGCTAATCTTGAGGTGTTTCCTTATGTTTTTCCATTGCATTTTAGTGGCTTAGAAAGGGTTAGGCATTTTGGATATTACATATGCTATTAAAGATAAGTCGTTTTCCAATCATGCTTATTCCTTATCTCTAGAACTAGTAAGGGATTGCAAAGGTTTTTTTCTTAGAGTTCTAGATTTAGTCATAGAAATGTCATCCTCCATGCTATAGATCTCTCTCATTTGAGGTCTATAGGAGATAGGCCAAACAATGATGTTTTTTTTATAAATTGGGCTCAAAGAAAATTGAAAGTATATGGTAAAATTAAGATCTTAGCTATAATGAAAGGCACCTTTTTTATCTCCATTTTGAACCATGAAGATTGTGCCCAAACCCTATTGGATGGTCAGGACCCTAGCTAATTCATGTCTCTTCCTTAAAATAGAAATCAGGTTTTGATCTTGAGAAGGAATGCATTAACATTGTACTCATTTGGATTAGGTTTCCAATCTTACCATTGGAATACTAAGAGTACGAGATTTTATTAGGTATTGCTACTCTATTAATCAACTCTTAGCTTTTCATACTATGACCAAATAAAAAAAATGCTTGTTGCTTGTCAAATTTTTTTTAATATGAATGTGGATAAGCAACTTCCTTCTTTGATCACCTTGTCCTCTAAATTGAGTGTTAGAGTGCAAAAACTTATTTATGAGGATATCATGGTTATGTGCTATAAATACCATAAATTTGACCACTCTACTACCACATGCCTAAGCTATAGGAGGAAGAAAATATTTTGGAGAAAGAAAGGAATTTATTCATCCTCAATCAATTGGAGATTTTCCTTTGGTGAGTGTAAGCAAGGAGGCATGTTATTTGGCTAGGATTAGACCCAAAGAAAAAAATAGGAATGTTCCTTCTTTAGAGGCCCTCAAAGATGGTAGAGTTTTGAACGAGACTTGTAAGGAGAAAAAAAAACTTGTGAGAAGCTAGTTGATATAACTAGCCCAACACATGGGATTCAACATTAACTCGATTCACCTTCCACAAATAAGGATGAAACAAAGAAGATTTTGGATGAGAGGTGCAATATAATTCTTATTATTTATTTTAATTTTAGATTAGCTATTGAATGGGAGAATAGGTAACCCCCATTAATAAGGATGACAAAGATGAATCTCGAAAAACATTTGGAAGCCAAATGGCAACCACCATGAAGGGGTGCTATTAATGAAACTTGGATGGGCTTCTAAGGGAATTCTCGAAGAGACTAGGGTTAGGTGTGTGGTTCATTATTAGAAGGGGGATGTGGTGTTTTGGGTCTCAATAAGACTTAAAATGGGGACAAATAATGAGGTTGAGTTTCACACCCCCCTCCTAGGTTTAAAGTTGTGCAATAATTTCAATTGAATCGGATCATGATAGAAAGTGTCTCATATCTAATCATCAATGCTATCAGAACTAGGAAATCTCATAGCTAGAAGTTGAATTATTTCCTTAGCTCAAAAATAACCTTGATTGAGGATTTGGAGGATTTTATAGGGAAGTCAATATGGGAGCTAATGTGCTTGCCAACTCAAAGGGTTGATAGGGATGTGGAGCTCCTCGTGGACTCACTAGGTTTGAAGTGTCTAAATAATTGTCTTCTATGGTTGGCGTCCATGGATAATCATCATTTATTTGTAGGTGGCAGAAGTTATACTGGTATGGTTGTCATTCAAAGTGATGAACAATTGTGAAACATTCACTCCACATTCGTGTGATCGACAACTCTTTCGCTCATTTGAGTTAAGAATGCCTCTTTTAGTTTCTAGATTTCGTGTCTCTGAACATTTCGTTGGTTTGCTCTCTTCCTTGCTTGTGTCATCCTCATGGATACTCCCTAAGGTAAATGGCCTTTCTAAGCTTGGTGTTCAAGAAGAGGTTGTAGAGTGTGTTTAGGATGCAAAGCGAACTCATTCTTTGTATTGTTCAATGGGTTTTGGGTGACAAATTCTTAACTGTTGAGCACAAGTATATGGTGAATTTTGATTTTCCTTCTATGTTTTTTGTAGCACTATTGGATTTGGGAGAACACAAAGACTCAAATATGAGTATTTCTAAGGATCTAATCAATAAGCAGTCTCTAGGTGGATTATTTGAGGTGTTGGAAGCCACTCGCTATGGAAATGTTGTTCTTTTACAGGAAATTTTTTATAGTCTCCAAGTTTGGGATGTTAAAGGTGAAATTGGTCCCCTTCATCTTTCATTCTCGCCTTGGTTCAGTTCTTTAGCATTTCCAAAAGGTTTTGAAGGGTTTGGAGCTCCGTAAGAAGGTATTGGGCTTTGCGGAGGCTGATGGGGTTGAGTGGTTGAGATAATTTATCACTGCTAGCTCAAAGGGATGAGTTTATGATGTAGGATTAGTCAGTCTTTCTTTCTTTCTTTCTTTTTTGGGATAAATGATGATCTATGTAGATAGGTTGTATGGATTCTTGGAGCTAAAATTTTGCTTGTTTCCTGGTTCCATTGGATTTGGTTATCTCTTCATTTTCATTTTCATGTCTATTTCATATCTACATCTACATGTAATATTTAACAGGAACAATTTCCATGGTTGTAATTTACTAATTAAAAAAGGAGAGACTAGATAAGAGGGAAATTTGTCTTAATGGTTCTATGGGTAGAGTTATTAGTAGCGTGTCTTGTGTTTGTTTCTTATTGCCTCTTATTGGGTGGTGTTATTATTGTTGTCGGTCTAAAGCCTCAAAGTTGTTTATTTCTTAAGATATTTCTTTGATGTTAGTTGGGTTCTAGTTATGTATGAATTTTATAAGGGTCCGGACCATTTTCAAACTCTTATATATATGTATATGTATATACATATACAAACACATAGATATATATATATATATAGTGTGTGTGTGTGTGTGTGTGTGTCTATATATATATCCACTTACTCTTAGGTATATAGGAAAACATCAATTTTTGAAAACCTATTCTTAATCAATCTTTGGTTATTTATAATTTTGTTGCATTCCTAAGAAGCTAATGTCAAGAAGTTACTCATGTCATATCTTAGAAACAAGATAATGGTCTAAGAGACAATTCAATACTTCATAATTGGATCTCTAAAATATTGGATTAGTATAATTTGTAAATAGGATAAGTATATATATGCTCATTCATAGACTAGACAAACCCTATAGAAACCTTCTCTCTTATAACCTATCATTTTTGGATTTGAAGGATAACACCACTGGCTAATTATTCAAAACTACATTATTAGATCTTATTCAACCAATTTAAGAATAATTTCTTACAAATATAGTGTTAAATGGTTTCCGACTTTAGACAACTACATTTGAAGCAATTGTGCATCAAAATTCAAATTTTATAGTTTCCAATTTAAAACTTCTAGGGCCAAATTCTCTCAATTTGAGAAGTATATGATAAATTCATTTCAAAAATTGCCCATAGGGGTCTATTTTTAAGAAAACGTAAACTATTTTTTACCCCATCCATATAATTGTTCGATTATGATTCTCTCTTCAAGATAATTATTTTGATACATAACTTTGGGAACCTTTTAGCTAGCTCGGGAAGTCTTTCACATCATTTAGGCACCTATCCTATTGTGATCTTATTGAGATAATTATTTTGACATATATTCTAGGTAACCTTTCTTATAACCCTATGGCCTTATTGCATGATGGTACTAATCCAAACATGGGAAATAGATTAATTACAATTAGAAGTAGTTTCCATTTATACACGAATAATTAGCCTTAGTGCTAAATAGACACAAAAAGTTGAATCCATCAACGAATTATGTAGTCATGGACAACTGAATAATTAGAGAGGAAATTTTGAAACCAATGCTAACTTGAGAGAGTTCCATGTGGCCCAAAACCTAATTTTTATAAATTTGATTATGCAAATCACACTAGCTATATCTATTTAGGTTAAGAAATATGTGTCTACATTACAGGCCCCTTTATGTGCATGGTCCATATATCATCTTTGAACTTGGAAAATAAGTCATAGGGTGGTATAAATGGTACCAAAAATTCCATGTCAAGCTTACATGATTAAAATTTATAAAAAAATATATTCGTTTGATTCATTTCTAATGTCTATGAGGATTTTATAGGAGCTTTAACTAAATTAAGAAAAAAGTTATTGATTATTAAATGTAATTTTTAAAAACTCACCTCCAATTGAAAGATTTGACAAATGACTTATTCAATATTTTTAATCAATACCTTAAAAGACAAGATTAAATCTAAAGTCAAATTGTTTAAACCTAAGAATATGTTCGCAACCATTGGTTTGGCTAAATTAGAGAACAAAGAGTTTATAGCTAGTATTGTTTTTGTAAAGTGAGACTATTCAGAAATATTGTTTCGGTGCATCCCATAACAGTTTCCAACCCTAGATTGACATTAATCCAATATCTAATTGAGGTAAAAATATAGATCCATTAGTCAGCCGTCAATTCTTATTCCCACTAAACTTTCATATCAGCAGAAATAACATGCGCAGTGTCAAACGATACATCCTTTTCAAAGATATTTCTACGTATTTTTTATTATTTTTTATGGATGATAAAGAAATATCTAATTATATTAATCATTTGATATTGAATTTAAGCTTCAAGCACGCTCAAATGACTGCTAAAAGTTGAAGATAATGTGTAATGACGTGTAAAATGTGAAAAAAGTAGTTGAAATTGTATGTGAGGAGCCATTTCTATGAATGAGAAAACATGTAGAATATGAATATGGCCTTTGGATGATAATGGAGGCCAGTTTACAAAAGATGTTTGGTTGTGAGTAAGTAGTACAAGGGAAAAAACAAAACAATTTTGTATTGTAGACCACAAATGGTTTATGCTAAGGTCGTCTTAATCAAAGATATATTAAATGTAGCTTTCCCTAGTCAAACTCACAAATCCAAGGTTTTTAATTATAGAGTTCCAAAGTCGATGCCAACTCACAGATATTTTTCTAGAGACTTCACAACTTTAAACTCTTTAATGCAAGACTTAGATTCGTTTAGATTTAGGCCTTTTTAATATATTTTTTTTAGTGTTTTTTGGTATTTTTATGCATCCACAAATTATTTATAACTATTCAATACGGGGGCATGAATCTTCTTGGACTGAACCTCTTCGGCTAAGAGCTAATGACTGAGGGATATCCATTCCGCCAAATTTGCCTGAGGCACGATCTCAACCTCATCCCTTATGATGTCAGAGCCTTGCACTCAACAAGACTTGATCCCTCATGGGCTCATTAAGAACCATTCAACTTCACCAACATATCAAGGGCCCATAAACATTTCCTACCATTTTAAAACTATAAAACATTTTGTTTGAGTATAAGTTTCTATGTTAAGATGTGACACTAATGTTAAATTGAAGTAATGATTTGACAAAAATAAAAATTTGTATTAAAGAGATCAAGTTTAATATTTATATGTAAATAGGTTAAAATACAAGCATATTAAACCATCATCTTGAAAATAGATAAAGGTACATACAAAATCCATCATTGACAACAGGTTACAATAGGAAAGAAAAAAATTTCCCACCAAAAATCTATGATTCTACCTACAAAATAGCTCACTTGGGGAATCCACACTATCTAGATATATGTTGGTTTAACCCATCATCAAGAAAATTCTAGACAAAGATATATGTTACATGGATGAGAACTGGTAGTACTCTATATACTCTATATAATATAATTAGTTTAAGTACATAGCTTGGAAAAGAGAAAGAGCATCCTTTATGTTAGAGTAGTCAATATCAACTTGCAATTTCACAAATAATATTTGGCACAAAAATAATATTATCATGTAAATTGTAAAATGTATAAAATAGCCTTGCATATATAAAGGTAAGAATGAAGAGGTGAGAAGATAAGACTAAAATTCTAGCTACCCCTACAAAGGTTATACATATGTAAATACACTTGAGACAAGTGTGAGTACACATGTAGATTCAACATGAGGTGAGACCAAAAAAAAATTCTCTAAAAGAGCTTAAGTGTAATGTGAATAGGACTTAGTCAAGCTAGATCTAGATAAAACACTTTTTCACACTCACATTGAATATTTTCTATTGAGCATGGTTCAAATGAGGTTGTCATCTCAAAGAGGCCCACAATATTTTGTAATATGATGTTATGATTTCAATATAATATTTCTCTCTTTATGAACAATTTTCTATGTATATTCTCTATATATTTATTATTAGACTAATATGATGCAAGAAGGATCACAACATTTGGTATCAAGATCTTTCCAAGGATATGTTCTTAGCATCATCAAGAGTTTGGGTCTTTTCTAACTATCCACCATATTTTCTCACCTTTCTCTCTTAGGCTCAATTAATGATTAAAAAGTGACTACAAATGTGGTGGCACTAAACATCTTTCCCAAAATATGTTAGAAGTTTTTTCCATTACCATTAGTTTCTTTCTTTTTTAGGTTAGAAACCTTTTGCTAAGGGTTTTCAAATATATTTAGAACAAATATTAGTTTTTCTAAGATCCATAAAAGTTATGATGAAGTAAGGGGTTCCTAAACTCCAATAAGGTCGAAGCCTCAAAGATAGGTTCCTCTTCTATTTAGTGTGGTGGTTATATGCTACAACATTTGTTGGAAATAAGACACACATAATCCAACAATAGGTTGGTCATAAAGGGGTCAACAACTTAGTTGGTAGATCACTCCAATGGCAAATGGAATGTCTTGGGTTTGATTCCTAGCTAGTCCATATGAAATATAGCTCAACATATGGTATTAGAGCCAAGTTAGGAGCCTTAATATAATAACCTAGATTCAAAATTATTAAATAATATTATTGTAAATGACACATGAATATACTCCAAATTAAAAAATACATAACTAGTAGCTAAAGTCAATCATAGCTACAAATGTCCATTTAAAATGAGTCAAAGATTCATATATTCACTTCAAAAGTCAAATTACAATGTTTGGTTGACTTTGCTCCAAAGGCCACAAAGTCATTACATTGTATACTTTTCATCAAATACATGAATGTATTATATCAAGATACATCTCAAACTAAAATAGTCTTGTGAACTACTAAGGTTGTTCTTCAACCCTCACCTCCGCTGATGGACAAGAACATGGTTGAAGCTCTTTAGGTCGCCCAATCACGAAGCTTACGCTTCTTGGTATTCTTCCAACTTGAAGAATGCCCGACCCTACATAGAAAGTTTGGCAAGAGAACAATATACAAGGTGGAATCTGGTGCATGCCCATACATCAACATGCAATTTATATCTACAAGTTAGAAGATAAAATGCAAAATCTATGTCAAGAATGATAGAGAGTGAATTCACAGAGTTCATACATACATAATGAACTATATTGCTTGGCCAAGCATAATGAATGTGTTGGAAAACAATAAGAACAAACACATTAGATTAGAATTTGCAAGCAAGAACAAGGATTCCCCATGAAATCCATTCACAAAACTCAAATTAGGAAAAAAACAATGAAAAACACAATGAAATAACAAAATAAAGATTGAATCCTAATTAAGCAAACAAACTCTTGATCCCATGGGGGAATTGGTGTTGGTATGTGGTGACTGATCATGCTATACTGTATAGCCCATGGTATACTGTACATCCCGGCCCCCTGACCTTGCTGGAGTCCGGGGCTGGGTTGGGCCTCGGGTGGCAACCCCTGAGAAAAATTTTTCCTCCTACTTTTTCACGTGATCACCGAAAAAGGGAAAAATCAATGGAAAAAGAAAAATCCGATTTTGTAGAACCCAAAAATTTGGAAGCTTCTAAGCTTGGTAAAAAGGGGTTCAGATGGGTATTACTGTATAATGAAAAACGCGATTATTCGCAAGATTGTAACAGGTTTTACACTAGATAATAAAAGTATTGGATGGCTGCGGTTTGGTGGATGTAGCCCAGATTGGGTGAACCACGTTAAATTCTTTGTGTTATGATTTATTCTATGCATGTTTTAATTTCTCTGTTTTGTTTATTAAATCTGCATTTAATTGTTAGATCTGCCATCTCTAATCCTAACAATTGGTGCCAATTTGATGTGAAAATTGGCCCTTTCCCAATTCCTAATGATGCAAGCTTGATGTGATGAAGAGATTTGATCCACTTTGTTGATGTTGATGAATGCTCCAATAAGAAAATCTGCATAACCTAGCTATGATTCAATAAGAATGGATGAAATTTGATAGATATTTGAGCATGGTAACTTTGCATAATTTGTGGATGATAAAATGAGGATATGAACTCTTTATTTATAGAATGCCAAGATGGATGAATGTCCAAATTTGAGCAATGTGGGACTAACATTCATCCAATGGCAAGATGCCACTTGTCAATCTATGAGTGGATGGAGGATGTGCAAGTTTTGAGGATTGTGCCAATAAATGCATATTTTTGAATTTCAAATTTGTTGAAATGACTTGCAAGAGGGAATGAAAAATGCAATAAATGCCACTTGGCTCAAGGCAAAGGACATGTAAGATGGAATAAATGCCTTGTTGGATGTACATGTCAACTTGGAATTTGAATTCAAACTTGGAGGAATATTCCAAAAGATGCCTTGTTGAGGAAAATAGAGGATTTAATAAATCAATTAAATCTATTTTCATGTGCAAGTGGGAAAAGCTAGAGGATGGGACATGAATTATAATTAAATTAATCAAGGGTTAATTAATTTAATAGAAAATTAGGTGATGTGACTTATTTGACTTAGATTTTAAGATTTATTTAAATCAAATAATGAGAAGAATGTGATAAGAGATTAATTAAATAAAGATTTTGATTTATTTAATTAAAAAAGATGATGTTAGATTAAATTAAATAAGTTTTTAATTTATTTAACTTAATAGATAGACTTTAGAGATTTAATTAAATAGGGATAATTAAATCAGATTGATTGATTTAATTAACAAAAGAGAGAGACTTAATTAGATAAATTGATTTATTTAATTAAGGGAGGGAAATTGATGAATTTAATCAAATTAGAAAATTTGATTAAATGGTTAGACCTAGGGATGATTCTGGATGAAACGATATTAGTAGTTGGGATTAGATGCACAATGTCAATGGGTATATTTTATGTGTCTACATTTTGCCCCTCTTTGAAGCGATGCACTTGTTGCGTTGGTTCAAAGAATAAATGATCTCAATCAAAGTTGAATTTTTTTCACTATTTAAAATTTTGCCCCACTGCTGCCTGGTGAGAGAAAACATGCCATTATATTGCCCCCTTGAGAGATTGGATGAGAATTTTAATTTTTGGGTGATCTCGCAAAGAAAAGAGGACAAGGTGCCCGACAGGTCTGAAAAGGCTCCAAGAGGCTAAAAATGTGTCTAAACGCAATAAAACGATGTAAACCAGGCCTCAATTGGACAAAGGTGGCTTCAAGGGTTGAAAAACCTAGCAGGACAGCCAATTAGGGTGAAGAAAACCCTAATTTTCAAGCTTAAAAGGGGCCCGAGGGGTCACTTTCAAGTCATTTTCACACACAACCATTAGCAACCTTGAGATTTGAGATCTGACCTCCTTACAATATGGCACAATGATAGCCTCCCCTGCACATTTATGATCAAGTTCGGACGTAGCAGCGACCACCCGGCATCGGGGCATCAGTAAGTGACCCTTTCTTGAGCTTTATGTCTCATTTTTTGTGCTTAATTAATGCTGTCAAAGTCAGTCATTTTGCAGTGGCGCTATATAGCACTGCTTAGAAATCAAACCGCATTGCTCGGTATGATATTCCGTCGCAGCGACAGATTTTGCAGTTTAAAAAATTTGACGTTGAGCTCGTGGGTGACGAGGTGATTTGCAAAGTGCAATGCGGCGGTCTTTTATTTGTTCAAAGTGTGCTGCTGGGAGGGAAAGTGCACCACGATGGTGCTATTTCAGTTTTTTGTGCCCTAGCGTCAGAGTTTGATTTGAAATCAAACTGTGATGCCTTCACGGATTCCGATGCTGGAGTGATTTCTTGGAAGCCAAGCGAAGAATTTTTCAAAAAATTTAATATGGTGACCTTCCTTGATGCAGGACGCGAGGAGGGAGCTCTACTCCTGAGAGCACAAGTCGCGAGATTTGTTCGGTTATTTGCAGGATCTTAGCGATAGAGATCAGGATCGTCTTCAAGATATGGAGTTGTGGTATATCGCCTATGCAACACCCATCCACACTCACCTGGGGATGCTATTAGCGCTGGTCGAGAGATGGCACAACGAGACTTCTTCGTTCCACCTTCCCACTAGTGAGGTCACTATCACCTTGGAGGATGTTTGGCGCATCTTATGATTGTCGATTCATGGTCGACGTGTTATATTTGATATGGATGAGGGGCGTAATGCCTGCCACAGAGTCCTCGCCACATAGGACATCATTATTTGCGAGGGACAGATTGAGCTGGAGTGACACAGGACCCTCACACCTCCCTTCCACCTAGTTGTTGCAGCAGTTATTTTAGGTCTTGTTGCCCTAGACAGATGAGGCTGATACTTTAGTCTTGGCTAGGGACATTGCTGGGAGCGAATGGTTCGCGATAGGCTAGTTCATTTTGCATGGGGGCTTGTTCTTCTTGCCTCACTTTATAGGGATCTATAGGAGTATGTCTACATGGACGACAAAGCACTTGGAGCAGGCGTGACACTTCTCCACATATGGGCATGGGAGCACATTGCAATTCTACGTCCACATGTTGTTCCAGTTTCGATGGTGCCAAACGATCCCCTCGTATGGCATTATAGAGGTGGTGTGTCCTTCACACACACAGGTGAGCATGAGATCCCCTACTTGAGGAGGGTCCTCGATGAGATGCAGGTGTTCACATGGTGACCGTACCTTGGTTGGCCTGGATGGGCCGGTGATGCAGATCAGCTGTTCTTTGCCCACCAGGACCGGTACATGTAGGGGTGGGAGCACACGATGATTGAGAGGTACCTGCCTAGGCACATACAACATTAGTTTGGTGAGCCCCAAGATCGGCTTGGTGATGATTATGTGGCCGTCTTCGCCTGCACCATGACACAAGTTCCATGGGGGCAGTATATTCCTTCCTCGGAGGCCATTGACAGTTTCAGGCAACTAGTAGCTTAGCCATGGGCTTATGATCAGGGGCATGTGGATCTAGGCATGACACAAGAATACAGGGATTGGTTTTGGCCTCCCCTACAATTGACTATTCTAGGTGCAGACCCCAATCGATGAAGGGTTAGAGGCAGAGGGGGAGGACGAGGACAGAGGGGTGATGTATGACAGGACCAGCCGGTTTGGCCCCTAGTGCATCCAGATCAGGAATATGTACAGATGTAGGACCAGCAGCAGGTTGCAGCAGGTCCATCACCACGGGCTAGGGTTGAGGATCAACCTCCGGTACAGCCTCCACGAGCATAGCCACCAGTGCAACTGACAGGACAGGTGGATGCCTGAGATACTTTGATTATGCAGCTACAAGCCCAGGTGTAGACTGTGACAACTGAGAGGGATCAAGCTCGAGCTAAGAGAGTGTAGATGAGGGCTGAGAGGGATCAGGCCATTCAGCAGAGATAGGCTGTAGAGGTACAGGCAGCCACAGAGCTAGGAAGGAGACAACAGTTAGAGAGTATGGCAGCCTCCTCTCAGGGTATAGTGTCTATTAGGTCTTACAGGGATGTCGGCTGAGAGGCGGAGTACTAACGGATGCATTATCATGAGGCCATACCTAGAGTAGGATGGGTCCTAGAGTACTCACAGCGGACCAGCCATAGACCAGTAGAGGGTCACGGTGACAGGGGTGAGGGAAACATCCATGGGTAGACCTTGATCGAGATGACACTTTTGTGCCTTATGGGCTCATTTTCGATAGCCCGATGGGCCTTTTTGTACTGATTGACATATATGTATAGTGATCCGATTATTCTTGTACTATGACAGTTATATTATTGATGATATATATAATATGATGATGATTTTGATATGATGTGATGTGTACCATTTATTTATGCATGGATGATTTTATTTCTATATGTTGTGCAATGATTCTTATGATGTTATATATGATGTATGCATTACGTAATGATTATGACTAACAGATCTATATTATGTTAACTTATGATATGCAGATGTATTTATGTGATGTGTAATGATGCTGTCTATATGATGATCTATTTATGTTGATGCAAATGGTGATGTGATATGTGATATGAAATGTAATATGCATAATGATATGGAAATGATCTATGGTGTGTGTGCGAAATGATATGTGAATCCTGCTTATATATGAAATGATTATGGATGGATGTACGCTTTGTATGTAATGAATTTTGTATGTTCCTATTTATGCTTATAATGATGTGTAATGATTTATGCAATGAATGATTTATGATGCTATTTATGAGATGAAATGGATGATGTAATGTGAATGCGATGGTCGTGATATGATGAAAATGAGATGGTTTTATGTAATGCAAATGAGATGGTTTTTTAAGATGCGTAGAATAAAAAATATTGTCATCCTAAACATCTTAAATGATAATGTAATGTATGTGATGCATTTAATATGATGCAATGATATGTTAATGCAAATTGGTACGATGATGTGTAATGTAATATGAATGTAATGTGTGCAAGTATGCATGTAATGGATTATCTTATAATACTTGTGCGCCTATTATGTATAATTATGTAGTAGGTGGTAATGCGAAATGGTTATGAAATACAAATGAATATTATGGGATGATTTATGTGATAAATGCAATGTTATGCAATGTAATGGAAATGGATGTGCTTATCTATGAAGAATGCTTAAAATAACATGTTTATATGATGATGGAGATGTAATGCATATGTTTCCTATATGATATGTTTATGCAATATGCTAATGATTTGTGGATGCAAGATCGATGACGATGATGATGGCAATGATGATCAATTGTCATAGTACCTTGTTAGTGCGATGAGCAAGAAGAGAAGAAGTCATTTCAACAAGACACAAGATGATGAAAATGCAAATAATGATGATGATGATTTCTTGCCGAAGAATTGGGATTTTCAAAGGGCTAATTTCTTTATGTTTGATAACACACATGGTACGATGCATCAAGGTATAGAAAACCAGGATGGCGTGGTACCTAGTGTGATGGACTTTGACCTGACAAGCAAATAGGAGTATCCTTGTTTACACCTCACATACGAAAACCTTGCTAGGATGCATTTTAGAAGTTTCAAACACCTCAGACCAGAACACGGAAAGGTATAACCTATCAATGCAATAGTCAACAAGTTTCCCAAAACCTCCTCCCTACATACCTAACAAAGCAAGTATTCACCAAGGTTATATTACAAGAACGTCCAACAAGCACAACAGACAAAAGATAATGATCATTGCCCCATTCCTATTTCTCTAAATCCTCTTGCTCGGATATCATCGAGAAGTCCTTGGAATGAGCACAATAAGACAAGTCAAAAGATAAAGACAAAGTAAACAAACAAGCTGATGTTCTTGAATACTGCTAACCAAAAGGGGATGTGTTTTCTAAGTATAAGAACCTAAATTATTGCCAAAAGATAATTCCCATTGTAGGAAGGATTCATCCTAGGACATGTTAGTGGATGGCGGCACGTCATTTCGTTTATCCAAAGCGTTCTTTCAAATGATTGATATGGGACCAATTGGATGATGAGTTATCAACACAAAGAGTTGACCAACTTGTTTATGCACTGACTTAGACCTGAGACTTGATGTTTTTAGTTTTCACTTTTCATCTGCTAGACTTGTTTCTAAATATCTTACTGAAGATTGAGGATGATGATCATTTATTATGAGTGATGTTATTGCGGGTGTAAGCAAGATGAGATGGATGGATTTATTTTTTTATTTTTTTCAAATATTTGGATGTTTTTAATGTTTTTGAGATGTTCTGAGGCTGTTTTTGGTATTTTTTTGAGACTTTGCAAATGTTTTGATTTTTTGATTTTTCAATGTTTTGGGGTTTTCTGAGATTTTGACCAAGAGACTAACCTAAGGACCTATCCTAGGGGCCTTGAGGGCTGGTCAATAGATTAGCCTTGCCTACGTTATACATGCAGAGACCACGTAGTTTGAGTAACGACTTGACCGATTTTACAACCGATGATATACATGATGAAATGTCAGTTTATTGTGACAAACTCCTAAAGGACTGACCTAGTTGTCTCGGGGGATGATCAAAGATCAACCTTGCCTACGTTCAAGCTTAGAGACAACGTAGTTCGACAAGACGGCTGTATTTTTGTCTTTTTGAATGACTTTTTGATATTTTTTTGGGATTTTGATATGTTTTGATGTTTTTTGGATTTTCTGATATTTTGATGTTTTTGGATTTTCTGATTTTAGGACTTTAAGAATATACACGAATCCGATATGATGAGAACATGCCCCCAACATGATGCAATAGACTACTCTGATAAAGGCAGGACAAGCTGACCTTGAGGATGGGTTGAGTAGTACTAGGAGGGATCATGATATGAAAACAGGACCAACCTTTGGTGTGGATGTGGGTGGATGAGTGATGGATGGAGATATGGAAAGTGATGGGTGATGGAGGCATAATGGATGGATGGTGTAGATCAAGCCGTAGAGATCTTGGTGGATGGAAAGTGCTTATTTACACAAGGTGCCTGCTTTCCAGGTTTTCACCAAGGTACTTGCCCAAATTGCCACTGAAGTGGTTTTCACTAGAGGATGATCTTTTTTTCTCTTTACTATTTTCAATCTTTTTTCTATTTTTTTTTCTTTTTTTCTTTTTTTCTTTTTTTATTGTTACCGAGACGCCTGTTTTCTAGGTTTTCACCAAGGTAACCATTTTTTTAGGACATTTTCTAATTTTTTGGATATTTGGTTCTATACCTTGAAAGATTTAGGCATAAAACTTTTTGAGATGAGAGCTATTCATAGGCTCTTGTAGAGGTTCCCCTTCAGGTGTTGATAACTGATATGCCCCTGACTTGTAACTTGTTGTGATAATGAATGGTCCCAACCAATTAGGTTCAAATTTTCCTTTGCTGCTTGGGTTTGGGACATTCTTTTGATTCTATTTTAACACCAGTTCTCCAAACTAGAAAGTCCTGCTTTTGATTTTCTTATTGTAGCTCTATTTGAGTCTATTCTGATAGACTTGCAAATGATTCAAAGTATCTATCTATCGCTCATCTAGTAGCTCCAACTCATTCAATATTGACACTTAGTACTCTTCATCTGTGATAAGGTTTTGCAGTGATATCCTGAGTGATGGGATCTTGATCTCAATGGGAAGTACTACTTCTGATCCATAGACCAGGGAGAAAGGGGTGGCATCGATGGGTGTGCAGATGCTGGTTTGATAGGCCTAGAGGGTGGGATTAAGCTGTAGATGCCAGTCACGACCTGCGTCATTGACTATTTTCTTGAAGATTTTTAGAATGGTTTTGTTTGTAGCTTCTGCTTGGCCGTTTCCTTGGGGATAGTATGGGGTGGAGAAGCGATGTTGGATTTTTAATTTTTTGCATAAGTCACAAACCTCCTGATTCTTGAATGGTGCCCCATTATCTGAGATAATGGCTTGTGGAACACCATATCGGCAAATGAGATAGTTCAGGATGAACTTTGAAATCTGCTTCCCAATTATGTACGTCATGGGTATAGCTTCCATGCACTTAGTAAAGTACTTTGCTGCGGTTATGATGAATTTGTGGCCGTTAGATGAAATGGGTGTGATTTTTCCAATGAGATCAAGTCCCCACTGCGAAAAGGGCCATGGTGTGACAATAGGAATGAAGCTCTTGAGCTGGAGCATGGATGAGGTCCCCGTGCTACTGACATTGTAGACACCTTTTGGCATAGTCATGTGCCTCTCTTTCCATTGTGGGCCAATAATACCCCATCCTCAGCAGTTTCTTGGCTATGGTCATTCTACTCGAGTGTGAACCACATATACCATTATGTACTTTAGTTAGAGTGGTTAATGCCTCCTCAACATTTAAGCAACGTAGTAGGGTTCCTTCTATGCTTCTACGATATAAGGTATCTCCTAGGATAACAAATCTTGATGCCTTTTTTACAAAGTTTCATTTTAGGTTTGAGGGTAAATCGGCAGGTATGATTCCTATTTGAAGGTATGTGTAAATGTCGTGATACCAAGGATCACTAGGACCAATGATTTCACACACATATTCTGATTCTGGTACCTCGAATGTAGGCACAAGAATCTGCTCAATCAAGAATTCATATTTTGGAACATTGTGGGGGATATCGAGCAAGGATCCAATTATTGCCATGGCATCTGTTGCTCTGTTGTTGGTTCTGGGAATCTACTCAAATGTTATTTTGATGAAGGAATCTTTGAGGGTCTCCACCAATTTCTTGTATGGATTGGGCTTGTGATCCTTGGTTTGGTATTCATCGTTCACTTGATTTATTATCATTTGGGAGTCTCTGTCTACTTTGAGAGCTATAATGTTCCACTACACAGCTATTCTAAGACCTATGGTTAAAGCCTCGTATTCTGCAATGTTTTTGGTGCAGGGAAATGCTAGTTTATAGGACCTTGGTATGCAATCCCCTTGTGGGGTGTAAAGAATACATCGGCTCTTGATCCATGCTGTGTGTACGAGCCATCGAAGTATAGTTTCTAGTGGTCAACTATGTTGAGATTGAAAATAGATTCATCTCGAAACTCTGAGATGAGAGGATTCTCTGAATAGATTGGTGGTTCTGCAAGTTGATTTGCTATGACTTGGCCTTTGATTGCTTTCCGCTCCACATATTCAATGTCATATTCTAATAGTATCATCACCCATTTGGCCATTCTTCCTGTGAGCATTTCCTTTGATAGTAGATACTTGAGAGGGTCGATTTTGGCAATGAGTTTTATTTTGTTCGCCAACATGTAATGTCTGAATTTCTGTGATGCAAACACTACTGCTAGGCATGATTTCTCAACGAATGAATAGTTTAGCTCATGCCCAACCATTGTTTTTCTAATGTAATAGATAGCCCTTTCTATTCCATTTTCGTCATGCTATGCTAAGAGAGCTCCAAGGGTTGTTGTTGCTGACACGTATAGAATCAATGGTTTTCTTGGGATTGGTGGCATTAAGACCGGTGGTGTCAATAGATATTCTTTGATTTTGTTGAATGCATCTTCACACTTGTTATCCCATTTGCACGCTACTCCCTTGTGGAGTGTTGAAACTATAAAAATATGATATTTTCACATGTTGGTTTTACTCATAAATTTCCAGATTTGGTCCTACTGTGTGAATTTTCCACTCTTATTTTGCCATGCTGCCCCATTGAATCCATTGAGTCATGCATATTTTACATCATGCTTTGTATCGGTGTGAGAATACCATTGTCTCCCGGACCTATTGTGCGTTATCTGCTAGCATAAGTCTGAGTTGCCTTTCGATAGGATTCATTTGATGTCATAGCGATCAAAATTTTCTTGCAGGCACCATTCGGTAGGAGTTCTTCACGGTCTCGATGACAGAGGTTGGTTCACATTTCGGCAGGAGTCTGGTCATCGATATAATGTTTCACCAAGTGCTCTATGTCTTAGCGACTGGCTTGAATGGGGGTGCATCGGCATAAGTTTTGGCTGTCGGGGTAGTGTCTTACCAAATTCAACATGTCTCCCTGACTATGCGAGTGGTGTTTCATCGACAAAGGCTAAGGGTATCGGCATCATGTCCTGGTGAGTCTTTCTTGTCTTACCGATTGGCGCTTTGAGTTTCATTTCGGTGAGAGTTTTGTGTTCTCTTGGTGATCTTAGTGAGCTCGGGTGTTTCGGTATGATACAAAATAATCTACAATACATCTCACCGATTGTTGGAAGTTATAGTGACATACATGGGTCAGCTTAGTGAGAGATGGAGATATCGGTAAGAGGTCTCAGCGAGTGACCTTTGGTCTCGCCGATGGAAAGCATGAGGATCCTTGTCAGTGTAAGAATTTCCTTGTCTTGGTGACTAGGAAATAATGTTATGGAGGATTTTCGATATAACGAAGTGCTATTTGTGCCCGGTCTCCCTGATATATGAAGGTTACGGCGACTATGAATGAAGTGAAAGGAGCACGTCGGTATGAGATATTCTTGTGTCCCAATGACAGGTTTGATTATGAAGGCTATCAATAACATTTTGGGATTCTCATTGAGATGTCTCACCAACATCACAGAGTCAAGGCGAATAACACACGGAACAGAGGAACACGGGATGGTTAAGCGATTGAATTGCCTTCAGCATAGCTAGCGATGTGTCTTACCGACTGTCTCACTAATGAATAACAAAAATACAAATCCTGTGGCCGACATGTGAATTCATATAACCGTTGCAGGCTGACTTGTTTGGAGCCTGAATTCTATGGTGAGCCGACATGATATTTCAATATGTTTTATTTTCTCATGCTAAGGTATAAATTGGCATTTTGTAATTGCAATAAGGGGAACTATTTTAGATATTCGATACACAACAAGTAAATATAGAGGAATAAAATTATCAGATCAGAGACTATTGTTGCATGACTTCAGAATGGAGGTATTTATGAAAATTAGTTGATGTTGCTGCATTTCTCTGGTGTCAATTATTGGTTGAATTTAATGAAAGAATTGCTAAGCTATCTCCAAGATTGAGGCTTTTTGGTTGTTTGAATTAATATGACAAGTTTATATATAATTCATTAGTGCACATTTGTTGTATCTGTGTGATTGATTGATTGGTTCTTTCAAGCAAAGATTAAATCCTTTTAGTTAATCACAGTAATCAGAGAGAATCATCTGGATTGTTTAAGTAGAGATTCGTAATCACATCTTGCATGTTTATACAAGTTGTAGACATAATAAATGCTAGATAGTTTGAGTTTCTCCAGAGAAGTGTTGATCATCTTGATCTCATTTGACTCCGCATACCCAACAAGGCACTGGTCTCTGCACTTCATCATTTTGAACTCATTTAGTTTCTTTATATTCGTTTATTGAGAATTTTAGGATTTAGATTAGAAGATTGCTATCAAGTTTGATTACATTTGTTCACTTCTATTTTCTATTGTGGACAAATCACTGCAAGAGAGATAATCATAAATACATAAAGTTTGCTTCATTCAGAAAGGTACACCCGCCTTGGTTTAGCAGCACCTAAAGAGTAGAAGGTTGAGTTCTCTTGACTTTGTTTGTTACCCTAAAACGTATCAAGAGAATGGTAGCCTCTTGAGGTATCTTTACGTTTGTTTTTGAGAGCTAACAAATTGGCAACTTTGCTGGGGATTATGTTAGAAAATTCAGTTGAAGACCACATTATAGAGTCATTGAAGAAAAGGTTATAAGATTCAGAAAGAGTGATTCTGTTGGGTAAAAGATCATAAATAATCATTTTGCTACTTTTGGAAAAGTAGGTGGTGACTCTGAAAGAAACATTACATTTGTTCAAACATGAATGGAAGAAGATCTCAATATAGGGGAGGTCATATTGGAGCTCTTGTTGGTATCAGTAAGTGGACACATAAAGATGATAGAGCTAATAAGGGAAAAGGAATAAATGAGGACATGTGCATAACAAAAAAAGGTAAAGCACCAAGAGCACTTTGTGAAACATATAATTGCTATGATACATGGAGAGATGATTCAAGTGTAGAATCTTGTACTCCTGAAGATCAAAGAAATCCTTTTCCTTTTCACAATTCTCAGAAACAGGCTGAGTTTGAAGCTAAGAAATAGGCTGAGTTTAGAGGTGAACAAGAGGCTGAATAGATCAGAATTTAGCATGAATATAATCAGAGGATGGAGGGTAATCACGAAACTCCTAAAGGAAACCATAAGCTCTTGATTCCTGATGAAGTAAAAGCACAGTTGGAACTAAAAGAGAAGAAGATAAAGGAACTAGAGGCTAAATTGCAAAAATCCTAAATTACTGATCAGACGGCTGGTGGCCCAAAGTATGTCCCACCTCACAAGCAGGGTGATCATGGTGCAGGGCCCTCTATTCAACAAAATGCTCCTCACAATCAGATAGTGAATCACTACAAGTAGCCAAATCATCCACCTCACATTCCCACACATCATACAGGTATGTATCCACCTCCTGGTCAACATTATATCCCACAACATAATGCATAGTACAATAATCACATGAATCAGTATCAACATCCCCCTATTCCTCCCCCTCACCAGCATACAACCATGATCAGATAGTTTGATTTAGATGGTTTTCTGTTATATCCTTACCCTATGGATGGCAGTTGGAGGAATATGGTGCCCAAATTTACAGGGAGTAATGCAATCACAGCTGAAGAACATTTAAGGAGTTTTAATGTTTTCGTCCAAGACATAGATATGCCTTATGAAGATTTACACATGAAGCTGTTCATGATGTCACTTCTTGAAGATGCCATGGATTGGTTCAACAGCCTACCAAAATTCTCAGTTAATTCTCTCCAAGTATTTCAAGAAAAACTCTTAGAGCAATATGGGAATCAAAATGCTCTAGATACAACTCTTCATGAATTAATGAGAATTTAGAAAAAAGCAAAATGATTCAATTTATGATTTCAACTGAAAATTCAACAAGTTGCATACTAAAGTACCTCCTAGATCAAGGTTGCCAGATTCTATTGCATTGAGCATTTATTTAAATGCATTTGATCCTAAGATAGGGTATGAACTGAGAAGTAGATCCCCAAGAGATTTGGCTGAAGCACAAAAGATAGCACTGACAATTGAAAACAACAGGAAAGCTGCTGGTATAATTAATAAAAGAGACAACCCGAGGCCTCCTTAGCAAAGCAATAATTATCAATACAGACAAGAGAATACGTAAAGAAATGAGAAAAAAAATGAAAGGCCAAGGTTACATGATATGCTTTACAATACAGACTGGAAAGATGGGAAACCTATAATAGCAAAGCTTAGAAGTAAGGAGACTCTTGATCCATTGAGAAAAAAGGGAACTTACATGGTGAGTAATAATTACTTCTGTGAAGTTTGTAATCAGCCACATTCTTCAAACTATTGTGTTGTAGCTAAAAGGATGAAAGAAGAGGGAATGTTGATGGGGAATGATGGAGAAGATTACAAGGTTTATTTGACTTCAAATACTTTTTACCATGCTGAAGAAGGGTACTCATCTTCAGAGGATGAAGGTTATGAATATGATGTTTCAAATCATAAATATAATGTCCATATGGTTGAACAACAAATCCTTTCTGATTCTGAAGAAGAGTATACAAAGCCACATGCTGTTGAACTGCTTGCTCAATGTAGTGCGAGGAGACTCACTGAAGATGAAATGGAGAGAATAACTATTGCAACAGTTGAGGAAGCGAGAAGTAAATATTGGTTGAGAAATAGAAAAGTGAATGAGATGGAAGGTATTCCTGGGGGAATTTTTATGAAGGATCAAAAAGCAACACAAGGAACTATGAAGAAATTAGAAAATAAGTAGCATGATAAAGGTGAACAGAAGCCTGTCCAAAAATAGGAAGTTAAAGAGGAAGTGAAGGAATTACATAAAGAGACACAAGCGCCTGGCCAGCCAAATAAAAAAGAAAAGGAAGAAAATAAAGGAGATGTGCCAAAACTGAAAAATGACTGTTAAGATGGAGAGCTCCTCTTTTGACTTCGCATAGGCATTATCCCAGGTAAAAATGTTTGTTCCACTACTTGAGTTGATGAAAATTAAGGAATACAAAGATAATGTTGTTCAATTGATTACAAATGGAAATGAAAAACATATGAATTCTGAAGAAGTCAATAGGTAGGAAAAGATAAATAATTCAGAAGTCTGTCAGGGTGATGTTTTAACAACCTCCCCACAAGTGGATCCTTTCTTCACTACATTACTCATAAATAACAAACTATTGAGAAATTGCATGATAGACTCTAGTGCTGCTATAAATATCATGCCAGTAGGAGTTATGAAGAAACTTGGCATGTGGGTTGATACATGTGAAGGCAAGTGTTATGTAATGGATAACAAACCTGTTCCTGTGGTAGGCATTATGAGAGGTGTTGAAGTCAAGCTAGCCACTTATCCATGGGTGGTGCATAATATTGATATAACAGTCATTGATACTCCTCCTCAATTTGGTATGCTCTTGTCAAGACAATAGACAACAACAGTTGGAGGAAATGTTCAATTTGATCTGTCTTATGCTACAATTCCAGTGAATGGTCAGGAGGTCAAATTATATAGGGAGCCAAGAATGAACTAGCTTGTTGACTGTGTACCTCAATATCAGATCTAAACATAGGTGTTAAACATAAAATCAACGTGCCAGAGTATGAAGCCTTGTTGATAGGTCTGAACATAGCTGTGAAACATAAAATCAAGCTGCTAGCTGTTTTGGGCGATTATGAGTTGGTTGTTTCACAAATTAAATCCAAGTATGCATCAAAGCACAAAAGATTAAAGTAATACAGGAATGCTGCATGGGACACAACTAATTTGCTTGATGCATTCTCAATTGAGTGGATCGATAGATCAAAGAACATAATGGCTAATTTTTTAGCAAATGTGGCACTAAAAAGAGATGATGTCACATTGGTTGGGGTATCACAAATTGAGTTCAAGACAAGGCCTGCTGTTCCTGATAACATTTATAATTGGCAGGTATTCAATGATGATACTGATCTTTTGAAATTCTTCAATTGTATAGATCAATATGAAGCCCAAGAAATTGACTTCAATGCTTTTGTTGAGGAAGTGGATGTGAAGCAAACAATGTTTGGAAAGGAGATCTTGCAGCTCAAAATAAGTAAGCTTCCTGAGGGATCAATGGCATTGGAGCGGCTGTATGATGGAAATGATTGGTCTCTCATGAAGCAGACACCAGTCAAAAGAGAAGATATTGAAGAAGTTAATTTGGGGACTGAAATAGCACCAAGAAAGGTGTATATAGGAAAGAAGATAAGCCCTACAATTAGAAGAATGTTGATAGAGTTGCTGAGAAAGTATAAGCATGTATTTGCTTGGTCTTATGAAGATCTAAAAGCATACAGGGAGGATTTATTTCAGTATGAAATACCATTGAAGCCTGATGCCAAACCATTCAGGCAGAGGCAAAGACCCATAAATCCAACACTAGAGCCTAAAATGCAAGAAGAGTTGACAAAGCTCAGAGATGGAGGAATTATCAAACTAATCAGGCACTCAACCTGGGTTTCAAATTTGGTTCCTGTGAGAAAGAAGAATGGTGATATCAAATTGTGTGTGGACTTCAGAAATCTGAACATGGCATCTCTCAAAGATAATTATCCTCTACCTAATATGGAGGCTATATTGCACAAGGTGATAGGCTGTGAACTACTGTCCATGATGGATGGGTTTTCAGGATACAACCAGGTCAAGGTCAGAGAATCTAAGCAATATAAGACAACATTCACAACTCCCTGGGGAATGTATGTATACATAAGAATGCCATTTGGTCTCAGTAATGCAGAAGTGACTTTCCAAAGAGCCATGGATGTGGCATTTGCAAACTTGATCAATGTTATCATGGTAGTGTACCAGGATGACCTAACAACTTATTCAACGAAGGCTGAAGATCATGTGCAACATCTGGAAAAGGTATTTATTAAAGCCCTAGAATATGGTATCAGTTTAAATCCTAAGAAATGTCATTTTGTAGTCACAGAAGGTAGGCTCTTAGGACATATTGTTTCAAAAGAGGGAATTAGAATAGATCCTAAGAGGGTTGAAGCTATTGATAAAATTCCTATTCCAAAAACTGTCAAGGCTATACAATAGTTCTTTGGATAAATTAATTTTGTTAGGATATTTGTTTCTAATTTTGTTGAGATCGTTAAGCCCATATCAAAAATGTTGAAGAAAGGACAAAAAATAGACTAGACTGCTGAAGCTTTAAATGCTTTTATGTCTATCAAAAAGGCTATCAAAGAGGCTCATGTTCTTAAATCTCCTAATTTTACAAAGCCCTTTTAGATATTTTCATTTGCTTCAATGCATACTATTGCTGTTGTTATGTTACAGAAGAATGAGCATGGTCATGAATAGCCTGTGTCTTTCTTCAGTAAGTCATTTCAAGGGTCTGAATTAAAATATGACATAATTGAAAAATAGGCATTTGCATTAGTAAAAGCTACAAAAATTTTCAGACCATATCTTGTTGGAGCAAAGGTGATTGCTTATGTCCCTCATGCAGTTGTCAAAGATATTCTAACATAGTCTGAAGTAACAGGAAAAAGATGCAAATGGATTAAAAAGATCTAAGAATTTGACATGGAGATACATATTACCAAATTAGTAAGAGGTCAAGGCTTAGCTAGGTTGATGGCAAAATCAAATATTGAAGCAAATCAGGTTTGTAATGTAGATGCAGGGATTGAAGTTGCAAGCATTGAGCACACTCCTTGGTATACTAATATCATGCATTACCTTAAGTTCACGAAGTGTCCAGAGGGATTGAGTGACAGCCAAAAGAGAACTTTGAAGTTGCAAGCATCAAAATATGTTTTCACAGATGGAGATCTGTTTTGGAAGAATAGGGATGGTATACTGTTATTGTGTTTGGATGAGTCTCAAGTGAAGCAGGTTCTAAGTGAAATGCATGAAGGAGTATGTGGAGGACATTATTCAGCAAAGACAACTACACACAAAATTCTCAGGGTTGGGTATTATTGGCCAAAGGTTTTTAATGATTCTTTTACACATGTGAGAAAATGTGAAGCTTGCCAAATTTTTTTTGGAAAATTGAAGTACCAGGGTGCTTTGCCACTACGACCCTTGCAAGTTGATGCCCCTTTTCATCAATGGGGAATTGATTTCATTGGAGAGATATAGGATAAGTCAAGTGGAGGACATAGATGGATACTAGTCGCCACTGATTATTTTACAAAGTGGGTAGAGACAATCCCAACCAAGCAGGCTACGAGTAAATTTGTAACAAATTTCCTGATGGACAACATTATCACTAGATTTGGTGCACCAGTGAGGTTGATCACAAATAATGGGATGTGTTTATGGTCAGATGAATTCAAAAGCTTTTGTGATAAGTATAGCATTACTATTTCTTATGCAGCTCCTTATCATCCACAAGCCAATGGTCAAGCAGAGTCCAACAATAAGTGTCTCTTGAAGATTATAAAGAGGATGTTGTGACAGAACAATAAGGCTTGGGATTCAAAGTTCAAATTGGCTGTGTGGGCTGATAAGATCACTGTGAAAAAGGAAATTGGAAGATCTCCATTTGAATTAGTGTATGGAGCACAGGCTAGGATGCCTATGCAAAATTTGTCACCAGTCTACAAGTTTGTCTTACAGGAAGATGTGGAAGTTCCTAAGCCCATGGAAGAAAAAATGGAGCAACTTGTTGAACTTGATGAAGTAAGGAGAGTGGCCCAAAGCCAAAACATGAAGTTACAGGCACAAATGAAATATTTATTTGAAAAGAAGGCAAAGAATAGAAAATTTGAAGAGAATGACTTGGTGTTAATGTGGAATGCAAGGTGTCAGGAGAAGGGTAAATATGGTAAATTTGAAGCTCTGTGGCTGGGACCTTTTGTTGTTGTTGGAAAGAAGGGTGAAGAATCATATTATCTATAGAACATGGCTGGGGAAGATCAAGAATTGTCTGCTAATGGGAAATTCTTGAAGCTTTTCTTCTCTTGACCAAAATAGAGGATTAAGGGTTGCCAGTGCATGGACAACTCTTGCTCATCCTCTTTAAAATTATTTTCCATGCACAATAGTTTAAGATTTTGTCCATCTCCATTTCACTTTCATTTTGCAGTCATCCCCATTTTGCATCTGTTTCCATTGCCATTCATTCCATCTCCATTGCTACTCACTGGTTCATCATTTTTGTGTTTGGTCTGCTCACCTAAAGATTCTGGATCCTTGCAATAATCTTACTATCATTCATCCCTAGATGGAGCCACTGTTGGAATTGTAAAAATCTAATATTTTCACATGTTGGTTTTACTCATAAATTTCTATATTTGGTCCTACTGTGTGCATTTTCCACTCTTATTTTTCCATGTTGCCCCATTGAATCCATTGAGTCATGCATATTTTACATCACGCTCTGTATTGGCGTGATAATACCATTGTCTCCCCGAACCATTGTGTGTTTTCTACTAGCATGAGTCTGAGTTGCCTTTCGGTAGGACTCATTTGATGTCATAGCGATCAAAATTTTCTTGTAGGCACCATTCGGTAGGAGTTCTTCACGGTCTCGACGATAGAGGTTGGTTCACATTTTTGCAGGAGTCTGGTCGTCAATATAATGTTTCACCGAGTGCTCTATGTCTCGACGACCGGCTTGAATGGGTGTGCATCGGCATAAGTTTTGGCTATCGGGGTAGTGTCTTACCGAATTCAACATGTCTCCTCGATTATGTGAGTGGTGTTTCATTGGAAAAGGCTAAGGGTATTAGAATCATGTCCTGGCAAGTCTTTCTTGTCTTACCGACTAGTGCTTTAATTTTCATTTTGGCGAGAGTTTTGTGTTCTGTTGGTGATCTTAGTGAGCTCGGGTGTTTCGGTATGATACAAAATAATATACAAGACGTCTTGCCGATTGTTGGAAGTTATAGCGACATACATGGGGCAACTCGGTGAGAGATGGAGATATCGGTAAGAGGTCTCGGCGAGTGACCTTCGGTCTTGCCGATGGAAAACATGAGGATCCTTGTCGGTGTAAGAATTTCCTTGTCTCAGTGACTGGGAAATAACGTTATGGAGGATTTTCAGTATAATGAAGTGCTATTTGTGCCTGGTCTCCCCGATATTTGAAGGTTACGATGACTATGAATGAAGTGAAAGGAGCATGTCGGTATGAGATATTCTTGTGTCCCAATGACAGGTTTGATTATTAAGGCTATCGATAACATTTTGGGATTCTCTGTGAGATGTCTCACCGACATCACAAAGTCAAAGAGAATAACACACGGAATAGAGGAACATGGGATGGTTAAGCAATTGAATTTCCTTTGGCATAGCTAGTGATGTGTCTCGCCGACTGTCTCACTGATGAATAACAGAAATACAAATCCTGTGGCCAACATGTGAATTCATATAACCGTTGCAGGCCGGCTTGTTTGGAGCCTGAATTCTATGGTGGGCCGACATGATATTTCAATATGTTTTATTTTCTCATGCTAAGGTATAAATTGGCATTTTGTAATTGCAATAAGGGGAACTATTTTAGATATTCGATACACAACAAGTAGATATAGAGGAATAAAATTATCAGATCAGAGACTATTGTTGCATGATTTCAGAATGGAGGTATTTATGAAAATTAGTTGATGTTGCTACATTTCTCTAGTGTCAATTATTGGTTGAATTTAATGAAAGAATTGCTAAGCTGTCTCCAAGATTGAGGCTTTTTGGTTGTTTGAATTAATATGACAAGTTTATATATAATTCATCAGTGCATATTTATTGTATCTGTGTGATTGATTGATTGGTTCTTTCAAGCAAAGATTAAATCCTTTTAGTTAATCATAGTAATCAGAGAGAATCATCTGGATTATTTAAGTAGAGCTTTGTAATTACATCTTGCATGTTTATACAAGTTGTAGAAATAATAAATGCCAGATAGTTTGAGTTTCTCCAGAGAAGTGTTGATCATCTTGATCTCATTTGACTCCGCATACCCAACAAGGCACTAGTCTCTGCACATCATCATTTTGAACTCATTCAGTTTCTTTATATTTGTTTATTGAGCATTTTAGGATTTAGATTAGAAGATTTCTATCAAGTTTGATTACATTTGTTCACTTCTATTTTCCATTGTGGACAAATCATTGCAAGAGAGATAATCATAAATACATAAAGTTTTCTTCATTTAGAAAGGTACACCCGCCTTGGTTTAGTAGCACCTAAAGAGTAGAAGGTTGAGTTATGTTGACCTTGTCTGTTACCCTAAAACATATCAAGAGAATGATAGCCTCTTGAGGTATATTTACCTGCGTTTTTGAGAGCTAACATGGAGTAGGTGAGAGTATGGGTTATGTTTTTCTGCCAATTGTGCTATGAATCTTCAAATGGTTTGGAGTCTGCCTTGGAGACCTCTCAATTGCTTTAATGTTTTTGGTGCCTCCATTTCGAGGATTAATTTTTCCTTTGTTGGATCTACCTCGATACCTCTCATTGACACTATATATCCTAGCAATTTTCCTGATCGTATGCCGAAGACACACTTCTTTGGGTTTAATCTGACCTTGTACTCTTCCAGTCTATCGAAGATGGCACTTAAGGTTGCTATGTGATCTTTTATCTTTCTGGACTTAGCTAGAATGTCATCAACATAATCTTCGACCATCTTATGGATCATGTTGTGGAATATCAATGTCATGGCCCCTTGATATGTTGCTCCTATGTTCTTTAAGCCGAATGGCATCATGTTCCAACAATAAGTACGCCATGGACAAGTGAAGGTTGTTTTATGTTGGTCCTCTTTAGCTATCATGATTTGATTGTACCCTAAAAATCCATCTATTAGTGACAACATTTCATGTCCAACTGTCATATCTACTTTCATATCAATGTTTGGAAGCGGGAAATCATGTTTTGGACATGCCTTATTCAAGTCTCTAAAGTCTATGTAGATTTTGATGTTCCCATCAGGTTTTGAAATAGGTACCAAGTTTGAAACCCATTCTGGATAATCTATCGGTTAGATGAATCCTACATCTAATAGCTTTTCTAGGTCCATTTTGACTAATAAGGCGATTTGAGGGTGCATTTTTTGAAGCTTTTGTTTAACAGGCTTTGCTTTTGGATATACCGCTAAGTGGTGAACCACTCTTTCTGGATCGAGCCCAGGCATTTCAACATAGCTCCATGCAAATTTTATCTATCTTTCTCTTAGGAAGGCTGCTATGAGCTCTTGCTCTTCTGATAGTAATGATTCTACATAGAATGTGATATGTGGGGTTTCCTCTGTCCCTAGATTGACCAGATTGCATTTTTTTTCTAAGACTACCGATTTTTCTTGATGAATAGCTCTAGAGGGAAGATTGAATCCCCCATCCTCAGGTGCCTCAGATAGGTTTTCACTGTTGGATGCGTCCTTTCTTTTTACTTTTTTCTGGTTGGAGAGTGCCACAATGTGGTTTTCACTCAAGGACTTGGATATTATTCTTAATTTTTCACTTTTGCGAATGAGGGATTCAATCATTTCCCCATAATAGGCATGTGTATCTAACTCTATTATGAACCCTACTTTGTGATCCCCACCTGTAATGTTATCCCACAGCCCCATGAATTCTGAGAGTGCCTCATCATTTTTGAATGTATCAAGAACTGGTGGTCCTCGTTGGTCATAGTCGATGAGTTGGGGATATACTAGGCGGATCTCATGATTTTGGTGGTCTGATTCAAACGATAAGGTGCTAATCATGCAAAGAGTCGTATCCTCAAATAGCCTAGAGGTAAGTTTGTCAAGGTATCCTTGTCATCACTACTACTACAGACATCGGTTATATCAAATGTAAAGTTATCTATGACTCTACCTGTAGACACTAGCAAGCGTAGTTCTGTTGGGGTTGGTTAAGGAGGATTATTAACCATTCTAACTAGAGGACTTTTTCCATGTATGGTTATACTCAGAGGGGTACATCCAAGGCCAATATTTTGTATCGGTCATGTCTCTGACATGATAGGTATTATAAGCCCATTGTCATTTTGTCCAAGTCTTTGATTTTTGTCATAGCCCATTGCGAGCATCATTTGTAGACCCTTGCTTCTGTCATCCATTGGTAAATCAGCTACTAGTCTTTCATCTTGATATAGCATATGAGATGGATCTGGCTCAATAACTTCTCGGCCAAGATCTCCCCAACTCGTGAAGTTGGGATAGTCTTCAGGAGACATTTGGGATGTGGAGGCTTCATTTATTTGCAGACGTCCCCATGATCTAGGAGACTGTGGTAACTCTCCTACCACAAAAGCATTATTAGGGAGCTTGTAGTTTCCACAACCATTATCTTGGATGATGACCTTAATGTTAGAGATGGTGGGGATGGTGGTAGTAGCGGGTGTCTCTATCGCAGAAGTGGATGCGAGGGTGGTTGGATCGATGTATGGTGTGGATGGACCTTCATCATTTTTTGGTACTTGGGAAATTTTATAGTACTTTGCTTCAAGTCTTGTGCAATAGGAGAAGGGTTCAGGATCTCCATGGATGGTAACTTCTTGTCCCTCATGTGTAAATTTCAGACATTGATGGAAAGTTGATGCTACTACCTTCATCGCATGAATCCATGGGTGTCTTAGGAGGATGTTATATGGCAAGTCAAGGTCCAAGACCTGACAAGTAGTTTCCATGATGAAAGGCCCTACTTGAATAGGGAGTTTGATCATTTGATCATGCCCTGAGACACTCTTTCTTGATCATCATATGCTCTTATTGTGATACCCTTTCCTTTGTCGATAGAATCCTCTGATATTTTCAATTATTTTATGAGGTTGAGAGAACATATATCAACAGAGGTCCTTCTAATCCTCTGGGTTGTGGTATTCCAGAGGAAGCATGGAAAGGTAAGAAGGTGAGTTATTCTTTTCTCAAAACCTTCGGTTGTGAAGCATTTGCACATGTAGATTCTAAAAATAGAACCAAGCTTGATGCAAAATCAAAGAAATGTATTTGTTGGATATGGCATTGATGAATTTGGTTATAGGCTTTGGAATTTTGAAAATCAAAAAATTGTGAGAAGCAGGGATGTCATATTCAATGAAAAAGTGTTGTACAAAGATCTATTGCAGCATGAGAAGAAAGAAAATGATTATGTAGTGTTGGATGATATTCCCAACAATGATGTTTCAGTGGTTCCTCATGCTGGGCAACAACAATAGCAACAAATACCACAAACTCCTGTTAGACGATCTTCAAGGTTAAGTAGACCTCTAGAAAGATTCTCTCCCTCTTGTATACTATTCTCGATAACTGATCGGTGAACCGAATATTATGATGAAGCTATGTAGGTGGATACCAAGGTTCAGTGGGAGCATGGAATGAAAGAATAAATGGACTCCTTGCTGGAAAATCAGACTTGGGATTTATGCAAGTTGCCTGCAGATAAAAAGGCTTTACCAAACAAATGGATTTATAGGCTAAAAGAGGAGGATGGAGGTAAGAAAAGATTTAAAGCTAGATTAGTTGTAAAAGGATTTGCAAGAAAAAGGGTATTTATTTTGATGAGATTTTTTTCTTGTTGTTAAAATGACTTCTATTCGTATTGTTTTAAGTATTGTGGCTGCTGAAGATTTGCATTTAGAACAGCTTGATGTTAAAACAACCTTTCTCCATGGTGATTTGGAAGAGGAAATATACATGGATCAACCACAAGGATTTGAGGTCAAAGGTAAGGAGAAACTAGTGTGCAGATTGAAGAAAAGTTTATATGGCTTGAAGCAAGCACCTCAGCAATGGTATTTGAAATTTGACAGTTTTATGGCCGAGCAGGGTTACAATAGGTGTAATTTTGACCATTGTGTTTATTTTAAGAGGTTGGATAATGACAACTACATTATTTTGTGTTTATATGTTGATGACATGCTTGTAGCTAGGTCTAATATGGATCAAATAAGTGAGCTAAAACAACAGTTATCAAAATATTTTGCTATGAAGGATTTGGGGGCAGCAAAACAAATCCTTGGTATGAAAATTTGTAGAGATAGGGAAAACAGAAAATTGTTTTTATCTCAAGCTAATTATGTTGTAAAGGTGTTGCAGAGATTTCATATGGAGAATGCAAAAGTTTTCAGCACACCTTTGCCCAGTCATGTCAAATTGACTAAGGATATGTGTCCAAAGACACAAGAGGAGGAAGAAAAAATGTCCAAGGTACCATATGCTTCAGCTATAGGTAGTTTGATGTATGCCATGGTATGCACAAGACCGGATATTGCACATGCTGTAGGAGTTGTTAGCAAGTATTTGAGTCATCCCAGAGTTGAGCACTGGAATGCGGTAAAATGGATTCTTAGGTATTTGAGAGGTACATCCAATAATTGTTTATGTTTTGGGGGCTCTAATACTGATTTAAAAGGCTATGTTGACTCAGATTTAGCAAGGGATATAGATACCAGGTGGAGTAGCACAGGCTATGTATTTACAGTTGGTGGGACAATAGTGAGTTGTATTTCTCGATTGCAGAAGGTGGTTGCTTTATCCACCACAGAGGTAGAGTATGTTGCTGCAACAGAGGCGACAAAGGAGATGATATGGCTGCAACTTTTCATGGATGAGTTGGGAAAACAACAAGCTGGAAATTACTTGTTTACAGATAGCTAGAGTGCTATACATCTTGCAAAGAATTCTGCTCTGTATTCTAAAACAGAACACATCTAGTTGAGATATCATTTCATTCAGTCAGTGTTGGAGGATGGACAGGTCAAGCTAGACAAGATACATACAGATGTCAATCTAGCGGATATGTTTACAAAGGCGGTGACAAGGGAGAAGTTGAGCTCCTCTTTAGCTTCAGTTGGTTTTCAAGGTTGAATTCAAGTATAATAGAGCAGCAGGGTCCAAGGTACTTATTTCTAGTGGGAGCTGTAATTGCAACAGTGTCGTCCAGGATCAGTCTCCAAATGGGAGATTGTGTTGATGTGGAGCCTGATCAGTCTCCAAGTGGCAGATTGTTGGTATGTGGTGACTGATCATGCTATATTGTATAGCCCATGGTATACTATACATCCCGACCCCCTATCCTTGCCGGGTCCGGGGCTGTGCTGGGCCTCGGTCGCCCACGAGAAAATTTTTCTTCCTACTTTTTCGCATGATCACTAAAAAAGGGAAAAATCAATGAAAAAAGAAAAATCCGATTTTGTAGAATCCAAAAATATGGAAGCTTCTAAGCTTGGTAAAAGGGGGTTTGGATGGGTATTATTGTATGATGAAAAACACGATTATTCGCAAGATTGTAATAGGGTTTTACTGGATAATAAAAGTATTGGATGGCTGCAGTTTGGTGGATGTAGCCCAGATTGGGTGAACCACGTTAAATTATTTGTGTTGTGATTTATTATGTGTATGTTTTAGTTTCTCTGTTTATTATATAAATCTGCATTTAATTGTTAGATCTGCCATCTCTAACCCTAACACTTTTGACCTTGCTCTTGTGTACGATGGCTTCCAACTAGAGTGCACAGTTGTGAGATGGTTGAGCGGGGAAATCTTGGTCGGAGAATGTGAGGAGATATGGTGTAATGATATTTCTTACCATAGCTTGGAATTGCTCCACATCAAGATCTACGGGGACAGTGGATGAGGCCAATGCTTCTTCAAGGATTTTGCTATGGGAAGATGAGATTTTTAGCAACTCCATGATGGAGATTTGGGTTGGTGTTCTCTTGAGCTGATCTAGGACATTGTAGCCATTCAAAACAGATCTAGATGTAGGTACTTTGTTTGGCTAGGATGATCCTACGATGGTAACTTTGCTGCCTCTTGTGGTGACTACACAATTGGCATAGGCGCATTTGATGGTGATGGCCATGCAGTTTTCATCTATGGAGGCAGCGACTGTTTCGTACACATGATTTACATTTGTGTGGGTGCCTTTCCCCTTATCATTATTATTATTATTCCCTTTATTTCCATGATTAGGCATCAGAGCCGTGCATATCTTAAGATCTTGGTTTCCTATTGATTGTTCCATGTTTATAATTATTTTATCGATGAGCTATTGAATTGTGTTTTTTAATCTCATGCAACTATTCGTGGTATGGCCTTTGATTTTATGGAATTCACAGAGTTGATTCTCATTATACCAAGGAGGTTTCACATCTGGTTCTTGGTAATTCTCAAAGGTAGGAGCCTGAATGAGTTTTTCATTTATCAGCTTCTTCATTATGACTTCAAGCGGTTCCCCCAAAGTGGTGTACTTTCACTTGGGATAACTCTTGTTGCATTGGGGTGGTCCCCTTTGATCATTGAGATTGTTGATTGTTGGATTGTTGTTTGGTTGTTGTATTACATGATGATTGTTTTGGTGTTGGATTTGGATTTGTGGTGTGGGTGTATTTTGGCGAGGGGCACTAATGACCACCTTGGCATCTACGACACCGTCATTAGTAACATTTTTGTTCCTTTCCCACGTGCGAGGTTTATCATTGTAATTGAAGGGTAGGCTGTTGTTTTGTTGTTTGGGGTATGAAGTTGATCCCGTGGGTTGAGTCATAAGGGCTCGTTCGATGCTAAGCACCTTGGAGATCAACTGATTATATGTGGTGATCCCTTCAACCTTGAGATGGAATTCCAAGAGGCTGTCAAGGTTGGCTATGATGGTGCAAACTTGTTGTTCTTCAGGCATGGTCCACTTGCTCTGATTGGCCTTGGATCGCCATCATTGTAGGAATGAGGCGAATAATTCACCCTTTCCTTGTTTCAGAGTTGAGAGTTCCTCTAGACTAACATCTATGGCAATGTTGCATGTGTAGTTTTTTATGAATGCATCTATAATTTCTTAGAATGTCCTAATGCATGAAGGTAGGTGAGAGAAACCATTCCATAGCATGGCCAACCAAACTCCTAGGAAATAGCTGCATCAGATAAGTATTGTCGTATGCGACTTCCATGCAATGAACCTGGAATTCCCTGATGTGATCTTGAGGGTTTCCCATCCCATGATATTTGTCAAACTTAGGGATCTCAAATCCCTTGGGGAATGGTTTCATCACTAGGCTCTTGTCAAATGGATAGGGGCACAAGTTGCTTGGTGTTTTTGTTGTTTGCCTTGATTGAAGATCAAGCACTTGTTGCGAGAGCAACATGATTTGTGTCGTTATGTCATTTTGTGGATCAGGGGGTGGGATGAAGGTGTTCTGGGGTGTTTCGATTGTGGGTTGTTTGAAGTGTTGTTCAATGGTATTTGTATGTTCTGTCGAGCTAGGTATGCTTCCACCTGTTGTTGTATGAACAACACATGTTTTTTGATCTTCTTGTTGTTGTGCTAAGATTTGTGCTTTTTGTTGTGCTTGCTATTGTGCTTGTTGTTTTTCCAACAATGCTTGTTGTTGGGCTACCAATTGGGTTGCTTCTTGCTGCTCTTTATATTTCTTTATTGCTTTTTGATATGCTTGCATTTGTGCTGCTTATTTTTGTGCAAGAAGTTTTTCCTGTGCTTCTATGTGCTATGCTTGATATTGGGTGTTTGCCTGAGCTTGAGCTTGTTCTTGTGCTTGTGTCACTTGTTGTTGTAATAGGATTTGGGCTTGGACAACCTTTTGTGCTTGTAATGCAGCTTGGGCTACTTGAGCAGCTTGTTGTTGTTGTTGTTGCAATAACGCTTGGGCTTGTGTAGCTTGTTGTGTCTGTAATGTGTCTTGGGCTGCTTGGGTAGCTTGCACAGCTTGAGCAGCTAGTTGTGCGGCTTTTTTTTTTTAACTTGCTGGAACCCCCTTTGAAAGATAGCTTGTTGAGCTACTTGCAATGCCATGTGGTTTTGGCTTGATATGCTAGAAGTTGGTGGTGGATTCAGGATGGCGTTTGTGAAGGTGGTGAGTGGTTATGTTGTGTTGGTGATTTGAGTGGTGAATGGTGATGTCATGTTGGTGGATGGTCCTTGAGAAACCATGCTTTGAGATGTTAGGGGGGTGGTTGATGATATCACAATTGCCTGTGTCATTGTCATTTGTTGTTGTGATATCGATGACAAGTTTTGCGTGATGTTTTGATTGATATTCGAGATGTTGGTTTGATTGATACTTGGTAAAGGGGGAAGCCCTAAGCCAAGGAGTGGTGTGGATGATGATGGTAATGGTGGGAGGGGTGTGAGTTCTTGAGAAAATGTTGTGGTGTCAAAAATGCCCCTTGGTCTGAACATGTCTCCCTCTTCTTTCAGATTTGTAAGGAGAGAATTTTTAGGTGTTGCGTGGAAAAATGATGGTAATGGCTCGTGATGGAAAGTGAGAGGAACATACTTATGTAATGGATTTTGGGGTATTTTTTGTTCCAATATGGTGTTTGCATCCAAGTCTTGATTATTAACAAGGCGGTGTGTTTGAATAGCATTAAGAAATGCATTTCCCTTATTAACATTAGGTTGGGTTGGAGCAAAAGATGTCATGATTTGCGAAATGTTTTGAGTGATGCTTTGGGATGGGGGTGTAGATGAGATGGGAATGGTGGATGATATTGGAGGCAAATATGTCTCCACTATAGTGCTCACGTCGAAATTAGAAGGTAATTTGGCCCCTTGTTTTGCTAGCTCAAACATGTATAGTGAAGGGTTAAGCCTCATGATGATGTTGATGATCTTATGGTTTTTCAAAATTTGGAGCATTTTAGTTATTTCTTCACAAGACATCCCAAAGGTAAAATCTTTTCCTTGATTTTCTTCTTGTGGATTTTGTGATGATGAGATAGTCAAAATATTTTTTGATTCGTTTGGATTCATTTTGATGTTTGTTTGGCTTAGGTCACTTGAAGCGGATGTTTCTTTGTTGGCTTCCATTTTTTTCTTGTATTGAGATCTAGTTTGAACCATAAAAAAGGATCAATTTTCAAGAATATGGGAGATGAATCTCTAATTCTTTGGATTGATCTTTACTTTATGCACAAAAGAGAAAATTTAAGGATATCTTGATGATCAAAAGGTGATATTATGATGATGGATGAGATGGATGATGTGAATGTTTTGGTATTTTGATAAATCTTGAGGAGGATGCTAGACTTTTAGGACTTTTGGATATGTTTTTGGATTTTGATTTTTTGATTTTCTTGGATTTCCCTTCATTGATTGATTTTCATTTTCTTTGATTTTGAACAAATAGACCCTAAGATGTTGTATGATTATCTAAGGGATAGATTTTCTCAAAGGATGATAATTTGAATATGTGTAGGGAGAAGGATGCATCTACCCACACCTATTCAAACGAGATGATAATTTAGCCAAGCATATGAAGAAGGATGCATCTACATATACCTAACTAAACAAGATGGATTGATAACTTTGACTAAGCATACCTAGCCAAAGATGATTTGATGAATATTTCAAGGATTTTATCTCAAGGATTTGATGATTTTGATTTTTTCCAAAAAGCCTAGCATGAAGGATAACTTTCAATATTTCTCAAAAGGTGATGGTGAGATGATTTTTGTTTTGATGTTTGAAGGATGGGTGAAAAAGATTTTGATTTATTTTGATCCTAAGATGAACCTAAAAACAAAACTTTGTTTTTCCTAGACCTAGGTATTGAAGAACATGCAATGCTTCTATAGACCTTTATAACCAAAGAATGATTCAATTTGAACATACATTTCCAGATTTTGAACCAATGACTTTTGTTTTTGGGATTTGTCTTCTTTGAAAATCGTAAGGTTTCAACACATGTGAGAGTTCATTTTGTTTAGCTTTGCTTAGTGACTTTATTTTACCAAAAACACTTTCTTTGATTAGGTTTTTTCAAGTTAGATGTCCAATGTCTTAATTTCTTCAAATCCCACAAGGTATGTTATGTGGAAATTTGATGAATTCAAGGCAAGGGTTACCTATTGTTTAACTCTAGTAGAAAAATTGAGATGTAATCCAATGTTTAGAAACCTCTAAGGATAGAATCCCAAGGGCAAGAAATAACATATGGATTGAGTCAATTGTATTTGTCTCCTAAAGGGTTTGAAATTTTGATGATGAAGTTTAAGTCTTTGTTTCCAAGATGTTTTCGAACAAGAAAATCATTTTGTAACCAAGAATAAGTACAACCCTATGGATGTGTAAGACAATATTTGTTGGATTCCCACTTGGAAAAGTCTAACTACGCTTATCTTTAGCGAATGGTTAGATGCTTGACCCCATTGGCTCCCCTCCACGGCTCATTAATGTCAATCGGGGCAACCAAGCATCAACACCCATGAAACTTCCATGGCATGCTTTCCATTTCTACTAAAAGACCGTAAAAGTGTGGGGTGGCTTCAGAACGACCGTTCTTGCACCAACAAATAGATCAAAGGATTTTGGGAATTCTAAAACGTGGGTTTTAATTAGGACTTTCCGTTCGTGGAGATTGACCCATACGACAAGAGTCCCCTTTCAGATTCATCTTATCAGAGCCAACCTCATGATATTGGCGTTTACTCCAATACCCGCATTTATATCCTAGTTGGAAATACTCTTGGCTTTAGAGTGTTACCGGTTGAGTCATTCCCTTGGGTGAGTACTTTTTTCCCAAGGCTGGCCCTCTTGGATAAACAAAAGCGAGCAAAGACAATATCCATAACTCGATCAATCTTTGTTTGCAACAAAGAGAGAGAATGTATGCAATAATGCTCTACTCACACTCACACAAGATTTTTTTCAATTTTAAATCCAAAATAAAACGTGGAGGTGATTGCTTTATCTCAACCTAAAATCATGAAAAAGGCCTTTTGATTCTCAAGATCGCTATAAAGCGTGAGAGAAGCGCATACGTCCTTTTCCAATGAAGTTAGTTTAAGTAAGCCCTCACAAATACAAAGTTGCACATGTTCACTTGAAATCCACAAAGAAATTATGAGTTCTTTTTAAAGCACCAAAGGACAAATGAGAGCTGTTTTGTTCAATTGTTAACCAAAAAAACAAACTCTACTAAGTTGTAGTCCTAATGTTTATTTTAAACCCTTTGCAAAAATTGAAAAGATTCTTTTTAAAACCCAAATGAAACTAGTGTCCTAAGCAAAAAGAGATGAAAATTTCTTAAAAGTGTTAAACAAACACTAAAGTGTTTAAAAAAACTTTGATTTTGTAAAATACCATCATCATAATTCTCCCTCTTTCGCTTTCAATTGATCCAACCTACAAGAACGAAAACCAGTCAGATTCTTCAAAACACAGTGGTTAAAAAGCAGAAAATAGAAGATAAAATTATCATCTATCAAAAAAGCACGTGCAAAAATAAAATTCCAACTTTTTACTCTCTGCCAGCAGCGCAATCTGTGACTGCGTCGTAGTTTGATTTCTCAGCGGTGGTATACAACATTGCTTACTAGTCAACGGTGATCTATGCCTAGACCAGTGAGCTCGATTGTGTCGCCCTTTTGCTAAGCGTCACTGTTTAAAATTTAAATTCAAAAAATTTAGGTGGGATGGCTAAAGTGTCAGAGTTTGATTTTCCAGTGGTGCTATATGGCGACGTTGGAGAGTTAGCGGTGGTAAAACAATGACGTTGGGCTCCAAACATTGGAATTTTTCTGTGTACAAACAAAAATGCAGAATTTTGTGAGAAAAGTGATTAAAAATGATATCAAGCCCTCCTTCTAGCGCCAAATGTGTGAACCCCAATCCTAATACCTGTAAAACAATAAGAACAAACACATTAGATTAGAATTTGCAAGCAAGAACAAGGATTCCCCATGAAATCCATTCACAAAACTCAAATTAGGAAAAAAATAATGAAAAACACAATGAAATAACAAAATAAAGATTGAATCCTAATTAAGCAAACAAACTCTTGATCCCATGGGGGAATTGGTGCCAATTTGATGTAAAAATTGGCCCTTTCCCAATTCCTAATGATGCAAGCTTGATGTGATGAAGATATTTGATCCATTTTGTTGATGTTGACGAATGCTCCAATAAGAAAATCTGCATAACCTAGCTATGATTCAATAAGAATGGATGGAATTTGATAGATATTTGAGCATGGTAACTTTGCATAATTTGTGGATGATAAAATGAGGATATGAACTCTTTATTTATAGAATGTCAAGATGGATGAATGTACAAATTTGAGCAATGTGGGACTAACATTCATCCAATGGCAAGATGCCACTTGTCAATCTATGAGTGGATGGAGGATGTGCAAGTTTTGAGGATTGTGCCAATAAATGCATATTTTTGAATTTCAAATTTGTTGAAATGACTTGCAAGAGGGAATGAAAAATGCAATAAATGCCACTTGGCTTAAGGCAAAGGACATGTAAGATGGAATAAATGCCTTGTTGGATGTACATGTCAACTTGGAATTTGAATTCAAACTTGGAGGAATATTCCAAAAGATGCCTTGTTGAGGAAAATAGAGGATTTAATAAATCAATTAAATCTATTTTCATGTGCAAGTGGAAAAAGCTAGAGGATGGGACATGAATTATAATTAAATTAATCAATGGTTAATTAATTTAATAGGAGATTAGGTGATGTGACTTATTTGACTTAGATTTTAGGATTTATTTAAATCAAATAATGAGAAGAATGTGATAAGAGATTAATTAAATAAAGATTTTGATTTATTTAATTAAAAGAGATGATGTTAGATTAAATTAAATAAAGTTTTAATTTATTTAACTTAATAGATAGACTTTAAAGATTTAATCAAATAAAATTAATTATTTAATCATATAAAATTAATTATTTAATTAAATAGGGATAATTAGATCAGATTGATTGATTTAATTAACAAAAGAGAGTGATTTAATTAGATAAACTAATTTATTTAATGAAGGGAGGGAAATTGATGAATTTAATCAAATAAGGAAATTTGATTAAATGGTTAGACCTAGGGATGATTTAGGATGAAACGATGTTAGTAGTCGGAATCAGATGCACAATGTCAATCGGTATTTTATGTGTCTACAATAAGCATTTTACGTTTAAAAATGTACTAAAACCAAAAGAAGGTATGTCACAAGTATGTGTATGTACATAGATGAAGTCTATGTGCATACACATATGTGCCTACTTATGTTTAAAATTTGTGCATACATTCTGAAATAATTGTAAAAATTCATATTGCAATCTTAAATAGTATTCCATTTGACGTTTCTTGTAAAAAATAAAGAGTTAGAATAAGTGTATGCTAACAGTTTCACACATACTGTTATTGCATTCTACAAATGTGATACTCTAACATTGCTATTTACATAAGAACATTCATTGTTTAAATAGGACGAGTATTGTTTGCTACTAAACAGTCATAAAACAAACTGTTTACATATGAACATTGATTGTTTAATCAAAACAAGTATTGTTTCCTATTAAACAGTTATAAAGCAAGTTGTTCAAGTATGTACATTCATTGTTTGAACAGACCAAGTAATGTTCCCTACTAAATAGTTATAAAACAAGTTGTTCACATATGTACATTCATTGTTTAAGTAGAACAAGTATTGTTCCCTACTAAACAGTTATAAAACTAGTTGTTTCTGACTAAACAATTTATTGAGCAAGGTTTTTTTAAGCTATAAAGATAACTTTTAACAAAACAAAGTTGTTTGCAAAAGAATAACATCTGTTTACATCAACACAATGTTGTTTCAAACTAAACAATTACATTTAAAGAAAAATAATGTCGTCTACTCTATTTGTTGATCTCAAGCTATTTACATGCTAAATGATCACTTAATAAGTAAATATTCTCTGTTTAAATACAAAATGGGTTTTCCACTATGAACTGAAAAAAAACAATCTATTAACCTAGTTTCATTCATAAGGATAGAATGTCTATTATTTAGATCTTGAATACTTTCATCACTAGAAATTTGATGAACAACTTTAATATTATAAAGAAAACTAAGTTTGACATGTTTTTCGAAGAAATACTTGAGCAAATATTCCAATCAAAGAAGGCATAGAAGTTTCAGGTTCAAACAATACTCTTTCCTTTTTAGGCTACAATAAACAAACCAAGTTTGCTTTGGGTTTGACCAATCTCATTGGTCGAGTGTTTATTTTCTAAGCATCAAAGATATATATATATCAAATTTCCCATGTGGTATTACTTTTTTATACCATGCATGCAATAATATTTAACATGCAAACTTACATCTGTACCATTTACACATCCAGGGGTTAGCCCATCGATCTATAGATCAAACCAAGTAAGGCTTGGTGATCCTCTAACTAGAAACCATTCCATCATTCCTATCGAACAAGGTCGGCTTCCCATTTAATGAAAATATACATATGCAAGCTCTAAGAGCATTTGTTCAAGCCCTATCACTATTATCAATCCATCAATAATGAGCATTTGAAACAATACAAATAAAATACAGAGAAACATACCCATCCCACAGGATTGCAAATCTATCCTTATCAAGGAATAATATTTACAAACACACAGTCAATTGGTATAAGTTCCAATTTCCTAAATAAGGCTAAGCATAATCATGCAACATAAGGATGAAGGTCGAGCCATTGGAGGCTCTCTAACCTCATCCTAGCTTTGTTTACTAGCCGTGTAGGCTCTAAGTTATGATGGTTTCCATGCTACGAAGGTCATAGGCCATGTGCCCTCCATAGGGTGGTAGATAACACCTTCATACAATTGGCTTCAAGTCGTATCAAACACAAAACAATGACCACATTTTTGTGGTGCTAAGATAACACTCAATTAAAATGAAGGAAAAAGTTCAAGCATGATTCAATAGTGGCAATAAAACAAGTCAATTGCTAAGGAAAATTGATTTACCTCCAAATTCCAAGATTTTTTGATATTTCCTTCAGATTTTTTTCCCTATCTCAAGATTTTGCTTTTGCTTTTTTTGTTGTTGCATTGGAACCCCTATTTCTCCTAATTCTTCTCTCTCTACTTTTTCACCTGGGTATTCTTCAAAAATGTTAACGATAATGTCATTTGCATGCTACCAGCGTTGGCATTACTGCCTTGCTGCCACTCACTACTCGGTTTGAATGTTGTCATTGAATTGGTGGCAGTCCACTCCTTAGTGCGATGCCTTTCATGGTTTCTCTATGTTTTCAAATAGTCTGATTTAGCATATATCAAAATTCGATATGGGATTTAAATATAAGTATATATTTATATATATATACACATATATATTTCTATATGTATTTAATATGATTTCCCATGTATTCCAATAATGTATATATATATGTATGTATTCGTAGTTATTTACATACATGTATTTATATGTATATATATTTATATATGCATTCATGTATAAGTTGTTTGTTTGGAATGGCTTATAAGTTCCATACACTATCATTTAACGTGAAAAACTTAAATTTTCATTTCGAGCATCCATATTTATAAATAGAAAGGAATTTTATTTTCACTTAATTTTCTCATAATAAAATCTCTTATCCTTTTTATTCATCTTTTTTTTCAATACTTACTTTCTTTTCCTTCAAAACATAGAGTTTGAGTAGACAATTTAATCTACAAGCCATTCATTTTCAAGCATTGAAACAATTCAAATCAGGAAATTACATTCTCTTATATATGCAAAGTAGTTCAAATGAAATTCATCATGCCATTTGTGGTGTGTGCACCCAGATTCCAACTGGATTACCATTTGATCTGACTTTAAACAGTCCTACTTCAACTGTGTTCTCATCCTTCAACCTGTCACCCTGCAACTGCACACACTTGCACTTGCAAATTTATCAATAATGTTCAATTCTTGGTAATATATTTTAATAATTCGTGGTCACGAGGTCTAGTCTCCCCACCATCCCCATGGTACCGGAGGGCATTTCGTACCAGCACCACTAGTCACATGATTTTTTTTTACCAGGTGCACTACAGTTTATAGGGGAGTGGATACCCGACTGATTCCTACAGTTTGATATATATATATATATTTCTAAAAGTTTGCAAATTCAACATCAGTCAACTTATTTCACTCAATATTTGAAAATTCTAAGATCTCCATTTAATATTTATTGAATTTCTTCAATAATTCAATTTACCATATTATAATAAATATGCAATAAAATTGGGTCATGACATCCTTCCCCTCTTGGAAGAGACATCATCTTGATGTCTAGTAAGTCAAAATAAAAGAACATCATATCAAATTTGAACATACATGTCTTTTTCAACATCACATCAGAATTTATATGTCTATTTCAAGATCACATCAGAATATATATGTCTATTTGAACATCACATCATAATATATATGTCTATTTCAACATCACATCATAATATATATGTCTATTTGAACATCAAAATTTCAAATCATGAAATATCATAGTATCTCAATCCAAAAAATTTCATACAAAATTATTGAAGATTCCTTCTCAAGAAAGAAAATGTGGAAAGGAGCGTTCTATTTCTTTCACATCCTCCCAAGTAGCACTATCCTCTAAGTACTGGTCTCATTGGACCTTGAATTGAGTAATATCTCTGATCCACAACTTAATATTGTGTTTATCTAGGATTCTAATGGGCTCCACTAGCACTACTCCTAGATCATGTACCTACAAGGATTGCCAATCAAGCACATGAGTCACATCAGGATGATATGGGTTAATCAAGGAAACATGAAATGCATTATGAAGTTGAGCCAGAGTAGGTGGTAGAGCTAGTCTATAAGCAACTAGGTTAATCACTTCCAAGACTTCAAATGGTCCCACATATCTTGGGGCCAACTTGGAAGACTTTCCAAAAGCAATAGAACTTTTATGAGGTTGAAATATTAAGAAAACTTTATCCCCCATTGCAAACTATCTAAGAGTTTGGCTCTTGTCGACATAACTCTTATGTCGTTTTGTCACCTCTTTCAATCTACTCTTAATGACACTCATTTTTTCTTCCATTTCCTTAAGCATTCCAAGTCCTACTATGATCCTATCCTCCAATTTATCCCAACTGATGGGGGTATGAAACTTCCTCCCATACAAGGATTCAAATGATGTCATGCCTAAGGATGTATGATAGGAATTTTTGTAAGCAAAATCTACCAAAGGAAAATATTCTTCCCACCTATACTGCTAGTCCATACAATACATTCAGAGGAGGTATTCGACTACCTAATTCACCCTCTCTATCTGTTGATTAGGCTGAGGATGATAAGATGAGCTGAAATTGAGTTTGGTCCCCAATGAAACATTGAACGTCATCCAAAACTTGGAGGTCATTCATGTGTCCCTATTAGAAATGATAGTTTCGAGCACTCCATGAAAGTGGAAGATCTCCTAGAAAAATTTCTTAGCCAAGATCAACAATAAATCCTTAAGGTTTTTGGGAATGAAGTGTGCAACTTTAGTCAACTTATCAATCATGACCAAGATAACATCATGGTTATTCTTTCTCAATGACAACCCTTGTACAAAACCCATACTGATCACCTACCATTTATACTTAGGTATGTCATGAGGATACAATAACCCAATTGGATGTGCATGCTCATCCTTGACTCACTGGCACTCCAAGCATCTGGCTACATACTCCACTACATCCTTCTTGGGTTTAGGCCAAAAATACAATCTTAAACTCTGTGATCATCTTGGATACTTCGAGATGTCTTGAGTAAGGTGCATTGTGAACTTCTTCTAAAACCAACTTTCTCAACTCTCTAGAGTCAAGAATATACATTCTTCTCTAGTATCTAAAAATACCATCCAGTTTGATCTCATATCCATCATTCTGATGATCCGAAGGACTTATTGCTAGGGCACTCTTCACTCTCTCATAGTGATCATCCCATGGCAGATTCTGAATTACCTGTTGTCTCAAGTTAGACCTTGTTGAGATCATGGCTGCCATATGTCTTCATCTACTAAGAGCATCAACCACTCTGTTCTCTCCCCCTTTTATATATTTAATTCCAAAGTTATAATCACTTAGGAATTCCAACCACCTTCTTTGTTGCACATTAAGGTTTGGCTAGGTAAATATGTACCTCAACCCCAAGTGGTATGTCTTGAGTTCAAATGGATTTCCTAAAAGATAATGCCTCCACATTGGTAAGGCATGAACTATGGCCGCCAATTCCAAATCATGAGGCTGGTAGTTAACTTCGTGTTGCTTGAACTTCCTCGATTCATATGCTACCACTTGTCTGTCTTGCATTAATACTGCTCCCAATCCTTCTCCTAAAGCATCTGTGATTACTGTGAATCACCCATTAGGATCAAGGATGGTTAGCACTGGTGTTGTCGTGAGCCTCTCCATTAAGAGTTGGAATGCTTGCTCACATTTCTAAGTCCATTCAAACTGTGTTCCCTTCCTTTGGAGTGAGTTAATAGGAGATGCAATCTGGGAGAACCCTTGCACAAACTTCTTATAGTATCCTGCGAGGCCCATGAAGCTACAAAGTTTTGACACATTGTGAGGCACTGGCCATTCCACGATCGCCTTGATCTTCTCTAGGTCTATGAAGACACCTCCAGCTGAAATGATATGGCCCAAATAGTGCACTTTTTCCTGATAGAATGAACACTTGGACAACTTCCCGAAGAGTTTCCTTTCTCTCAATCTCTAAAAAATTATCCTCAAATGTCTATCATGCTCTTTGACAGTCTTCGAGTAGACCAAAATGTCGTCAATAAAGATCAGAACAAAGTCATCCAAGCAGTCTCTGAATACACTATTCATGAGGTTCATAAAGACTGCTCGTGCATTAGCTAAACCAAAAGGTACCACTGTGAACTCGTAATGTCCATATCAATTTCTAAATACAGTCTTTGGGATGTCTTCTTCCTTAATTCTCAATTGATGATACTCTGATCAGAGATAAATTTGAAGAACACCGTTTCTCCCTTCATTTGACCAAATAGTTCATCAATCCTTAGAAGTAGATACTGGTTCTTGATGGTAATCTTGTTCAACATATGATAATCTATACATTGACATAAAGTTCCATCCTTCTTTTTCACAAAAATAATCGGCACTCCCCAAGGAGACACATTGGGTCTTATGAGTCTCTTGTACAACAATTCCATTAGATGGTCCTTCAACTCATAGAGTTCTGTGGTGGTCATCTGATAAGGTTCCTTGGATTGAGGTTTAGCTCTTGGAACTAGGTTGATAGAATTATCAAATTCCCGCTTCAGAGGAAACTCCGTAAGTTCTTCAGGGAATATGTCTTGGAACTCCTTGAGAATAGGATAGCCATCTAAAAATGGCTCCTTTATGTTATGATTACTAACATGCACTGCATAAATTTCACACCCCTTTCAACGAGCCTTCTTGATCAACATTGCAGAAATCTGTCTAAGCTCTAAGGGTCTATGCATTCTACAAACCTCAACTGGGTTTCCATAATCATCTAGATAGTTGACCACCTGATCCTCATAGTTCACCATAGCCTTATTCTCAGTTAACCAATTTATTCCATAAATTACATCATATGAGCCTAAAGGTGCCACATACAAGTTGACTTGAGTTTGAAAGGTTGGAAGCTCTAACTCACTGCAAAAGATACAAGTATCTACCCTTCTCTGCACTCAATTACCATACTGTACTGTCCATGAATTTACCATGTATCCAAGTCTAATGGGTATCTTGGATATTATTCTAGGATCTATAAAACATTTTGTAGCTCTAGTATCAATTAAGATAGAGATAGATTGGCCATAGAGCTTACCCATTAGCTGAATTGGTGAAGCTTGATACTCTGCCTATCTATTATCCACTATCGTGTGGATCTGGTGATGCTGAGTATGTTGGTAGCTTCCTTCCTTTCATGACTTCGACTGCTAAGGATAATTCGACGTATAATGGTCACCTACACAAGTGTAACATCCATCACAAGGTCCTTTGCGACCTCTTAGCTTGTCCTCTCTAAATCCTTTTTGCTTATGGTGGTCTTTTCCCTTGCCTTTTTTTGCTTTCTTGTTCTTTCCACCATTACCATCTTCACCCTTCTCCTGCAATTCACTTCCCCTCTTGAAATTAAGTATCTGATGGATCTTGTCTCCCTTATGAAATTTCTTCTTCCCATACTGTGACTTAGAACTTGAATTGCTATGAGGATTGGATAGTTGTTGTAGCTTCTGTTCCTATTTGGTGGATTTTTGGAAGACTTCATTCATGGTTTGAGGTTCATGCATATCCACTTCAACTCCTATGTTGGGTTTGAGTCCCATTATAAAATTTTGAATATGGAACCATTCATCTCCTTGATACTGGGGCACATATTTCAATAGGTTGGTGAACTTTTCCCAATACTAAATCACCGTCATATTTCACTAGGTTAGATTTTGGAACTTCATCACTTTCTTGTCAAAGAAGAGCTGTGGTAACCATCTCTTCCTAAAAGCTTGGAGGAAGATTTCCCAAGTGATCTCAGCAGGCTGAATATTCCATTCTAACTTCTCATTATCCCACCAAGTCGTTGCTTCACCTGAGAGTTGATATGTAGCCCATGCCACCTTAGTCTGTTCAGAAAGGTTACAGAGCCCAAAGTATTTTTCCATTTCTGTAATTGAAGCCTTATCTCCTTCTCCAATAGCCTTACCATCAAACTTGTGTGGTGCTACTCTTTTGAGGTCTTTCCCAATCTCTTCCTCAATTCATCCTTGTGGACCTACCCCTAGACCACCATCTTCCTGATTGTCTTTTGCATTCCTACGGTCCTGATCCTCATGTGCCACTCAGACTTCTTGCTCTATATGGTCCATTCGAGACTCTTGTTGATTCAAAAGCTCTAGAATTTTTTCCATTCTCTTGTTCAGTCCATTATTGGAACCATTACCACCCCTGTCTTTCCTGGTGGTCACCATGTAATTCCACACTTATTTTGCAACACATTCGTTTTTATCGCATCTCAACACAAGGTTCTATGAATAAAAGTTCTTATGCTACATCACATAATTTCTCATATGTATACATCCCTTATTCTAGAAGACATACACATTCATGGATAACACACGTTTTAGAGTCCTTCATGGAACACTCCAAAAAATATTATCTGATTTTATGTATATTTAAGGTGAGTCAATAGACCTTTATTTACAATAGGCTTCTTGTTACATCATTCTGGTTTCTTAGCATCAGAAAGAGGACATTTCTTTGGTTCATCATCTGAGTTTACTTCAAAATTTGTAGAAGAAGATGGTTGAGCTCACAGGCTCTCCTTTTCCTCTTTGGTCAACAAGAGTGCATTGGTTCCATACCCTAGATGCCAGTCCCAGATTGCAGAAAGATTTTTAATCTTAGGTGTTTTCTTCTCCTCAATCTTCAAGCATCTCTCTAGCTTGAGTCGTGTAAGAGCTTGAGTTAGAGTTTCATCATTGGGAATTTCTGATTGAACCTCTATCTTGGCATATCTTTCCTTTACGTCATTATTATGTGAGGTTCTAATTGTTTTCCTTTTCCTTCACCCTACCTTTTACCTTACCTTTCCTGCATTCAATTCATGTTCGTTCAATTCTCAAGACATTCAATTTTTGGGTCAAGGCTCAACTACCCCTAGTCAACTATGGTAGACTCAAAAGGCCTAGAGAGTTGAACCCTAAGCTCTAATGCCAAATTTAATAACCCATTCAAAATTATTGCTTAGATAATATTATTGTAAATGACACATGAATATACTTGAGATTAAAAAGATATAACTAGCGAGTAAGTGCACCAAGATGGTTCCCAAAAAGGGGGCTTAAGTGGCCACTTTTTTTTTGAAATAAGGAAATACTGATCTTGGACGTGAAATTGAGGATAGTTACACTCAAAATTTTAAGATGGAACCAAAAAAAGGATCAAAGTGCTCCGAGTCTACTTTCTAAACTACTAATTTATTTTGAAAATGGTTGAGATTAAGGGGTTCAAAAGAGGGACGTACACAAATTGGTGTTGTTTTTGTCAGAAAAACATAACATAGCAACTCTAGTACGACCCTAGCACGGTGAACTTTTTTGTAGTGTTTTTAAAATCAATACGGTTAGAAGTAAGCTAATTGTATCTAGTTGATGCATGGTTTTTTTGATAATTTTTTAATGAATATTTGATTTTTTACTAATTTTCTAAGTGGGCACTTCCTGAAAAGAATAATTTTGGCCATGCTCCCCCTACAAATTTTGGAAAGTAATTTATTTTAAAAAAAATAAAATTGTAGAATGAAGTCTAGTTTCTAAAACTGTAATTTATTTGAAATTTTGATGAACGATTAATTTATAATGAAAAAAACACCAAACACTGCATTTTGGCAAAAAAGAGACATACAAACAAAAGAAATTATGGATGAAAGGCTTAACATTGTTAAAAAGTGAAAAAAATTACATCGCTGGATAGCTAAGAGAGAACATAACATTACCCATGTGTTCGATTTTGTCAATATTGAACCAGATGCAATCTTGACAGTGAGCACGAACCCGATTATGTGAAAAATTGTAGAATTTGCAAAAACATGTCTCTAGTCATTGGGAATGCCCTCCAAGCCTTTGGGTTGGTATTCCAAGGAAAATACGAATGCTAAGGCTTGAGGATTCCCAAAGAAAAATATAATGCGCTCACATTATGTCTTAGTTTTGACATTTTTTTTGCTTCTTTGAGATACATGTCAAGCAAGACATAACACAAGTGTGTTATAACGTGCTTGCGTTATGTATTCCTTTATGTTAAATTCCACATTATTGAATGTTTGTTGATATATTTGAATGTTTGTATGTACATGTATGCTGGTGTGTCATGTATGTATGTATGTATGCCTGTATGTATTAGTGCATGTATATTGTATGTATGCCTCTATGTATGTAATATTGTATCTACATATGTATGTATGTATGCTTGTATGTATGTAGGATTGTATGTACATATGTATTATGCTTGTATGTATTTATGTATGTCTTTAGAGGGAGAGATAATTTTAAGAGAGAGAGATTTGTCTAGGTAGGGTGGGATGGGGAGAGGGAGAGGGGGTGGAAGTGAGAGTTTAAGAGAGAGGGAGTGGGAGAGAAGGGGTTGGAGTGAGGGGGAATTAGCTAGGTAGGGTGAGAGGGAGAGACTTGAGAGATAGGTAGGGAG
>VDFB02271358.1:1271994364-1272025994 GCA_007258455.2 Sequoia sempervirens | reverse complement strand
ATTCTGTATATTATCTTGGTTCTACGTGTGCTCTGACAAAAACTAGCTTTTTGATGATTGAGTGAAGTGTCCATGCATGATTTTTAGATTCCACCACCTTTTTCATGATCTTTCCACCACCTTTGCATGAAATAGCAAAGTTTTCACATTGAAAGACATATAATATCAATTCAAGTTTGAATTCCAGAAGACATATAATATCAATTCAAGTTTGAATTCCAGTGATAACTGATATACAATTGAAATTTGGAGGGGAAGAAGCTTTTGAAAAACTCAAATTGTTGAGGAGTTTGAGGAAAGAAGAAGCAAAGGCTACATAATTGGGTAGAACTCCTCCATTTGAAACTCTAGTTTTTAAGGTATGTGAAGTATTTTTACATTTTATTTCATTCTATTATGGCTTGCTTTCATTTATGTTGTTTTGCATATTCCATGTTGATCATTGTTTGTTTGTCATGTTACAACCTTAGGTTGTCAATGAACATTTTAAATTACACAATTCTATACACTTTCCAATTACATTTTTAAACCACATATCTTCGAGGCATTTTGTTATTTAACAATTGACTTACTTTGTGTATGCTTCCAAAGCTTTCATTGAGGTATTTTGTCAAATAGTTATACAAACCAGTTGATTGCCTTGTCTATCCTACCAAATTTTCCATACATTTCTCTAAAAAATTGGAATATACTCCTACTATGGTAGGGCTAGGCCTGCAAGACACAAACACATAACTCCAATCTACAAACACAATTTACAATTTACAATTTCATCAAGACCTCTTCATTTAGCAAATTCACATTGTTCCTTGTAGCATATCAAAGTCACTCAATCGGGTATAATTCCACTCATACAACCTTTCAACTCACAACACAACACACATCAAGAACCCATTATAGAGCCTTTCAACATATCGAACAATCACCAATGCTTGTTTTGTACCAAACTGCACAAATTAGGTTTTCTACGCTTTCAAGGGCCCAAATTAGCCCACTTTTACAAAGGGTCCACCTTCAAAAAATTTGCAAATCTCTTGAAACCTTGGGGAAGCACTTTATATCTGTCAAAAATTCAAATTACAACATTATATTTCAGAGATTCAATCATTTACCACCCAAGCCATAAAACCCTCTTTGTAGACTTAGAAACCCTAGGTTTTATTGAAAGTAGCACTTGCCAAACACTCCAAAACTTGAAAACTATTCAAAAAAGCCTAAAATAACTTGCTCATGCTCAATCTAACATAAAATGATACTACCCAACTCAAAAACTCAATTTCACTCACCAAAACCTCATTTTTCTTAAGGAAAACTCAACATTTCCTCATTTGGTTTGACGCCCAATCGAAGGATCATCCTCCATTCAATTTTCTCATGTCCTTTTATAATGTTTCCCTCCTAGAAAAAACCACTTCAACTTCCAAAACTAACATTTGAAAGAGGTGAATGTTGGTCTCCCTCTTTAATACACTTTTATAGCCCTTCAATATTTGTTAATTTCACAACTTAGCACTTTTTGCACATTTTGAAAATTCTACTACCTAGACCCCTAAATACTATTGAAAAAATGACCAATTACATCAGCACATGGTCTTATAGACCTTACTAAGACAAAATTTCTCCAAAACTATAATCTAGACCTTATTCAACCTTAAATGGATTAACAACTTTAAATGGTGCTCCTGCACCAACTCCTCCCACATTCATAGCATTGATTTAAACAATTTTGGTTTTCATCTCTATTTCTAAATTACGTCATCAGTAAAGCTACCTCATCACCTATGTTGTCTATTTATGAAGCCTTGAATGACATATATTTCATTGATTTTAATGGATACATTTTTGAGGAACTAATATTCGTCTCATTACCATGCTATAGGTAAAATTACCCACCATGCTGAAGAAACGAACAAGGAAGAAATTAACAGATGAAGAGTATGAAACCTTCAAAGAACAAGAGAGAGAACGGCTGGAAACATATTGTGAAAAGAAGAAATTAGAAATGATTGACAAAAACAAGCCAATTGAAGAGGAACCTCAACTGTCAAAAAGAGAAAAGAAATTGGCAGCACAAAGGGAACAAATGAGAAAGTGTCAAGCTAGGACAGATGTAGATACTCTAGTTAGAGACACACCCTCTACTATAAGTGAATATGAAGGGACACCATTAAGCACAAGCGAATATGGAGGGACACCATCTACCGCATGTGAATAAGGTTGGACACCATCCACCACATCTCAAGTTGAGAGTACACCATCACTCGAATTAGATGAAGAAGGTATGCCATCATCCCCACGCGAAGACCAAGGTATGTCTTCTCCTCCACCCTCAATCGAAGGTACACAATCTAGCCCGCCTTAATTAAATATTGATGAAGTTGCTAATGTTGATATGTATGTACCTAGGAGAACACCACCTATAATTTTGCGTAGAAAGCCAAAGTTTTTGATTAATATTGATGAGGATATTTTGTAGCACATGGAAGTTAATATTCCAGAACACACTTGTAGAAGATATGCTAATAATATTTGGAAAATATTCTTTGAAAGGCTAAATGAGACTACAAGATGTCAACTATTTATTCAAATGATGCGGGGTTTAAAGTACAGAAACATCATGAAGACTCTTGGGTTGAGAACATTGAATGCATCAAGTGAAAACACTATTGTGAAGAATCTAATGGATGCATATGAGAGCGTGGGTAAGACCTCACAATCAAAACATTAAGCATGAATTCTTCCAACCATGAGAGTAGAAGAGAGGGTTGATATCATGTATCAAAACATTAAGCATGCATTCTTCTAGCCATGAGAGTAGAAGAGAGAGTTGATATCATGTATCAAAACATTAAGCATGCCTTCTTCCAGTCAACAGAGAAGGAGATGATTACTTTGCTTCATTTTCATTTGCATAACCATATCAAGGCATGGGAACTAAGAAGACAAAGGATGTTCAGTTTTATGTGGAGGAAATGGATGTGGTCCAAAATTTAGGAGGGGCAAGAAGGTCAATGTATGATCCTGATGAAATTGAGGAAGAATAGCAAGAGAGGGACAGGAAAAATAAAATCAATACAGAGTTTCAAGGATTTTTCAAGTGAGTAAGAGAGCCATGGGAGAAGCCTCATCTAAAAGATTTTGAACTAGAGTTTGATATACCATTTAGAGAGTTTGGTTTTCATGGAGTTCCTATCAAAGCCTCTGATTTTATTTTTCCTATGGTAAACATGTATAGTAACCTTCAATGCATTGAAGGAGAGGTTGTTGGTTGATTTGTAACCCATTTTTGATCAAGAAGAATGTTATTTTCTAGAAATTTACTGGTTTTTATCACTTTTCTTGTTGTTGTACAACTTTTATGGATGCTAAGTGTAAGGAAAATTAGATGTGGAAAAAACTCTCCTAATGTCAAAACCTCAGCGAAGAATGAAGAGACACTTTTAAATTTTACAATTACAGTTCAATTAAGATGCACATGAAAGAGATAACAGAAACAAAGTATTTGACACACACATATGGACAATAGATATACGTGAGAAAACCCTTACGTTAGAAAAACCCACCACACCAAGAGAATTCACTTTGTATTACAGTGACAGATAATTACATACAGAGTTCTGACTTATCTTTCTGATGCCAGATTACATTAGCTTTCACAATGATCAAACTTGTATAGGAACCTTCAAGTTACAATATTTACAGAATAGAAATCACTTTGATACAATTCGAACTGTTCACACAACTATTCTTCAAACCAACCGAACCATCGAGCATCTGCAACTTCGAACTATATTCATGTCATTCCCTGTCTATCAAACTTCCTCATAGAACTACCTCAATAGACTGTCTTCCAAAAGTTCCCATTCAGCTTCTCTGATTAGTCGACAATGACATGCAAAATAGGAAAGTCTTCACTTGGTAAAAAAAGCTTCAACCTATGTTGGAATGTCGGTGAGACACTAACGGTGTCTCCCCGATGCCCGAAAGCTTCATTGTTGATATCGGCGTAAGTCCCAACAGTCGGCAAGATGATATAACGAATGCCATGAGTCATACCAAATCCATCGACATCCATTGCATTTCTATCGACAAGAGATTCCTCCATCGGCAAGACATTTTATCGATGCTCACAAGTCACAATGACTTCAGTTTTCCATCGGCAAGACTTTATCGCTTGCCAAGAGGTTACACCGAGTCTCCTCAAGTTTCACCGACTTCACTTTTCCTTTTGGGAAGACTATCACTCTTCGCTGAGACCTTCCACCAAGCTCTTCATGTTATACCGAAGCATCCAAGAGTCAATGAGACTTATCACTATCACTGGGAGGTTACATCAATGTTCAAAAGTTACTCTGAAGTATTCAATAGTCGGCAAGACTATCGTCCTTCGCTGAGACCTTTCACCAATCGCCTTGAGCTACTCTAAGATCATTATGTTACCCCAATAGCCATAAGCTATCAGTGAGACATTCCATTGGTTGCCAAGACTTCATACCGAAGACTTTGAGACACCACGAAGGCACCATGCGTATACTCATCAAAAAGACTTTACATATCGGTAAGACTGCTTACCGAGCCACCCTATGTTACTCCGATGACTCCATGTGAAACAACCTGTCGGCGAGACTCTTCTTCATCGCTGAGACTTCTTCCCAAACTAAGCCTTTTGGCCAAGGGTCTCCTTGATAAATGATAGAATGGCCTGTCAGCCAGAGATCTCCGTGGGCGGTGAGAGGTTATACCGAACAAAATGTCATAGCGATAGGCTCCAATGTGTAACTGTTCAGCAAGATGTCTGCAAGGTCATAACGACCTGTACAAACCATAAGGCTACAAATCTGCTCATTGGCTAGACATAGAATATGTCACATCGACTTGGCTCCAATAGAGTTTATAGCCTGTGATGATTTAGGCACATATTTCCAACAATCTCCCACTTGACGAAGATCACACAAGCACCTCCAGAGCACAACAAAACTTACTGAAAATCATGGGCACTAAGGCCCATTGAACTAGCACACCACCTGAACTTTTTTGTGCTCAATGGCTTCATCAATGCATCTGCAACATTCTATAGAGTATCAAATTTTTCCAAAGTTACCTTTCCATCCTCCACCATATCTCATACAAAGTGGTACTGTACATCTATATGTTTCGTCCTGGCATGGAAAGTAGGATTCTTTGCCAGACAAATTGCACTCTGACTGTCACAAAAAATAGTTATTTTCCCTACATCAAAACCAATGTTAGAACAAAAACGTTTTAACCAAACTATTTTTTTACAAGCATGTGTAGCTGTCATGTATTCAGCCTCTGTAGTGGACAAAGTGACTACAGCCTACCATTTACTTATCCAACTCACTGCACCACCATTCATCATGAAAGTATATCCACTGGTGGACCTCTTGCTGTCAATGTCTCCTGCCCAATCAGAATCCACATATCCTCAAATACTGAGAGTCCTTTGTGATTCAACCAAGTTCCCATGGTAACACAAAGCAAAATCTGAAGTGCCCTTCAAATATCTGAAAACTCTCTTTACAACATCCCAATGTGTCCTTCCAGGATTAGCCATAAACCGACTAAGAATTCCCACTACTTGTTCAATGTCTAGCCTTGTACAGACCATTGTATACATAAGACTACCAACTACACTAGCATAGGGTACACTAGTCATGTCCTCCATCTCAATAGGAGATTTTGGATAGTCTTCAACAGATAGCTTCGTTCCCTGCAAGACTGGAACAACTAGTTGCTTGCAATCATTCATGCAAAATCTCTCTAGAATAGTCTTGATATACTTACTCTGACTGAGCCAAAGTTTTCTAATATTCCTATCCCTATTATCTCCATCCCTAAAATATATACCTTGCTGCACCAAGATCTTTCATTTTGAACTTAGCAGACAACTGAGAATTAAGATCAGAAATCATTAGTGTAGACATCAAAAAATTGTCCTCTTACGATACCTTGTCACAACATTGCATCATTTAGGAATCTTGTAGCATGCTTTGCCCTAGGTACCCATGCCATCATCTATTTAATTAAATAAATTTTATTTATTTAATTAAATTCATAATCATTTATATCCCTTTCTCTAATGTTAATTAAATAATTTATATTATTTAATTAATTAAATCATTTCCATCCATTCCTCTAATGTTAATTATATTATTTAATTAATTAAATCATTTCTATTAATTCTTCTCATGTTAATTAAATAATTTGTATTATTTAATTGATGAAATCATAAATCCAGCATTAATTAAATAAATCAAATATTTATTTAATTAATAAAATCTTTAAAATATCTTCTCGCTTTCTTTCCAAAATTGAAACTCATGTGCATCTAATTAATTTATTTAATTAGATAATTCATCAATTATCTTTCTCATCTTTTTCAGGATTTATTTCCTTTCAAAGATAATCAAAATCTTTCTATTTTTTTTCACATCTTATCTTATCTTGTTTTAATTCCTTTAAAACAATAAATCAAAATCTTTCTATCTTTCGAAAATTTTCTCATTGTTTTTCCTCTTTTGACAAAAATCAAATCATTATCAATCTTATCAAATCTTATCTCTGTCCACATCGAAAATCTATAAATAAAACCTTTCACAGGCCATTTGGATCGAATCTTCAGACATCCTTATGCTATCAAAATCATTCTTCGATCGAATCTTCTTATAGCATCTTCACTCTGTCAAAATCAGTCTTCAATTCCATCAATCATCTTCATCAGGTTGTTATGCTACAAAATTGAGCAACCAACATTCCTCCAAAAATCAACTTTCGAAATCTTGCATCCTTGTGCAGGTGGAGAAGAGCCATGGAGATTAATCAACACTAGTTTGAAAATTGGTTTGCAGTTTCTTTGTTTACTATTTTTATTTTCATTCTAGTTTGTACTTCATGGTGCTTGATAGGATTTAATTTGTTTATTTTCTTCAATGCATTTAAACTCTTTGATTTATTTCTCTATCTACATTTTGGCGCCCACCGTGGGGCCTTGCCCCATTTTTAACATTTATCTGTAGGTTTTTTGACAAGATTTTGTGTTCTAAAATTCAGCTTTTTGACAAAAATTATCATTTTAGCACATTTGAGGGTTTCTGTAGTGCATACAAGGGTTTATGTAGTGCATACAAGGCTTTTAATGGTGTTTTTTGCAGGTTTTATTGACTTTGTTTTGCAGATCTGCCAATTTTTGGACAAAACCGCAGGTTTTACAATGTTCTTCATATCTTCTACACAGCTATGAATTTTTTTACAATATTTTTACAGAACCTTGTACATCATTTCAAGAGGCTGCAGCAAAAAAATAAGGGTTTATGATCATTTTTGTGGAAGTTATTTCGATTTTAATTATTTTTATAAATTTGATTTTTTGGATGCAAATCGATGAATTTTTCAAAAAAATTTACATTTTTGGAAAGCTCATGAAATTATAATGGGGTTCTATGTTTTACAGATTTAGTTTGGAGGTCAAATATAATGCGAAAAAATTCAATCTTTGTTTTCTATATGGTTTTCACAAATCCGCATTTCTAAGAGCAAAACAGGGAATTTTTCTTACTTCTTTACATTTTTGGAAATCTCTCAAAAAATTAGCAAGGGTCTCTTCTTTGATTTTTCATTTTTCAGATCAAAAAAATCATCAAATACTAAAATCTAATTCGGCTATGTCAAAAGTATCTGAAATTGAAAATTTCTGATGAACTTGTCTTTTTCTTTTCTTTTTCTTTTCTTTGGCTGCATTATAATATTGTTTTTTATCTTGTAGGTGATCATAAGGAGCTCTAGTAGCAGCAATATCACTCACAACAACAATTTGGAAAGAAAAAATAACCAGGTGCACTCGTTTCATCCTTCATCTCTTAATCATTGTTTGTCACCCATTTGGATTTGGGCTCTTAAAACTAATCTTGTTTTCAATCACATATCAAAAAAATTGAGGCTAAAATTAATCATTGTCTTCCATCACATCTTGATTTGGGGATAAAAAGAACAAGTGTTTGAATTTCTTTATAAACATTGCAATTTTTTTTAAGGGAAATTAATCATTGTGAGTGTAAATCAAGTGTGTGTGTGATCACAAAAACCTCACTTGGTTTGCTTTTGTCAAACCCTTTCTAGGAGGCCTACTAGGGGATTTCATCACCCCGGGGGACGACCTCAATCAAAGTGTGAATCGAAAGACACGCTTGTTTGGAAGTTAAATTTTTTGTCACTCTTGGCTAAGCCCCAAAGAACTTTATACCTTTGGGAAGTGAAGGTGAAGGGTGGGTTACCCCTTTCTCCCGGCTGTGTGGCAAGATTTTTCTTTCAAATCATCCTTAGTCAACCTTGTGCAGACTAGCTTGAGACCTAATTGGCCATAGCCCACTTGACTAGTCATAGGGCTTGTTGATGTGTCTTCCATGTGTGCTTGTTTAATAATCATTATTACATTCTTCAAATTTCAAAATTCAAACTTGCTTATGTGTCTTGCGTGTGTGATTCATGTGTGTACATGTGTGATCATTCATTTAAACATTGCCAAATCAAGCTAAACACCAAACACATAAAGACAAGTCACTCTACATGTTCTTCCAACCCATTCACATCCTATCCATTTCATCCTAGTCAATCAAGTCATCCAATCTAATCATTCCACATCATCACTATCACCAACCTAGTCCTAGTCACCAATTATCAAAATGGTCATAATCATAAACAAGCCCAAATTCATAATCCAAGGGGGCACAACTAAGAATTCCTTTGATGGAAATATGAATGTAACCTCTTCTCCAAAAACAACATCATCGAAATTCAATATTTTTGAATTTTTTGAGAAGCCCAAATCTAAGCCATCAAATAAAATTGACCAATCTAATCCATCCACTTCTTCGCATGTCAATGCCACATCAACCTATCAAGCCACATCACAACAAACACATGTGAACTTAAGTTCTACCTTGCAACAAGCCCAAACTTCCTCAAGTCTTAATGCCACCTTCGACAAGGGGAACACCAATCTAGCACATGCACCCTTACCATCATCCAATCAAAACCAAAACCCTAAGCCAACACCTTCCACCCATACACCTACATAGGATGTGACCCAAGGGCTACTAGCAAGGAATCAACTGTCGCCATGTCATTCAACACGTATATCTGAACATACAAAAGAATCCTCAAACATCATGCCAAGTCCTTCAAGCCAACCATGTCATCCACAACCCCTTGAGCCAATTCAAGAGTCTCCCCTCTTAAGTCCAAGTCACCCTTTGTCATGCTCTGATATTGTTGACCATCAAGAACATGTCAAGTCTCTCCATGAGAAATCCCCTTCCACCGCCATCCAAATAAGTCATGAGGTATGTCAAGAGCACAATCCTAAACATGAGGAAACATTACCCTCTCATCCACATAAAGATCAACACCCTCCTAATGATTATGTTCATAACACACCTAATACTATTCTTGATCAATCTTTCATCTTTGATCAAGACCCCTTTTATGATCAAGAAGACCATGATGATCCTTTTAGCCAACTTTATGTGTTCCATGGTCAAGAGCTTTCCACCTTGGATCTAAGTGAACACAATGCTAATCAAGATCCAAATGATCCCATGTCACCCACTATCGACCCCATTGCAAGTCCTCCATCATATCTTGATGGTCTTTCCACCCTCATTCATGAATGTTCCTCCTTAGAACAACAAAAACCATTATCTTCCCTTGCTTCATTTTCTCCATCCAATAAGGAACTCATGTCTAGTGTTCCACCTACACCTAGTCCCATTGTCCATTGCACACTCCAAAACATGAACCACCAAGGTAAACGTCTAGACCTTCATGAACAAGATATTTTGGAGCCCGTCCATGTCAAAGTCCCTCCACGCTCTTATGGCCTTGGACATACACCCCAAGGACAACAACCTAAAGATGTTGGTACTTCCTCCATGCATCCTAAGTCCACTTTCCATCATAAAGCCTATCATATGCCTAAAACATATGTTGTCATTCCACCACCGTCATCCTATAAATGTCAAAAACATGTGACCATACACCTTCCACCATCCACTCTACCACCATTACTTCCAACTCCTAATATCCCTCAATCCACTCTACCACCATTGCTTCCAACTCCTAATATCCCTCCATCTAATCTACCTCCACTTCTCCCAACACCTAATATCCCCATTATCCAATCCCCTTATCCCTCCATCCATAAATACCCTAACATAACTAATCATGACCAACAAATGCACACAGTGTATAAACATGAAGCTTCCACTCATTCCACCAAACCCAAGGGATTCAAAAGCAATAATTCCAATGCCTCTACCTATAAAGTCAAAAATCCTAAGGGTTCTTGTGCCTTAGGACATCAATACAAAAAGTCAAAGCAAAATCCATCTAAAAAGTTATATAAGCCCATACCTCCAAAAGTAAAGGCTAAAACTAAAATGGTTTGGGTACCTAAGAAAAAAGAAATCAAGTCAAATGAGGCATTCACACCACAAAAATCCAAACCATCCACTTCCATCCCACATTCTCATTCCATTCAAAAGTCTCGAATTCCTAAAACCCACAAGTAAAACAAAAATCATAAAAATACTAAAGTCTATGTGGGTACCTAAATCACTTCATCCACCACCTCCTAAGCAAACATCTCAATTGCTTCCTACACCCCATCCACATCAAAAGCTTCAATGTTTATCACAGTGTGTGCAACCATTGGTCATGGTTCCCTTCCATTTCACAACAATTCCACATACCTCCATCTCCTCATCCTTCAACTACTATCATACATATCTTCCCGATGACCTTCCTATGGTCCATGCTTTTGCATAAACCTTTCATCCATCCTTTTGCACAAATCTTATTCAATCTGCATCATCATCCACTATTCCCCATCCATTCTTACATAAGACCATCATAATCCATCATCTACCTACTTCATTTCTCTTTCATGTCATCCCTTACCAAAATCTATGAGCATAATGACATTTGACATGGTCCATGCAATGACACCCATCTCTAGCGGGACTACCACCTTTCACATAACTAGACACTTGAGTCCCTCCCATCCGTATTCCCCTTCTCCTATCAAAAAAAAAAAAAAAAGTAAAGAGAAATCCCTTCGTCCAATGGTGAAAACCTGGCGAACAAGCACCCTGGATAAGTACCATGATGAAAACCTAGCAAATAGGCATCATGTGTAGGTTGATCTTCTATGTCACTTACACTTGGGGGCACAATATCTTATCTATCCAAGCTATCATTCATGTCATATCATTTCCATCCTACCAACTATCTTTAGCCATCATACATACCTATTATATTGAGTCCATTCATCCACCCTTCTTCTTTTGATCTTGATGAAGATATAGGGGCCAAATGTTGAAACATGTTTTTTAGGTATCTCTTGATATACCTCATCCTTCCAAACAAGCCTATCATTATCCTATTGTCATAAGCTTTGTCATGAAAAATCCTAAGTATTGTACCTAGAATGGGGCATGTTATTCCTATGCGACATAGTCTTTTGAGATCACATCCTTGCTCTCTTATGATGCATACATCCAAACCATCCATCCATATATCATGAGCCTTTTTCCCATCACCCACCCCTTCATCCATCAATCCCATTTATCTCCTTGCACCTAGACTTGGTTTTCCCCTTGTCATTGGTATCTAGCACAAAGGCTACTCAAATTTTCATCCTTTGACACCTCCAAATATTCTCAAAAATCCAAAAAAATCAAAACATTCAAAATCCAAAAATCAAAACATCTCAAAAATCCAAAAATCAAAACATTTCAAAATCCAAAAAATAAAAAAATCAAAACATTTCAAAAAAACAAATCAAAACATTTCAAAAACAAAAAAAAATTCAAAATATCCCCAAAAATACAAAAAATTCAAATATCCAACAAAATTCAAGCAATAAAATCAAACCACATCACTTCTTCTCATCAATCTAATCATTATCATCAAAATCATTCCAATCCAATCAATTCCTCAATCCAATCAATCAACCATTCAACCAAATCAATCATCTTTATCAAAACCATTTCATCTAATCAAACCAATCAAATCAATCCAAGCAATAATCCAAATGCAAGTCAGTCCTTAATCCATACCAATCAAGACAATCAATCTTGTCAAATTATCCAATCACATCCTTTGGTCTTGATCCTAATCTTGTTGTACACCAAATCAACCAATCATATCAATCAATTATTATCATCCTTGTGATGCTCTAGGGTTATATCGCTTCCCAACAATGACAACACTATCATCATCATCAATCAATCAATCAATCAATCAATCAATCAATGGTTTACATCTTGACATGGGCAATACCTTGTTTTTTTTTGTATCATTTGTGCATGCTTGCTTGCTTGCTTGTGTGTGTTATCGTTTTATCTTGCATTTGTATCAAATCCATATCATTCCAGTTAATATTCATATCTTGTGTATGTTGGAGTAGCATTTTGCACTATCCTTTGCATCTAAGGTCACATCATACCTTTTGTGCATTGGGACTTTAATGCTCTAAGTCTACTTCCTCATACATCTAGACAAGGTTGTATTAAGCTGGGGCACGAAACACATCGTCACCTTGGTCCTTATATCTTGGTGTATAACGTCTAGTGCTATATCAAACATCATGGTTGCTCACTTTCATTGCAGCATAATGTATCATTCATCTCCTTCATCCACTTTCTATCTTGCATCATTCGTCTTATCCCTCCCTTTATCATTTCATTTCGAGAGTCTACCCGTGTTTGTCCAACCCGCCTATCCTCTCGAGGGGGCATCATCATTCTATCATCCTATCTTTCTATCATTATCCATTTTCCTCTATCCATACCTTAACTTCTTTGAAATGATGTTACTCGACAAAAATCTCATCATCTCAAACATCATCTCAAAGAGGGGCAAAATGTAGACATCAAAAAATTGTCCTCTTATGATAACTTGTCACAACATTGCATCATTTAGGCATCTTGTAGCATGCTTTTCCCTAGGTACCCATGTCATCATCTATTTAATTAAATAAATTTTATTTATTTAATTAAATTCATAATCATTTATATCCCTTTCTCTAATGTTAATTAAATAACTTATATTATTTAATTAATTAAATCATTTCTATTATTTAATTAATTAAATCATTTCTATTAATTCTTCTAATGTTAATTAAATAATTTGTATTATTTAATTGATGAAATCATAAATCTAGCATTAATTAAATAAATCAAATATTTATTTAATTAATAAAATCTTTAAAATATCTTCTCGCTTTCTTTCCAAAATTGAAACTCATGTGCATCTAATTAATTTATTTAATTAGATAATTCATCAATTATCTTTCTCATCTTTTTCAGGATTTATTTCCTTTGAAAGATAATCAAAACCTTTCTATTTTTTTTTTTCACATCTTATCTTATCTTGTTTTAATTCCTTTAAAACAATAAATCAAAATCTTTCTATCTTTCGAAAATTTTATCTCATTGTTTTTCCTCTTTTGACAAAAATCAAATCATTATCAATCTTATCAAATCTTATCTTTGTCCACATCGAAAATCTATAAATCAAACCTTTCACAGGCCATTTGGATCGAATCTTCAGACATCCTTATGTTGTCAAAATCATTCTTCGATTGAATCTTCAGACATCCTTATGCTGTCAAAATCATTCTTCGATCGAATATTCTTATAGCATTTTCACTCTGTCAAAATCAGTCTTCAATTCCATCTATCATCTTCATCAAGTTGTTATGCTGCAGAATTGAGCAACCAACATTCCTCCAAAAATCAACCTTCAAAATCTTGCATCCTTGTGTAGGTGGAGAAGAGCCATGGAGATCAATCAACACTAGTTTGAAAATCGGTTTGCAGTTTCTTTGTTTACTATTTTTATTTTCATTCTAGTTTGTACTTCATGGTGCTTGATAGGATTTAATTTGTTTATTTTCTTCAATGCATTTAAACTCTTTGATTTATTTCCCTATCTACAATTAGCTTACTATTGCCTATGAACAACATATCATCAACATAGAGAGCAATAATAAGAACTTGATCACTTTCAGCTTTGTAATAAACACAATGATCAGATTTTGATCTCACAAAGCCCAAAGACAATACAAAAGTATCAAATTTCTGGTACCACATTCTAGGTGACTGCTTTAACCCATATAGATATTTTTTCAACTTGCAAACTAGTTTCTCTTTACCTTTTTCAACAAAGTGCTCAGGCTGGGACATATAGATTTCTTCTTCAAGATCACCATGAAGAAATTTTGTCTTCACATCCATCTGTTCGACCTACGTTGCTGCAAGTGACGAAAGAAATCTGATAGATATCAGCTTAGCTATAGGAGAAAAAATTTCCCCATAATCAATTCCCTCTACCTGGGAATAACCCTTTGCAACCAACCTTGCCTTATATTTTTCCACACTGCCATCCAGACGAATCTTCTTTTTAAATACCCATTTGCAGCCAATAGCTTTTCTGCCTTTAGGCAAGGGAACCAAACTCCAAGTTTCATTCTTTTCTAATGATGCCATTTCTTCATTCATGGCTTCTAAGCAAGAGTCTGAATCAGACATTTTAAATGCCTCCTTTATAGTCCTAGGCTCATCAATGCTAGAAATTAAAGCATAGGCATAAGTAGAATATATTAAAGAGAACCCATATCTATCAGGTTGTTTTCTTTCACGAGTTGACCTCCTCACTTGCTGAGGCTGAGGTTCTTCTTCTGAACTTTCAGAGCTGCTTGATCTCTCCTCAGTTTCAGGTAAATTTTGAACTTTGAATTCCTCTTTCTCTGGTGTAGGAGGAATTACAACTACATCCTTATTGTTTTTTGACTTTGTCTCTGATTGCAGATCCAAGGTAGAAGGCTTCAACTCATGAAAGATTACACTTCTGATATATACAACCTTCTCTGTATCAGGATTCAAAAGCTTGTATCTTTTTATGCCAGCACTATAGCCAATAAAAATACACTTGATACCCTTGTTCTCCAATTTATATCTTTTCTCATACGACACATGAGCATATGCCTCACAGCCAAAAACACGAATATGTCTTAAAGAGGGCTTCTTACCAGACCACGCTTCTAGAGGTGTTTTCTCAACAAGAGTAGAATTTGGAGAATGATTAATCAAGTAACATGCAGTAGCAACAGCCTCAGCCCAAAACTTCTCCTCCAAGCCAGCACTACTCAGCATACTTCGTGCTCTCTCCATCACTATCCTATTGAACCTTTCTGCAACTCCATTTTGCCGTGGAGTATAAGGTGTAGTCTTATGTCTTTTAATCCCATGGTCTTTACAATACCTCTCAAAATCATCATAACAAAATTCACTACCATTATTAGTCCTTAAGAATTTTATTTTTCTTCCAGTTTGATTTTCTACAAGGTTCTTAAATTCCTTAAATCGACTGAATACTTTTGATTTACTTTTCAGAAAATAAACAAATGCTTTTCTTGAATAATCATCAATAAATGATACATAGTACCTTGACTTAGACATTCACTAGACCAAATACATCAGAATGAATATAATGTAGCAAACCAAAAGATTTATGAGGACTGGAATAAAAAGAAACATGGTGCTGCTTTCCATATATACAGTGTTCACATAATTTAAATTCAAGGTTACAATCTTCAAGCCCCTCAACCATGTTTTTATTCTTCAAGGTTTTTAAACCTTTTTCTCCTATGTGTCCTAGCATATGATGCCAGAGCATAGTCTTTTCTACAGGAAGTTTAACTTCCATAGAGTTTATACAATTAGGAACATTTCCCTCTTTTCCTCCATAAGTATCCTTCTGTGACTTTACAGAGACATTGTTACATTGAACAACATGTGCATCCAGCTTGTACAAGGTACCAATTCGAGCACCCCTTGCTAGCACCATTGAGCCTCTTGTCATCTTGCAACCATTTCTAGAGAATGTGACTTGCACTCCAATATCATTTAGCATACTTACAGAAAGTAATTTTTGAGCCAGACCTGGTATATGCATTACATTATTGATTCCCTTCACTCTTCCATCAGAGAATTGGATTCTGACTCTTCCATGGCCAACAATCTCTAAAGTTGAATCACTCACTAAGTACACCTTTCCACCATTGTATTCTTCATACTTTGTAAACCAGTATCTATGAGATGTCATGTGGAAAGATGCTCCAAAATCAATTAGCCAGACATCATCTAATGCCTGTGTAGCCAAGGCTACAATGAAGGCATGTCCATCACTATGAGAAGAATCATTATCGAAAGAGCCCTTATTCTTCTTCTTTTTCTCCTCTTTACAATCCTTTTGGACATGACCAGGTTTCCCATAGTTTCAACACTTCACCTTGGACTTCTTTCCATGAGACTTTGATCTCCCCTCTGATTTCGATTTGGACTTCTTGTCCTTCTTCTTGCCTTTCTCTTTCGACCTTCCTCTAACAACCAGGGCCTCCTTCACCATCTCAGGAGATTTCCTTCTCATTTCTTCTGATAAGAAAGAAGAAACAACATCTTCCATCTTGAAATTGGATGCTGTACTCCCAATAGCCATTACAAGGTGATCCTATGAATCTGACAAAGAACACAATATCAGCATACAATGATCCTCTTCATCAATCTTCACACCAATAGGTGTTAACTGTGCAATCAACATGTTGAATGCATTCAAATGATCAGCTATAGAACCTCCTTCCTACATTCTCAAAGTGTACAACTTCTTCCTCAGGAAAAGTTTATTCACCAAGGACTTCCCCTGATAAATAGATGCCAGTCTCTTCCACAAGGAAGATGCAATCTTCTCTTCATGCACATTGAGAAGTATAGAGTCTGCCAAATAGAGCCTTATCATCCCCTTAGACTTTCCATCTGCTAGGTCCCAATCTTTGTGCTTCATGCTTGTAGGTTTAGTTCTAGACACAACAAGCCACAGATCATGATCCACTAAAAGATCCTCCATTTTGAGTTTCCACAACTCAAAATTGCTGCCATTGAACTTCTCTATTTCAATCTTTCTTGACGTGCTAGCCATCTCAATCTGTAATTAGAAATTGAAAAACTTCAAGACTCCCACTGAATGGAAATTGACACAAAAAACCCAATGTACCCACAAGGATAACACAACTGGCTAGGCTCTGATACCACTTGTAAGGAAAATTAGATGTGGAAACAACTCTCCTAACGTCAAAACCTCAGGGAAGAATGCAAAGACACTTTTAAATTTGACAATTACAGTTCAATCAAGATGCACATGAAAGAGATAATAGCAACAGAGTATTTGACACACACATATGGACACTAGATATACGTGGGAAAACCCTTATGGGAGAAAAACCCACCACACCAAGAGAAGTCACTTTGTATTACAGTAATAAATAATTACATACAGAGTTCTGACTTATCTTTTTGATGCCAAATTACAACTTTCACAATGATCAAACTTGTACAGGAACCTTCAAGTTACCATCTTTACAGAATATAAATCACTTTGATACAATTCAAACTATTCACACAATTGTTCTTCGAACCAACTGAACCATTGAGCATCTGCAACTTCAAACTATATTCATGTTGTTCCTTGTCTATCGAACTTCCTCACAGAATTTCCTCAATGAGTTGTCTTCCAACGGTTCCCATTCGGCTTCTTTGATTGGTTGACAACGAGATGCCACATAGGAAAGTATTCACTTGGTCAAAAAAGCTTCAACCTATGTTGGCATGTCGGTGAGACACTATCTGTGTCTCCCCAATGCCCAAAGGCTTCATTGTTGATATCGGCGTAAGTCCCAATAGTCAGCAAGATGATATAACAAATGCCATGAGTCATACCGAATCCATCGACATCCATTGCGTTTCTATCGGCAAGAGATTCCTCCAACGGCAAGACGTTTTATCGATGCTCACAAGTCACAATGACTTTAGTTTTCCATCAGCAAGACTTTACCACTTGCCAAGAGGTTACACTGAGTCTCCTCAAGTTTCACCGACTTCACTTTTCCTTTCAAGAAGATTATCGCTCTTTGCCAAGACCTTCCATCAAGCTCTTCATGTTATACTGAAGCATCCAAGAGTCAGCGAGACTTATTGCTATCATCGAGAGGTTACATTGATGTTCAACAGTTACTTTGAAGTATTCAATAGTCGACAAGACTATCATCCTTCGCTGAGACCTTTCACTGATCGCCTTGAGCTACTCTGAGATCTTTATGTTACCCCGATAGCCATAAGCTATCGGTGAGACATTCTATCGGTCACCAAGACTTCATATCAAAGTCTTTGAGTCACCGTGTAGGCACCATGCATATACTCATTGGCAAGACTTTACATATCAGTAAGACTTCTTACCGAGCCACCATATGTTTCTCTGATGACTCCATGTGAAACAACCTGTTAGTGAGACTCTTCTTCATCGCTGAGACTTCTTCCCAAACTAAGCCTTTTGGCCAAGGGTCTCCTCAATTAATGATAGAATGGCCTGTCGGCCAGAGATCTCCATGGGTAGTGAGAGGTTATACCGAACAAAATGTCACAGCGATAGGCTCCAATGTGTAACCGTTCGGCAAGACGTATGCAAGGTCACAACGACCTATACAAACCATAAGGCTACAAATTTGCTCATCGGCTAGACATAGAATATGTCACACCGACTTGGCTCCAATAGAGGTTACAGCTTGTGATGATTTAGGCACATATTTCCAACACTAAGATGTTCTTAAACCTATTGGATATTGTAGATTGATGAATTAGCTTTCATTTTCACCTATTTAGACATTCTAACTCTTTGAATAGTGAAAGTTATCTTGTTTTTACTGTTGCTTCCTACTTTCACAGTGTTCTTGGATTGAAGGGTTTCATGATGTAATTTAACCCATTCCAATTTTTGTGCCTATTGTAACTTGTAAAATTGGTCCTCTGACTTTTAAAATACATGCCTAACCTGTTTAGAATGTTGTGGAGTCAAGGTTGGGTGTTTGGGATGATGTTCTAGGGCTGTAGCAGGGTATTTTCATGATGAAAATTAGGGTTTCAAGTGGTGTTTTGATAAAATGTGGGAAGGATTGTCCATGTAATGTATTATTCACCATGTGTAGGTTATGGTAAGTGTGTTTGGTGCTTTATTTGGGTCTGGTAGGTTCGGAGATAGGAGTTTCATTAAAACCCCAAGTATTTTGCTTGAAATCAAGGGTTTGGTGTATTAGGGGTCTAGAGGTCTTGGACCTAGAAACAAATCATGGAATTGGAGATTTTGACACATAACATACTACTGTTTGAGGAGTTTGAGTGGAGATCTAGTGTTTAAAAGGTCGTCTCTTTGTAAATAGGGCTAATTTAGTAGCCTTTATGCAAGGTGGTCTATTGAATCTTAATGATGGTACAAAGAAACATGGTATGATCTCTTTGGAATTTGTCTTAGGGTCTGTGTTAAAGCTTGATTGATGTTTGGTTGGCCATTGGATGACCTTTAAAAGATAAGCTCATTTGATGAGATTTGGAAACTATAAGACTATTTTTATTAGTTGATTCAATTTGGGTGATTGTGATTTTAAGGTTGGTGTCTTATTGAGGTCTGATTAATTGATGTTGAAAAGAGTTCCTCCACCCTGAATTGAATTAACAAGCCCTCTAACATAACAAACCCCAAAACCCTCTTCTTTCACAAGTTAGGCAAGGGTTTATTGAAAACCCATACTCGAAACCTTCCCACAACCAACCAAAGCCTAAAAAACCCTCAAAAAGGTTTGCACAAGCTTTAAAGTTCAATGTATATCACTGCCCCCAAAGATTTCTTCAAACCCTAGAAGTAAACCACCATTTTCCACTCAAAAATGCACCATTTGACATCTAGGGCATCACCTAAAAACCCTCTATTTTCCTCCCTTGTGCACAAAAAATTGTACACATGTTTTATAGCCATAACTAAGCCTTTCCATTGAGTTATAGAAGCATACAATGGGTGAAAGGCTTAATATGACATTTTAATGCACTCAAAACACTTAAAATAGGGTATACAAATTGACCCTTAGTAATTGGCTTCTAAAATGCAAAAAATCACTTGAAATCCAACCAAACCAAAACTAAAATAGAGTTAAGTCTGTTTTCCACCGAATTCCATCAAAAAAAAAGCAAAACACCCTATACGTAACTGTACAGTTCAATGAAGCATCAAATTCCAAAGTACAAAAGGGTAGCAATCTTTGATGGGGTATTACTGAAATACCATGGCGCTTATGAAATATCCATATGAACCTATGAGATCATGTTGGGGCCCTCTACAATAACCTCTCTCAGTTTTTGTTATCTCAGAGTGGTTTTCCCGTGGTGTCCAGTTTTCAGTTGATAGAAAAAGTGTCAAATGCAAGCAATGGAAAGTTGCAAAGTCGTGCAACTTTTGTTCTAAAAATCGTGTGACCAAATGGAATATTCCAACACATCCAAATAGGTATTTTTACACTAGGAATGGTCCTCTTTCACACCCAAACACATGGAATCACTCCGAGCTATGTTCAACTCGATTGATTCCTTAAGGGTCCAAAGTGCAAAATCGCTGTAAACTTCAACATGTTGTTACTCGGATACCATGATGATTAGAAATTTCTTGTTTGATTCTATGAGATTCTTTTGGGCCCCTTTGCAATAACCTTTCTCTATTTTTGTTATCTTGGAGTGGTTTTCTTGTGGTGTCCAGTTTTCAGTTGATGGAAAAAATGTCAAATGCAAGTAGTGAAAAGTTGCAAAGTGGTGCAAATTTTGTTCTGTAGCTCGTGTGACTAAATGAACTATTCCAACATGTCTGAATAGGTATTTTTACGCTAGGCATGGTCCTATTTCGCACCCAAAAATGCGGAATCACTCTGAGCTACGCTCAACCAGATTGATCCCTTATGGGTCCAAAGTGCAAAATGGTTGCAAACTTCAGTATGTTGTTACTCAGATACCATAATGCTTAAAAAATTATCATCTAATCCTATGGAATCAAGTTGGGCCCCATCTACAATATCCTCTCTTAGTTTTTGTTATCTCAAAGTGGTTTTCCTGTGGTGTCCAATTTTTAGTTGATAGAAAAAGTGTCAAATGCAAGCAGTGGAAAGTTGCAAAGTGGTGCAACTTTCGTTCTGCAACTTGTGTGACCAAACGAACTATTCCAATGCGTACGAATATGTATTTTTATGCTAGGAATGGTCCTCTTATGCATCCAAACACACAGAATCACTCCAAGTTACGTTCAACTGGATCGATCCCTTTAGGGTTCAAAGTGCAAAATGGCTGCAAATTTTAGCATGTTGTTACTTAGATACCGTGATGCTTAGAAACTTCTCGTCTAATCCTATGTGATCATGTTGGGACACTTTGCAATAACCTCTCTCAGTTTTTGTTATCTCAAATTGTTTTTCCTGTGGTGTCTAGTTTTCAGTTGATGGAAAAAGTGTCAAATCAAAGTAGTGGAAAGTTGCAAGGTGGTGCAACTTTCATTCTGCAACTCGTGTGACCAAAAAAATTGTTCTAACACATCCAAATAGGTATGTTTACACTAGGCATGGTCCTCTTTTACACCCAAAAATGTGGAATCACTTTGAGGTATGTTCAACCAAATCGATCCTTTAAGTGTCCAAAGTGGAAAATGGCTGCAAACTTCAACATGTTGTTACTCGGATACCGTGACACTTAAAAAATTCTCGTCTAATCCTATGGGATTGTGTTGGGACCCTCTACAATAACTTTTCTCAGTTTTTGTTATCTCAGAGTGGTTTTCCTGTGGTGTCCAGTTTTCAGTTGATGGAAAAAGTGTCAAATGCAAGTAGTGGAAAGTTGCAAAGTGTTGCAACTTTCGTTCTGCAATTTGTCTGACCAAAAAAATTGTTCCAACATGTCTAAATAGGTATTTTTATGTTAGGAATGGTCCTCTTTTGCACCCAAACAAGCGGAATAACTCTGAGCTATGTTCAACCAGATCAATCCCTTAAGGGTCCAAAGTGCAAAATGGCTATAAACTTCAACATGTTGTTACTCAGATACCGTGATGCTTAGAAACTAGTCATCTAATCCTATGGGATCATGTTGAGACCCTATACAATAACCTCTCTCATTTTTTGTTATCTCGAAGTGGTTTTCTTGTGGTGTCTAATTTTTAGTTGATGGAAAAAGTGTCAAATACAAGTAGTGGAAAGTTGCAAAGTGGTGCAACTTTCGTTCTGCAACTCATGTGACCAAAAAAATTGTTCCAATATGTCTGAATAGGTATGTTTACCCTAGGAATGGCCCTCTTTCACAGCCAAACATGTGGAATCACTCTGAGCTACGTTCAATCGGATCGATCCCTTAAGGGTCCAAAGTGCAAAATGGCTGCAAACTTCAGCAAGTTGTTACTCAGATACTGTGATGCTTAAATTTTTTTTGTATGATCCTATGGGATCATGTTGGGCTCCTATACCTTAACCTCTATTAGTTTTTGTTATCTCGGAGTGGTTTTCCTGTGGTGTCCAGTTTTCAGTTGATGGAAAAAGTGTCAAATGCAAGTAGTGGAAAGTTGCAAAGTGGTGCAACTTTCATTTTACAACTCGTGTGACCAAACGAATTGTTCCAACACATCTGAATAAAAATGTTTATGCTAGACATGGTCCTTTTTCACACCCAAATATGTGGAATTGCTCTAAGCTATGTTCAACCGGATCGATCCCTTAAGGGTCTAAAGTGCAAAATGACTACAAACTTCAGCATGTTGTTACTCAGATACCGTGATGCTTAGAAACTTCTCATCTAATCCTATGGGATCATGTTGGGCCCCTCTATAATAACCTCTCTTAGTATTTGTTATCTCAGAGTGGTTTTCCTGTGGTGTCTAATTTTCAGTTGATGAAAAAAGTGTCAAATGCAAGTAGTGGAAAGATGCAAAGTGGTGCAACTTTCATTTTGCAACTCGTGTGACCAAAAAGACTGTTCAAACACATCTAAATAGGTATTTTTACACTACGAATGGTTCTCTTTTACACCCAAACATGCGAAATCACTCTGAACTACATTCAACTAGATTAATCCCTTAAGGGTCCAAAGTGCAAAATGGCTGCAAACTTCAACATGTTGTTACTTGGATATCGTGATGCTTAGAAACTTCTTGTCTGAACCTATAGGATAAAATTGAGCCCCTCTACAATAACCTCTCTGAATTCTTGTTATTTCAAAGTGGTTTTCCTGTGGTCTCCAGTTCTCAGTTGATAGAAAAAGTGTCAAATACAAACTGTGGAAAGTTGCTAAGTGGTGCATCTTTCGTTCTGCAACTCATGTGACCAAACAGACTATTCCAACACATCCAAATAGGTATTTTTACACTATAAATGGTCCTCTTTTGTACCCAAACACAAGGAATCACTTCGAGCTACGTTCAACTGAATTGATCCCTTAAGGGTCTGAGTGTAATATGTTGAAATAGGCCATTCCACCTATTGTTTAGGCTATGTCTCAATGATATGGGCTTGATATAAGTAGGATAGGGAGTAGGAATACAAAAATAGAATTGGTAAAGGCATTGGATGAGATTACTAACATTGCCCCTTTTGAAAATTTAGAATTGAGGCCTCTTAAAAGGAAGGCTAGAAGAGGTGAAAATAAGAAATTGCTTGAAAATAAGTTAGAATAGGTTGGAAACAGAGTGAGCTTGTGGAGTTTGATGTGTTCAAAAGGTCTACAAGGATAGGGGAGGTCAAAAGTATGTTATGGCATGATGCCCTAGTTGGGAAAAGAGAGGTTTGAGGGAGTAAAAGTGGGTAAAGTAAAGAGGCGGCATAATTTGGTGGTCAATTAAGTTTGTACAGGAAAAATAAAGAGTGTTGGAATAGGTTTTGAGGTTCGGGTTCGGGTTTGGGGGTTCGGTTCGTCAGTTAGGCCAATATTTTTTTTTGAGGGGGGTTCAGTTTGTTTTGGGTTCATTGGTACAAAAAACATGTAAAAACTATATATATATGTAGCCTAGAAGCATGAATTAGGATTAGAATATCACATAACATCATATAAACAACAAAACCACCATAAACTTGAAATTCATTTAAAACATGCATGATAAATATTCATCGTTGAAACTTGAATTGTGGTAGCTTGATATACAAAGTCTATTGATGCTAGGGTTCAATTTGTATGATTTTGAGAAAAGAAGCCAACTGAGTAGAGTTATTAGCATTCTTCATAAATCATAAGAACTTTTTTAGTACACTAACCATTTTGATGTCTTCTTGCAGTCTTAAACATTATTTTGTATCATTGTTACATTGGTCTTGAGAGTGGTAGCTTAATATAGCTCCACAATACAAAATATGGTTTACCTGTGAAGTGTAACAATGACATAGGTAGATTTTTCTTTCAAAGAACCAAAGGGTGACTACACAATTGAAGTGTATAAACACATATCTTTTTGTAATATCAAGGATACTTTTTGAAACTTCCATGCATTGCTAATCTAAAAGGAAAATTCTTTTGCCTAATTTGTATGCAACCATGCTTTTGACATTGTCATAAAGAGAAAAACTTCTTGAATGATGCAAAGGCATGGCCAAGCAGTTCTAACTCTTTGCATGAGAGAAGAGAGATGCTGGAGAGTACATCAAGTCAGTGAGAAAAAAAGTTTAATGTGTTTTAGTTTTTAGTATTCCTTTGTTTCTCTACAGATGTGTGATAAATTCTTAGTTTAATGATGTAGAACAATTTTTGAAAAAAGAAAGTTGTGTCACAATCCGCTTTCAATCTAGCAAGAAAAAATGAAAGCTCAACCTCTTGGAATGAAAATTATTGTTTGAAAAACAAATGAATAAGAATGAGGTAGTTAAGGTGTTTGAAGTGATTTAGAGGTCACTTTTAGGGTTCGCTTGGGTGTGGGCCAAAGTCAAACTCCATAAAACATTAAAAAACTATTCAAAAAAACACTTTTTTGGATGCGTAGGCACGCGGGTTCTGTCTTGGTTCGCCTAGGTTCTTTCTGGGTTCTGATCGGGTTCTCTTGGGTTTTTCTTGGGCGAATGAGACCCAAAAATGAAGGACCTTGGTCAAACCCACAAGCGAACCGAACCAGGACCAAAATCAGGGCTAAAATAGAAGAATCCAGTAACATAGATAATGTGTCAAGAATTTGACTACTTCATCTACTCTGAATATTATGTTTTGCAAGTGTTGTGAAGATTTTGTATCCTTTGCTTAATTGAGTTGTTCCAATAAAAGAATTAAATATATTGGAATCTTTTTATCAATCATTTCATGGAATACTAATTGAAAATGTGTTTTTTGCTTTTAGATAAAGTTGTTTACCATCAATCAATTAATTTATTCAAGACAAACCATGAAGGCCAGCAATGATCAAAGCTAGGGCTAACCAATTAATAAGTATACACATGAATAAGTCGAGCATGCACATGTGAATAAGGGAAGCACAAGTAGTCACAAACACGTATGCCTTGAAGTATACACATGAATACATAGTATACACAACTTAATACAAAGTATATGCACGAGTACAAGGTATACACATGAAAACATGTAAGTCGCAAACTATACATTGGAACACACATAAGTCACAAAGTATACACGTAAGTTTTAAAGTATACACTTGAATACACGTAACTCATATCTATTGAACCATGAATTTATAACATGCAAATATGGACACCATCGATAAAAAAAAATTGTATTAACCAAATAGCCATGTACGCATACATCAATATATGTCGATATAAGTATAAAATATAGGTACAAAATAGCCATATAGGCATACAATGTCAAATATATCCAATACAAAATATGTTCAAAAATGCCATGTAGGCATACAACAAAGGGCTGTGGAATGAAAATTCATTGCTCTCTAAACTCTTGAAATAAACTCTTGCCCTTTGCTTGTCGATCAGATGGTGATAGGTCTATCACTTGTTTGTGCTACACTCGAGGAATGCTCCTGCTGCTTCTCCTAGTACTGTTAAGTTCTTGGTGAAGTTTTAACTATTACAATAAGAAGTAAATAAATTAATATATAAAAATTACATTATAAAAAATGATATATTTAACAAAATAATCACTTACAACCATCTCATGATCACTCTACACAAGGGAAGTATTCGTACGCTGATGCTAAGGTGTGCTCAAGCCCTGTATAAACCATCCAAATAGAAATTAAACTATGAATTAATAATGGTTTGTTTTTTCACTAGAACTAACATCTATAACAACGAATGCAAATTGAAATTTAGTAATTTGCCTCATACGTCCCCTGTCAAAGCCATCAAATATTGTATAGTGGATGAAACATTGATATCCATTACCCTCGTAACATTTGGAGGTGTTTCCACAACCAACATCTGAAAATAAAACAACAAATTATTCAATCACAAAAAAGTTACAATAGTGATCCACGTCATGACTTATAATGTATGAGATCTAATGAACAAAATTTTGAGTACTTATTAAAATATATATTTCTGATTATCATGCTTACTATTTTCCTTATCCATATCTTGTTTGAAAGGACATGTTTTAGGCTTTTACCCATAGCAGAAATTCGTTGAACCATTTGATTAAATTCTTTCGTAGACATGTACGATAAATGTGGTGGCATAGAGAAGGTAGTGAACTGTTTGAAAAAATGCCTCAAAAGAAATGGGGTCTCTTGGTGATGGAATGCCATTAAAAACAAATGCATGCCACGGCATTCCATCACCATAAGACTGCATTTATTTTAGGCATTTTTTCAAAAAGTTCATTTCCTTCTCTATGGTATTATTACTTACTATTATGCTTTGACAGATATTTTTCCAAGCATCCATAGTTTGTTGGAAAGCACCTATTTTAGGCTTTTAGCCATAGTAGCAAGGAAGTGAGTTGTTTGATAAAATTCTTTGGTGCACATGTATGAAAAATGTGGTATCATAGAAAAGGTGGTGACCAGTTTGAAGAAATACCTCGAAGAAATGTGGTCTCATGGTGATGGAATGGAATGTGGTCCATCACCATGAGACTGCATTTCTTTGAGGCATTTTTTCAAACTACTAATTTCCTTGTCTATGCTATTGCTTACTATTATGGTTTCATAGATTTTTTCCAAGCATCCATAGTTTGTCATGCAGGTGCACCTTTGCAAGCACATGCCTCCATGTGAAGTAATTGCATCACTGCTTGTGTTGACTTTCTAAAAAACTCTATTGTAGTTGAAATTTCTTCATCTATCAACATCTAGTTATTAGTTATGGAATGTGAAGTGATGCACTTTGAGTTTGAATGATGTGCAATGCAACGTAACCAACAATATGAATATAAGCTACACAAATCTATTAAATACAATTCATTAGTTAAACTCTTTATTATATTACCTACGTGTAGGTTTGAGTAAATCCATTGGCACTGGGAGGTGTTCCCTCGAAATCTCCAATATTACCCTGTTCAACATCCAAAATCACATATTAAAATACCATTCATTAAATGATGCTATTAACATGTAATAAATTTATAATTGTTTACTAGTTACATACCCCACCGATAGGTGTACTACAGAAAAAAGTAGGTGGAGGGCCGGTGTATCCAGTCTCAACACTATGACCCTGCAATTTTATTAAAATCATAAAACTAAATTAGTTAATCTTGCATTTCAAAATTGAAATTTAATAAATTAAATTCAACAAACATGCTAAATTTTACCTAAGTATTAATGCCATATGCATCATGCAAAATTTCAGCCACCCTCTCCATCTCCGTAGGTACATACAGATCCTGTGTAGTAGCCTCCTAAGTGTCGGTGGGGTCATATGAACAAGTCACCCCGCAAGATTTACACACATGGGTTCGAAGGCCACCACTTGAAGACTCCCATGGATGGCGTTATAGAATAGGGATAATATGATGGATGACACTCTGGGTCAAAGTGGTGATCGCTTGCAATGTCTCACTACTAGATTTGACACCATTTTTTGATGGGCGTTCATCGGTCGTTTGACAAATCTTTGTCGGAAGAGCGATGCAATGGTGAAAATCTTTCCATCATTTTTTTTTCGTCGCAAGGCCAACGAAAAATTAAATGTTGAAATAACAGCGAAGAATCGTCGGTCGATGACATCGTCAAATACCTCGTGATTGTGTCAGAATATCGACAAAACCTTTGTTTATCCACCGATGAATGACACCAAAAGCTCATCGCTGGTTCAACAAAATGGGCAATCAGTAACGTCAAAACAACAAAAGACATTCATCGAAATGGCGATGAAATAGACAAGTAGTAGCCTCGAAACAACACCAAAAGTTCATCAAATGTGTGACGAAATAGGCAAGTAGTACCGTTGAAACAACACCAAGAGTTCATTAGCTTTGCGACGAAATTAGCAAGAAGTAGCGTCGGAAGAACACCAAACATTCATCGAAAGTGCGACGAAATAGGCAGTGAATAGTGTGGTAGCAATGCCGAAAGATCGTCGAAAGGGCGAAGAAATGGGTAGGGAGTTATGACGAAATCATCGTTGTAGCTATAGAAACTTCATTGAGCCTTTCTGTTGATTCGTCAGTGGTTTTAATCAAAATTGTGACAAAGAAGCAATTTAAAAAAAAAAATCGTGGAAATGTACCATTGCGGAGACTGACGACTGATCATACATACAGACTGCATATTTGTTTGATGCTTCAAACGATGCATTTCTTGTATTGAAAAGTGCATTACCTTATTGAGCTTCTCTTTGTTTTGAGTATAGTTTAATATTCTCTACTTAACAAGGCCAACAACATGACGGTGGAAGCTCATTTGGCCCCTCTCCCCCCCTCACATCACTCTTAATTGCCCATACCTAATCATATAACATTAATCATTGATTCATCCATTAATAAAATATAACATTCATTCATTCATCCATTAATAACATATAACATTCATTCATTAACATATAACATTCATTAATTAACATATTCACATTCATTCAGTAACATATAATATTCATTCCTTCAGTTTTTACATATTATAAAAAATATGGTTGTCATGATATGATTACAATCACTTTTTTTTTTGTTTCTTTTTGAAAGCTACATAAAGCTGAAGTGGAGTATCATTTTCTAAATCAATATTTGTCCCCCCTTTAGTTGTTCTGCCCTCTGCTTGTGATCTTAATGTACTCGTAGTCATCTGCTCATGACGTGGACGCCGCTTCAAGGGGGGATCTGCTGCAATAAGAAATAAATGTTAAACTAATATGTTTTATTATTATTGTTACAAGTATTTGATTAATTAAAAGAACATTATAGTGGTTCTCTTTACCTGATGGGTCCACATCATGTTCTTGAACTTTTGTTATAGACTCATGCTCAACATGTTGAACACCCTCTAAATCTTGATCTGTAGTTGAAACACGAAAGGTTACATTAATTAATACACCGATTGAAATTAAATATGTTTAAGAGAACATGAGGGTGGTCCTCTTTACCAGATGGGGCCACATCATGTTCCTTATCTTCTCTAGCCTGATCATGCTCAACATGTTTATCATGGTCTACATGCTCTAAATTTGAAACACGAAAGGTTACATTAATTAATACACCAATTGCAATTAAATATGTTTAAAAGAACTTTAGAGTGGTCCTCTTTACCTGATGGGGCCACATCATATTCTTGATCTTCTCTAGCCTGATCATGCTCAACATGTTGATCATGTTCTACATGCTCTAAAGTATGGGGATGCACACCATGACCTTCATCTACACATTCTGCTCCACCCTCACCAGGGTGCATTCCAATGTCATGTGCAGTATATATTATCATTGTTTGAATGTTTAAAACAAATAGGCATGTAATTACTTTATGGTGGAAATTAATTTTGAATAGATTGCACAAGTATTCAATTTTAAACAAACTTTATTGAGTTTATTTACCTGCGTGTCAGATGCAATGGAAGATTGTGTTTTCCCAGTCAAGACTCTTAGGCGTTCAGCCACGGCTCCATAGCCTTGCTGGAAGGCAATCTTCAAGTCCTCTTATGTGGGAACTCCGTTGAATTTAGAGCCCTACACTTTTGCAGAAGATCATGAATTTTGCTTCTATGGTGTGATAAAACCAAAATTGTTTTCAATTTATTATAATTTGGATGCAATATTTCATTTATTGATACTTACAATCCGTGCGGCTAATTTCATATAACCACCAGAGCCAAGTTTGTGTTGCCCGTGCTTTTCTAGTCTTGCCTTTGTTTCCTTTGATGTGTCGAGCAACCTATGAAAAGTTTGAAATACATTAGATTATGTAAAAATAAAGAGTAGTTAGTATATAATTACATTGTTGATAGTATCACACATAGCATACTACTTTAAAAAAAAATTAATGGCATTTCCATAGCATCTGAGACATTGAGAGCATATAAATGAGTTTAATCCATGAATTATAGAAAATAGATATTTGTTGGTTATATTCATATCATTACATTGCACAAAACATACTACAACTACATAAATGTCGGATGGCCGTAGTTTTCTATGCTACCACATTTTTCATACATGTCTACCAAAGCATTTTATCAAGCAGGTTCTTTGCCTTGCAGCTATGGCTAAAAGCCAAAAATAGGTGCTTTCAAACAAGCTATGGATGCTTGGAAAAATATGTCAGCAATATAATGCGGCAATAGCATAGACAAGGCGATGGAAGCTGTTTCAAAAAATTCCTCAAAGAAATGTGGTCTCATGGTGATGGAATGCCATGAAAATCCATAGAAATTGCTTGTCATGGCATTCATTATGGCATTCCATCACCATGAGACCACATTTTTTTGAAGCATTTTTTCAAATAGTTCCCTCCCTTTTCTATTCTACCACATTTTCATACATGTCTACCAAAGCATTTTATCAAACAGTTCAACGCCTTCATGCTATGGCTAAAAAGTAAAAACCTCAAACAGGTGCTTTCGAACAAGCTATGGATGCTTGGAAAAAATCTACCAAAACATAATAGTAAGCAATAACATATACAAGGCAGTGAATTGTTTGAAAAAATTCCTAAAAGAAATGCAGTCTCACGGTGATGGAATGCCATGACAATCTAGAGCAATTTGCTTGTCATGGCATTCGTCATGGCATTCCATCACCATGAGACTACATTTCTTTGAGACATTTTTTTCAAGTTGTTCACTACCTTGTCTATGCTACTGCATTTTTCATACATGTCTACCAAAGCATTTTATCAAATAGTTCATTGCCTTCTGCTATGGCTAGGTCTAAAGCAGTGCTTTTAAACAAGCTATGGATGCTTGGAAAAAATCTATCAAAGCATAATAGTAAGCAATAGCATAGACAGCGATGAAGCTGTTTCAAAATGCCTCAAAATGTGGTCTCATGGTGATGGGAATACCATGACAATCCATAGCAATTTGCTTATCATGGCATTTGTTATGGCATTCCATCACCATGAGACCACATTTTTTGAAGCATTTTTTCAAATAGTTCACTACCTTTTCTATGCTACCACATTTTCATACATGTCTACCAAAGCATTTTATCAAACAGTTCAACGCCTTCATGCTATGGCTAAAAAGTAAAAACCTCAAACAGGTGCTTTCGAACAAGCTATGGATGCTTGGAAAAAATCTACCAAAGCATAATAGTAAGCAATAATATAGACAAGG
>VDFB02271358.1:1271787000-1271994264 GCA_007258455.2 Sequoia sempervirens | reverse complement strand
TCCCTCCTTCTATTTGTCTCCCACTCTCTCCCTCTTTCCCTCTTTCCATCTTTAATCTTCATATTATGTTTCTTTTCCTTCTAATTTTGCATTTTAAATAAAAAAACTTGGTTTTACACCTTATTTAAGTCATTTTTAATGGGAAAATACATGTTATTTATTGTGCTCACCTTTTATATTTGTAATAGGACAAATTATTAATATAAAATTATCCAATACTTGTACTAATGGAACTTCAAATTTTGTTCCTAATGTTTCACTCATGCCCTACCTTATGTCATTGGGCTTTCATGGTGTTGGAAAATTTCTTAGGGTTGTGGTTTTAGCTTTGTTTTCATCTTAAACCCTTGTGTTTACATAATGCCTTGTTTGGGATCTTAAACATCTTATGCCCATCGTTCCATCTAGGCCTGGTCCCTTTGGTCTTAATATTTTATTTCCTCCACGGGTTTTATTTTCCTAAGTCCTGGTTGGCCCTGTGCTAAACGCTTTAAAAAAAACTTATGTCATTGTTTTCCATCTGCCTAGTAATGTCCCCTTACCCTTTAATGAATTTTTTATTTTTCAGAAGGATGAAATTCACACTGCCGTCGATCAAAATTCCTTCAAGATCAACGGTTGCCTGCCATCCCGTGATCGGGAATTGTAGGATGGCGATATTGCAGGCGGGCAACACGTGTCCCATCTGTGGATCAAATTTGCACAACTATTCATCAACTTTCCTTTGATCTAAGTTGTTCCTCACCATCCCACGATGGTGCTTTGGTTGATTGCAAAATCACGAGCGGCTGCCACGTGGACTGTACAAGGTGGGGCCGAGGAAATTTTCCATCCGCCTAGTAATGTCCCCTTTCCCTTTAATGAATGTTTTATTTTTCAGAAGGATGAAATTCACGCTATCGTCAATCAAAATGCCTTCAAGATCAACAGTTGCCCACCATCCCATGATCGGGAATTGTAGGATGGCAATATCACGGGCGAGCGACACGTGTCCCATCTGGGGATCAAATTTGCGTGACTATTCATCAACTGTCCTTTGATCTGATTCGTTCCCTACCATCCCGCGATGGTGCTTTGGTTGATTGCGAAATCACGAGTGGCTGCCACATGGACTGTACAAGGTGGGGCCCGAGGAAGTTTTCCATCCACCTAGTAATGTCCCCTTTCCCTTTAATGAATTTTTTATTTTTCAGAAGGATGAAATTTGTGCTGCCATCGATCAAAATTCCTTCAAGATCAACGGTTTCCCGCCATCCCATGATCGAAAATTTTAGGAGGGCGATATCACGAGTGGGTGACACATGTCCAATATGGGGATCAAATTTGCATGACTGTTCATCAACTGTCCTTTGATCAAATTTGCAGGATTAAATCACACACATGGTGATGTTTTCCAGGGAGCTCAGTTGGAAGACATTCCTCAATCCAGTTGGTCATAATTTTCCTCTAGGAAGAAAGTCGGCAAGACCTTGCAGATGTCTTATGTTCATGGAGCTTAATAAGTTTTAATAATTTTTAGTCATTTTAAAGATTTTTATTTTTTGATAAAGATAGGTATATTTAGACTATTGATGGCTTATGTACAATTATGCATATTCTTTTTTTTATTATATTTTTTGCAATATTATGTTATTCTTGATTAATCACATTATTTGTTTGTCATTTTTATTTGTTTTGTTGAAAAATATTTTATCTTTACTTTACATCTATGATAATTTCAAAATTATCTAATTTAAAAATTATAAATAAAAACTTATTTTTATTAATCTCTTGAAGTACCTAGGTCCTAATCTTTTGTAGATTAATAACTATCTAAATAGCTATTTCTTTCCTTTATTTCTGTAAATGTGTCTCATGTCTCTATTGAAATTTATGAGATGTGTATGTAATTCTTAGCACAACACTCTTAGAGATTAGGATTTATTTTCACATTTATCTATTTTCTTATTGTTCCTATTAGTGGCTAATTGAATCTTCATTGAAAACCTACAAAGAGCTTGGGTCCTTCAATCTCAAAGCTTGTCTAATTTCTTGATGAGAATCATTCACATTGATTCCCAATATTGTGCTCCAATTGCATGATACATTTATAAAATGCACTTGGTAATTTAGTATGTGGTTGAAATATTAGAGTAAGAACAAATGGTTCTTTTCATTCACTGATACATATTGAACCACTTTTCGACGACAGCTCATCAGAATTTCGACAAGCTGTCATTGAAAAATGGTTCAAAATATATCAGTGATTTTTGGCACCTGATTGGCCATTTTTACTATGTTAAATTTTTATTCACTTTTATTTTCATGGTTTTCATGTTGTCAAATTTTCATACATTTCTTAGTCTTTTTAAAAAAATAAGTGAAGGTTCTATTAGTGTCTGCAATCTTGCTAAATATCATGTATAGAGAAAGTACAATATATAAACTACCAATTATAGAGTATAACAACAAAATGAATTTAAGAACTACTACATAAAAACAATGTTTAGAATAATTCAAAATAGAGATACCATTCTCCTAAAAATACTATGTATAGAAACCCTATATATGTAGCCACACTTTCACCCTCAAAATCAATAGAATAAATTCTCATACATTGTTTCTATAATGAATTTAGAGAATAAATTATAAGATTTAAATTTGTAATGAATTTAGAAAATATTAATCAATCAAATTATTTCTATTATCAAATACTATATAAGTAAATCTTAAGCTCAATGCTAAGCCTAAGCAATAACCTAAGTGAACACTTATCCTAATTCAACCTTAACCTGATTTGGCCCAAACCATAACCTTAACCCTAGCCCTAAATTGAACCCCTAACCCTAATTGAAGCTCTGGCCACAGTTGAAATCTAGCCTAATTAAACTCTAGCGCCGGTGGGGCTACAGCTACTTTCTTTGTTCCTAACCCCTGAAAGAGTATCTAAATCTGAGGATCAAGACCTTACCAACTCTACGGTAAACCTTATTGGATAGTGATAAAAGCTACCTTATCTTTTCATTAAGGTATATTTTTTTGTTATACAACATGCCTTGAAAATTGGAGATGAAGCTATAAAGAGAGTAAACACTAATGAAAATGGTTGAGTGGTATTGTGGAAGATGTGATAAAACTTTCCCTAAATGTGATTATAAATATATGGCTGTTTGCAAAGTGGAAGACCATGCCATTCCATGGATTACAACTTTTTGAAGAGAAGTGGTAGAAGAAATTATGGGTGTTTGGCAAAAAATTGAACATTTTGAAGCATGAAAAACAAGATGATGTTAAGTTTTCACACAGTATACAAAGGATCCTTTCAATAGATATCTAAGTTAGTTAATACCATTTTTTCATGATATACTTCTTTGATGCTGCCAATACTAAATCTAATGATTGTTGAACATTTCTGCTTTTAAAATTTTATTGTTCTTGGTTGATTGTTGTTATAGACAAGTTGGTATGATTTCAAATTTGAATGTACCCTTATATATAGGAATTGAGATAAACAATGACACAAACAATAATGAAATCAAATTGATTGCTTTCCAAATTCATATTCATGAAAATGTAAGCATTTTTTCAAGTCAATAGGCATCTTGATAAAGATAACTCTTGGTGTGTTTTACATATATTATTAATTAATATAGGTATGCTAGTTAATTAAATTATTAACTATATTTTATTTGTATTATATATTGAATTGTTAAAAGATGTAAAAATCTTACTACTAAATATATAGGAAAATGGTTTAGAAATTACATATTTTTCAAAAAATAAAATATTAATATCTTTCTCTACTTATCTATATCTCCCTCTCTCCCCTCTCTATATCTCCTTATATAGACTATCTTTCAATATCTATCTCTCTCTCTCTCTCTCTATATATATATATATATATATATCCCCTCTATCTCCTTATCTCTCTATATATTTATTTCTCCATCTATCTCTCTCTATATCTCTATCTATTTTTATCCCTTTGCCTCTCTCATTCTATATTCATCTCTACCTCTATCTATAGGGAGAGATACAAAGGTGAAGCATTGGACCTTCCCAAAGATCCACCAATCTCAACACTACTCCCAGCTATTTTGAGCATTTAAGTACATGTTGTATGCTAGATTAGGAGGCATGTGTCAAAGCTCATATTTATTGATGTAAATGGAGTCCCAAAGTGACAAATTTGAGGGTAGTTCAGTTTATAGTTTTGTAGAAAATTTCAAAGTCACCACGCTGAGCAGAACAATTCCAATTTTTAGGAGATCAATGTCATCAAATTGGCACTTCATCAACTTGTCTAAAGGTATGTACTTGAATCCCTTGCATTTTAAATTTTCCATAGATATAAATATTTTAATATTTTCCCTCAAAATCCATAATATATTAAGTGTACATTTTGTTTGCAACGTTAACCTAAATAATAACACATTAAGAATTCTAAGGATTTGTGCTTGGAAAAATGCATAACAAAATTTATTTGTTGGATGTATCATATTGTATAGTTTAGAAAAGCTCAAAATATGAAAAATCATATGTAGTATTATCTACAGCCTTTAATTCTTGACATATTAATTTTATAAAATACACTTGTACCATACAATAAACTTCTCCCAAGAAAGAAACCCTAAGTGAACATTAATTGAACCCTAATTGTAGATTCCTGCTCTAATCATAACCCTAAAGGGAACGCATTTGAACAGTAGTCCTAGTGTACCATAACCCTAACTTTGAACTATAGTTGAACTCTAATCCTAGCCCTAGCACTGGTCTTATCCCTAATTGAACCCCTTAGCTTTAACCCTAACACTAATTCTGTCTAATTACAGAACCTTAACTGGCCCTAATCACAGATTAACTTCTTTTATAAAATTGTATCAAGCCCATCTATACTTGGAGATTTATCCTTTTTATATATTCTAATATCCTTTACAATCTCATCCTTAGAGATATCTCTAGTAGGCCAATCATTGTCTTCCTCTTTGATTTTCCTAGGGATGACTTGTGCACAATGATCTTGGGATCTTTTATAGTCCACATTACTATCTTCAACAAAGAAAATATTTTAATAGAAAGATTGAAATTCATTTTACTTTAAACCAAAAGAAGGGCAAACATATGTTTGGGTTTGTTCACCTAGATTGATCAATTTCTTCCCTAGCATTTTTCTCCTTTATATAATTAAAGAAGAAATCAAAGCCTTTATCTCCATTTTTTAGCCAATTTATTTTAGCCCTAACTTTTAAACCATGAATCTTCTTAATTTACAATATTCTCAAATTATGCTTGAATCTCACCAACTCCTCATTCAAGGACTCATGCAATTGAGATTAGATGGAGATAAAATCTTATTGAAGCAATTCTTTAATCTCCTTCCATCAAATGCTCTTTTTTCTACACAACCTGGAATAGGGACCTTGAGTTGGTAACATTGGAATCCTATTTTTCAATTGATAGCAGAGAATTTTTTTAGCAAGATCCTATCAATTAATTTTTTTAGCAAATATTAACTTCTTATATTAAAAATAATTTAAATATTTTAACACATGCATTAGATGGACCTTTGGTTTTTGATGATTTAGAGATATTATGTATTGATAATTGTGTGATTGAAAGGTTTAACAAATATAAGTCATTTGGAAAAGCCTATGAAATCTAGGTTGAGCAAGTGATTAGATATGGACTCTTTTGCATTGAAAGAGGTGTAATATTATATAAGGAAATTGAAGGGAAAAAAAGGAACTAAATAATGATCTCCAAATACTGAGAAAATAAGAATCTATCTAGAATTTAGTAATAATATATGTATATATATAAATTGATACAAAAACAACTAAACAAAAAATTCTCATATTTATTTTAAATGTTTGATATATGTTATTCATTACATATTTTTAAAATTTTATATACTTTGAATTTAGATTACTATTGGAAGGAAGAATATAATTATAAACTATATATCTTTAGAAGTAAATCTATATCTTTTAGTATTTAAAATTACTTAAATAGTTTCCTCATTGATATCTTGTTTACTTTAACATACACCATAATAGAAGTTCATGCATCAATCTTAGAGAAAAATATATATTCATGCCCTTTCATTACTATTTTGGGCAACTTTGAATGATTGTCCTTTGTTCAATAACAAGTCTACCATTGAGGATATTCTTGTGTGAATTAATCTCATGACATTACTACCTTGCATAAAGATCTACTAGTGCAAACTTGATTAGTAATTATCAGCCCCACGTTTAAAAGATTTAAATTCAATTTAAATCTTGACAGCTTCACCCTCCACTAATCATTTGTGACTTACCTAATGCATGTTTATCTTGTTTGCGTGTTATGTTTTGCTAAAATTGTTTAAGCATTTAAAAATGATGGGGTATTAGGACAATGAGGATTTTATCAAAGAACATTTTTATTGAGAGAATGTAATAACATTTTTCTCATAACTATATCATCATGTCTCTAATCATTATTCCTCATAAAACTGGGAATTGGTTTTGGTTAGGGCTCTAATTGAGGAGAATAGAATCCTCACAATTTAGCACATTCCCTAAAAATGTTACTAAACACTTTCTATCTATATTGAGGTTCAAATATTAGAAGATCAACACAACTAAATTCTAAACATCAATTATTTTCTAGTTGATTCTTATGGTATAGATTTATATTTGCACACTAGTTTGGTTTCTTAGACATGGATATGAACCAAAGCAATACTTTGAGACATTTATTGACCATCTAGGGATCTAAATGAAGATAACACAAGCCTCACAATTTAGTAGATTTTGTAATACTATGTATATTCACTCTTATTATATTAATATATAAATATATAGGCTTACCACCTTTGCTTTAAAAAAATGATGTTTGTAAACATTGTCAATCCATAATAAAGTGTAAATGTTAAAAGATAAAAATCAATTTCAAAAATTATTTTTTTACTAGTTGATTATTGGAATTATAGATTGAAACTTGTAGACTAGTTTTATTTTGTACACATATTTGAACCAAAGAAAAGAACACTTAATTCACATATTTAAAAGCATTTATAAAATCAAGTCCAAAACCTCTTTTAACACTTCAAATAATCAACATCTACATCTCAAAAACCATCACATTTAATTCATTTAATTTAAATATCAATCATCTAATATAAAAATAATATTATTTTTAAATAAAACATAATAAACATTTTTTCATTAAAATAAACAATTAAATATAATTAACATTAATAAATATTATAGATAAGATATAATCTTTTTAAAAAAAGTTATTATTAAAGTTATAAGAAAGATAAATCTTTTCTATTTCCTAACAAAGAAAATGAACCGATACTTCGTAATATAAAAGGAACACTCACCACAATGCATGTAATGAAATGAATGTGGGATTAAGACTAAATCCCCCAATCCAATGACTGAGCAAATGTGTAAAGTGGAAACGAAAAACGTGAACAGCTATGGAAGGAGAATGGGAACGAGAATGGCAAGTGTAAACTGCAATGGTGGAGTACTATGAAAACATAGATTTGAAATGGTGTGGTTAAAGAAATGCTATAGAAATGAGAGAGAGGTTGGGTTAAGAGGGCCCCACATGGTGCCAGACATCTAAGGGAGTGTACCCTTAGAGTGTGTCGGTTAAGCTCGGCCCTCATATAATACCTTGCATTATGGAGCTCAATTCTTTGATATATTACTACTTATCAAATCCTTTGTAAATAATTGTAAACTTATGACTCCATTTAAGCATTTAATTGATTTTCTTGAATCAAAGCAAAAACATAGGCACACAATTGAAAAAATTCTCAAAAGAAGAATGACAACTTCATTAACATTTCATTCAAAATTCACTCAAATCCACATAAGGAGAGAAAATATATTAGAATTATATGTTTATTCATGCTTATAAGTCATATATGCATACAATTTAAGATAATTTGCATATATTCATCCAAAACTCAAAACAGGCTATCTATTCTATTTCATCCGCTTGGGGTTTTAACAACCAATGGCACCACAGATATCACTTCCTCATCAGATGATAGATATCTTTCTACCCATATATTCAACTCAAAACCTAGCTAGAGCTTTCATCAGTTCTCTCCCTACAAATGAGCCTTGAATTCCCTTTTATATGACAAGGGAGCAACAAGCTTCAAGATCAAATGTAATTTCACCACAAATTCTCATTTCAACAAAATCTCCATTACATTTGAATTTCATTTCAAAAATTCCCACACGTTGAATCTGTAAAACATTTATAGTGCATGGACTGGGGTAGCATAAAAGAATAGGGGAACACAAATTGTCATCAAAATCCCCTTGTCGCTATCCACGCAAAAAAACCAGGCAACCAAATTGCCACGAAGGCACCACAACAACTTCTTATTTACCTGCCACCCTACCCTTACCAACACTCAGACCCTGGTATACACGCCCGCTTCTAGTTGTTGTCCAATACGGTAGACTCTTAGCCTCGTCTTCTTTCTTGTCCTTGCCCAATACGGTTCGAGTCAGTCTGCTTGGGGTTTTAATTTGAACAAAATCTCCATTGTATTTGAATTTCATTTCAAAACTTCCCATATGTTGAATCTGCAAAACATAGTAGCACACAAACTCGGGAAAGCTAAAAGAAAAGGGAACACAAATTGTCATCAAAATCCTGGCGCACGAACTGGGGAAAGCTAAAAGAAAAGGGAACACAAATTGTCATCAAAATCCCCTTGTTGCTATCCATGCAAAAATTCTAGGAAACCAAATTGCCACGAAGGCACCACAGCAACTTCTTATTTACCCGCCACCATTCCCTTACCAACACTCTGACCCTGGTATACACGCCTGCTTCTAGTTGTTGCCCAATACGGTAGACTCTCAGCCTCATCTTCTTTATTGTCCTTGCCCAATACAGTTCAAGTCGGTCCGCTTGGGGTTTTAACAACCAATGGCACCACAACTATCTCTTCGTCATTAGAGAGTAGACTGTGATTGAAGAGAGGTAAATACCGATAGTAGTCCGAGTCAATCTTGGTTACATCATTAGAAGTGTTCCTTGTAAGGTCAATGGGCGAGTGTTGGCATCCAGAGGAGCCATGCCGCCCATACCTTATTTTCCTACCAACACTAGTAATGGAGCACACCGCCGACTGCTTGCCTTTGTCATCTACCAGTTGAGCAGCAACGTCCTAGAATTGCAACCTTCTACTGCATCTAGTGGGCACAAGCCTGGGCTTTTCAACCAAAGTACCTTCCTGAATAGCAGGACCGAGCTTTTGTGAGCTCAAACGAACAGACCTCCTTACTAACTTACTCATTTTCTCTTCTCAGAAAAGCACTCAAACTTGATTAGACTCAACCCACAAAGTGTTCTAACTGCTACAAGAATGACACTATTAGTAGTAAATTCCTCTTCTATTTATTGTGCGAGGTAATGGCAACCTTCATCAATGCTTAGTAAACATGCATGTGCAAATATGGAAATTTGGCGGCGTATGTACTGTCACCGTTTAACTAGAGCTACATGAGAATCCAAAGATCACCCTTCATGATTTCCAACAACAACATCTTCACACATATTGAGATCGACGTGTCTACACAAGCAAGGAATAATTCATTAATGCTTCACCAACCTTCATCTTCCTCTTGCCAGCTAGTAGGGAACAACAGAGATTTACATTAGCTTTTGATCTTCGTTGTCAATCTAAAACCATGGGTTATGAGCTCAATAGTGGAGATTGGGCCCCACATTCCATACAATACACACATTTTCCTTTTTTTGACCTCACGCCAAATAATAGGGTGACACCTTAGGTCTACGAGTTGGCGGGGTACAATCGGGATCTCCCATATCTTTGAATCTGGAAAACCTACACATTGTACAGTTAGTATTTAATGAAAGGCTTTGGCTAAGCCGTCGACGACATGACCACTGGAGTTAATGGCTTAGGCTTACATCACCAGATTAAAATTAAAACCCAACTTTGATTTTAATGCTTTATTTCCTCCGTAGGGTTTTATTTCCTGTCTTAGTTGGACCCATTAAATTCTTATCCCAACCATAACAAGAACAAATGATTAAGCTAAGGATTGTATTTGTTGTTATAACTTTAGTTCTAGAGAATTCTTAATTACCAATTCTTATTTATGCATTTGTATATGAATCCAATTGAATTCCTTTCCATATCATTATGGAAAATTTTATTATTGCAACCCTAACTCTAACACTAATTAAACCTTGAACCTAACCTAATTGAACTTGTATTATAACCCTAACTCTAACACTAATTGAACTGTAATCGTAACCCTAATTGTATCAAAACCCTAGAGAACTCTAGGGTGAGACCCACTTACCTAAAATGAACCCAATAGCCTTACATGGTGGTCCCTATTTTGCAAAGTGCTAGCCCTAATTTAAGACTAACCTTAACCCTGACCTTAATTAAACCCTTGTTGAATTATAACCCTAATTGATCCCTAACCCAAATTGAATACTAATTGAAACTTAACCCTAAGTGAATAGAAACCTTAATTAAACTCCAACCATAATCCTGTTTGAATTTTGACCCTAATCATAACCATAATTCAGCCCTAGCCTTAATTGAACCCTAACCCTATAGAAACATGAGTTGGAGTTAAGTTTAAGGTTCAAATAGAGGGTTAGACTTTGACCATTAGGTATAGGATTCTATTGGGGATCGTAGGGTTAGAGGTTGAAATTAAGGTAAGGTTCTATGATAGAGCTTGGGGTTAGTGTTAGGGTTCAATTGGGGCAAGGAGTTAGTAATGAGAGTTAGAGTTATCAGTTCAATTAGGGTTTCATTAATGTTAGTTTTAGAATTGTAGTTATGTTTAGGGTTGGATATAAAATTAAAGTTAGGTTTGAAGTTAATTAGTGTTAGTTTTAGGGTTGGGGTTATGGTTAGACTTATAATTAATGTTAGTATTGGGATTAGATTCTATCACTTTAATAAAAATAATCTTCTATAAATTCATTCAATTTTTTTTTGAAATTATATAATTTAAAATATTTTCAAATTTACCTATGTTGATATATGAGAGATATAGCAAATCTAAACTCTATACAATTTATAGTTAACTTGACATTATGTATAAAAATGTTTAATTTATGAATGTTATAATATAACAAGAGCTGCAGAGCAGTGAAGTTCCTGCCATAAAGTTTTAGAATAGTTTTGTTTGTATTTGTTGTGTATTGCAAAAGGCCTAGATCAAACATCAGAAATATCAATTGAACCCATATGCTCATTTTGTTGATTGTAGAGTAGTGGACAAAAGCATTGCAATATTCATTAGACCAAGACCACAAGGTAGAGGATTTAATTGATGAAGTTATTCTTGAATCCTCTTCATAGGAAACATGACCAACTAATTGGTATTCTCTTTTAGCACTAGGATCATACAAAAGTAGAAGCAATAGTTTTAATTTGCTATATATATTTTTTTTTATTCAAGGGGAAAATGCTTTTGACTGTAGCTATGAACTGGATACAACCATTCAACAATACCACCCCAATGGAGTTTGAACCTTTGTGGAAAGAACAACAATGCCACCTATAAACCAACACACCATGCCAATATTGGCTTAATTTGCTATATATTAACCATCTTTTACTTACAAACTTTTTTTGAAAAAGGCAGTTAGAAGGTGTCATACCTCTACTGCATTTAAGCCAAGATCAATCAGTATTGCACCAGGTTTCAACCAATCACCATGAACCAAATTTGGCTCGCCTACTATCTAGAATCACAGCTACGTACTACAGACTCATCACTGTGTGAACTGATGTTTATCTAGGGTATTAATTGTTTAACTTAGACATTGATGTGTATACCCTTAGCTTCCAAATCTTCTTGTCTCATTTAATTTTTTGTCAACATCACTATCTCTGGATAAGTCAACCAAATTCTAAGGTCATCTCTAGATGGGCATGCTCTCTACCAAATATGATGAACTAGGGCATTAATGAACTAAATGTGTTACATATTCATCAATGTTAAATTATTTGGATGATTAGAAAAACTTCAAGAAGTTGTAGACATAAAGAGAAATATTAAATAAAAACTAAATGAGATACACTCTTGACAATCTTTGTTTGGGATTTTCACTGCTATTTGGTTCTATGTTATATTATTTTCAAAATTAGAAGTTTTTTATTATGATCAATTAGAATAGACTCTACAAGAAATGCATAAATATATTGTCTTGTGTAAGAAGCCCATGAATAGAAATAATAATTTGTTGATAAATCACAAGAGATGACTCTTTGCAATCAAACACAAATCTCTAGATTTTTCACACTAATCCAATAATTATCGCCAATGAATCAGAACAGTAGTATCAATCTTAGTTCAATGATATATGTCAATGTCAGATTCATAATTAACAATAAATTTTAGATACTCCACACTAGACACTAAAACAAATTGAAAAGTTGTCTTTATTTGCATCTCCTCTAGAAACTCATCTATCTTGTAAGTTAGGTAACATCTGCAAACACTATGTACTGGCTTGTGTTGCTAGAATTGGAAGTCATGTAAATTTTTGTAACATACTGGCTAGTATAAGTTCTACACTAAGGGCCTCTACCATTTTGATGGAAAAAAAACATGATAATGGGTTTCTTTAACTTAATCCCCTAATTTATGAAGACCCTATGGGGGATGATTAATCAAATTGAAAAAGAAGACAATTCATTATGCAATTAGTACTCCCCTGGTTGAAGTTGACAAGAGGTATATGTAGTATAGAAGTTTCCAAGTCAACTTATTAAAGGCTTTGGACATATCCAATTTGATATCATTCAGGAATATAATAAAATTTTGCAGAGAGATTGAATGGTTCTCTGGTGTAAGTGGATTTGCAAAGGTGTACTGCTACTCTGAAGCATTCTCATGAGTCAAACACAAGGATAATAAATATGAACAATATCTAGGTATATAGAAATAAATGTCTTGTGGGCTTTAACAAGGGAGTCTTTTAAACCAAATTGGCATCTAGCACATGGTCATGACTTAAAAATTATGTATTATACCCTTATTGTACCCTACCCTTTATTAAACCCTAATTTAAGCCTAAGTCTACCACTTACCATAGCTCTAACCTTAGCTTCAAGTTTTATTCTAGATTAATAATTTTAATCCTAACTTAACATTAACCCTAACCCTATTTAAACAATAATCATAACCCTAATTAAATCCTAATTGAACCCTAATTGAACCTTAATCTAAATGAACCCTAACCTTAACCCTAATTGAACCATATTTACCTAACTCTAATTAAACCTTAATTGTAAACTGAACTAAAATAAGCTTAATTGAACCCTAACTGTAACTTGAACTTGATTCTAATCATAACACTAATTGAATGCCAACCCTAACCCTAATTGAACTTGAACCCTGACTCTAATTGAACCTTGTTGTAGGGGTTAAATTAGGGTTCAATTAGCATTCTAGTTAAACCCCAGTTGTAAGATTAACCAAAATAAGCCTAAATAAACCCTATAACTTGAATTTGACCCTAATCATAACACTAATTAAATTCTATCCCTAACCAGGTAATTGAACCCTAATTCCAACCATAAACCTACTTGTTAAACCCTAACCCTAACTCTTATTGAACCTTATTTTTAGGGTTCAATTAGGGTTTAATTAGCATTCTAGGATGGAGATTAAGGTTAGGTTAGGGTTAGAGTCCTGAATATCTTAATATTAGCTTATAGATTTGACCCTAACTATAATCATAATTGAATCCTAACCCTAACCCTAATTAAACTCTAATTCTGACCCTAACACTAACCATAATTAAATTCTCACTGTAACCCTAACCGTAATTAAATCCTATTGTTAGGGTTGAATTAGGGTTAGGTTTAGGGTTCAATTAGAGTTCTAGTATAAATCTTGGGGTTAAGGTTATTTATTTCTTAATAATAGGTTATAAATTATATTAATTATTCAATATAAATAAATTAAATAAAACTACATCCTATCTAATGTATACATCCGTAAAGGTTTGATTTGGTGTATGTGGGGATTATTTGCAATGCATTGGTATACTGGTTGATCATTCTACTATATTTAATATAATTAAATAAAACTAAATATTATTTTCAAAATAATTCACCAATAAATAATTATAATTTGAGAATAAATTAAGAAATGAAAAAATATATAAAATAACCTTTTTTATATCTTTGCATCCAAATGATTTCATTTTGTAAAATCATATTAAATTCCAACTTCAAAAAATCATAAAATATTTTACATGCTTATTTTTATATTTTTGAGTTGAATTGTGTTGTTCTTTAAATTTGAATAACCAATCATAAAGCAAATAAATAATCAAATCAACACAATATTTAAAAACTTAAATTTCATTTTAAAATTAAACTAAATTATATTTTCTAAAATTCATAGAATATTTATTACTTAATTATTAAATTCATAATTAATTAAATTATAATGATTATGTGATATAAATGAATTAAATATTAAATAGAAGTACATGATCCTTTTAACATAATTCAACAATCAAAGACTAAAATTTAAATTTAAAAGTATTCTTTATATTGTATTTTTTTCATTTGTACATACAAAATATAAAATACTTGAAGTTGATAAGTTTTAAATTTATTAATTATGATGATATCCAAAAACTAACAAGAGCTGCAGAGCAGCGAAGTTCCTGCCAAATTGTGCAAGAATAGTCATGTTTTTATTTGTTGTGTCTACTATGTTTTAGCAACAATGTTGATATTATAACAACTTAATAATAATCTTGAAATTTTTCAAATGGTGACATGTAATACCGTAAACAATATCCAAAAATAAGACAAGTTGTTACAAATAAGAAACATGTATTGTCCTCTCAAAATTAACAATCTATGTATTCAGATCAAATACAATGAACAACCCGCATTGCTTATTAAAAGTGAAATTATAAAACAAATTGTAGATTTATTTTATTTTTCTTCTATAAATATAATTTTTTTATTTGTCGTTCGCCTAGTAATGCCTACTTCTCCTTTTAATGAATTTTTTATTTTGTAAGGGTTGATTTAGTGTTGCCGTTGATCTATTTCCTGAGATATCAATGGTGCCCGCCATCCCATGATCGGGAATTCAAGGATTGCGAAATCATGGGTGGGCGCCACGTGTCCTATCCGGGGGAGCTCAAGGGTTGATTTAGTGCTGTCGTTGATCTATTTCCTGCAGATATCAATGGTACCCGCCATCCCGTGATTGGGAATTCAAGGATCGCGAAATCACGGGTGGGCACCACGTGTCCTATCTGGGGGATCAAATTTGAGCTATCGCTGACCAACTACCATTTGATCTAAGTCGTTCCCCGCCATCCCGCGATTGTGCTTGGGTTGATTGTGAAATCACGAGCGGGTGCCACGTGTCTCATCCAATGAAGCCTAAAGAGTAAAGGAAACACTAGCCGACTTTAAATGTATTAAGGGGTAGATTACTAAAGTTTTCTCGAGACGCACATGTTCTAAATCCATGGATATGTTATAATCTCGCTGGAAAAGCTGCTTGAAGGTTAATGACATGGCTGGCGACTGTGTTAAAGGAACAAGATCAATGGCGCCCGCTATCCTACGATCAGTGATTACAGGGATCGCGATATCACGGGCGGGTGCTACGTGCCCTTCATAAAGGATGAAATTTGTGTGACCATTGATGAGCTGTCTCTTCAAGATTGACGGTGCTTGCCATCCCGTGATTAAGAATTTTGGGATCATGATGTCGCGGGTGCCTGCCATGTGTCTCATCCAATGAAGCCTAAGGAGTGAAGAAAGCGTTCACCGGTTTTAAATGTATTACAGGGCAGATTACTAATACGCTTGTAAGATGCACGTGTTTTATTTCAATGCAGATGTTATGATTTTAAGGGAAAAGTTGCTCGACAGTTAAAGGAAAGGACGGTGACCATTTTTGAAGGAGCAGGCTTTATGGTAAAAAGATCGACAGTGCCCGCCATCCCACGATGATAAATCAAAGGATTGCAATATCACGGGCAACCACCACATGGCATTCCTTCGCGGCGTATGACATAGTGGGCCCCTTTATTGTTGTGTTGGAGATTATGTTAGCCTGTTTCGAAGATGGTCGTCGATGATTTGATCAAACTAAAGGATCAACGACTCAAATTTAAATATGTATAAAATTATGGTTGGAGTCATTCGTGCAGCCCACGAGTGAGCTTTAATGGCGGATGAGACATCCATTGGCAGAATTTGATTGACATAAAATTAATTTACTTGTTTCATTTGTATCACAAAGCATCCAAGTATTTCATGAAAACAGTTTCAGAGCCAAAGGTGAAATTGCGAGCAGCTGCTGCCAGAAATTGGAGTTTGTGTGAAAAAAGTCATGAGTTAATTTTCTTTGTTTCCTAGTCATTCTGCACCTAAATTTGGGAAAGGGGGGGTTTGCTATGCTTGTCACTTAGTTCATTAAAATATTTTGTTAGGGCTATTGTTTAATCATAAATTGTGAGGAATTATGGTATTTTTACTCTGTAATTTCCTATATCTACTAAGTCATTGCCACTTCAAGTGTAACATTGTAGTGAGGCCCTAGTTTGTCTAAAATGGCGCCAACCAAGCAGTACTCTGGCCACATTGAGTATTTGAAAAGAAACTTGTATGATGATTTCCTAGATCAATTTCCATTATCAACAAATGAGAGAAGGAAAGGTTTGGTGTTGATGCGAGGGAAAATCCTAGGGGAGGGGTTGGTGTGTTATAATTCCAACATTGTTGATGCTAGGGTTCCACTCATAGGCTTAGAAATGTTCAGATTATGGTATGGATAGAGGAATTTGCCTCATCCTTTTTCAAATAGATGGAGGTATGACATGGGAAAGCTGGTTGTTCTAAATGTGTTCCCTGATGTGGACTTACTTAGGCGGTGGCCAAAAGATATGACCCTATCACAGTGTCGGAGATAATGATGGAGAGTTCTATTGGAAATTAGAGAGATGTTCCATCCATAGGACTTTTTGATTTGGGTAACGAGCTAGTGATGACTTGGTTCCTATTAATCTTGAAGAAATGAAGGAGGAGTATACAAAATTGAAATCTCTTTTTAGGGTTAAGCTGCTTCCACCTCATCTGGTTAAGGCAGGGGGTTCACAATTTCACATCAGCCCTAGTGACCAGGAACCCTTCAGATTGAATTGTTTTGGAAATCCTTTCTTGGCTACTTTCTATTCACTATGTTAGATTTTGGGTTTCAGCCCTGGTGCAGTAATGCCGATTGCATACATGTTCATGGGGGTGCAAATACAACACCCTAACTTTTCTGTATATGACTTTGCTTCTTTTTTTTTTTTTTTTATAGATGAAGGACTGTCGAAGCTATAGAATGGTGATACTAGTACTCAATTCTTTTGGTATTCCATGATGCATATGTTCTTGTTTAGGAATGTTGATTTCTTTGCTGAGAAGATGAACTTAAGACAATCAGTTAATGAAGAAAGATTGCCAGTACAGATATGGGCTACATATTTGTCTTGTAATAAGGAAAGCACTAGTTATGTGTAATTTGATAATTGTTTTGCTGCAAGATTGAGGGCTAGATTGATGGTAAATGTACCTAGGATCCCTCAGGAACTGCATGATTTCCTTAGGCTGAAGGAGAGGAAACCATAATTGAGGGTCTTACATAACTTGGGTGACATTATCCCATATCCAGTCAGCACTTTCCTGAGAATATATGGATTTCAAGGAACCCCTCACATACTGCCATACAATGTGCCACCAAGACTAGGGTTTGTAGAAGTTATGTGGCAGATGGGGTGTATTCACGAAGATAACCTAACTGGAAAGGGGAAGGGAACATTATTCCCTGATTATATAGTAGTGTCTGACTTTACATTTTCAAAGGGAGGCTGGCCACATTTTGACAAATTCTTTGTTGATTACCATTTGAGATTTGGTCCAAGGCGACAACATGATCCTGAAGGTTTCTTTGCTCTTTTTAAATAAAGAATAAAAGGTGGAAAATTTGCACATGAGTTCAATTTCCGTGAGGACCTGATCAGGAATGAATTTGATTTAAATAGACAGGAATTGAACAAGGAAAAGTGGATAGCTTTTAGTAAGCTACTAGATATTGTGCATGAAATGGATCTGATGTATGATCCATTGATGGAATTCACTCCATACCACAAGAGAATTGATTTTTTAATGAATAATTTCAAGAAGATAATGGACACCTTAAGAACCAAAAAGATAAATTTAAGGCTAAGTCTGGATATGCAAGGACAAAGTGATATGCTAATTGAAACAAGGCCAGTATGTCAACCTACAGAAAGGCGGCCCATCTATAGGAGGAAAAGGGATATTGGCAGTGATGAGGAAGAAGTAGACATAAAAGGGAAGAAAATAATGAAGATGCCTTCATGACTGGGCCCAAAATTCAAAGTACCTGGGGCTATCAAAATTATTGAATTAAAATCTTCACCAAAGCGCAGTCCCCCATCACCACCACCTGAGCCAAGCCCTAAGAGGCAAAGAATTGATCACCTACCTGAGGATCTTATAGATGAAATTATTGTTACTGATCAAGACATGCAGGTTGGTATGTCATCCCCTCCTAGGTCAGCTGAATTGGTTCTATCTGATTTGGATATGAAGGGTAAGAGTGTGCAAGATGCAAGAATGGAGGCTTGCAAGGAGTTCTTAGATGACAATGCATTTGTAAAGACTCCTATATTCTTGCAATTGGAATGGAGAATGAAATTTGAGGAATATCAAAATAAATGCAATGAGAGAAGAGAACTAAGGCTTGACAAGTTAGATCAGGAGAATGATGAAGAAGTGAAAGCTGAACTAATGGAAGAGTTCAAAAATATCACTCCTGAAGAAGGAAGACAACTAGTGAATCAGGCTGGTATTTTGATTTTTCCTGAATGGGACATCCCAGATGTAGTGGCTTTCAGTGCCATTATGAAGTCCAAGAATCCTTTTCAGGATTCTAAAGAAGAAGTTAAGGCAGCATTACAAAACTTTACCTTCAGTGAAGAATATGAGACCTTGGCAATTTGGGCATTGGCTCTACAAGGAAGAAAGCCAGACATTGCTGATATTAATCCAAATTTCAAAGGAGGATTAATAATAAAGAGGGCTTCAGAGACTACAACAACCAAAGCCACTAGTTTAACTGTGAATGTGGCCAAGTTGGCCCAAAATATCACGAAGGGAGGAGGCTGAAAGAAAGAGCCTAATGGAGAAGTATAACATTTTAATTGAAAAATATAGTAAAATGCAACAAGGGAATGTTGAGTTGCAAACTGAAGTAGAAAGGTTCAAGTATAGACATACTAGGGAAACATCTAATGCTCCAGGAACCAGCACATTACCTCCCATAGTAGGGTCAATGCCTCTTGCTTCTCCAAATGTTTCTACACCAGGGTCTCCCATTCAAAATCCTGCTCTTACCCCTCCTCTAGAACAAGTTGATGAACAAACAGAGTGCCCTATTGATCCAACAAAGAGGCAGCTCATATAGGAAATTGATCAATTATAGACATCACTAAGGGTAAAAGAGGAGGGTTTTCTTTCAAAAGAAAAATAAATTTTTACTCTTGTTTTGAAGCATTTAATGAAAAGGTGTATAATAAACTGTCCTCTATACATTCTTTGTATTCTTTGCTATCTGAAGCAAAAAATAATATTGATAGGGATCAGGGGATAGTGATTCCAATAATTCAAAATTGGATCCCTAGGAAAAATAATCTAGATGTTATGACTAAAGCCTCAAGGTTTGATGCAAATAACAGGCCCCAATCATTGAATCCTACTTATATATTAGTTAAATCATTGCAAAATTTTCAGACCTTACCAGATGATCTAAGTAGGAAGATTAGGGAGTTGGTAAAGAACTTCAATGATTGGGGTAACACACTATTACCTGATATAATTGATGAGCAGGGGGAAATCAGAACACTCCAACAATGGCAGGATCAAGCAAGTAAAGTCATCAATAATCAAATTAAAATAATTTGTGATGACTCAGATTATGATTTGTTAGTAAATTGTATGGATAAGATTATTGGTACCGGCTCATTTTTAGAATCTTTTCAAAGAGATGCTAATTAGGTAGCGGTAAAGTATTTGCCTTATAGTACAAAGGTAAAAGAGGTGATTGATTTTGACTGGCCAACTAATGAAGAATACCAGAGGTGGGTGGCTAAGCATTTGAATGATGATGAGTAAAAAGAGTGGGCTATAGACAGGTGGCAAATTAGATGTTGCGGTTACAACATTTCCAGTTTTGTATGGATGACTTTCTTGGCGTGGGTTTCACATGGTTTTTTGTTATTGCATCAACCTTCCTTCACGACATGATGAATGAGAATATGCTCTAGAATAATTGTTGTTGTAACGATTTTGAACAAGAATATTTTCACAAGGGTGGCTATTGTAACAAATTTTAGAATATCACTGTGTGTCTAAATTGACTGTGACAGTACTTTCCGCCCAATGCTTGTTTGTTCCTTCTTTTCTATAAGAAGGATTTCAAGGCTAGAAGTACGGGTTAGCAAGTTAGATAATTTTTGTCGAGTCTAGGTGAAGTGCAGAGTGAATTGTAAAGTCTGATGGTTTTAGAGAAAATGCAATTTAGGTTTTGAGTCATCATTATGCAACAGGTTTTGAGTTCATAGAGATTTAATGTTGTATAGTAGTACTAGCATTTGAATTTGTTGGTGTAATTAAATGTCTTGTACCTTGTCCTAGGTCATGATTACACCTTAGTTAAGTTTACTTAGGGACCACATAGGAGGTTGTTGGAGATTTTCCACTTTTGGTGGACTTGACATGTCATTATTTTATCACCTCCACCTTTTGTGGACACATCATGTGATTATCTCTCCACCTTTTGTGGGTGATCCACCTTTTGTGGTGATTATCACATTATCTCTTTCCCTCTTTAGGTGGAGTGATAACTTTTCCTAGTTGTCTTAGGTCATAAGATTATGACACTTGTCATAATCTTATGCCCTCTTATGTTCTCACCTTGGCTATATAACCAAGGGGTCCTCTATGGATTGATTGTACTATTCTATCATCTCATATTATTGACATTGAATACAGTTTATTCTTGTCATATTCTATCTCTCTCTTTTGTGCTTTCTATTAGGCCTCTAGATCTTCGGTGGATACCTTCATAGCCAATTATTACATGGTATCAGAGCAGCTGAAGTGCCTTTGGTTAGTCATTTTGGAGAGATCTTGGTGCATATGAAGAATGGTGTATTTTCAGATCTATGTTGCAGCAGCATTTTGGAGCATCCTACGCCAAATCTGAGCCCACAATTTTGTTCGGGAGGCCGTTTCCAGTTGAGATAGCCTTTCGTTTCGTCCAAATCAGATATCGGGAGCTTCAGATCTGAAAATTTAGCCAATTTGGGTATTTTTCTTAATTTTTTGAATTTTTCTATAGTTTTGTAAAAATATTTTCTCAAAAATTTCCAATTTCAGTATTTCTGCAAAAAATATTTGTCAGAATATTTTTGAAATTTTTTTTAGAAAAATTTCAAAGCTCTTTGAAAATTTGTATTGGGGTTTTCTTATTTTTTATAAATCAAAATTTGTATTTGTATTTTTCGAAGTTTTTTTTAAAATAAAAAAAAAGGGAAAAGTTCTGCGGATTATTCATCGTAGTACAGGGTACTGTTTCTGATGTGTACCGCAGAGGTACCTGGTACCTTCCCCCGGCAGATGTGGCCACGTGGCGACCCTCCTGCCCTATACCCAAGGCCCCCTAGCCATCGTCGGCATTCACTGGTGGCCGACTTCAATAACCCAATGATTTTTTGAAAAAGTAGGCGACAGTCTTAAGATTCCAGTAGGGGAATCTACCAGCAAACCTCCAAGATTTCGGTGACCACACAAACATGTCATCCTCACCATGTCAACGCCTAGTCAGCACCAACTCATTAGGCCATACAGCCACTTCGTCTGCACAGTCAGCACAAGCCGTACTTCCACGTTAATAGTCCATACACTATGGATATGCCACGTCAACCAGGCAATTTTTTGTTGTGACGGGCCACAGAATGTCAAATTTAACATCGCAGATTGATGATGTCAGCAAGGCATCAACATTGGCTAAAAATTTTTTGCCCCCCTCCAATGAAGTTTTTGATTTTGCAGTCTAACTTCAGAGCTTCATATCTTGCTCATTTTTGCTCCTTTTTCCGAGCAATTTTTTTTATTTGGGCTAATTTTTTGTGTACTTCACAATGGTGTACTCGGTTTCTAATTTTGGTGGATAGAGTTTCTAGAATTTTCATTTTCTCAACACTATACCTATCTTGTCACCGTTTTTGCAACGTCCAAGGCTTCGTTGAGGCTCATACGAACTCCTTTTCATGTGCTATTTTTTTTTAAAGTGCGTGATTTTTCATCTACTTCTTGAATCTGCAATTAGTTTGAAGTGATCTTGAGTGGATTTTGTACTTTCATCATATGGTCCTTTTTGGCCTATTTGGTACTTGTATTGCATAGATCTGAATCTAGGTCTTTGCTTATTTGTTCTAGTATGTTATTAGCTTATATTTGAAAAGTTGTAAATTAGAAATCATAAGCCCACTTAGCCAAGTTGCAAGTGGCCTATTGTACACGCACTACATTATAAAGTGCCAAAATCATCTATTTGTGGGGGGGTACTTTGATTTAGTGAATTTTGGGGGGTGTATCTCTTGTGTGATTATTCTTATTTTCTCTCTTTTTCTCTTTCATTCCATCATGGGTTCATCTAAAGTTCCACTCTTAACTGCACATAATTATGGTACATGGAAAGTACATGCATGGAGTAAACTAATGGAAAAAGGTTTAATTTACTGCATTGATGGAACCATTACTGCACCTTCAGATCCTAAGGCAAATCCAATTGCATATATGGATTGGCTCACTAAAACTTCTATGGCATTGGGTACACTAAGAAAGTTCATTTCTGATGATCTCATTTTCCATGTTGATAAATGTACTACAGCCAAGGAAGCTTGGGATAAACTTGTTGCTTTGTATGGAAAGGTTGATAAGGTTAAGGGATACAAACTTGAACATGATCTCTTAAGCCTTGATCCCAAGGATTTTGATACAATTCAGGATTATGTCACTAAGGCAAATGAATTAAGAGCACAACTAAAAGATTGTGGTATTGAAAAAGAGGATGATCAATTGGTCTTCAACTTGTTAGAAAAACTTCCAGTTGAGTATGCAACCTTTGTTTCAAGTTTTCAAACTCAAAGATTGACAATAAGTAACTTCACAACACCATCTTTTGAGGCTCTCACAAATCTTTTGATTCTTGAGCAAAATAAGTTGATGAAAATGGGCATTCTCAAGTCTTCAACTTCAAAAGCATTGGTGGTCAATCATGAAAACAATAAGCAAGGCAAAGGAAAGGATCAAAAGCAATCTTCACCAAAGCCACAAGGAGAGAAAAAACCAATCCACTCCTCCACAACAAAGCTCAACTTCATCTTCTTCAAAGAAGTACAATAATTCAAACAAGAGGGAGCAACCAACATGTGCATATTGCAAAAGGATTGGTCATGATGAGCATCGTTGTCATGTTAAGCAAATTGATGAGTTGAAAAACATCCTTAAGAAGAACAACATCAACTTTCCATTTGCATATCAAGAGAAGGATTCATCCCCTTCCACTTCTTCTAAGGGAAAAGGAACAACTCTCATGGCAACAACATCAAGCTCTTCTCCTTCTTCATCATCTCAATATGAGAAACATAAGGGGCAAGCATTTCTTGTAGTTGCAGATTCCAATTCAGATAGGTGGATCCTTGATTCAGGAGCTTCGCATCATATGACTTCATCCAAGGATATGTACTCTTCATTTGATTCTTGTTCATCACCACCCATTTTGATGGCCAACAACACTTCTTTGGCAGTTTGTGGGAAGGGTTCTATTGATGTTGAAGGTGGAGCATTTAATGATGTTCTATGTGTGCCTACTTTGTCAAGGAACATCCTTTCCATCTATCAGATTACACATAGTGGTACAGGAAAGAGTGTAGAGTTCACACCAGATTCTGTCATTGTTCGAGATTTGCATAGCAGGGCTCTTATTGCAGTTAGGGAGGTTGATGATCGTTCTCGGTTCTACACCTTCTCATATTTTTCTCCTATTGATGATTCAGTTCACCCTAGTGTGGACACACTTGAAGAGATTCAGTATGGTTACCTGAATCTTGGAGTGCTCACTACTCCTAAGGTTCTTGAACCTATTGCTGATATTCCATCTCCTACATTGATTGATGTACCTGATGATACTTGTGTTCTGACAGTTTTCATGCCTTGTGATTCAGTGCAATAGTGTATGCCCTATCTTCCAGCAACAACTTCATGGCATGACTACTTGACAAACATTGGTAGTTTGTTTGTGGAATCCTACATTGCAGATTTGGGAGACACACTTGATTACTTACATCTTCTCTTTGATGAAGGTGATTCTTCTTCAGTTGTTGTGAGTGAACACTCTGACCCTCCTCTACATGATTAGTCTTTCGAGGTTGATGTGATTGTGGATGCATGTGTACAACAGTTGGAGGAGGCCACTTTCTCTCTTGAGGAGAACTCGTCTTTGGAGTATGTTCTACCTACATCCTTGCTAGATCTTGAGTTGTCTTTTTCAGTGGATCAGAGTGTTGTTGCAAAAGGTTTCTCACAGATTCCAGGAGGTGACTACATTGCAGCTTCACATGGTTTGGGAAAGGCATCTTTCAGCATCAACACAGGGACATTTCAGCAGATTTCAAAGACTTCTTCCTTCTTCACTTGTGGATCGGGGAGACCTCATTCATACACCTTTGGTATTGTTTCTTCCTAAGGGGAGGAACGTTGTTCGATAGTTTTGGAGTAGCTTCTTCATTCCTTCTCAAGCATCTTCCATGGGTGATCATTGTACATTAAGGGGGAGCTACCTTGTCTCTCTTCTTCTCTTGTATGGGGGGGACTTTTTCCTCACATGGGGTTTTTTCCTTCTCATGCTATGTTCATAGCTTTTTGTATCTCATCTCTCTTTTGGGGGGTAGTTTTTTCCCACTGGGTTTTTCTATCTTTACTCCACTTGTGAGAGATTTCATTGCATTTGTACATGGGTACCTAACATGGCCTAGTAGCGAGGACCCATCTTGCATTGTTTGAATTTGTGTACATTCTCCCTATGTTGCACTTAAGGGGGGTGTTTGTCTAATTAAATGTCTTGTACCTTGTCCTATGTCATGATTACACCTTAGTTAAGTTTACTTAGGGACCACATAGGAGGTTGTTGGAGATTTTCCACTTTTGGTGGACTTGACATGTCATTATTTTATCACCTCCACCTTTTGTGGACACATCATGTGATTATCTCTCCACCTTTTGTGGGTGATCCACCTTTTGTGGTGATTATCACATTATCCTTTCCCACTTTAGGTGGAGTGATAACTTTTCCTAGTTGTCTCATGTCATAAGATTACAACACTTGTCATAATCTTATGCCCTCTTATGTTCTCACCTTGGCTATATAACCAAGGGGTCCTCTATGTATTGATTGTACTATTCTATTATCTCATATTATTGACATTGAATACAGTTTATTCTTGTCATATTCTATCTCTCTCTTTTGTGCTTTCTATTAGGCCTCTAGATCTTGGGTGGCTACCTTCATAGCCAATTCTTACAGAGTTGAAATGAAAATTCGAGCTCATGTCTCTCCATTGTACATGCATATCTAAACTTTGAATGAAATAACTAAGGGTTGTTTTATCCATCTTACTATTGTGGTGTGTATGATTCTATTTTAGCTTTAATTCAAGGAATTAATCAAAAAATTTGAATGGGATTATAGGCGGATATGTGCTGTATAAGGATTTGATAAGTAGTCCTAGGTTAGAATGCACACTGATGAAATTGTAATGCAATATTGTCAGGGATCTTATATGTGATGTATTAAATCTGTTATAAACCTCTAGATGCTTATAAATTTGACTCCTGCAATGGATATATGGCACTGATCTAAGTTGTAATTATTTGTGTAGTTCAGTATTTGTTTGTCTTTTCCTAGAGCTTGCTACAAATTGCAAATCATTGACTATCTTATACAATGGGTTTTGTTGTTTAGTTATCTCACACTCTAGATAGTTGATATTGTCTATGAACAACCAATTCTAGTTGATATTATCTTATTGTGTTGAGCTATTAAGTGAGATCATATGCTATTGTTAATGTTGTTTATAATAATGGTGCAGAGGTTGTAAACACATTAAGGGATCACCCTCCCGGGTCTTGCAGAGCCTGAAGTGTATGAGGCTTTTAAAGTCCTCGTCGGTTGGTCCAGGTCCTTCGAGCTGCCTTCGTTAGGTGGCAATTCCATAGGTATATTAGAAGGCAAACCTGGTTACATTGTAAAAAGAACCAACATACACGTCAACCACTGAACAACCACCTCTATAACTGACTTTTTAATCTTTTATGATCACATGAAACATAAAACACACTAATTTCAAGGTTGTTAACATCACTATTGAAATGTTTTAATTTTTTGACCTTTCAAACATTAAAAAGTACATCATTAAATTAATCATGTAATGGCATAAAAATTAAAAAAATCATTAATTAATTATGTAACCACATAAGTCAAATATAATTCTACCAAGAAATTAATATCAAATAGATAATATAATGAAGTAACTTATAAATTTCAATGTCATTGATCCTTTTCTTCATCCAACTCTTTGTCTGTATCATCTGATCTAGATTCGACATTGTAAGGATTGGTCATATCATCATCATCATCATCGATATCAGTTTTGATAATGTCATCATCCACATGGATGTCATCTTCATGAACATTAACTCCTACATCATCATCATCTAGTTCCTCCTCTTCAACATCTTCGTCAGGGACATCATCAACTAACCATTGATCGTGATCATCATCTACATCATCTTCTAGTTCTTCAATATCTTCTTCTTCCACCACATTATACTTCTTGGCCCTTCCTCTTGGATCATGTCTAACAACAAATGACCAACCTGGTTTACTTGGAACCTCTGAGTAAAATACCTGCTCACATTGGCTTGGAAGAACATAGGGCTCATTTCCAGCTCGCTCAATCAACCTTGTATTAACCATGGCAAATCCATTATCATGTTCAATAATAGTTCTCTCGGGATAATTTTCATTCAATTGTAGCCTATACCATAGGATGAAGAATAGAATTAATCTGAAGGACTTAAAGTCACACTCAAGTATATCATCCAAATCCCATAGTATCAATTTTCTGGGACTTATGGATGTATGTCACTTCTAGATGAAACATTAGTCACCTGAAGACTGCAGTTATACCAGAATCACAAGTTTTCTTCATGTCATCCAACATTTTGATTAGAGAAATTTATAACCATTTGCACCACATAGCCTTGTTTCCTTATGTCAAACATGTTAAATTCAGCCCGTATAAATTAGGTTGATAAACATATTTATTCTTGGCGAATGTATGCAAAGAAACAATCTCAAGATATATATACATCAATATACTTGAAAATAATTACATAGCTGTAGGTGATTAATATATTTACTCATTACCTTTTATCTCTTAAACCATATGCTAAATCCAATTTCCTTTGTGTAACATTCAGGTCTCCATTCTGATGAGCTTCTTTAACCAATGAAACCACACCTTCCCATGTTAATGCGCAACTATATTGTTGACATCATTCAATCCATACCGTCATCCAATCAAGATTTTTGGTGATGTACAAATGTAGTGCATCCCACTCTCAACCAACTATACCAAAATAGAGGTGAAATTCCACAGTGATGTATAGTGGCAGTTTAAATACCACCGATTACCGACCTTAATTTATAATTCATGTATTGAAGATTAAAAATTAAATAAATTACCCAATATACATAAACCATATGTAAAATGCATTCCAATTAATCTCCAAGACCATCTTATAATTACCTCTCACTTTCGTCAATCTACCTTTCCCCAACAGGTACTCCCCTTTGAATTTATTAATGGAGTTAGGATCCAAAATGCGATCTAAATGGATCTTTGCTACAAACTTAGGAAGATGTTCACTAATGTGCACCATGATCTAGTATACCATATATCCCTCCACCATAGAACCCTCAGGATGTGCTCTTTTTCTAAACAAAGCCTTCAAAAATTTCAAGTGCCTCTCAACCATCCACATTGACCTTGTGTGTACAGGTCCACACAATTCAATCTCCTCAACTTGGTGTATGTGGTAGTGTTCTTGTGCATTGAAAAATGTTGAAGGTAGACACTTTTGCATTTCACACATTAGGCGAGGAATTTTTCTCTTCTAATAATTTATATATTCTTTATGGATTTCTTTAGATGACAACCATCTACAAGTGATTCAAGGCACAAATATATTAATGAGATTTAACAAAAATATACAGTATATTACATAACAAGTAAAACAAATGGAAATTATGAATGTATCACGTGAATTGAATAAATATCGTTACTTACCTCATGTATTTTCCAAGATCATATATAATTTGCTTGACATTGTTGTCAAAGCTGTCTAGGAGAGATAAAGGTAGAACGTACTGCAACAATTATAAAATGATCTTTTCATTATTTTTCTAAAAGTAGTAAATACAATACACTAAAAAGTACATGCATTATACAAGTGTATATAATATACCAGAATAATTACCTTAATGAAGGTATGCCAATAATGCGTTTTCATCCACACATTTAAATTCACCTTTCTTTGTTATTATATTGTTTATGTTAAAAGCTGGAAATGCTGTAAGAATCAAGATTTTTGTGTGACTTCTTTTATAGCATTGCTTTGCTGCTCTGTGTATTGAAGGGAACTTATAATTGGTCTCCATCACTATTCAATTGAATGAAAATTTTTCATTGCATGATTGGCTTCCTGAATGTCACTACAAATTTTTACAATTTTTTCTTTATCATGCCTTCCATCCAATATTTTCCATAACGTTTTTGTTATATTCTTTCTGATATGCATTGTATCAAACAAATGCACAATTTGTGGCTGCTCATAGTAGGGCAACCTACTAAATTGTCTGGGATAACTTTTTAGTCCCTGTGGAAGCCGACCATTAATACCTTGACAACCTTCATGAAGCATATAAGTTAAACAAATTAACAACGACAATCATTGTCAATTTAACGTAATTAAACACAACACAATATAAAATATAAATTCAAAATATAACATATATGATAGATAAATAATTTGATCGATCTTATAACCTTGACGATTAATTCTATTATATTCCAACTTCCATAGGTGAGAATTTGACATTCTTACCGTGTGGTTTTGATGTAGTCTCTTCTTTCCCATTGAAAATATGTTTTTCGGTAGTTCGATACTTATGATTTCTATGGAGGAAGTGCCTATACTCATCAAACACCTACTTTCCTAAACTTGTTGAACAATGAGATTTCATCTTTGGACCACAAATTGGACATACAAATTTTCCCTTTGTTTGAAGACATGCAAGATGATATATAATTGGATTAAATATGTCAATTTTTATAATTATATGTAATGAATAGATTATTTTGAAAACATGCATGATATCTCCTTCATAAAATTAAATATTGTTAAAGTGCAGTCGAATGTTACAACATACCACAAAAATGTGTTAGCCCTGGGGCATCATGAATTGTCCATACAAGCATTGCATGGAATTGAAATTCTCTTTGTCCTATTGGTCTAGAGACGTCATACATAGTGATGCCATTCCATAACTTTAGTAACTCATCGATAAGAGGCTTGATATATACATTCATATCTTTCACTTGGTACTTACCTAGTTGAATGAACATAAACATTACATAATTATTATAACCAATTTACTGCAATATATATAAATTAATGTACATGACTATTGAATGAAAAAAATATAAGTCATTATGCAACAAATATGACAAATGAGATGCTACTACTTTAAAGAAAATTGATGTAAACAAATACCTGGAACAATCATTAACAACATTATGTGCTCCCTCTTTATTTACATCCATGGAGGAATGTTATTGTTGATAACAAAAACAGGCCACACTAAGTAAATAGATCTCAGCTCTCCAAATGCATTGACACCGTCCACTCCCAATGAAAGCCTGAGATTACGAGGATCTTCTTGAAAGTGTGGCCATTTTTCCTCCATGTCCCTAAATGCAGAACCATATGCAAGCATTCGCAGAATGTCATCTCCACTTCTATTTCATGCATGGTAATCCATCAATTGCGCTAAGCTTTTGCACCTAAATAATCGTTGCATATGTGGAATTATGGGAATATAACGAAGAACCTTGCGAGGCACCTTTTTTGTTACTTGATTTGTTTGATATCTACTGATATGACATTCCGAGTATTCTATTGCAAATTTCTGTTGTTTATGATATATAATATGATCAATGGGACATGCATCTATTGCTTGATACTCCATTCTGATATCTTTCATAATGGCATATAAATCTCAGTATGAGCGAGTTAAAATATTTGATGGTGGTAACAAAAATTCACCAATCAATCAACAACAAAAAATAATTTGTTCATTTAAAGAATATTAATGGTACATATTTCATCCTTTATTTACTAGTGATGAACTAACAACAATTAAAATAAATGAAAAAAGATGACATATATGACATACCTTAACATCCGTAAGATTTCTATGTTTGATAAACCATTCATAACCTTAAATTTCAACAACAACAATACAGTAGAGAGAAGACTTGTTTTAGAGCCTTCATAAAGGGGCTCGTATGCCCTGTCAAATACAGGTAAATCATGAACATCATCAAAGTCATCTTGATCATCATGATCAGCTCTACCACTAAATGTGGCATGGATCAATGTATTCATACCATCATCTTCAACTGTGTTTTCTGGCGCATGATCATCTTCTTCGGATCATTAACTTCATCTTGGGTATTCCACGGCTCCGTGTTCATCGCTTGCACCGAAAACCACTGTCAGGGCCGCTGATAATCCATATCATCTGCCTAGGGTTACTTACCCTTTATAATAATGATAGACACAAATAAACCATGATCATGATCAAAGTGATTATATATATATATAATGTTAAAACTATATAAAAATTTACAAATTCAATCAATATAAACACATATAATGAACAACTTACCAATGGATGATAATCATGCCCCCCTTCAACGTGACCATGCTGCCTACAATGTTTCTCAGCTGTTGTGATTAAAATTTATCTCGTCTTTAAGCCCTTGCAATTATTGCAAGGACAATAACATTTCCCATCACCCTTTCTTGTCAATCTAGCCCACAATCTATCAAGTGTCTCTTCATTTTGTTCTAGACTAATATTATCTGACATGATTTTTCTTTGCCAAGCTTGACTATTTAGATCTTCAAAAAATATCAAACTCACACTCCAATAATTTTTTATTCATAGACATGTAACATAGTCTAATAATTCTAATATTTTACACCAAAAAAAATTGGCATGCAACCACCCCTGCAAAAGAGAAGATAGTCTGAAGTTAATGACCCCAAAAAACACTTTACAATGCTAATTCTAAAACTTATTAAATTCTGATTTTACTATGATTTCCAATCGTTAAGACTCCTAAAATCAAAATATTGAACTTGATCACAAAATTCCTACAGCAATGGAGGTAGTGAGCTAGTAAGAGCAAGTGACCCATTCCTAAGGAGCAACGAGTCAAAATCATCATTGCTAATGTCAATACGGATTTATCCTTTTAATTAAAGATGCAATGTGTCACTTCTTATGATGAGCTTATCCCTAGGGCCCTCAACATTGAAAGAGCCCTAATAAAAAACAATAGAAGCATTGGTAAGAGCATGATTAGGGTACACACCCTAGGCCTCCGTAGAAACATAAACAATAACTATAGCGGATTAGTGAGGTTGCAATACTAGAAAGATTGAGACATTGTAGGTAATAACAACATCTTGCAATCTAAATATTGTAGCCAATAACAAGCACACTATGTAGCTTACCAACATTTGTAAATGCAATCTATGGTAAGAAGAATGACAGTCACTTGAGATGTGATAGTCAAAAACATGCTAAGCAGTGACAAGATAATAAAGCTCAAACCTTGCATAGTAAAGTGGAGATTTTAACAGTGAGTTTCCTTACCCCCTTGTTGACCTTAAGGGTTTTTCAAATGCTTTTGGTGTGTTAGACAAGGCAAATGCAATCAAGGAATGACTGTCCAAATGAAGTAACAGTGGTAATCATAGGTTCAATGTTTCTTCTTAGCCATTAATATTGTATAATGGAGGTAGTGGATTGCATGTTTGAGCAGTTTTTTGAGACTCACCAAAGATGGAAAAATAGTGAATAATACCTTGTGGACTATTAAGTAGTGTCAATAAGGTTGAAGGATCTTAAGAACTACAATACCATGAAACAATGAGTCCCTTGTAGTAAGTAGGCATTCTATAGGGCATAGTTTGATTTTATAGAAGGATGCTCATGAAAGGAATCTTCAAGTGATAGTGAGTGAGTTGTTTGAGATTGTAGTTGAGAGTGCAATACCTAGTCTTAAAGGAATTTAGCAAAGCAGTAAATGTGAAAGAAAATAAAATCGTACACAACAAACAATTCACAATGTTATCTTCCATAATGCCTTGAGTTTGAAGACAAAAATCTCATTGTATCTTCATGATGAAAGTGGTGAGCTTAATGGTCAATCACTAGCAACCATGATTTTAAAACATGCTATTTTGATTATGGAGGCAACATTTTAAGCAAGGCAGTGAGTGGTGGTTTGGAACAATGGTAGGTATGAAGGACTCACTTTATATGCATACTATGCAGTCTAGCTTAAGACAACGTTCTTAGAAGAGATTGAAGGTGGATTATGGAACTCAAGGGTTACCATGAAAAAGATTAAAGCAAAGACTGAGATCTATTTAAAATCCATGGTCATGAAGATATTAAACATGTCACACATGCAAAACCCTAGTAGCTAGAGTAATGAATACAGTGCCAAAGAGGATAGTGTGCTGGGGCAGATTTAGGAGATCTCCACATTATCTAATTACAGGAAAATACATCATTTATTTATTTTTTTAATTAAAAGAAATCATTCTAAAACCCTATATATAGGATACACATTGATACTTCAAAAAGCCCTCCTAAGGAATTTTAGATTATGCAAATATATGTCAAATAACATTCATAAGGTTTAGAAAATCTTGATCACTCTCTAAAATAGCCCATTAAACATGGGTTGTGCTTGAATGCACTACATAATTGATATAACACAACCACTCTGCATATCAACCAGAGTTATAGGCTCTTTATTACAGCAAGAGGTAATCACTCTTCGATCATGCTATAATTACATCCTATCCTATTAAACTTGGGACAACCTGAATGCACCCAATGATGATTGACACCTACATTATACAACCTGAATTAACTACATTATATGAGTGCCTCCATTTCTATCACAACATAGCCACATTAAACTTGGGTCACACATGAATGCATCCTGTATTTGTTATAGCACAACTGTGCCACATGACCAATACAGTTATGGATCACATAATTACAGTCACAAGAATTGTTTCCTCTGGTTGTGATCTTATGGTGATTCCACACAACAAAATCTGGACATGAAATTTTCAAAAACCTTAACCTCTAAAAATGAAATCATGAGATGTTGCTTTAAAATATGATTTTCAAACTTGGAACTACAAATCGACTTCACAACTAAATTACGCAAAAGACAATGACTACGCTCAACCTGGCAATATCTTCTTGAATTTTTTATTTTTCCCAAGAAAATAAGTCCTTAGTTCTCCACAAACCTGTCTCAAGTAGAGAAAAATACTATCGCAATAAATCAGCATGAACTCACTTTTCTTTATGTCGGCCACAATTTGATTTTTTTTAATTTTTCATGTTTGTCAAAAATTTGACGAAAATAATAGCCAACATTTCGACGAACGTCGGGGATAAACTTTCAAAAAATTGGAAATTAAACATCAAATTTTACAAGCACTCAACGAACATCAAATTTTACATATTTCATCGGACAGTTTCGTCGTATTTTGTAGTCAAATGTATTAGTGTCTCTACGTCGGCACTCTCCTTCATGATGACAGACATAACAACATGTTCATGAGGTGTCCTAGCGAGAGCTTGTCTCCCTTGCCGCGTAAGATCCGGCTATACACTGGGCCTATCTTGAGCTAACCCCCCACCTCTCGCCTGGAAGTCCATCATATCGGAATAATTTATGATTTTGTTCAATATGAACTCATTGTATAGTTTCCTAAGAATATACTAGGGGGCTTCACAATTTTTAAACGGTCTGTCATCAAAGACCATGTACCACCTATCATAAAAACCGTTCATAATCTCTTGGTGGTGGCACCAATGAATAGGAAACCTCTTCGCATTGAGGCTAAGATTTTGATTTGTATGTGGGTCAGTGAATAATGAGCACAAATCACCTTTTGTAATTTTTAAATCCTTCACTTGTTTATATGATAGTTTATCCGCATAATATGCCCTAGCCATTTGCCTCCTATCTTTCCATCTAATTATTTGTTTGCTAATTGAATCTACATTTTTTAACATATCTTTCAATGAATTTGCTAGGGTCATTCTTTCTATGGTTGAACCATTTGGATCATTCAACCTACTAATAAAATCTTCAATTTTTTTTTTGTTCTCATTTTCACTCATTAAATTTTGTTGAGTGCTAGGAGGGTGTTGAGTGATTGGTGGAGGAGGTTGTTGTTGAGGTTGATTTTCTTGTTGAGGATTTTGAGGGTTTGTGGGTTCATTTGCATCTCCTACAAATTCAAAAAAAAAAAAATCAAATATAACCTAAAATTAACAAAATCAACCTAAAACTAAGAAATTCAAAACAAACAGCAAACAATACTTACCTCTCCCACCTCTTCGTCATCGTGGTGCCATCCTTGCAAAGAAATAGCAACTATTTTTGAAGATTTTTGCATAATACCTCCTCCTAGAACGTGAGTACAAAAGTTGGGGGTTTTAGCTGCGGGCAGAAAAATAAAACAATTGAAGTGAAAATGAATGACTTTCACTTTTTTTTTTTGTTTTTAACGTGCAATAATGCAAGTGCATTATAATGCGCTCGCGCTATGAGTTTTCAAACTTTTTTTAAAAAGTGGCCACAAAATTGCTACCCAACTTCATGCACCCGCCCTAGTGGCTAAATTCAATCATAGCTACATGTGTCCATTTAAAATGAGTCAAAGATTCATATATTCACTTCAAAAGTCAAATTACAATATCAGGTTGACTTGGCTCCAAAGGCCACAAAGTCATTACATTGTACACTTTTCATCAAATACATGAATGTATTATATCAAGTTACATCTTAGACTAAAATAGTCTTGTGAACAACTAAGGTTCTTCTTCAATGCTCACCTCCACTGGTGGACAAGAACATGGTTGAATTGCTTTACCCCCCAACCATGAAGCTTACACTTCCCCAGTATTCTTTCAACTTGAAGAATGCTCAACCCTGCACAAAAAGTTTAGCAAGAGAACAATCAGCAAGGTGGAATCTAGTATATTCTCATACATCAATGTGCAATTTCTATCTACAAGTTAGAAAAGAAAATGCAAGATCTATGCTAAGAATGGCAGAGACTGAATTCATAAAATTAATACATACATAATGAACTATACTGCTTGGCCAAGAATAATAAATGTGTTGCAACAACAACAAACAATAGGTTCTGGTAAATCAAACCTATACTCTCTGAACTCCATTTCGGCACCTATCTCGGAAGGTAACTTTCTACATACAATATCTCATAATAGTTATCTACCCTCTAGCAGCATCTACCCTGAGGTGCTCTAGTCAACTAAGGTATCACTTCTTTGTTCAAGTATTAAAATTTTCTTTCACAAATGTCTTCAAAAGAAGAATTAGATTACTAATTTACTCTCTAATAGAAATCAGATTTATGATTCACAAAGTAATTCAACATTCAGTCATATCATTCTTATGACTATTTTCTACTTTTCATCATAATCATTTTACTTTTTAAAATGTACTAAAAACAAAAGAAGGTATGTCACAAGTATGTGTATGTACATAGACAACTTCTATGTGCATACACATATATGTGCCTACTTATGTTTCAAATTTGTGCATACACTTTGAAATAATTATAAAAATTCATATTGCACAATCTTAAATAGTATTCCATTTGACATTTCTTGTCAAAAATAAAGTCAAAACAAGTCTATGCTAATAGTTCCACACATACTGTTATTGCATTCTCACAACTGTGATACTATTGGTAGAACAAGGAAAAACAACTGAGAGGGGGTGGGTGAATTAGTTGTTTCAGAAACTTAAACTTTTCAAACTTAACTCTAATATTAGATCTGATGAATGAGAAATTAACCACAAGCAATTAACACATCAAAGAGACAAAGAACACCAAGATTTTTTATGTGGAAACCCTGTTAGGGGGAAAAACCATGGTGGATGTTAGTCCACAAGATTATACTCTGCTAAAAGTATAATGAAAAATAATAGGGGGAATGCACATGCATTCAGGCACACTACCTAGAGCTCACTGCTCAATTACAAGAGGGGCTCACTACCCAACAGAGTTGGATTATAAATCTGGAGGGTATGAACTGAGAAAATAGCTTCTACACAAGCCTGATTTTAGTTCCAATTAAGCTCAACACTTATTCACACTTCGCACAAATTTCTTCACACTCTACTCTTTAATCGAATGATATTCACATATACACACATGGGAGCACATGAAGTATCATATTCATCAATGAACTAATCACCCTTATATATCCACTACATGAGATTCCATCACAACTTCGTCGGCCAAGAAAATAAAATATATTTCGAATGTCGGCCCAGATTTACAAATAAACTTTTAATGTGAATCCACCAAGGTTGGGCACAACATAGTGGAGACCCAAATTAACATCTCCAATATGAAAATACTTTAATTGATTTCACCTCGAAGATCGACAACACGCTACCACCAACATGTCAGCCAAAAACATGAAAAACTAAACATGTGCAAGAAAAGATCTTCAACCACGAGCTCACTAATTAATGTGGATGTATGAAAAATATAGAGAGTGATCTAGAGACATCTAAGAGAACCAAGAAATAATAGAGAAACATTTGCACCATCTGAGATAACTAGAATTAGACAATCTTCATTCAGGAACACTGACAAAAACCAACAAAACACTGTCAGACCACAACATACTCAAAACTTCACGCAGACCTTTGAAACTTCTGGTAGATGATCTAGATAAACTCAACAATAAACCCTTTAATCCACATCAGCTAGTATTCAACGTATAGAACAAAACACCTTCATGACCTACACAGTTCCACAGGGAACCTAGAACACTTTCTTTTACAAATTTCTTAATATCGTCAACATATACAACCTCTAGTACACCAAATGCTAATAGTGCTGACATGAATGACAACCACATATCAGCAACACATCCACAATGTCCAACAATCTCCCAACAATCTCCCCCTTTGGCATTGATGGCACCACATGATGTGAAAAAATACCATCAACCCAACATACTGACTTCAGCAGAACTTCTCTCAATTGAACTTCTCTTCCACAAGGATTTTTTGTTGGAAAATGTGCCTCAATCTCATAGGCTGAAACCTTTGAGAAAGCATGGTCGCTATGACATTCATGTTGTCTGGCTGACTGGTGGTTTAGTAACCTTATGTTTTGCTCATGTCGCTGAGACTTTGCTTCTATCTTGCCAACTGATGATGTCGCTATGACTTGTGGCCTTCGTTGTAAGCTTCTACCGAGTGGAACCTCTGGTTGACGGTTTGGTCTAGCAGATGTTGGGGAGACTCATGGCGATTGGATCATTGGGGTGACTCATATGTGTCATAATGATGTCTCGGCGATGATAGGAAGTCTTGTCGATATCGGCATGACCTTTGGTCTATCTGGCCGATGTGGAAATCATCATGACTTGCTCCTATCGGTATGTAGTCTTGGTGACCAGGAGATGTCTCGACGAATGGAGTCTTTGGAGTAATGAAAGAGTTCGATAAGAACTCTTGGCGATGGGAATTTGTCTCACCGATGGTGTGAGATGTGTTCGACATGAATCCTGGTGAAAGGTGGGCCTGGGATAACCTGGAGACTTTGGCGTGAAGTCTTGGCAACAGGTGTTGGTCTCGTCGATAGTAAAAAGGTCCTTGGCATGACATGTGATGCTCGGTGTAGGGTCTTGGTGAAGACAAATGTCTTACCAACTATGAGTGTAACCTTAAGTGTCTCAGTGTGACCTCTTGGTGAGTGGTATGTCTAGCGGATAGGAGACTTCAGTGTAACACATGTTTCGGTATGTTGTCTTACCGAATGTGGAAAGTCTCGCTAATGGGGATCCTAATGTCGGTATGACCTCTTAATGAAAGATGGTTGTTTTTCCGACTGTTGCTCACATCAATATGACTTTGGAACATCGGTATGATGTATCATCGAATGGTGATTGTCTCACCGATGAGAATACTGATGTCAATGTAACTTGTGAACTTCAGTAAGATGTCTTGGCAACATGGTGAAGTCTGAGTGCTAGCTTTCTGGACTCGGTGTAATTTCTTGCTGATAGTGAAGACTCTTGGCGATAAAGACGATATGGGCTCTATGGCATCGAGGAGACACGGTTAGTGTCTCACTGACATGCCAACATAGGTTGAATGCTCTTGACCGAATGATGATTGTCCTACATGGTGCGATTTGGACCAATCAGAGGAAGTGAAATTCAAACCTTTGGAGGTTGGATTTTTGCAGCAGTTGCGATGGAACTAAACAGTCTGCAAGGAAAAATCTACACCAGAATGGAACGATGATAAGGATGTTGAGCTAGAGATTTTTGTTTTGTGATCTTGAATCGGTTCATAGAGAGCCTGTTAAAAGAACAAATGTAAATACGTATGCATTGGACGTTCTGAAAGAGTGTGTTGATAAGCCAAGGAACTAAAGAGCCAAGAGCCAGAGAGATAGTGATAGAGAGGATTGAGTGGCTGGCCGAAAGGCTAAAGCCATGAGGTCGAAGCAAAAGAGAGAATCAGGTTTTGTTGTTGGAATCTCTCTTGACCATGAATGCCATGGTTGATCTCTCATGTTGAGTTTGCTACCAACTGTTTCCAGAATGAACAAGATGAATCTCTGAAGAGGCTATGAGCATGAATTTGTATTGTAACCATTTTGTTGCTAAATAATATGATGGCTCGATCTTTGGAGTGTGGGGTTTTTTATCCAAAAGGATTTTCTCCACGTAAATCTTTGTGTTCTGATTTCTATCTTTTCTTTCATCTTTGTTGATTTTGTTTCTAGATTTTGTCATTGCTTGTTGTTGAATTTACATGTGTTTCTCTCAGAAGGATCAATGTGGGAAATGAACTATGTCTGTTTCTGCTTTAGGACATAGTTGTACATGTCTTTGAGGCAACCTAATCGAAATTAAAGTTACTGAAGGCACTACTATTTGGAGTTTTCATTAGATGCGCTCCCTTGATTTCCTTACATTTTTCACATTACACTTCTCCCCCTTTGACATCAATGGAAAAGGTAACAATGACCTTTCCATACACACACTCTAAACCACATATCTACACATTTGATTACTCCCCCTAAGTAGCAGCCACATAAACATCAATCCAGATCAAAATATAGCAATGAAGTTCATGGATTGATGCAAGAAAATGCATCATTTAGTTCTTATTAGGAGGGGTAATTACCCCTAGCATTCCTCTAAGATACTTAAAAGTATCCTTCAGTAAAGGCTTAGTGAATATATCTGCAATGTGTTCATTGGTAGGCACATACTCCAATTTGACTTCTTTCTCATTCACTTTCTCCCTCAAGGAATGAAATTTGATTGATATATGTTTAGTCTTAGAGTGTAGTACTGGATTCCTTGAGATATTTATTGCACTTGAGTTGTCACAGTATATGGCAATAGGCTCTTCATATATCACCCTAATATCTCTCAACATCTGTTTCATCCATATCACTTGAGTACAATTATTAGCAGCAACAATGTATTCTGCTTCAATAGTAGATAGAGAAATTAAGTTTTTCTTTTCACTCAACCAAGATACTAGCTTCTTCCCTAGGAAGAAGGCACCACCACTAGTGTACTTTTCCTATCATCTACATCACCAACCCAATCCACATTAGTGTATGCAGATAGAGTGAGATCATCATCCTTTGGATACCAAAGTCCAAAGTCAATTGTTCCTTTTAGAGATCCAAATATTCTTTTGACAGTAGTCACATGTGATTCCTTTGGATCAGCCTAAAATCTAGCAACCATACACACATCATTCATAATGTCTAGTCTAGTCTAAGTCAAGTAGATCAATCCGCTGATCATTGATCTATATCTAGTTTGATTTTCCTTTGGAGAATCATCATTCTATGTCAACTTACATCCAATCACCATGGGAGTACCAACAGGTTTGGAGTTGTCCATTCCAAACTTCTTTAGTAATTCTTTCACATATTTGGACTAAGATATGAAAATCCCCTTGTCCAACTATGTAATTTTCTATCCCAGAAAGAACTTCATCTCACCAATCATTCTCATATCAAATTCAATCTTCATCTCATCAGCAAACTTCATGCATATATTATCATCACCTCCAAAAATGATGTCCTCAATAAAGACTTCTATAATCAACTCCTTATCATGATCTAACTTGAAGTATAAGTTTCTATCAATAGTACCTTTAGTGAATCCAAGCTTTAGTAGATATTTGTCCAATCTAGCATACCAGGCTCTTGGGGCTTGCTTAAGTCGATACAGAGCTTTCTTCAATCTACAAACCATATCTCCCTTATCTATTAGTTGAAATTCATCTGGTTGTTCAATGTACACTTCTAGTTCTCCATTCAGAAATGTAGACTTCATGTCCATTTGATAGAGTTTATAATTCTTGTGTACAACATAAGCAATAAATAATCTCACAGCTTCAATTCTAGCTATAGGGGAAAAAAATTTCTTCAAAATCAATACCTTCCATTTGAGAATAACTTTACATACCAGTCTTGCTTTATTCTAGACCACTTCACCTTCTTCATTCAGCTTGTTTCTAAATACCCACTTAGTACCAATCACATTTTTGTCTTTAGGCCTAGGAACCAGTAGCCATGTGTTATTCTTCTCAATCTATGATAGCTCTTCCTTCATAGCTTCCAACCAATGTTCATCTTGGCAGGCTTTAGTGACATTCTTAGGTTCAATCTTGGAAATCAGACAATATTTTTTTGCAATTTTTCTTCTAGTTTGCACTCCTTTACTCTTATCTCCTATGATTTGACTTTCAGAATGATTCAACTTTACATATCTTGGAGTTTTGGGACTTACTTGGACTTCTAACTCTTCTAATATTTCTTCTACACTTGCACTTGTTTGTGCTTCTGCACTTGTCAGAGCTTCTTGACTAACTTGATTTACCGAAACAAATTGAGGTTGCTTCACTCGAACATATGGAATAATCTGAAGTAGATTCAGTGTCTGAGTGTTCTTTCCTTGGCTTGATTTTTTTTCATCTAAATCATAGCTACATCATTTGGATGACTTGACAGAGTCCTCATCAACTTTGAAATTTGCACTCTCAACCATATTTCTCAATCTTTTGTTATAGCACCGATAGGCCTTTCTCTTAGTGGAGTAACCTAGAAAGATCCCTTCATCACTTCTAGCATCAAATTTTCCTATATCATCATCTCTCTTGATATAACAATTGTTTCCAAAGATCTTAAAATACTTGATAGTAGGTTTGTGACCAAACCATAACTCATAAGGGGTCTTACTAGAATTGCCATTCACATTTACCCGGTTCAAGGTATACACAACAATGCTTACCGCTTCACTCCAGTACATCTGAGACACATTTCCTTCCATCATCATGATTCTGGTAGCATCCAAAATTGTTTTATTCTTTCTCTCTGCAACTCCATTCTGTTGAGAGGTTTGGGGAGCAGATAACTGTCTTTTAATTCCATGCTATTCATAATAAGAGTTGAACTCCTTAGAAATGAACTCGCCACCTCTGTCAGATCTCAGACACTTGATTTTTAGACCTTTCTCATTTTCTACCATAGCCTTGAAACTTTTGAACTTCTCCAGTGCTTCACATTTTTCTCTCAAAAAGGAAACCCAAATCATTCTAGAGCAATCATCAATAACCAGCATAAAATATTGTTCTCCATGAATACTTCTAACTCTGGAGGGACCACAAAGATCAGTGTGTAGCAACTCCAGCATATTATTTGAATGAAATTGTTTGCTCTGGAATGATACTCTAGTTTGTTTACCCATTTGACATTCCTTGCAAATTACATTAGCAGGCTTCACTAATCTAGGAAGATCTCTTACTGCTTGAGTAGAACTTATCTTGATAATGTTGTCAAAATTTACATGACCCAATCTCCTATGCCACAACTATCTTTCATCTACTTGAGCAATTAAACAACTTCCACTAGCAGTATTCAGGTGAAAAATATTACCTTTTGTTTGCTTGCCTATTGCAATCATGTTCCTAGAACTTCCACATATCTTGCATCTTCCATCTTTGAACTAAAGATCATATCCTTTGTGAACCATTTGTCCAACACTCAACAATTTGTGCTTCAGGCCTTCAACATAGAGGACATCATTAGTGCTATTCTTACCACCAAGGAAAATAGATCCTCTACCACAAATCACACCAACATTGTTATCTCCAAATCTTACAACCCTACCATCATGCTTCTCTAGACTCACAAATTTGCTTTTATCACCAGTCATATGATGTGAGCATCCACTATCAATGACCCATTCATATTTTTCTTCAACTTGAGCTGCAAGAGGTTTTTCATCTTTAGTAGATTCAATAGCCACATGATTATCTTCAATGGTAGCAATGATAGCCCGATCATCTTCTTTACCATTATCTTTATCAGACTCATCATCAGTCACTGCTTCTTCAGAAAAGTAGCATCTCTTTGGGAATCTAGACTTCTTAGGATTAGATCTAGGAACTCTTTCAGGACATCTTGATCCAAAATGACCTATTTTACTACATGAAAAACATTTAATAGGTAATACATCTTCATACTTACCTTTTCCTCTCCCTTCTTGCTTTGCAATTAGTGCTTCCAGTTCTTCTACCTCTCTTTCTTTATCTTCAAATTGTTTCAATTATTCATCATACTTGGATATCTTTTTGAAACTCTCTCCCAGACTATATCTTTGCATGTTACTTCTGGATAAATTAGCCTTGAATGCAGATTCAGTCTTCGGTGTAGATTCACCAAATTCACTTATCTCAAAGGCAGTAAGCTTCTCGATTAGCGTATCTCTTGTCATCTTGTTTACTGATCTGAACTCTTCAATAGCATGAACCTTCATTTTTTAGGAGGGAGACAAGGATCTAAGTACTTTAGCCACAATTTCATCCTCATCCACAGAACCACTGACACATTTAATACCCATCACTATCTCATTTACTCTCTGCATAAAAAAGGTGATATTTTCATCTTCACCCATCTTCAAATTTTCATACTTTCCTTTCAAGCTTTGTAGCTTAGCCATCTTCACTTCTGCATATCCTTCATACAAGGTTTCCAGTTTCGTCCAAATATCATGAGTTGTCTGTAGATCTACCACATTAGCCATCTTTGAATCTGTCAGGGCACTCACCAAAGCTTTAATAGCCCTAATGTTACTTTCAACATCTTTGATCTCATCAATAGTAGAGGGGCTATTCTGAGGAATAGTATATGGATCTCTTGTGATCTTCCAGAATGCTTCACCAATACACCTTAAATGACATTGCATCATAATCTTCCACAGTGAATAGTTAGTACCATCAAATCTAGGACTGTCCTTCTTGAATGTTGTCATCTCAGATCACCTCAAGCTATTAGGTTTCTTCAGATGAATAGGCTTTGATACCAATTATTGGCAGAACAAGGACAAACAGCTGAGAGGGAGGGTGAATCAGTTGTTTTAGAAACTTAAACTTTTTAAACTTAGCTCTAATCTTAGATATGATCAATGAGAAATTAACATCAAAGAGACAAAGAACACCAATAATTTTTATGTGGAAACCCTATTAGGGGAAAAAACCACGGTGGATGTTAGTCCACAAGATTATACTCTAATAAAAGTATAATGAAAAATAACAAGGGGAATGCACATGCATTCAGGCACGCTGCCTAGAGCTCACTACTCAACTACAAGAGGGGATCACTACCCAACATAGTTGGATTACAAATCCGAAGGGTATGAACTGAGAAAATATCTTCTACACAAGCCTGATTTCAGTTCCAATTAAGCTCAACACTTCTTCACACTTCGCAAAAATTTCTTCACACTTTGATCTTCAATCGAATGATATTCACATATACAGACATCGGAGCACATGAAGTAACATCTTCATCAATGAACTAATCACCCTTATATATCCACTACATGAGATTCCATCACAACTTCGTCGGCCAAGAAAATAAAATATATTTGCAATGTCAGCCCAGATTTACAAATAAATTTTAAATGTGAATCCACCAAGGCTGATCACAACATAGTGGAGACCCAAATTAACATCTCCAATATGAAAAGACTTTAATTAATTTTAACTCAAAGATCAAAAACACACTACCAACATGTCAACCAAAAACATGAAAAACTGAACATTCGCAAGAAAAGATCTTCAACCACGAGCTCACTGATTAATGTGGACATACCACAAAAATAGAGAGTGATCTAGAGACATCTAAGAGCACTAAGAAACAACAAAGAAACATCTGTGCCATCCGAGATAACTAGAATCACACAATCTTCATTTAGGGACACTAACAAAAACCAACAAAACACTGTCAGACCGCAACATACTCAAAACTTCACGCGAACCTCTAAAACTTCTGGTAGATGATCTAGATAAACTAAAAAAGAAACCCTTTAATCCACATTATCTAGTATTCAACATATGGTACAAAATTCCTTCATGACCTGCATAGTTCCATAGGGAAGCTAGAACACTTTTTTTTACAATTTTCTCAATATTCTCAACATATATAGCCTCTAGTACACCAAATGATAATAGTGTTGACATCAATGACAACCACATATCAACAACACATCCAGAGAATCCAACAATCTCCCAATAGATACTCTAACATTGTTGTTTAGATAAGAACATTCATTGTTTAAATAGAACGAGTATTGTTTCCTACTAAACAGTCATAAAACAAGTTGTTTACATATGAACATTCATTGTTTAAGCAAAACAAGTATGGTTTCCTACTAAACAGTTATAAAGCAAGTTGTTCACATATGTACATTCATTGTTTCAATAGAGCAAGTATTGTTCCCTACTAAATAGTTATAAAACAAGCTCTCCACATATGTGCATTCATTGTTTAAGCACAACAAGTATTGTTCCCTACTAAACAGTTATAAAACTAGCTATTTCTAACTAAACAATTTATTGAGCAAGGCTATTTTCAGCTATAAAGATAAAATTTTAACAAAATAAAGTTGTTTACAAAAGAATAACCACTATTTACATCAACCCAATGTTGTTTCAATCTAAACAATTACATTTAAAGACAAATAATGTTGTCTACTATGTTTGTTGATCTCAAGTTGTTTAAATGCTAAATGATCACTTTACAAGAAAATGTTCACTATTTAAATACAAAACGAGTTTTCCACTATGAACTGAAAATAAAATGTAGACACCTAAATTTGGCCACTTACATTTGGTCAAATTTATCCTTTTTCATCTAAATACCCTCTTATCTATATTAATTAAATAATATTTCTCTTATTTAATTAATACCTCCTAAAGTCCTCTAATTCCCTAAGGTATTTAATTAAACAATTAAATACTTTACCCCTTATCCCTTTCCTCCAAAAATTAAATAAATAAAACATTTATTTAATTCCTCTCATTTCACATTCTCCATAACCTTTTTCTAATCCTGATTAATTTGCATAATCTTAGATTAAGGATGTGGACATTCCTAATCCTTGATTAGGGAGGTGTCACATCCTCCATAATATGGAAGTGGATCATTAATCCTCATTACCCACTTAATCATTTGCCTAATCCATCACTTACAGAACCTAATCATTGATTAGCTATCCTAACCTACCCCTTGGTCAACTCTCCCCATCCCCCAATAAATTTTTAATTCCTTTTTGTCTTCCCAAGGTCCTTTTGAGGAATTTTTAATTCATCTCTCATCCCCCAAGGAATATTAAATTCATTTTCTCTTTCCCAAGGAATATTAAATTACTTTTTATCCTTTCCATGCACATTAAAAAGGAATTTTTAATTCCTTTGGTCAACTCTTGATCTCAACCCTTGATCTACTTCCTCCTTTCAATCTCCACCATCCATTCCTATCTCCCTTGGCTAAATGACTAACATTAGCCATTTCACATTCATGCAACCATATGCTACCACATTCAAACTCACACCACCCTCTTACATACATAGCCTAATCCACCACCCTTGCATCCAAATCAAGCAAAATCAAGTCGTTATGCTGCCGAAATCAATCTAGAAGCACACATATCAAGCCATCAAAAGGGGCAAACAAACTCATCAAGCTCAAACAAGGTAATATTTTGGTATTTTATTTCCAAGTTTGAGTTTCAACTTTAAGTCAAAACCTGAGTGTTTTGTTTTGTTTTTATCCTTTTGCCTGAGCTTATTTCTTGCATTTTAGATGGGGTAAAAACACTGCACACATTTTTTCCACGTCCGGTGGGACCCACGCCATGGGTCCATTTGATATTTTGTTGTTGTTTGCAATTTTGAAGGTTCAGATTTAAGACACAGAGGTGAATCCGCTCGGACAAGTGAATCCGCCTAATGCAGAGGTGAACCTACAGTAAACATGGGTGAACATGTTCCCACCCTTTTGGAGAAAGGGAGAACCTACATCAAGTAACTCAAAACCTTAATTTCAGAGGTAGATACACATGGGTGGCTTGGACAGGCGGACCTGACAGAAGAAGTGATGATCCCAATTTGATAGTAGAGGTGAATACATTCCCGTCTCTCCCCTAAACAAGCAACTACACTACTGCCCATTTCCTAGAAAGGAAATCATAAGATCAAAGAAACAAAAATTCATTCTATGTAGGGGCGAATTTGAGCTTTTCCCACGTTTGACAAATATCGAAGGTGAAACTACTAACACATTTTTTATAGGACGATCAGTCGAAGACCACTAGATTAGATTGTGTGTGTCATTTTCATACTAATTTAGGCATACATAGACTTAATTAAAGGGTCAATTAACATGTTTTTTGTGTTTGGGAGCATGTTGTTGATGTATGCACTCCCCTTGCACCATAAGGTGATCCTGGATGACTAGAAATCACAACTCGTTCCATTCCAGTCGATTCCACCTAGGTAGTACTAGTGCGTGCATGCTCTCCCCTTGCCCTACGTGTGAACCTGGGGATCAACAAAAATGTCTAGTACTTCCTTCCCTTTAGATAGACCTGCCTGGTATTTCATCACCCTCGGGATGATATCGATCATGTGTTATTGGTGAGGTATATAAAGGGGGGAGAGCTAAAGTTGTACCCCAATCCAATCACGTCGTGTCTAGTAAAGCATCAAAGCTAGGGTGATACCTAGATAAGACATGCGGGATTGGTCCAAGTTTCCAGTACCTTGTTGGGGCTCCCGATCCATGCTTGTGACAGGCTAGTGTTCACAGTTGTGTCTCACGCACCCTCCTGGTGTAGTGAGGACTCCCTAGAGAGATTGTTTAGACTAGATAGAGACATGTGTTCAACTGTGTCTTGGTGTAGTGCAAGGGATGCAAATCATACCCTGAAGTTACTCACAATGTACTCCTTTAGGTTGAGGTAAAAATCCTCATGGTGAACTACGATAGTTATTGAGAAGAGAGACAAGGTGAGCCCGTGTCGTCTGTTGATGAACCTATTCCATTAGATCTCTAGCTATTCACCTTTGCAAGAAAGGGTGATCTAGAGAACCACCTCGGTATCACAAATTATTAACCTTGGGGTGTCCCCTCAAGGTGGTGGGCCTACATTGACTTAGAAAACCTTTATTACTAATTTTAGGCTTGTGTTGTCTGGCGTGCCTTCTTGTGATATACCAGTGCTTGTCATCAATCTGAGTTAGTCCTAGCCCATTGCTTCTTATTTGATGTTTGCATCCTTTTCCATAGTCTTCCCCTACCCTCAGAGGTTATTTTGCTTCACATAGGGGCAAACTTTCCTTATGGATAGGTGATCCTACCCTCACAAGGGTGAATCTGCTTCATAGTCCAAGCTGGTCATCCTGATAGGTGAATTCACTTTTTTCAAGGGAAAATCTGTTGGTGGGTCCCTTAGATAGGTGACCCCACATCTACCTATTCCTAAATAGGCGATCTTGTCATCTTCATAAGCGTTTCCATGTCTGAGTCACTTTATCCCCATATGTACATCCCATAGAATAAGAAAACCTATTGTTCGCAAGGGCAATCCCACTTTGATTCTATAGCATCCATATTCATACATATCCCTAGATAAGTAATTTTTTCCACTATATAGGCAATTTTATCATCCTACATCCGTACTGAGTCCTTCCCTAATAGGTGATTCTGCACACCTCTTTGTACAATTAGTATGCATAGGTGATCTTGTCTTTACCAATAGGAAATCTTGATACCTACAGGGGTGATTCCGCTATATCCATAGATAGGCGAATCCATGATCTAGGGAGGCGAATGTGCTATACATAGAGGTGGATCCACTTCCCATTCAAAATCCAGAGAGTCAATACTTTGTTTCATGATTAGCCTATATCTTCCTTAGTCTAAAACCATAGTCCAATAATTTTTCCTTTGCATATCCATCTCCAAATGATCTCTTTCATCTCATCAACCCTCATCAATCTATCCAACATCATCCCCTTTGAGCAAGGAGTCAACTAAATTTATCCTTCATTCATCCAACAATCGTCCTCGTCATTTTGGCTATATCCTTGAACTTAGGAATCTATCCCATCACATCCTCAATCATCCTAATCTGAGCTTCAATCCAATCCTAATATGAGCTTCAATCCAATCCTAATTCAAGCTTAAATCAAACCCCAACCTAAGCTTAATCTACATCCTGATTGGAGCTTTAATCCATCCACATCCAAGATCTTCTAATATCGAAACAAATCTTATGACCCCTTTTTCCACGTTCTTCTAATCCATTTTATTTATCTTTTCACCATCTCTCCTTTTCTTCTAATCATCTATTCCCATCTTTTCAATTCAACACCATGAATCCTTATCCTCCATCAGTGCAACCAAAAATAGTAGTCAAGGGGAATCCTAATTATGTTGATGATGATAATGAAAGTCTTGTTGATCAAGATGAGTATGATATAGATCCCCTTGATGTTGTCATTAGTAGCAAGATTTCCCCAACTGTCTTCCAAAATCCAATCACTCCTCCAATCTATCATATCACCCCTTCATCCACATCCACTAGCAATCCTTATTCTACCTTTGACAAGGGATATCTATTATCTTCCCCATCCACATATCTATCCTACTTGTTATCCACATCTCTCTATTATCTATCCCCCACATATTCCTCCCATCCAATATCCATGTCTCCATGTTCTCCTCTAGCCATATCTCAACCTCCATCTTCATACAACAACACTATCACCTTCACCCCTAGTCCAAACCCTCCATCTCATTATCCTCCAATGCATGATCCTCATCCACCATCCCAATCTTCCCACCTTAATCCACCATCCGAATCTTCCCACCTTAATCCACCATCCTAATATTCCTACCTTAATTCGCCATCCACTTTCTCCAACGTTATTCCTCCATCCACATTTTTCTATATTGATTCACCATCCATATCCTTCTATCCTAATCCACCATCCATATCCTTCTATGTCGCCCCATCTTCCACTCCATCATATCCTAATCCTTCCTCCAATCCATCATGCCTTTGTCCTCCATCTAATCCTAATCCATCATCTCATTTTTCTCTAAACTCAATCCATAATCCTAACCCTCCACTCCATGATCCGAATCCACCATCCATATCCACCTATGTCACTCCATCTTCCCCTCTATCATATCCTAGTCCTCCCTCCAATCCATCCTACCTTAATCCTCCATCTAATTTTGATCCCCTCACCAATCCTAATCATCCACCTACTCTTACTCCTCCATCCAATCCCATCCACCCATCTAATTCAAATCCACCAATCCTTAATCTTGATCCTCCATCCATTCATAATTCTTCATCTATTCCCACCACCACATCTAAGCCTACAATATGCAAGTATCTCATTCTAGATGTCATCCAAGGACTCATGACAAAGAATCCATCCCCAAATCCACATCTTGATGTTGTGGAGCCATGCCACCCCACTCCACCATGTATGGTCACTAGTGATGAGGCCTTTCTCCATCCCACACCTATCATTATTATTACTTTAGACACCTAAAAATGACCTAGGCTTGCAAGCTTCATTTTTACCACTTTCGTCTTAGCATAATTAAGACATTTAATTATGTCCTTGGTCCACATTTGACTATTAATTAAATAATTTATAATTGTTTAATTAATTCATGTCTTTATATTCTTCATGATTATTAAATAAACAAATTTTATTTATTTATTAAATACATCATTAATTGTCTAAGTCTTCCCTTAATTAAATAAATTTCTTAATTTATTTAATTCCCCTTTGTCATATATTTCTTCTTGATTATTAAATAAATAAGTTTTATTTATTTATTTAATATGTCACTAACTATCATAATTAAATGAATTGATTAATTTATTTAATTAGTTAATCTTATCTTCTAAATTAAATAATTAAATTTAATTATTTAATTGTCAATTTAATATTCCTTTCATTTTAAATAAATCAATTATTTAAAATGTCATCACAATTTTAACTGTCAGTCCATTTTGGTAAATAATCTGAAAAAGATTATTTATTTGTCTCATAAAATCCATAATTTGAATTAATTTAATTCAAATTAGTAACTAATCTTCCAAAAATCAAGTAATCAAGGAGATTCTTGATTTTCCAAATCTGCTTTTCAGTTCAACTCTTATCTTCTTGTTTTTTTGAATCTCACAAATCAGGCAGTCTTTATCTTCTTGATTTTTGAAAATCCTTATTTTCTAATTAATTTATCTCATTTATTCTCCACCATCGATCCGATTATCTGAGACATTATTTTTCCCTAACCCTAATTAGGGATTCTCACATTTAATCTGAACCTCTCATTCTAGGTCTTTCTTAGAATTCAATCTCATCCGTCCACTCAAAATTGTGTTTTCTATAAAAGACAATTTTGCTCATAATTTCGGGGCCGACAACTTCATTTTTAATGTAATAGTCATTATAGTCATTTGGCATTAGTAGTCATTATTTTATTTTAGCATATTGTCATAGACATAGGCATAATTTTATAAATCCTTCAACATTTGCATAGGACTTGGACATTATTATAGGTTGCTCATTTGAAATCTGAAGGCATCTCTATTTACTGCAAGCTAGAAGGTGTAACAAAGGTGAACCATGGAAGATGAAGATTTCTGGTAACATTGTTCCTTTTATTTTCATGTTTATTTCTTTTGTGCTTTGTTACTTCATGGGATTTTGATGTTTATTGATTTAATAAGCCAACCCCATCTAAATTTCCATAGATACATTTGGTGAACCCGACATATTTGGACAAATAAAAAACCATTTTTGGAGTTGGTTTCTTTTTGTTGCAGGTTTTGTTTGCTTTTTATTGCACATTTGGCATCATTGTGGATACAACCCTAGTTTCCAAAGACACGACCATAACTTTCAAACAGCTATGTATTTTCTCACAAATTTGTTTTTACAGCTTGGGGACAACATCACACACTTTCATTCCAAAAATCAGATTTTTTGGATCTATTTTTCATGTTTTATAAAAAAAAATTTGTTTTTCATAAAAAATTAATTTTGAGAGCAAATAATCAAATTTTTCAGATATGTTTACATTTCTCAAAATCTCTATAAATTTTAATAGGGGTCTGTTCTTTTTATTTAAATTTAGATGTGTGATTATTAATCAAAAAATAGATCTTTTAAAATATGGGTTTAAAAAAGATTTGCTTATATCTCACTCACAGTTGCATATCTAATCACAATTTTTTTTTGTAGATTTGGGATGACATCAGACAACTTGAATAAAAAAATTAGAATTTTGAGAACTGTTTTGTATTTTTTATAATTTTTTTATTATTTTTCATAAAAAATTAATTTCAAGTGCAAAACAGCAAATCTTTCTGATTTATTTACATATTTGGAAACCTATTGAGATTTTAGATAGGCTTTATTCTCTGTATTTTTCATTTTACTATAAAAAAAAAAATTAAAATCAGATTTGTCTTGACTAGCTAACCCTCTAATAGTAATGATCAATTATCTTGCTAGGGTTTGTTGTTGGTTTTTTGCATGTGCAAGAAATAAACACTTCAAAGGACACATTGGATCAAGTGGACAAAAAGGGATGCATCTAACTATTTTTGTAGATCGATAGTCAAAAATCATTATTAAACAACTAATGTGTGGTCTTGCAGGTTCGAACGTCAAAGACCAAACATCAAAACAATGTGTTTGTCTTTTTTTTAGTATAATACACATTTCCTTTGGTGCAATTAAAATGAACTTGTCTTTCTACTATGTTTGAGTGTTTTTGCAAAATGGTAGGTGAGTATGCTCTCACCTTGTGAAAACTCGGTGATCAAAAAATCTGACCCATTTTTATCTGTCATTACCTTCATGATTTGGTATATCGGAGTATCCTCTCCCCTTGCACTTTCGGGCGATCTTGGGTGTAAGAGAAATGGTTACCAACTCTAGAAATTGGGCCTGCCTGGGGATTTCATCACCCCAACACGACTCAAACTGGCAACGGAGCTAAGGCCAAGCTACCCCTGACCGGTATATAAATGTAAATCTTAAGGGAAAACCTAAGATTGTTTGTGTGGATGTGTCATACGGATGGAGTTGTACTCCCTTAAACCCTGTTGAGCTTAACCTCTTCAGGCTGGAGTTCCACCTTAATGGTGATTAATCTCTTGCCCCATGTATGGCCACTCGAACGGGGGTCCCGAACTAAAAAAAATTGTGTAGTAAACCAAAAACCTTCTATTTGCTAGCGTAGCACCGGTCGGTGTGAAGGCATCCACACTTTCACAATTTGTAGTAGAGGTGATCAATTTGCCATGGGAGTTTCATGGGGGTTGGAAGCTTGGTTGGCCTGAGAAGAGAGTGCACTGTAAGGGGGAGCCCGTGCAACCAAGCTTCTGAATTCACACGCTACAGATATGTGGTTGGGGAAACCCATGTGGAATCTAGCGAATATTGTCCTGGCCTAACCTAGGATTGTGCTTATCTAATGTGTGCTTGCTTATAGTAAAACATCGTACTTTTCAAGTGTTTTCTGGACTTTCAAACAATATACACAACAGTCACAAATCTGGACACAAACAATCGACCTTAGACAACTCAAACTTTTCAACAAAACATAAAAAAAAAAGAGTCTCAGTCCTCATTTTGAACTTAGACTTTGCATTGTCCATCATAGTCCTCATTTGGCATCTAGACTTAGCATTGGTCATTTTCCTTAGTCAACATCTTCATTGTCATCTTGGCATTTGGCATTCTTTCTTGACAATTTTATCACCTTGCATTGGTCATTTCCCTTAGACAAACGTCATTATCACTTTTCATTTAACATCATGATATCCACCACCTTGTCTTCCCTTCACCAACATATTGATAGGCTTGCTAGTAAATTTGAATACCAATTACTCTATAGAGGTTAATACCAACAAGCCTTAGACATTAGGAGACAATTCCTCCAAACCGACAATCAATGTCCTTCGTACCAACAATCCATGAGTCCTAGTCCTCCATCCATCTACCCTCACTACCAAAATTCACTTAATACCATTCATGACATTAGTCCACAACAAACATCCATTACTCACCCTTATCCTAACTTTGACAAGGGAAGCCAACTATCAACTAGTCCATTCCACACCTCCACGTCATATTCTGACCCTTCACCTAACAATCTCATCCAAGTCTACATGCCTTATCAACTATCTACCAACACATGTCACGTCCCCACATCATACCATATTGATTCGTCCCAAGTCTCCATGTCCCATTTTAGTCAACCTTACTCCAATCCAGTCCAAGTCCCTATGTCATATCCCATGTCATTACCAACTAATATAGTCAAAGTCCCCATGTGACATCCTATGTTGTCACATCCTAATCCAGTCCAAGCCTCCATGTCATATCCGTTCCAAGTCTTCATTTCATACCCTAATCCTTCACATACTAGTCCAATGCAAGTACCCATGTCATATCCTAGTCCTTCATATACTAGTCCAATCCAAGTTCCCACATCATATCCTAGTCCTTTAGTCATTAATCCTTTTCAAGTCACCCCCTCAAAAGCCACATCTACTCATGAAAACTCTATCATAGTCCAAAGTCAAATCCCATTTAATAAACTTGAGGATACATGTCAAAATGAAATCCCAAAGCATGACATTATAACGTCACCCTCATGTCAAGAACAAGGTAGTCCATCCCATGACCCTACCATTGACCAAGAAATCCAAAATGATCCACTCCTTGACCTTTATGCCATTCATGATCAAACACTTGTTGACCCTATAAAGGCCTCGACTATTGACACTTCCCAAGATGAGACACTTGCCTCCATGGGACACATAGACGATATTCCTCCAAAACAAGAATCTTCCATTAGGGACATGCTTGCATATGATCAAGTTATAGCTAAAACCATTGGGCTCTATGAAACTAAAAATAAGGATGGCTTCGACATTGCCTTGGAAGCACCAACATAATTATTTGAACCTGACATGTCGCATGATCATACCAAAGCTATCAGTCAGGAATATGTCCATCATGACAATGAAGTTAAGACACTTTATCAACTAGAGTCATCTATCTTTGTCAGAGCAGGCTTTCTTGCAGACGAAAATATTACAAGTGACAATATCCACATACCTAATGATGGGTTAGCATCTTGCTTTCAAAACAACAAATACCCCATCGCAAATAGAATTTTTCAAAGCATGCAATATCAAGGAAAAGGACTAGGCATACACGAGCAAGGCATTCTAGAACCAATACAGCTTCAGGAAAATTACAGACATCAAGGTCTTGGCTATTCCTTAGACAACAAATCAAACAATGTCAGTGGTACCTCCTCAAAGAAATCCATGAGAAATGGAATCCATGAGAAATCCTTGTCATAAGATTGCTGCCAACACCCTGTCCACGCACACCATAAACCGTCATTCCATCATGAATCAACCTCTCTTTTGGGACCAACAACAAAAAAATTCTTAGAAGTCAAAAGATCAAAATCAAATGTCAAAGGCCATTGAATCAAACAAAAGGACAAGTGGAAAAATGAAATTAAAATGGATCCCAAAGAAAGATGGATCAAACAAAGACATCAAGTCAAATACAAAAGTCAATCACAATGTGGAGCCACAAGACAAGAGGACTCTCACATACAACAAATGTCCACCTCCTTCAAAATGGTCATCAAACAAGACATCTAAAACTGTTGGTTCCAAACACCATCCCTCCAAAATCTGTCATCCACCATCCCAAGTTTGGAAAATAAAAAGTCATTCATCCAAATGTCAAAAAAAACTTTCCAGATCTACCATCATCTTTCATAATCCTACATCTTGCCTAAAGTCCAAAAATATCATGTCACAAATCTATCACATCATGGCAGCAACTCTTTACCACAAGGACTCTCATGGCACTCTATTGCGATGTGCGTATTTTGATAAGGCCAAATCTAGTACCAGAAAGGATCACAATGACATCGATCAGTTGTATACAAGTGCTACGATCCTGACAAGACAACTCATTCAGCAAGGTCATTATTGGCATATCATGGCACCAGTCTCTACATCGGCACCGTTAGTGGATTCAGAATAGTCAGTGGTAATCTAAAGCATCCACGCTATCCACAATATCAAAAACACAAAAAAAAAATCAAAAAAAAAAATTATCACCCTGATGAAAACCTGGAAAACAAGCGTCTGGGACAAAAAAAATCAAAAATTCAAGAAAATAGTAAAGAGAAAAATTTCATCCAATGGTGAAAACCCAAACAGCGCCTGATAAGTACCATGATGAAAACCTAGCAAACAGGCATCATGTGTAAAATAAATCATCTATGTGGAATTTTATACTTGGGGGCAAGTCGTCTCATCTCCTAGGCCTTCCTCTTGACATTGACATCCGACCATTTGATTCATATCATTTCCATATCATTCCCACCTATCTTGGTCTTGACATAAAACTGGGACACATAAATCATACTTTGGGAAAACTCTTGACATGTCTATCCTTCGGTCATACACAAAACATCATGTCATTGACTATCATAGTCTTATTGTTCTTATATGACATAGCCTTGAAAATCATATAACAATTCCATTAGTCTCATGTATCCCGTCTTTTACCAAGGCCACCCCATATCCTTTCATGCCTGTCACCTATCTTGGCTTTCCCTTGTCAAACGGTCTAAGGATAATCATCATCCCATCTAGTCCTAACTAAGTCATTCCAAATGCAACGATTCTAATCCATACAAGCACATTATCCAAAACATTACTTGAATGCATTCTTGGCCCGGCTGTAGACCTCCATACTTTTGTCACATTATTGTCATCATCCTCACGTTGTTTTGGGATGCATCCTTCCCACGTCAAATAACGTTGTCATCACCTGTCAATTGGTATTCAGCTTGACTAGGGGCACAATCATGTTTTTCCTTGGATTCTCATGTGTAGGCATCAGTCACAGGCATTTGTCACGATCCTCTTAAACGTCAAAATTCAAAAAAATCATAAAATGACAAAAAGACAAAAACATCATAAAATGTCCTGAAGAAAGACCTAAAAATCATAAAACGTCCTGAGAAAAAACACAAAAACATCCAAATCAATGTCAAAATCCTAAAAATGCAGCCAAATTCAGTCATGTCAGTCAGTCCATGTCATAGTCGAACTACGTTGTCTCTGCGCAATTGCTACGTAGGCAAGACTCACACTTGAGTCCCTGAGACATTAGGTTTGTCAAAATAAAATCATGGAACAATCTTTCTTCATCAACACAAAGTCATTGGTCGTGTCGAACTAAGAGGTCTTTGAGTGTATGACGTAGGCAAGGCCATCTGTCGATGAGCCCCCGAGGCCGCACTAGGTCAGTCCATTAGGGTTCATGACACTACACTGACACACACGTCAGAATATTTTCAAGACAAAGTGAATCATTCCCAAATGGGTAAACTCCTAAAACAAAGTAAAACAATTAGTTATTTCAATATGACAATCTCATCAATAGGCCAATCATATCATCATGACAATACCAGCATATAGTCAAACATAAGTCAAACTTGGTCAAAGCAGGTCAAATCATCATAACCTATCAAACTGTCAAATATTGGTTAACCTTCATATGTGTCCTTCTGAAAGATAACCTCTGTCATTCATGCCTTAGGATGTGTCCTTCCTAGGCATTGTCACTGTCATTCGACATTTTGAGGGATCCTCTCGACATCTAAGGATCACTCCTCTCGACATCAGTAACTTTCAAATGTGTCCTTCTGAAGAACCAACGGTGTCATTTATGCCTCAAGATGTGTCCTTCCTGGGCATTGTCATCATCACTGTCACATGGCATTTAGGGGTCAATTCTCTTGGCATTAACTTTATTCAGGATATGTCATTCCTAAATTTGGCAATTTTTGACATTTGTCATCAGAGCATTATCAAAGTTTTGACACTCTGTCATCTCAACATCATCAAACCTGACATCTTAACATCAAAACACTTGGAATCCAGACACACTTGGAAAACACTTGGCACTTGTCATTTGGATTTTATCATGTTACTAGCTTTTCAGCGAGATCCTCACAAAAGGATTTAGAAAAGCAACGATGTATCATGATTGTCTTATCTTGTCTTGGTACTAGCTTTTCAGCGAGATCCTCACAAAAGGATTTAGAAAAGCAGTGATGTATCATGATGGTCTTATATTTTCTTGGTACTATCTTTTCAACGAGATCCTCACAAAAGGATTTAGAAAAGCAGTGACGTATCATGATGGTCTTATCTTTTCTTGGTACTAGCTTTTCAGCGAGATCCTCACAAAAGGATTTAGAAAAGCAGGGACGTATCATGATGGTCTTATCTTTTCTTGGTACTAGCTTTTCAGCGAGATCCTCACAAAAGGATTTAGAAAAGCAGCGGCGTATCATGATTGTCTTATCTTGTCTTGGTACTAGCTTTTCAGCAAGATCCTCACAAAAGGATTTAGAAAAGCAGCAATGTATCATGATGGTCTTATCTTGTCTTGGTACTAACTTTTCAGCGATATCCTGACAATAGGATTTAGAAAAGCAGCGATGTATCATGATTGTCTTATCTTGTATTTGGATATTTTTATCATGTTACTAGTTTTTTAGCGAGATCCCAATAACAAGATTTAGAGAAGCAACGACGTACCATGACGATTGACGCACATGATTACTAGTTTCTCAACGAGGTCCTACTTTGGGATTTAGAAAAACAATGATGTATCATGATAAAGGCTCTATGTTGCTAGTTTCTCAAGGATGTCCTGGAAACAAGATTTAGAGAAGCAATGATGTTTCATGAATTGTCTTTGTCTTTTTCTGCTTGTGGTTGATTATGACAAAAAGACTGGGGCAATCACACTCTTAGTATGAGTCATGATCATCCTTGTCTATGATTGCTTGTCTTATGTGATGGTACGACCTTGCACACCTTGATCTATGTCATATCATGGTGTTTCTTGGCCATTACGATAGTCTTCCCAATGATGATTAAGAGCAATAATTACTAATGTCCTATGGTCAGGCTTTGAAAGATTTGGTCTAGGAACTAACATACATATCTTTTTCTCTTGTCATCTTCTCTCTCCCATCTCATATAGGCATTGCATCCATATCATCATCCATATTTTTTGCACTAACATTTCTTTGTCTTTTCATATTCTAAGTCTTCTCACCAATTTCGAGAGCACACCCATGTTCTTGGAACCTGTCTATCCTCTCGAGGGGGCATACCGCAACCCCCCTTGTCATTCTTCCTCGTCTTATTTTGCACTGGGGCATGGCTTTGACTTATCTTCTTTGTCACAACACGACAAGCAACATTATGACAAAGAGGGGCAAAATGTAGACACCTAAAAATGACCTAGGCCTGCAAGCATCATTTTTACCACTTTCGTCCTAGCATAATTAAGACATTTAATTATGTCCTTGGTCCACATTCGACTATTAATTAAATAATTTATAATTGTTTAATTAATTCATATCTTTGTATTCTTCATGATTATTAAATAAATAAATTTTATTTATTTATTAAATATGTCATTAATTGTCTAAATCTTCCCTTAATTAAATAAATTTCTTAATTTATTTAATTCCCTTTGTCATATATTTTTCTCGATTATTAAATAAATAAGTTTTATTTATTTATTTAATATGTCACTAAATCATAATTAAATGAATTGATTAATTTATTTAATTATTTAATCTTATCTTCTAAATTAAATAATTAAATTTAATTATTTAATTACCAATTTATTCCTCTCATTTTAAATAAATCAATTATTTAAAATGTCATCACAATCTTAATCGTCCATTTTGGTAAATAATCTGAAAAAGATTATTTATTTGTCTCATAAAATCCATAATTTGAATTAATTTAATTCAAATTAGTAACTAATCTTCCAAAAATCAAGTAATTTATTCTTGATTTTCCAAATCTGCTTTTCAGTTCAACTCTTATCTTCTTGTTTTTTCGAATCTCACAAATCAGGCAGTCTTTATCTTCTTGATTTTTGAAAATCCTTATTTTCTAATTAATTTATCTCATTTATTCTCCACCATCGATCCGATTATCTGAGACATTATTTTTCCCTAACCCTAATTAGGGATTCTCACATTTAATCTGGACCTCTCGTTCTAGGTCTTTCTTAGAATTCAATCTCATCCGTCCACTCAAAATTGTGTTTTCTATAAAAGACAATTTTGCTCATAATTTCGGGGCTGACAACTTCATTTTTAATTTAATAGTCATTATAGTCATTTGGCATTAGTAGTCATTATTTCATTTTAGCATATTGTCATAGACATAGGCATAATTTTATAAATCCTTCAACATTTGCATAGGACTTGGACATTATTATAGGTTGCTCATTTGAAATCTAAGGGCATCTCTATTTACTGCAAGCTAGAAGGTGTAACAAAGGTGAACCATGGAAGATGAAGATTTTTGGTAACATTGTTCCTTTTATTTTCATGTTTATTTCCTTTGTGCTTTGTTACTTCATGGGATTTTGATGTTTATTGATTTAATAAGCCAACCCCGTCTAAATTTCCATACATACAATTACCACTCCTAACACCATCCAAACTGTTGAAACCATCCAACCCCCCAAATCCATTAAATCCCCATCTTCCACTCCTATAGCCACCCAACCCATTGAGGACACCAAAATCCAACCCACTCCCCCTAGTCCTACTATCACCAAAATCCACTCCCGTGAACTTCATGAATCCTCCATCCTTCTATCTTCCCCATCCAAGGATCCCATCCAACAGTCCTCTTCCACCACACCATCTACACCCATTGAAACTTGCCAAGAGTTTGTTCCAAATTAAGCATACTAATGCATTCCCTTATCCAAATGAAGATCTTACCATCCCATCTAGTCCACCTCAAGATCATAGTCCCTCATCCACTTCATCCCATGATCCCCTTGTCACTCAAGATCCAATCACTTCATCTCATGATCCATTATCACCCTCTACCCCAAACCAAGATCTTACCATTCAACCTAATCCCCCTCATGATTCCTTATCACCTCCTCCTCTAAATATAGATCCTACCATCCTATCATCTCCATCTCATGATCCTTTATCACCACCTCCATATCTCCTTGGTACTCTTACATTCATCCATGGTGGTTTTCTTGTAGACGAAGAACAAAGCATATACACCACCCATCCTCCTCCACCTAATAATGGACTTGCATCATGTTTCCAAAATAATAAGCATCCCACCATAGATTGAATGCTCTAGACTATAAACTATCAAGGAAAAGGCTTAGGCCTTGATGAGCAAGGTATTTTAGATCCCATCCATGGCAAAGAAAATCCATGTACAAAAGGTCTTGGATATATATCTCAAGACTCACAATAAAAAATGTTGGTACAACCTCCATACATCCTAAGCAGGCCTCTTCGAAAAGAACAATAGGCTCTTCCCATCACTCCACTCTACCGTGTGTCTCCATTCCTCCTTAATCATATCACCTCAAAACAACCATTCATATTACTCCTTCATCCTCCAAATCCATCTTGGGTCCTTATGTCCCTCCATCCACCATCATGCATCCTCCATTTACTAAGTCAATTTTAGGACTATATATCCATCAATCAACTATCCATATCACCCATCATAAACATCCCACTCTCATATTCCCTAATCAAGATCAACAAAGGCATGTAACTACACTTCCCCCATCTATACATCATCCCGAAAATCCTACCTCTATCACTCCATTCATATCCTCTCCATGTCATCCATCTCCTCACACCCATCACATTGCTATTGGAAGTACTTTGGATGCCAAAGTAAAAATGCATAGGTATGAGCATCCACATGAATCTCAAGATCCACATGTCCCCTCTAAAGGACATGATGAAGAAAAGGAAAATCTAATCCAAAAAGCTACATAAGCCTATTAAAACAAAAATCAAAACCATGTGGATCCCAAAGAAAAAGGATGCAATGCCTTCAAATGAAAAATCCAATCCAAAATCCAAAGTTGCTAATACAACAACTAATAACACACATCCTCCATCTCCTAAATCTATTTTGGGTCCTTATGTCCCAAAGTTCATTATCCCAATTCCTCAATTATCCCCACATTCTCCATCCATTAATTCTCCTATCATTTCACATCCCCCACCATATGTGCCAATGTTGGTCTTGAAAACATTCCCCCATCACACATCTACTCCATCTTTCCATCCATACACTTTCCCACATCCCATCGATTATCTCACATATCTCAGGCTCATCCAATCCCTTTAATCCATTCCCTTACATAATCCATGCATCCTAATAAGGTTGTACCAACATCCAATAGTCACTTCATACATGGGCTCTTATTACCTCATATGGAACTTGATGCTTGAGTCCATCTATCCCCTTTATCACATGTCTTCTAAATCCACTTATCCAAATCCCTATCCTTATCCATCCCCATCTGCATACTATCCAAAAGTCAAAAATATAAAAAAAAAGCAAAGAAAAAAAATTACCTCTATAGACTCTATGATGGTTGCCTTTTTGCTTCAAATCGAATAGAAACAACTCTTTCCTTTATGCCTTTCTCTCCCCTACTTTTTCCCCAAACCCCCTTGATGCTTTTTTTGCTATATTGCCTCCTCTATTTCCAAAATCCTCTCACACCCTATCCATTGATTGTGTGTACTATTTTTGGGGTGATCTTAATTCTCCATGTCACCCTCACTTAGCCGCCCACTTCCCCATTTCTAAGCATTATTTCCATCTTTCTATTATGGAAGGGATTTACCTTCTTCAAATGCAAATGGGTTACTTGAATATTATTGTCATTGTCCCTTTCCATACAGTTTCATAATGAATTTTGAATAGAAGAAACATTTATCATTAAAATCCTTTATAACACATTTATTTATATGTATACATGTATATATATATATATATATGGTTACATAAACACACACACACACACATATATATTATATTTATATAAGCTATAATGTTTGTTATCATTGCTATTTTATTTATTTGTCAAGAGCTTACTTTCAAGTTCTTTTGAAGAATAAATAACACAATTTTTCTTCCCATGATAGTTATTTCTAATCAGACGCATTTCCATTACCATTATGAAGTTAACTTTGAAACAAACATGGTAAGACAAGCGATGAAATAAATAAGATTGCTTATTTAACCAAATACAATTCCATACAATCAAGAATGATATCCATCAATTGCAAAACAAATGTAGATGTCATGGCCTACTGTGGTGTGTGAGTTTCCAAGTTCCAATCTTACTTACTGTACATCATCCGGTTAAGCATTCTTTCCTCAACCATGTTCTCATTCTTCAAGTTGTACCTCCATACACATTCTTGCACTTGAAATTGATCATCAGTAACCTATAACCGATAGTCATTACAAAAAAAATCTCTTAAATCATAAAGGATCAAGATAATCATTTTCAAATATTATTTCCTTTATCAAATCTCATAAACATTAAATGATAAATTCCATTGTTTTCCAAAATTTTCAATTATCTCAACATTATTAATTGCAAGTAAGGAAATTGAGATGTGACAACCCCTAGTGTAATATTGGACAATGTAGTCACACACAAAGTCATAGAAAATGAAGCCTTTTTGCAGAAAATGGCCTAATCCACAGGTTTAGAGGGTACTAGTTGAACCTCCCGGAATTGAAAGAATGGATTACAAAAAAATGGAGCCAAATTTTGGTGGGTGACGTTTAAATCCACCCCTATGCACAAGGATTTTTTGTGGTGGTCTTTGATTATGTCTAGGATTGCAATGCCATCCTCACACCAATGGAGCTACAAAGATCACTTGCTCATGTTGAATCCTTAGTATCCATCCTTCAACCCTACAATCGAATCCTTCATGATTACTCCAATTTAGGTGAGACATTTGAATATTCCACTCCAATAGTAGTTTGATTCTTGTTTTGAAGCTGTGGGAAATTTTCTCAGTAGGTTCCTGAGTGTGGATGAGGGCTCCTTGAATGATTTGCATACAACATATGCCTATATATTGGTGGAGATCGATGTTTCAAAGGATCTCCTAGCTAAGATCTCCCTCAAAACCAATGCTAGGTGTTGGATCCAAATGTTAGATTATGAAGGGATTCCTTCTCGATGTCATAGGTGCATCAATATTGGTCCAATTCCTACACAATGTGCCAAATGAAAAATTGATAGGAGGGCAACCTGGTGGAGTGATGCCTCCCTCCACCATTACTTTGTGGAAAAAGAAGATACAATTTATGGAACAGATCCTGATCAAAATGGGAAAACCCCCAATGTTGCCCACAGGAATGCAATGGGGTTCAAAAGGGAAATTTTTTTGATCAAAAGGTCATGGTTGAATCTTCTTTAGTGGATCGAGAAAATGTTAACATTACTAAAATCTCTAAAATAAATGATGGAAGTGGATATGTCAAAATGTTCAAAAATATTGTCTTCAGGGGGAGGTCAATTAAATAGATAAGAGGAGACATGTGGTGGCACACCAAAGGAAAATTGGATGGAGGTGAAGAGGAAAAGGAAGAAGAATGAGGTGAAATTCAACATTCATCACCACCCCTATTCTAATTGTGGAGAAAAATTTTAAGTGTGAAACTGGTGTGAGGCCATGCTCGTTATTATTTTCACTTGGATACTCATTTATGAGTGGTCCAACTTTGGTTTTGAGAGTTGTTTTGGGAGCTTGGTTTTTGGGTGTTAATGCTCTTTTCTTTTTTGTGTTCATACCAAGAATGAGGCCCCCTGTTTGTGGCCTCATTGGTTCATAGCTCTAGTCAAAAGCGTTAACCTATTAAAAAATATGGATTTGTTCAATTCTAATATAACTAAGTTTAATCAGATATGATTTAATACTTTATTCATGAATAAAGAGATCTTGCTTTAAATTTTTTTGAAAAAATAGAAATGGAAAGCTTCAACTATCAAGATGCTACAAAATCCTTATATTCCCTTCTTGATCTACATCTCCAAGAATCTAACTAGCCCTATTTATGATCAAAACTACCCAACTATATGGGGTAGTAAGGATCAACCCTCTAGACTATGAGGCCACTAATTAGGTAGTCCAACAACACTCACATAAAGTAAGGTAGATGAAGAATCACACATTCCAATCACATATATATGGGGCATCTAATAACCATACTTACATTTTGATCATAACATCAAAACCATATAATAGGAATGGTGATAACCACCAATTTCTAACAAGGAAATGATAATAACCATCAATTTACCATACTTAGGTTTCTAGTACATAAATTATATTCAATTATCTAATGAAATCAAGGAAGAGGTTACTAGATGAAGGATAGTAAAGTATCATCATGATCATGTTAAGATGATGTAGTATTAAGGGGTAAACCCACAAAAGTGGTTTACAATTCGAATGAGGAAGGAAAACATGTAAAAAATGACCCCATGCCAAAAAAATTCATTATAGGGGTTCGAATGAACTCATTGGTTTGAACAAACCAAAAAAGGGTTTGCTCGAACTAGGGTTCGAGTGAACCCATTTAATGCATGCACGGACAAAAAAAAGGTGAAAACCCCTTTTGGGAAGGGGGTTCGAATGAACCCTGGTTCACTCAAACCCTTGGGGGTTTGCTAGAACTCCCCTGGTTCTAGTGAACCCCCCTTTTCCCTAATTTTTGACCTTGTTCACAAAAAAACCTAAATTTTTATGCTTCAAAGCTCAAGTTGAGGATGAAAATGGAGGAATCTTCACAAACCAACTGGAATCAGGTAGTCCTCGGAATGAGCTATCCAACAAATATAATTTTAAAATGTCTTGGTTTTATTATGTATTTGTTTTTTAGTTTTATTAAACATAGGTTTTTCATCGATAATGAAGGTCTTTGTTCTACACATGTGGAAAAATAATAGATTATCAAAAAAATTGAAAAATATGAGTGCACTAGATATTGAAGTCTTTGATCTGACAAAAACAAAAAAAAAGAATTTTTATATATACAAAAAAGGTTATGTGTTATGTCTAAATTGTAATTTGTTTGACTTTGAAACTTGATTAAAGAAAAAATATTCAATAAAAAACTGTCTAACCAAGTGGAAGCACTAGATATTAGAGTTACAAATCTAAATTCGAAAGAATTAGAATTTTATCCTTCATGGAAAAAAATTTATGCATTATATAGTGTGCGTCACTTTTTAAAAATGTTGTTTTATGAAAAAAACCAGTTTTGTGGGAGATGGAAAAAGAAGTGCAATCTGATTCCAAAAATTTTGAAAAAATATTTTTAGAATCTACAGAAAAAATTTGATGAGACTCTAGTTTGCATCATCTTCAAATTCCACACAGATTAGCTGTTATAGGTGCCCAAATGTGAATATTTAGTTAAAAATAATAATTTCAGTGTCCAGCTTGGCCAAAAATTGTAAACCACTATTGTGGGATCACCCTAAGAAATGTACCCCATCTACAATGAAAAATACTCAATTACATTGTAAAAATCATAGAAGGATAGCGATAATTCCCTTCACTATCATGTCATGAATCCAAAATAGAGATTATATGTTAGAAGAGGATTATGTCTTCATTATGTATATTTTTTAATTCCTTTTATTTTGTATCTTTATATTTTATCCTCTCAACTACCACATCCATATACAACTAATAAATTGCTCAGGATAATTTATCGATTTTATTTCAAAACCAAACCTCCTCAAAGAATCCATATGAAATCCACCTAATCTTGAGCATGGGAAAACACATGAAATATATTTTAAAAATGCATATATCAAAAGGAACATACCTTCAACTAATCAAAGCCTCAAAAGTAGAGGTTCTCCTCCCTTGAACACAATTCAAACCAAGCTTTGTAATCTTCTTTGGGATCCAATTCCAAGCTCTCAATCACAAGCAAGGTTTCCAAGAAATATTTTTATAAATCAAAAGGTTACACACAAAGGAGAAGATGAGAGGAAATGAATGATAAAGAAAGTTTTTTTGTAATTACTTTTCATTTTCCTTCATGTCGAAAATTCCCAAACCCCCAAATGGTTTTTTCCTTGTTCACATAAAAAACTAGTTAATTTGCAAGGGTAAATATTTTACAAATGATACTTTTCATTTCAAATAACTAATAATTTTCAAAATAATTAATGCATAAAATTACACCTAACAATCTCTTGCATCAAGGAGAGTGGTGATGAGCGTGAGAGTGGTGATTTTGAATTTGGAAGTAGGCACGTGTGTGGAGGAGGTAGATTTTGAGGATGAGGATGAGGGAAATGAGATTTTTGGCCCACATGAGAGTTCCCTTCCCTCTACGGACCAAAGATTTTTTGCTTTGGATGTTTCCTTTGTGACATGTGGGTTGTAGGAGTGTTATTTTCATGTGGTTCTCCCATAGGCGATTGTGTGAGGTTTGGATTTCTTATGGTGTAGAAGGGTTTTTGGAGCTTGAGGAGCTAAGTGTATGGACGAGAGGCGTGAGGTGGTGCTTTCATGGATAATTTTTACTGGAGCCTCTTTCTCCTTGAATGATGTTTCACTACTTCTTGGCATGTTGGATTTTCCCTTCCAACACTCCATCTTCTTGAAGGAATGTGAGGATTTTGTTGCAGAAGGCTACCTTTCTGCTGCCCTAGTCTTTTCTAATGTTGGGGTTGTTCTTGGTTTGCTGATATTTTGGCTTGGTGAGTGGCGTCCTATCCTTTGGGAGTGTAATTTTTATGCATAGGGTGGGCTCCTGCATTTTCCCTTTTGAGTTGTTCCTTTGTAGCACTCATGGCCAATTGAGGTGGTCGTGGGTTTTGTGTGCCTTAAGAGGTTTGTAGGTCTAATGATTTTTTTCTAAGGAGGCCATTATGGAGTGGTCATTCACCCTCCCTATTTTTGTTGTGGGTATTTTCCTAGATGGTGAAGGGAATCCCTTAAGAGTTTGTGTGGTTTGAATCCCCTTTTGGCCTGTGAATTTTTTAATGTTGAAGAGGTTTATTTTCATCTTGGAGGATATTAGCTCACTGCTTTCCTATCTAAGCATCCTTCAGGGTGTATATTTTTTCATTATTTTTGAGGCTCCCCTTTTGACTAGGTTATTCCCAGAGTCTGTTATTTTGGTTGGGTTGTGTTTAAAGTTCCATTTCAAGACCCAAATTCTCTTGTAGCTAAAGGGAGCGTATATTTCCCTTAATTTTGGTTGGTTGTTGTTGGATGGGTTGTGTGTAAAGCTTCTTCTGCTATCCCATATTATTTCTTAGTTTTTGGGAGCCTTTGTCACCCTTTCTTCAAGAGTGTTTTCTATTTCCCCTCTTCCTCAATTTATTCCTATAGAGGTGGAGTCCTCTCTTATTGAGGTGGAGCTAGAGTTGGGTGGTTTAGTCAAGAGTTTGCTATTGAATATTTCCTTGGTTGTAGTGGTTACTCTACTTTCTACTAATCTACTATTGGCTAGGTTGCATTTAGAGTTTATTTTGAAGACCCAGATGCTTATGCTGACTATGGAAGCTAAGTTTATCCTTTTTGTAGGAGTTTTTTCCTTTTCCTTGGATATTGAGTCTCCTTTAGAGGTGGAGACCTCTCCTTTTAAGGTGGGGGTGTTTTTTTTGGTTGAGGTTTTTGTCTTGCTACTCCTATTGAGGTGGAGTAGATTTGTAGGAGATTTGTTTCTGCTACATAAATGATGTTCTTGGTTTCTTCTCATATGGAGGTGGAGAGGTAGGTTTGATTATGTGCATGGTTTGCATCATTAGGAAGGCTATTTTTGTTGGCTCAAAAATTGGTATTTTGAGCGGTTTGTTTGTTGTTGCCTAATTGTTTCAGGTCATGCTAGCTCAGGTATGCTCTTTCTAAGCGGTTGGTTAGTTGTTTCCTGGTTGATTCAAGCAGCGTTTGTGGTTACATAGGGTTCAAGGTCCCTATAAAACTTGGTTGTAAAGGGTTCCAGGTCCCCTTCAAAACCTATTTGTTATAGCTTGGTCAGTCTAGTTAATCTTTCAGAGGTTGTTATTGGTGGGTTGCTGGTTGGTTGTGTTATATCTTTTAGCAACATTTTTTTAGATACGGTTTCAAGTACCTTCAAAACCTATTTGTAAGGGGTTTCAGGTCCCCCCAAAACCTATTTTTCCTATATAATCAAAACTAATGAATAAAATTTTAAATAAAGCTATTTAACCTTTCTAATTTTCCTTTTAAACATCCAATATTTAACTTGTGTAACACCTCATCTAGGTAGCCTAGTTTAACACATTGTATATTCTCTCAAAAAATGATGAAGATGTGGAAGACCGTTGGAGCGTTGGGCGGGAGCCTGGAATTTTTGAACAGCTCAAAGTTGTAGGGCCTGTGTGTGGGTTTTCGAGTGAGCTGTGGGGGTCTCTCTTCTTCAGAGGGTGGGGCTCCTGTTGTTCCTCTTGATTTGTTGTAGGTTCTGGGCCAAGCGGATGGGTGTGGTGTTTTGGATGAGATTCTAGTCTATGAGGAGCTGCGTCCTCCTTCTCCTATTGCTTCTTTTGCGGGTGTTGTTCAGGGTGTGTCTGGGGGCCCTCCTTCTATTGCTTCTGATGGCATTAAAAAATCCTTCTCTGTTGCTACTCGTGCCCAAGTCCCGGCTAGGGTTCGTCCTTTGCCCTATGCTCATGCCTCCCCTGTTGTGGTCTATGGGCCTGAGGTTGTTGAGAATGAGGAATTCTATGTGCTTATGGGTGTGGTCTACAAGTTTAATGGCTTGTGGCCCTCCTTGCTTGATCTCCATAAATGGGTCTCCATTTCCTAGAAGCCTTTTGCTTCAAGACTGATTGACCTCTATCCTAGTACTAGAGGTTTTTTCTTTGCAACTTTTTCTTCCTTAGAGGATCATGATAGCGTGTTGGACAGGGTGTGGATGTAGGGTGTTCATTCGCTATTCATTCAGCCTTGATCTCACTCTTTCAATCCTCTTACAGAGCCTCTGAATATTAGACCTGTTTGGGTTCGACAGTCGAATCTCCCATTCTAATTTTGGGAGGATTCTTGCTTTGAAGCTATTGGAAATGCTATTGGTAGCTTTTTGAAGGTGGAATCTATGTCTCAGGATCCTGGGCATGCTATGGTGGCTCGTATTTTAATCGATTTGGACATCTCTGAACCTCTCCATGGTGATGTGGTTTTGATGGTGGAGGACAAACCTTGGAAGCAACGTCTAGACTATGAGAGGCTCCCTTTTCGATGTAGGATCTATGTTTCTCTGTTGGTCACTTGGCCTCTAGCTGCCCTCTTGCTCGCCACAAGGGTGCTACTACTTGGTGGAAGAATGCTCTCTTAGACCACCTCACGGTTGGTTCTCCCTCTTCTGATGTTTCTTGTGGGGAGGGCGACCCTCCCTTGACTACTCCCATGGAGTCGGAGCCTATCCAGGCTCCTCTTCAGGTCATCCCTTTCATGGAACCTTTTGTTGTTGTTGTGTCATTGGATCTTGCCCATCTCTTGTTGAATGACTTTGTTGGTCCTTTGATCACTCTTGTATCCTCTTCTTCACTATCGGCTCCCTCGCTGCGTAGTGGCTCCTCACCCAGGGTGGTTGTTGTGGATCCACTCCCTTTGCCTCGCTCGTTGGATTTCAATTTTGAGCCTTCCTAGTCAGTTGTGCTATGGAAGAAGAAATGACTCCCCAAATCTGTTGCCTCTTCGTAGCCTCGGGTTCAAGGAGTTAGATTGGTCCCCTCTGGTTCTGGGGTTGTCTAATTTTTTTTGTTCTATAGTTGTCGATCAGCTGTTTCTATTTGTTTCTCTTCTAGTTCATCTAGTTTGAACTATCTTCCTTTGGCCCTCTGGGCTCTTTGTGTAAAGGGTACAACACCCTGTAAATGTTGCTTATCTTATCAAAAACACCTCATCTAGGTGAATTTAATTTTAAAAATATAGATAACTCTTTTCAAATCCAAAATATATTTATTCATTTCACAAATAAATTCTAAGATGTTTGAATATTAAATAAATGTAAACACAAGAAGAGATAAATGGCCTATGTAAAACAAATATATATTTTATGGGTTTTCATAACATAGAAATCCAATGTTGACACTAATCTGGATCAAAGGGTCATAAAACCACCTAAGGCACATCTCATGACTCGTAATTGAGTGAAATAGGGTATTCAATAATAACATTTTTACCTGAGCCAATAATCTCCAAATTAATCATAGTTAGGAAACCTGTGCCTACACACTCAGTTAAAACATTAGGTGCATCTACACAATATAAGGATTGTCAAACCATCCAGTATATAAATCCATATGACAATATCAAATAACTACATATAACTAAAAATCATCTACAACTAATATAATCTAGATATCAAATATGTTTAATCAATAATCCACAATGTTGATCTAGATACTATAGTCATAATCAATAAATAAAGTAAAAATAGTGAAGCTAAACATTGCTAGAACTTCAAACATATAGTCATAACATATGCATCCAAAATACACACTTAAACATCCAAATGACAATAGAAAAAATCATTAATAATAATGATAGATCAAAATTGAATAGAAAACAAGAAAAATACACATGTGGGCCTTACAAATATTCCAAAATAAGTATAACATTGGCTAACTTATAAGTTATAGGAAATTTTCAAATGAAAAATTGTTTGATTGAATCACATTGATTCTCTAGCCATGTTGTTACTAAGATATGATATTACCCTCTTACATGACACCCTCTCTCTACTTGATGATAATGTACCTCATAAAACTAAAGGAAACACCATAATTATAATTATACAATAATTGATTAAGGGATTCATACTACTTATTCACAAGTCTAAATATAATTATTAAACATTAATAATTATTAATCAATATTAATTATTAAAATAATTATTCATAATTCATTATATTAGTTTTTTATTAATTATTAATCAAAATCATTTGTTAGTCAAAATTAGTATTAATTACGCCAAGAGGCGTATTACAACGTCATCCACCAAAAAGCAATGTGTAAGGAAAAACTCTTCAGCTAGAAATTAATGTTCAAATGGCATGCAAATCCATATCCACTCTTAAATCTTATCTTGTTATCTTTTGAATAAAAAATGCAATTAAGAGATTTAAATCAAAAACTTTTGTATGCAAATGAGTTTATAATTTTTTTAAATGCATTTCTAAGTATCATTTTAGAAAATGAAATTCAATTTACATGCAAAAAGAGGAAAAAATAAAATCTAGAAAAATTGTTTTTATATCTAAATTTAAAATGAATATGAAATTTTATTTAATTCGTTTGTATAGATAATCACTACAAGAAAAAATAAAATAGAAAGATTGTTTTTATATCTAAATTTAAAATGAATATGAAATTTTGTTTAAGTCATGTGTATAGATAATCACTACAATTTAATTAATTATTTAAAAACTAAATAATATATTTTTTATAAATTGTAGAAAACAAAATTTAATTTAATTTTTGAATGAAATTTAAGTTTTCAAGATATTGTGGTGATTTCTCTTGCAAACATATTAAAGAGATTTAAATAAAAAAATTCCCTATGTAAATTATTTTATGATTTTTAAGTCGAGAGGCTTCCTACAGTGGCATCAACGAGTCTGTGTACATTTTTATTCTTTGCATTTATTTTGACGTGTATAAGGGAGAGGGGCCCATAATGGTGCAAAGTCCAATAGTGGGGATAGAAGTAGTCCTCAGTGGGCCCCATAGTGGAGCACTTTAATATCGAATTGCAAAACACCTTTTATCCGTAAAGTATGCAAAGTGACAAATCATGTGATGCCACATCAGCGCACCAATAAAACATGACTTAGTGCACCACTATGGGTCTCACTTTTTTTTGGGCCTTTTAGGATACCTCAACAAAAAGCATGCTGATGTGACATCATATTTGATGATGTGGCCCTAAAATGAAATATAGAAGCACATGAGTTGCCAAATAAATTGTTGTGCAGAATTGGGAGTGATTTGAAATTTCCATGGAGGATTTTGAGAAACGCAAAGTTAGGGTGCTCCACTATAGGTCCCTCTCCCCTAGTTGATAGTCACGCATTAGAAATGGAATTTCTTAGCTTTAGCTTCAGTTTTTTGCTTGTCTTTTGCTTTAAAACCAGTTGGATGCTTTGCCATCTTTCCATTATTTAGCTGCTTTTTTTAGCTTTCTTTATTCATACAGCCTATTCGCATGAGTTTTCCTTTATTGTTATTATCTCTAAAACTCTTTATAATATAAGAGATTGTTGTAACAGATTTTGATATTCAATCTGTCAAAATTTGCTTGCAAGCAAATCGTTTAAAACAAAGAATAGAGATTACGGTCTGGAAAATTTCTAAGAGCACAATTATAATCTACTTATGTTTCTAACATGGCCGGCAATAACTGTGAAGATGAACTACAATTACAATTCAGTGAATGGAAAAGCTCTAGGAAAGTAGATGACCTGATGAAATCCAGACCTAGACGTGGGCTAAATCGCCTGTGAATGAGTGGGTTGTTGTGGGTGATTGAAATTTTGCCCCTTCCCAACACTAAGGATTATACTTTCAATATCATCAAGGTCAAGCAATTGGAATCCCCTCTTCATTTTTCTAAAGCAACGTTGACAAGATTTGATTATTTCTTACTGCAAGGTGCATCCTCATTCTTCAAATGAGGAAGAAAATGGTAAGAAATATTTTTTTGGGAGGAGGTCTGATAGAACTTAATTCTCTAAAAAATTTAGAATTTTCCTATTAAGCGTTTATGAAGTAAAGGTTTGGTCTACATCCTTAGTTTTTTCTTTTAATTATTGAGTTGTATTTGGTGCATTTGCAGTTAGTTCCATAAATATAAGCAACATATTAACTGGGAAGTGCCTAGCTAAGATTTATGCCAATGATCCAAATGTTCAAATTAGTCCAAGAAATCATCCAAATGCATTTGCAATCAAAATTATTGTACACGAAGCTCTTGAAGACATCACTTCATTTTTCTATGATGAGGAGCGAAATGAAATATATATAGGAAATAGGCATGGTTTGGTTCATGTATGGTCAAATTGAGGTACCCACAAAGTGTGCAAAGTAATACATGCTTGATTGCTTAAGGATTTGTGGTTGTAAGTTGACAGTAGTAATGCCAGTTGTTTGATGTAATCCAAATTATGTTGCATGCTTCCATTTATTATATATTGGAGTCCCTGAACATCAAGCATACATTACATAGAATAGAGCATATACACTATGGAAGTTCGATTTTTTCAAATCTCATAATGATGGTGAATGTTTGTTGTAGACGAATGTGTCCCTATAAATTTGTATTTTGAAGTACAACTCTTAGTTTCTACCATGTAATTGTTCTTAAGGTAATTTTACCCATTTTAATTTTTTTTTCCCTCATGTAATTCTCAATTTTTTTTGGCTTATGTATTTTCCTTTGCGGCTCACAAAAAGTATTTTTAGAGTATCAATTTGAGTGTAACCTCATGGTTTTAGTGGAAGTCGTGTGCCTTTCGACTTGGCGTAAATGGTGTATTTGATGGATTCTAATTGGGGGTTTTAGTACAAATCTATGTGACTCATTCTTGATGGAACTTGTATCTAGTCTTCAATCTAGATGATTGGGGGATTCATTCTTATTCTCTATATGGGCCATTTATAAATTTTGGCAGTGATTGTTGTTATTCAAATCTTTATGGTAAAGGATCTTTTTAATTTTCTTAGGACTACCCATGAGAAGAGAGATCTTCCAGGATTTAGACTACTAAACTGGTACATGGTTGCTATCTCTTCAATTAACCTTCTTTGGTGAAAGGTCAAATTGCAGTTTTGAAGTTCTCCGTTGAATTGTATAGAATTAGGCAATTATATATTTGCCATGTCTTTGAGTTTTGAATGCATTTCACAGGTGTAAGACAAAAGCCACGATTAGTGAACTTGCCATATGCATTTGCATTTTTTTAAAATTTGGGATAAATATTAACAAGGATTTTCTGGTGAGTTGTAACAAAAATTCTTGGCCATTTACTTTTAGGCACTTCTTTTTCAATCAATGGTTTATGTGTATGGACATTTTTTCAGCAGGCAACTTTTCAACAGTGTATCTTCAGATAAATTTCTCTCACAAATTTGTAGTAACCTTATCAAGTATCACATGCTCACGTGCTATTTCATGTACATAGCAGGTAAATTTGTAAAATATTTCACCAATTTTGCTTTTTCAAAGTGTAAAATAAAATATGTGTGATGTTCTAAAGTGATAGGGTAGGATTGATTATGTGATTAGTATGCAAATCTAATTAAGTTTATCCATGAATGTATGGTTGTTGATGCATTAGAGACTCTTAGCTTATCTCCTTTTTCTATTAATTTTTCTTCATGAACAAATTCTTGGTTTTGGATTTGCATAGAAAATTCAGCAACCAATCTCTTTGAGTAGAAATTATGAGATTTATCAATTTTTTTAATAGGTAAAATTCATTACTACTTAAAATGCATGGGATGTTGATATTATCCCGAATTTCATGATTTTATCACTTTTGGTGATGCAAATTATTCAAGGAAAAGGTTAAATGACTTTAGACACTGTAAGCATGTTGTTGGACCAAAAACAACACTTCTAAGATAGATAATGATTTTCTAAATTATGCAAACTTCATTATAAACAAATAGGTTTCCTAAATAACTTGTGATGATTGGTTTCTTTTCTTTTTCGAGCATTCTCAGATGTTCTCAAAAGAATCAAACAAGAGGGACATGTTAACAACACAGACATTTTAGTTGTTACATGATTTGAATGGTCATGAAAACACAAATTTTCCTAAAAGTTCTTGTTCAAATTTTGGAATGATTTGGAATAATCAGCATGTTCAAAGGATTAAGTTGATGATTTTTTAGCGCTTGTCAAATTATGAAAATTTTGACTTAGCCACAATTATATATTATGATTGGGTGTTGCCTTTTTAAATATATTGATAGGTTAATAACTTTTTCTCTCTGTTGTACTTCCTTTGTTTGGTATGCTTTTTACCCAGAAATCAAAAATTGCACTAGTATTAATCAAAAGAGATTTAATCACAAAGAGAAATCAAAGATAAATCAAAAAGACTTGAGGATATTTCATTCCATCACTTTCATAACATATTAAGTTCCTATAGTTAAATTTTTTGCCCACTAAATTGCCAATAGAAGCTTCAAGAAGGATAACTCTTGGCGTATTTTATATATATTAATATTTAATATATGTATGCTAGTAATACATTTTTACAATTTACTATAGTATCAAATGTCTAAATCTACAAAGAATCAAATCATGGCATATAAATAAAATCACATCATATTTCAATCAAGTGACAATCACAATTGCCCTCCATAAATTTCTAAGGATGACATAGTTCAAATTTCATCATTTTGTTAAATGCTTTGAATTTATCTAATTTTAATAAATTCTTATTTACAATAAAAAAAATGTTATGATCAAAGTAAACAATTCTCCAAAAACTATCGAAATCAAGTAAGCCTAAATTTCCTTTCACTTGATTTCAACACATGTCTAATTATAGTTTTAATTAATCATACTTAACTCTTAATATACTTTTTTTTATTACATTAGTTTACACACTTTAGATAGTTTGAAAATATCGTTTCTATATTCAAGAAGTACTAATTTTGAAGGCGATATTCAAGGTTGTGATAATTATAAAAGAACAAATAAGCATATGCTTAAAATTAGAAGTGTTCAAATCAATTCAAATGACTAACTGTGGATAGGGGAAAGCATCTAGTGGTCGTGCACCCCAACTATTTAACACTTCAAATTTATATGTAGTATTTTAAAATTATTTTAAGGTTTATATTAGATCACTTGGTAAGAAGTTAGATTTAGGTGTGGGATATTGAATATGGTGTTAAATTAACATATTTATATTAAGATATTATAAAATATAAAGAAAATAAGTAAGTCAAATATGTACTAAAATTATATTTTCTTGATACATTCATTTAATATCAAATCATATATATTATATTTTATCTGACTTTTTTTTTTAAATCATTTCATTGTGAGTGGTCTTTGAACTCTAAGTGGAATTGAATGACTTACAAAGAGTCGTGTAAGAATCAAACCTTATTAAATACATGGTTTGTGATACTTTAAAAGAATAAGATCAAAATTAAATAAAACCAAAAATCTAAAGAAATCAATTATCCGTGACTAATTTTAACAAAATAGATACCCCACAATTCTTAACAAAAACAAAACAATAGATGGCAGAATATTATCGTCTTACTCCTTAAAATATAAAAGGAAACCCACCAGTAAATCTGAATGAAAGAATACTTGGCTTGTATTCTTTGGAAGCCGTCAATTCTGCAGTGAGTTGTTATTACAGAAAAAGCAATCATATTCGAATTCAGTGGGGACAAACATTACAGAAAAAGCATGGTCAGTGTTCAAACATGTTTCTACTTTTTATTTATTTTTAATGCTGGCATTCAACGTAGCAAAATCTGACTATATTACTGGCCCCAAGGCCTGCGTTCTTCAGCTTATGCTTTCTTTCTACTTCAAAATATTCGTTTCTAATATACTATTGATCTCTTTATTTATTTACTATGTATATTCTTTGTTATTAGACTAATATGTCGCAAGAAGGATTATAATATCCAGTATCAAAGTTCTTTCCAAGGATGTGTTCTTAGCAACATCAATAGTTTTGAACTTTTGTGGTTATTTATCAAATGCTCTCACTTCAACTTCTCATCGCCTTAATGATGAAAAAATACTATAAAATAGCAGTATTAAGCATATTTCTCAAAATCTATTAGAATTTTTATTCATTACTAAAAGTTTCTTTTTTATTTTAGACTAGAAACCTTGTGTGAAGGGTTTTCAAATGTCTTCATAGCAACTATCATTTTTTTCTAAGCAAAATTCTCATAAAAGATCATTGAAGTAACGGATTCCAATAATACACTATCTAAGTCTTATAGATAGAACCCTCTTCCCTTCTACTATAGAAGCTATGCTACAAGGCTCTTGCAGCTTGGGTTATCTATGTATGGATGTTGAGAAGAATAGTCAAGGCAATATTTCTAAGGCATTTCTAGAGCTTATTGATTGGCTACATCTTATGGTTGATGTCATTAAAGGTAAGTCATTTTTTAATCATGCTTAGTCTTTATCTTTAGAACTAGTAAGGGATTGCAAATAATTTTTTCTTAGGGTTCTAGATTTAGTCATAGAAATGTCATCCTCTAGACTAGAGAACTTTCTCATTGGGAAGTCTATAGGAGCTGCACCAAACAATGATATTTTTTATAAATTAAGCTTAAAGAAAATGAAAACTACATGGTAAAATTAAGATCTTAGTTATAATGAAGGTCATCCTTTTTATCTCTATTTTGAACCATGAAGATTGTGTACAAACCCTTTTGGATGGTCTATGGATCCAAGCTAAGTCAAGTCTCTTCCTTAAAAATAGATATCGGGTTTTGATCTTGAGAAGGAATGCATTAACATTGAACTCATTTGGATTATGTTTCCAAGCTTTCCATTGGAATACTAAGAGGATATGTTATTAGGTATTGCTAACTCTATCAATCAACTCTTAGCTTTTCATATTATGACCAAATACAAAATTGTTTGTTGCTTGCCAAAAATTTTTTTTAATACAGATGTGGATAATCAACTTCCTTCTTTGATCACCTTATCCTCTAAATCAAGTGTTGGAGTGCAATAGATTGTTTATGAGGATATCATGGTTATGTGCAATAGGTACCATAAATTTGACCACTCTACTACCACATACCTAAGCTATAGGAGGATGTAAACATTTTGGAGAAAGAGAGGAGTTTATTCATTCTCAATCAATTCAAGACTTTCCTTTGGTGAGTGCAAGCAAGGAGGCATGTTCTTTGGTTGGGATTAGACCCAAAGAAAAAATAGAAATGTTCCTTCTTTAGAGTCCCTCAAAGGTGGTAGAGTTTTGGAGAAGACTTCTAAGGAGGAAAAAAAACTTGTCAGAGCCTAGTTGATATAACTAGCCCAACACATGGGATTCAAAATAACTTGATTCACCTTCCACAAATAAGGATAAAACAAAGAAGAATTTGGATGAGAGATGCACTATAATTCTTATTATTTATTTTGATTTTAGATTAGCTATTAGAATGGAAGAATAGCGCCTAACCCCCATTGATAGAGATGAGGGAGATGAATCTTGAAAAACATTTGAAAACCAAATGGAAACCACCACTAAAGGGGTGCTATAAATTAAACTTTGATGGGCTTCTAAGGGCAATCTTGAATATTCTAGTGCTGGGTGTGTGGTTCATGATTAGAAGGGGGATGTGGTGTTTAGGGCCTCAAGAAGAATTAAACTAAGGACAAATAATGAGTTCAAGTTTATGGGCCTCCTCTTAGGTTTGAAGCACAATAATTTCAACTGAATCAGATCATGATAGAATGATCATCAACACTTCCGAAACTAAGAAATCTCATAACTAGAAGTTAGAATTATTTCCTTAGCTCAACAATAACCTTGCTTGAGGATTTGGAGGATTTTATAGTAAACCACAGTTGTAGGGAAGTCAATATGGGAGCTAATGTGCTTGCCAATTCAAAGGGTCGATAGGGATGTGGAGTTCCTTGTGGACTCACTAGGTTTGAAGTGTCTTTAAATAATTGTCTTTTTGGAGTTGGCGTTCATTCCTCATGGATACTCCCTAAGGTAAATGGCCTTTCTAGGCTTGGTGTCCAACAAGAGGTTGTAGAGTCTGTTTAGGATGCAAAGCAAACTCATTCTTTGTGCAGACATTGAATGACTTGATAAAAAAAGTTGACCAGAAATCAAATATTTTAAATGCAAAATTTGTTAATTTCTATAACCCAACAACAGATTAATTGCACAATAAATTCACAGAAAGAAATCTGATTTATAACAATTAATACAACTAGGTTAATTAACAACTAATAACAGCGGAAGCAAAAATAACAATAAGCCAATCACAAAAAGATAATAACACAGATATACCCAAGAAACCCCAATGCGGGGAAAAACCTGCAAATGTTGGATCTTCTATTCAACCTAACAGCAAACTTTTCTTTCAAAAAAATACAATGTGAGTTTGCTACAACAATCTTACATTTATAGAGTCTAGCTACTTTACTTAGCGTGCAAGGAAAGAATCTTTCCTTGCTTTCTTTGGCTTTAATTACACATAAAATCACTCTTGGATTTATCTTATCCTCACAAACTCAGAAACATTCTATTAAAGAATAAAAATCCTGCTGTTGCTAAAAATCCAACTCGAATTGTTTTAAAGCATATCTAACTCAAGTTGCTTTAAAATGTTAAAGCATATCCAACTCAAGTTGCTTTAAAACAAATCCACATCCCACCTTTCGAGCTACAAAAATCAACACTCCCTCTTAGCGAGGAAGGTGTTCTGCACCACACCTAACTTGTCCCTGAAGAATTCAAACTTGCTCTTCATCAAGGCCTTCATCAGGATATCTGCTATCTGTTCGTCCGTAGGAATGTAAATGAGCTTCACTATCCCCTTCTCCACGCAATCTCTAATGAAGTGGTACTTGATCTCAATGTGCTTTGACTTGTCATGAAACACTGGATTCTCAGAGAGTTTGATACAACTCTGATTATCACAGTAAATGACTGTAGGATCCAACTCCTGATCAAAGAGCCCAGCTAGAAGTTTCTGAAGCCAGATAGCCTCACATGTAGCCATACTAGCTGCCATATACTCGGCCTTTGCAGAACTTAGTGCAACTGACTTCTGTTTCCTACTGTACCAAGACTGCTCCTGATCCCAAACTGAAACTGCACCCTGAAGTGCTCTTTCGATCAGTTGTACTGCCTGCCCAATCTGCATCAGTAAACCCCTTGAGCTTCACTCCATCCTGCTGAACATACTTCAGCCCATAATCAACTGTGCCTCGAAGATATCTCAAAACATGCTTCGCAGCTATCCAGTGCACACGTTTAGGTTCCACCATAAACTGGCTGAGTGAGTTCACTGCAAAACAAATGTCTCACCTAGTGTTGACCAGATACATAAGAGAGCCTATCAACTGTCTGTATAAAGTTGGGTCCACTGCCTTTGATCTGGAAGCATCAATCTTCTTCCAATTGGTCACAAGTGGCGTTGACATAGGCTTACAGTTTTCCATCCTGAATCGCTTCAAGATATCAATTAAGTACTTCCCTTGTCCAAGGAAGATCTCTCCCTCTTTCTGCCACAACTCCAATCCCAGAAAGTAGTGCATCAACCCCAAGTCCTTCATCTCAAACTCTCCTACAAGATCCCGCTTGCAGTGTGTTATGAGCTCCTCTGACCCTGTGAGAAATAGGTCATCAACATATAACAACAATATGAGAAGTTCGCCCTTCACCTGAACATAGTACAAGTTCGAATCCGCCTCACTCTTGATGAAGCCCGCACTCTACAAGTAACTATCGATATGTGAATACCACACCCTGGGAGCCTGTTTGAGTCCATATAGTGCTCTTTTCAACCTACATACATGAGAATGCCTCTCATGTGCTTCAAATCCTTCTGGCTGCTCTATGTAAATCTCTTCCTCAATCACTTCGTTGAGGAAGGCCATCTTTACATCCATCTGATGAATCCTCCAACCCATCTGTGCTGCTATAGAAATGATAGCTCTTATGGATGAGTACCTGGCTATTGGAGTGAAAGTCTCATCATAGTCGACTCCTTCCTTCTGAGAAAACCCCTTAGCCACAAACCGGGCTTTGAACTTTTCCACACTACCATCTGCAGCATGCTTAATCTTATATAGCCATCTCGAGCCCGCCACAGACTTATCTTCTGGTCTTGGTACTACCTCCCACACACTATTCTTCATGATGGAAGAATACTCTTCCACCATGGCATCTCTCCACACTTGGTGCTTGGATGCCTCCTGAAAGTTAGAAGGCTCTACTTCAATTAATTCACTCATAAGTGCCACATATTTAGAATAACGTCTGGGAGCCCTTCTTTGTCTGATTGAATCTTGAGGATCACCTACATATTCTTGAGCCTCTCTCAATGTTTGCTCAACTGCCCTGTTTCTTCTCTTCTCACTAATAGGAATCTGAGGCTGAGGAATTATTTGTTCCTCTATCTGATCATCCTACTTGTTCTACTCTCTAGCTTGCGTGACTAAATTTTGAGGAATTTGTGCTACCTCAACTATGGATGATTGTTCCTCCTCATTCATCAAGTTACTTGACTTCTGAAGAGCCCTCTCTTCCTCAAACTTCACATCTCTATGAACCACTGTTTTCCTGAGAGCAGGAATGTAAACTTGATAAGCCTTAGAAGTTTCACTATACCCAACAAGGATACCCTTCTCTGCAGTAGGTTCCAACTTGGTTCTCTTCTCAATAGGAATGTGACAATACACAAGGCATCCAAATATGCGAATGTGCCCCAAATCTGGTTTCTTACCAGTGATCGCCTCTTCTGGAGTCAATTTTCCAAACACTTTGTGAGGGCTCCTATTCTGCAAATACACAGCTGTGTTGCAAGCTTCTGCCCATAAGAACTAAGGCAGATCCTGATCATGAAGCATGGCCTTGGCTGCTCCAACTATAGCCCTGTTCTTCCATTCAGCAACCCCATTCTACTGAGGGTTGTACGGAACTGTCAAATCTTTCTTGATACCTTCCTAAGCACAGAAATATTTGAAGGCATTCGAGGTATACTCACCTCCATTATCAGACCTCAATATCTTGATCTTCTTCCCAGCTTGGTTCTCCACGAGAGCCTTAAACTCTTTGAACCTACTGAAGACCTCATCTTTATTCTTCATGAAATATATCCATGTCTTCCTAGAGAAATCATCAATGAAGGTAACATAATACTCATATCCATTCAAGGATGTTGTTGACATGGGCCCACACACATCTGAATGTACAAGATCCAAAATCCCTTCAGATCTAGTGTCACTATTTGGAAAATTGGTCTTGGCATATTTCCCAAGTGCACAACCTTTGCACACCTCATGCATTTCTGTTTTTATCTCAGGCAGCCCCGTCACTATTTCCTTAAGAATATTAAGTGCTCCATGGTGAAGGTGAGCCATCCTCCTGTGCCACAATTCTCCTATCCCATTACAGCTACTAACCAATGCATGTGTTGGCTCAAACTGTAACCGAAACAAGCTGCCATGCCTAACTCCAATCACTTTTGTAACCTTGGAATCTTTGGGATGAATATATACTTTTCCCCTCTCAAAGGTTACGATGTAACCCTTGTCTTCCAAAGAAGAAACTGAGATTAAATTCTTCATCATGCCAGGGACATACAACACATCCTCCACCAACAAAGGTTTTCCAGACTCCCTCTGAAACTTGACAGTGCCAATACCAGTTGCATGGTACTTGGCATTATCTCCGAGCTCAATATAGAAATCCAGCTTATTCTCCTCCAACTTGGTGAAGCATTATTTGACTCCCGTCATGTGGCGAGAAGTCCCATTGTCAATATACCATACCCTGTTGGCAATTGAACTTGAGAGACAGGCAATGAGTGAAAACTCATTCTCAAATCGTGATGCAAACTCATCCACCTCTGCTGTAGCAGCAAATTGCTTCTTTTGCTTGTCCTTATTTTTCTTATTTGGACATTAACTGGCATAGTGACCCATCTGATGGCAGCAAAAACATTTAATCTTGCTCAGATCTTTCTTCTTCCCACTCTTGGAAGAAGAACCTTCTGATTGCTCTTTATTGGACTTCTTCTTACCCTTGCTTGCAAGAGCAAGATTTTCTTCATCTTGACCCTTCTTCTTCTGATCTCCTCGATGAGCACCTTCACGGATCTCCTCCTCAACAAAATCATCCCAAAGTCTTGCCCAATCAGGTAGTCGATCTCTGCCGACAACACACTTGACAAACACTTCCCAGTGCTTTGAAAACCATTCAAGGCTATATGCACCAACTCATCTTCCTTAATCATCTCTCCAACAGCAGCAAGCTCATCCCTGACACGTGTTAGCTTGGACAAGTAAGAGGTCACACTCTCGCCTTTGGACATCTTGGTATTATGCAATTTGTCCTTGAGCATCATCTTTCAACTCTGATAGTCGCTCTGATAAAGTTTTGTGAGCTTATCCCACATCTCCTTGGCGATGTCTTTCCCCGATAAATGAGGAATTAAATGATCTCTTACTCCATCTAGGATAATCCTATGAGCCTTGGCCTCTTTGACTTCATGTGAATCTAAGGCAATAGGATCATTTGTTGGTGGAGTCACTTTTGTGCTAGCATAGATCCATAGCCTGTTCTCCTTGAGAACAGATGTAGTCCAAACCTTCCATTGCAAGAAGTTAGATGCACCCTCAAGCCTGTCCTCGTATCGAACACTAGTTGCCATAACCACAAAAAGAACTGGAGACGAAAATCTAATGACTTTTTTTTTCTTGAAATCTGCGTCACAAATCTTGGCTTCGTATTCAGAGTTTAGAGCTCTGATACCATGTTAATTTCTATAACCCAGCAACAGATTAATTGCACAATAAATTCACAAAAAGAAATCTGATTTATAACAATTAATACAACTGGGTTAATTAACAACTAATAACAGCGGAAGCAAAAATAACAATAAGCCAATCACAAAAAGATAATAACACAGATATACCCAGGAAACCCCAATGCGGGGAAAAACCTACAAATGTTGGATCTTCTATTCAGCCTAACAGCAAACTTTTCTTTCGAAAAAATACAATGTGAGTTTGCTACAACAATCTTACATTTATAGAGTCTAGCTGCTTTACTTAGCGTGCAAGGAAAGAATCTTTCCTTGCTTTCTTTGGCTTTAATTACACATAAAATCACTCTTGGATTTATCTTATCCTCACAAACTCAGAAACATTCTATTAAAGAATAAAAATCCTGATGTTGCTAAAAATCCAACTCAAATTGTTTTAAAGCATATCTAACTCGAGTTGCTTTAAAGTGATTTAAAGCATATCTAACTCAAGTTGCTTTAAAACAAATCCACATCCCACCTTTCGAGCTACAAAAATCAACAAAATTTGTGATATTTTAAAGAAAGGAGACTAAGATCATATCTCCGCAAAATCTAAAGGAAATAATTTATTCCTGACAAACTTTGAATAGTGAATGCACTGACAATTATTATTAAACTCTTCATACTGACACTGTTTAGAAATGGAAAAACATGCAGAGATCCCTCCAATCTAGAAAAAATATCTTGTGATACTCCTTATAATATAAAATATGAATGAAGACTATTTGGCAGCCGTCAATTCTGGCATGGATTTTTATTCCCACTAAACTTTCATTCATTCGAATTGAGTGGGGACAAACAGTGCAGAAATAACATACGCAGTGTCAAAGGATACAACCTTTTCTATGACTGAGAAAACATGTAGAATATGGCCTTTGGATGATGATGGAGGCCACTTTAGAAAAGATGTTTGGTTGTGAGTAGTGCAAGGGTAAAAACAAAAAAAAATTGCATTGTAGGTCATAAATGGTTTATGCTAAGGTCGTCTTAATCAAAGCTATATTAAATGTAGCTTTCCCTAGTCAAACTCACAAATCCAAAGTTTTAAATTATTGAGTTCCAAAGTCGATGCCAACTCACAAATATTTGTCTACAAACTTCACCACTTCAAACTTTTTAATGGATGACTTAGATTCGTTTAGATTGAGTCTTTTTAATATTTTTATTGAGTCTTTTTAATATTTTCTAGTGTTTTTTTTTTGTTTTTGATGGAGGTCATCTACAAATTATTTATATCTATTCAATACAAGAGCACGAGTCTTCTTGGGTGTAATCTCTTCGGCTAAGAGCCAATGACTGAGGGGTATCCATTTTGACAAATTCACCCAGGGCATGATCCCAACCTCATCCCTTATGATGTTGGAGTCAGAAATACTTGATCCCTGGTGGGCTCATTAAGAACCATTCAACTTCACCAACAGATCAAGGACCCATTGACATCTTCTAGCTTTTTAAAACTATAAAACATTTTGTTTGAGTGTAAGTTTCTATTTTCATTAGGATGTGACACTAATGTTAAATTTTCCATTTTATTTTGTTTTTAATTTATTATAGATAAATAATATTTTTTATGATTAATGAAGAGAATCTATAAGGGTCTTCAAATTGTGAAGTAATGATTGGAAAAAAATAAAAAAATTGTATTAAAGAGATCAAGTTTATTATTTATATATAAATAGGTTAACATACAAGCATATAAACCATCATCTTAAAAATAGATAAAGGTACAAAAAATTCATCATTGACAAGAGGTTACAATAGGAAAGAAAAATATTTCCCACCAAAAATCTATGTTTCTACCTACAAAAGAGCTCACTTGGGGAATCCACACTATCTATATATATGTTGGTTTGACCCATCATCAAGCAAATTCTATACAAATATTTGGTAAGTTATCTCACTAGCTAATTGTAATTACATTACATGGATGAGAAACGATAGTACTATATAATAGAATTAGTTCAAGTAAAGAGCTTGGAAAAGAGAAAGAGCATCCATTATGTTAGAGTAGTCAATGTCAACTTGCAATTTCACAAATAACATTTTGCACAAAAATAATATTATCATATAAATTATAAAATGTATAAAATAGCCTTGCATATAAAGGTAAGAATGAAGAGGTGAGAAGGTAAGACTAAAATTCTAGCTACCCCTACAAAGGTGATACATATGTAACCACATTTGAGACAAGTGTGAGGACACACGTAGATTCCACATTAGGTGAGACCAAATAAAAAAATCTCTAAGAGAGCTTAAGTGTAATGTGAATGGGACCAAGGAAAACTTTAGTGGCAAATCTTTGCCAATTGGCGAATTCTAGGAATTGGTCAACTCAAAATTGGCGAATTTCTCGCACCCACAGGGTATCCAAATCGCCTAGAATTTATGAAACATAGGTCCAATGCATGTCGATTCGCCAATAATTTTTTTATGACGGCATATTTAAGCAACAAATTCACCATTGTCAAACTACGCATTTCAAATGGACCGACTAATATTTTTGCCTGAATCCCAGAAGCATTTAATAAAAAACACCTACATATTCGCCAATACTATTAAGACGACATTGTATCAGGACCCATTTCGCCAATTAAAATTTACAAATAGTTGCTTGTGAAGACCCATTTCGCTAATTAAAATTTATAAATAGTTGCTTATGAGGACCTATTTCGCCAATAACATTAAAAAATAATTAAATTTGAGGACACATTTCGCCTTGAAAATTACAACGTATTTGCCAAATTTTTAATATACCATTTAAAAATCCTGCGAAATTCGCCAAATATGGAATCATGGATTGATATAAATACAACCGAAAGTGCCATTTATTCTTACACATTTTGTTCGGTTATGAGGTTCTACTTCTCGATTCGGAAGTTAGCGAAAGCCGAAAATGTAGACTTAAAGGTGAGTGATCACTGATCATTTCTTCATAGTGTTATTAGTTATAATAATAAGTTTTCTTTATCTCTTTTCCATTCTTGCTTCAGTCTTAAAGATGATATTGAGTAGGGAATGGGATCTATATTATTATTCTCTGTCCTTCTTAAACAAGAAGACATTTTTTTCCAATTTTTTATTCGAAGAGAGATGAATATGTCAATCGAATCAAAGATTAATATGTTGAGCGACTCGAGCATCAACAGTAAGGCTCCTGCCACTCCTCAGGGTGGTGAAACTACTCATGCCACTCCTCAGGGTGTTGAAAATACTCTTGCCACTCCTCAGGGTGGTGAAACTACTCCTGCTACTCCTTAGGGTGTTGAAAATACTCCTACCGCTCCTCAGGGTGGTCAAACTACTCTTGTCGCTCCTCAGAGTCAGGGTGGTGAAAATACTCCTGTCGCTCCTTAGGGTGTTGAAAATACTCTTGCCACCCCTCAGTGTGGTGAAGATCAAGAGACTGAGAGGCCATCAAAACGACGAAAACTTAGACATACCATACAGTCTTACTTTGGAATTGCCAAAGCTTCTAATCGATCAGGTCAAGATGGAGCTACATCATCAACTCTTCCACCAAATATTGGTAGCATTCACAATACCTCAGCGCCAGCGGAAGGTTAAGCTAAGATTGTCATTGATTTAAATCAAAATGTATCAAATTCAAATGGGGATGGCAATACCGCAAAAGATGCTCCAAGGGATACCCTAGTTAGCTAGAATGAGATAATTGAATTGGATTAGGATGATGTTGGTAGCAAGAAAAGGAAAAACAAACCAAAAAGGGGGCGTGAGTGGGAAATGACAAGGAATTTTCAACTTGGTTGCTTGTCAAAGTACCCATTTATTGTAGTAGTGGGGGAATCAGATGATATTGAAAAAGAAACACATGCCAAATGTACGATTTGTACTTGGAAATTGGGAAAACCCAAGACGTTATAGCTAAAGATTGACACTATAGAAAAGCACATCAGTAAAGTTTATGAAAAACAAATCATAGACGGAAAGGAACAATCAATCTTATGATGGAAATCAAAGGAAGAATGTCTTCATGTTAGGTATGTCGTGGATTATGAAGAGCATCACCAAAGCATGTCGAAGCTTGCTGCATGTAAAGGTACACTTAAGGCTCAATTTGGAAAAGCAATGGAAGGAGCAAATATGTCAAAAACTGTTCAGATGAGTGTTGTTTTTCATATTTTGTCTAGAGGGCATCCTATGACAGACTAACCAGAATATTCTGGTTTATTATCTTTTTTGAATGTTCCTCACTATCCCTACACACATTGGTCAGTAAACACTAGATGGGAATGGGCAAAGTGTCTTGCTGTAGTGGAAAAGGAAGATTTAAAGGAGAAAGTAAAAGAGTCAAACTTCATTGCATTATCTTTAGATGAAGTTACTGCGGTAGACAATACTTCTTGGGTCTATATGCATTTGTATATTGTACAACAACATGTTTACCAAGCTCATCTTCTCTGTGTTCACAAATTGAAGGGCAGTTCAACATCGCATAATATATTTGAACTAGTCAAGAAATATTTGAATGAAATTGTAGGTATGGATGAGTTGACAATTGCAAAAAAGTTGGTGTGTGTAGGATTTGATGAAGCTACAGTGATGCAAGGTCAAAGGATCGATGTTTGCACAAAGTTACAAACTACTTGTGCACCATACATGCTTGGCATTCACTGGATGACCCACAAAATAAATTTGGCATTCAAAATTGTAAGCAAGTTTCCTATAGTATCAAAAGTTGAAAATCTAGTCCGCGAGATCCACGCATACTTCTGCCAAAGTCCCAAACGTTTCACAGAATTTTAGAATTTTGTTGAGGGAATAACACCAGGAAACAAGCTTCTCAAGGATGTCAATACCAGATGGATCTCCCTACATGGACCAGCGCAACGAGTTCTTTCAAAATATCAATCCTTAATTGGAGTGATGTACAAAAATCACAGCATGGTAGACAAAGCTCCTGACCTCTTACATAGGTTAAGTGATATAGAGACACTCTTGACTTTAGCTAGTCTTCTCCCCATGTTGGATAAAATGAACAGTCTTACGAAGAAATCCCGAGACAGAGCTATGTATATTAATGAATATGCCAATCTGTGTAAACATACATGCTTGGCCCTTGATCATCTATATCTAGATCTAACACAAGATGGCATAGATTATAACCTGTGGCAGAAAATTATTGATTTGAATGATCCTGATAATTATTTATAGTTTAATGGAAGCGGGCACTTATGTATCTGTGTACATGGATATGAGATACAAATGTACCAATGTAAGACTACCAGGCACTCTAGCAGAGAAGTACCTGTTAACGAGGAAGATTTTAAAGACATTGTTAAATCTGTTGGTGATAATTTGAAGGAAATTGCAAAATATCTTTCCTCAGAGATTTGTGAAAGATTCCATCGAGATGAAATACTTGAAGCCATGAGTATTGTGTATCCTCAATTTTGGGAAAACTGAGATAACCCAAGATTTTTTCATGCTCAAGTAAAAATCTTGATCGAACAATTTTTGAAAACTGTAACAATCAATGAGCAAAAAATAGAAGGAATTTTAAATGAAGATAAGCTAAGAAATCAATGTAGGGATTTTGTAGTAGCTATTAAGGACCAGTATAAATCCATGGGAAAGGACAAGGCCTTTGAACCGAGATCAATAAAAAGGGTTTGGACAAACTTAGGTCAAAGTGAAATATTGCGTGATAAGATATCAGAATATTTCAAAACTTGCTGATTTATGTCAAACAATGATATTGGGGTCAGTGGAGGATGAAAGAGTTTTCAGTACATTAGGGTTTTTGAAATCAAAGTTAAGAAAAAAACTAGACAAGAATTTGGAAAATTTCTTGAGGATGATAGGAACTGTGTATAATATAAAAAAAAATCATTTTGATAGGGCACTCACAATTTGGAGGTCCACATGTGAAAGAAGAGGGACCGGTCTATGCAACACTCCAATTCCAAAGGTTGGTATTGGTGGCACTACCATGGGTAGTGGGACTTGGACAAATGACATTGACGAAAATGACATAGTGAATGTTGAATTTGAGACACAGGCCGAAGAAGGTGAAGAGTAGACTCGAAATCAAGAGCTTCAAGACGACTCTTTTACTCTCTGATGTTGAATGACAGTTTCGGGACCCTTACTCCATTTGGGAAATGGAAGAGAATTAGCAGCTTTTAGGTATTTATACTGCACTACAAGATTCATGAATCAGTTTCCATTGTTCCAAACTGTAGTTGATGATATTTTATATTGTATTGAATGAAAATTGAAATTGTGAATCATTGCACTTCATGATATTTTATTTTATATTGCACTTCATGAATCATATTCCAAACTTTATTTGATGATATTTTATATTGTATTCCATGAAATTGTGATATTTAATATTTTATATTGTATTCCATGGTATTGAATTTGATATGTGTTTCTGCATCATTTTTAAAGAACAACACTTATCACTCAACTCATATTTTCCTATTGCATTTTCATTCACAAAATCTTTGATAAATAACTCAAAGAATCTTAATCCATTCCTTGAACAGAAGTTAACAGTTCAACATCCACAACTTATAAGCTAACAGAAGCTAACAGTTCAACATAAATAGCTTATAAAGACATCCACACAACTTAAACAATAAAAGCTTAAACTACCAAATCACCTAAATTATTCAGAGAACTCCTTACGCATCCATCACCATAAAATCTTTATTCACAGATAAACATTCCACAACAATGAAATTAACCAACAATTTGTCATTCCAATAATAAACAATCCACTAGCAAACTACTCGACAAAAGCACAATAAATCCACACAGTACACACCATAACTCAAAGATTGAGCACGCATGAACTTCACCATTGTCTTTCTATATTGAAATAACAGAAAAACAATAAAAATAGCAGAGTTTTTTTTGTCTTGATAACGGTTCCTTGAAGACAATTGTTTTATAAATTAAAATAAAAAGTCTTTGAAGTATTAAGAGAGCCAAATTAAAGAAAATAACATAAAAACTAAAAACTAAACAGCATCAACTCCTTCGCTTTCAATATTTTCCGCCTCCTTCTCCTTCAGTAACGCATCCTGTGCCTTTAATCTTTGCTTGTATTCCCAGTACTTGGTGACAATTGCGGTGATGTTTTTGCTCCCTGGCGTTGTAGTAATCTGTAACCTGGTTCTCCATTTTCCCAAAGCCTTTTTAGAATCAAACAACATCAGAGATCTTCTCTCTTCTCCAGAATTATAAGCCTTCAGGTGGAGCTCCATTGCGTTGAGTTTCGAGGACTCCCATGTCACTGTAATAGGATCAGATATTTCTTTATTGAATTTCTCTCTAAACTTTAGAGAGATCTCTCTTTTATCTAGAATCCTTTCATCAAACTCATCAGTAATTTCTGCTCCTAGAATATGAAAATCTTTTTTAATTTCCTCCAACATTTCATAATATTTTTCAAGTGTGTTCTTAATTTCATTCACCATATTATCATATATATTCAATTTCCATTCTAATGAATCAGACTAGGAAGGGTCACCAATTAATATCTTCGGATCCATAGAATTCAATTCTTTCATTTCCTGAAAGAGCACATAGTGACTAGTTTGATCTTTTCTGACATCCTGAAGTTCTACTAACTCCTTCCTCTTGTCAAGAACTCGAGTGTAAAACTACAAAGATTTATTCAAAAAGAAGATAGCATCTTGAGATATTGTTTCGATCCCCTCACAAGTAGCTTTGGAATAGCTCAAATTATTTTTAATTTTCTCTATGGTGAGCACATCGATGCCCTCTACTTGAGGCTTCATCAGATGTAGGAGGAGTGGCCATGGAAGAAATAAAGTTACTCAATGCGAGGACTTGAGATTGCAGTTTTATATTTTCTTTCCTCTGTTCTTTCACTCTTTTAATCAAGGTAATGATTGAATAATTGGCATGGTACATATCACCTTCTAGTGTTGGAGGCCCCATATCAACATGTGTGACTTTGTAGTCCACCGTTGTTATTTCATCTTCATTTAAATCCTTGACAGGGTCAGCAATTTCTAACATTTGATTTCCAGAAGTAGCATCAGTCACCATCCTTGACATCCTCTTGGCTTTCTTAGGTTTTGAAGAGCTTTGAAGTAAATTTGCAATTGTATCCACTCCAACTATCATTGTAGGAATATACTTTCTCTTCTTCTCCACTACTTTTTCAGCCATCCTGGGGAGGCTACTACCAGACCATAATCTTCTTTTCCATTAATAGTTTCTTTAGGAGCAGTAGGAGTGAAAGGTGGATTATCAGGCAGAGAAGAGGGCATTTCAAAGTCTTCAGACATAGGAGGAAATATATTATCTTCAGTGATATGTTTAAAGATAGCTTCAGAATCTGCATCCACAAGTTTTTCTTGATTGGTATTCTTCTTAGGGGTAGGAGAAAGCACACTATCTTGTTCACAGATGCTCTTCAACTTGACTATTTCTTGTGGCCTATCACCATCACCTCCTGACTGAGAATTTTCTAGATGACCTAATAGAGGGTTTCCCCGATGATACACTTGCACTAGATGCTTGTGTAGACCCCTGTTCATTCTTCTGTGTTGACTTCGACTCTTGAACAGGACTAGCAACTTGCCACTATTTCCCATCCAACCAGTCCTGGGTTCTTTTAAGCACTGGGGCAGCATGCACCCTCATATATGAAGTTTCACTTTGGTTCCAATCAACCCTAGGGTGGGATTTATTAGGCAATTTTTCATATCCAGGATCTAAGATTGTTGAATCCTCAGCTACATTTTCAGGAATGTCAAATTGAAGACTAAAAGCCTGTATATGTTTTAGCATTAGCCTCATATAATCTCTTCTCAAAACTTCATTCTCATTGACACAATCTTCCTAGAAATCTTTGATAGATGGGTGATGTCGATATGAGCTCCCTCCATAGAGATTCTGCTTCACAAAACCCTTACTATCAAAATTAGCTCTCATAGACAAATTCTGAAGGTTATATTCCTTGAGAAGTCCTTTAGCTCCCTTGGCCATCTGGTTTGTTTTGCACAAAAAAAAGGGGTATCCAATGGGAAGGCATACCTGCATTTCCCCCATGTTTGTATACTTAATATTAACCATTGCCATTTGTCAACAAAATTCCAGAAATATCATTAAATCTTTAGGATACCGAGGTAATTTCAATGGGGCTTTCTCAAAACCCCCTATTCTCAGATAGGAAAACTTATCAAATTGGATATAAAAACTCCCATATTTTGATACAAGAGAAATGGATTCAAGGGAAAGGCGCATTTCTGGATTTCCATCCAGCTTCCTCATGACCTCCATTAAAAATGCATCATTAACACGACAAAAAGCACCCATTGCAAATTTTTTAGTCAACTGAGGAAAGCATTTATACACAGGCATATCAGAAGTTGGGGTTCCTTGTAGCTCCAACCTTGGCCAAAAGGACCTTTGACTACCTACAATGTAGGTCAGGCAAGAACACATATAGAAAGTAGCAGTCTTATGGAAATTAATTAATTTCTCATTCAAATGGAAGCAAATAACTTCAGCCCAGTCAATGAAAATGTTCTCATCACAAACTATCAAGATAAACTGGCACATCCAATCCTCAAATAACTCAACTTGTGCATTCCCAACAACGCGGTGCAATAAAGCAATAGCATATGCAATTTCTCCCTTAAAATGCAATCTTTTGAGTTTATTTGGCAGTTGTGACTTACCTCTCCTTTCAGTTTTCAACCAGGTTTTTGCCATGGAGTTACACCAGTCTTTATTCGCTTTGAAAAATTCACCTGCCACTACGACAGACATGTCTTCTAGAGGTTCCTTTTCTGGAATCCCTAGCGCTCGGGAAACAACTTCAAGAGAAATTTTTGCAATTACAGTCCCGTCCGCGGCTTTAATTTCCTGTGTCTGCGGAATGTACCTTCTCGCACATGCACTTATTAGGTCCACACTCAACATAGCTTCTAGAAACCCTCCAACCTGAGCTAGCCCACTTTCTAAGAGTTTTATATCCATCTCAAACTTGTCATCCCTCTCCAGGCACGCCCAAAATTCTTCTAACTTAAAAGGTCTGAGCTCTGTATCCCTTACGTCGACCGTACGTTCACTCTGCATGAGCGCAAAATGCAAATTCACAGAGAAAGAATGTTTGCACCTCAGAAGTACTGGTCTTGGCAAAGAATGAGAATGCAGGCTAAATGTCTGAGTAAAAAGAATGTTTGCACTTGAGAAGTACTGGCCTTTCCAAAGAACGAGAATGCAGGCTAAATGTCTGAGTAAAACTTCGCCACACACTTATGTCGTTATTCCTTGAAAAGATAGCCTTGAAACATGCATGCTTTTGGAAATTCCTCAAAAGAAAACTCTATTTTAGTCCGTACATAAGTCCATAATGTTGTGTGGTTGTTGAAACTAGGAACCTTAGAACCAAAGTTTAAAGTTTTGAAGTTTTCGAAACCTCCGACCCACCGACTACAAAGATGACCAAGAAACTAGAAAGACTTGCAAATTTGCAACTCAACAAAGTGAACCAACTCGGGGAATCAGGAAGTTATGAAAATTTAGAACTCTGCGACAAGGTTATAAATTATAAAACTCTGATGACTAGCGACTGATAAGGTTATAAATTATAAATCTCTAAGGACTAGTGACTAAGGTTAGGAAAAGCACCAAAACTGCGACTTTGAGTGATAGTAACTACAACAAAGAGACTAACCAAAAATCTATCATTCCAATTCCAATAATAGATAATCCACCGGCAAACTACTCAGTAAACTCATAGATAATGCATCTTAATTCAAAGGTTACGTATGCATGAACTTAAGTTACTCAACAAAGTGAATTATACATGAATTATTAATGAAATATGATCAATGATCTTTCATTAATCTTCTTTGTCATTATGCATTGATGTATGCTTTAATTTTGGATCTAGTTTAATGAACCAGTTAAAGTACCTTGATTAAAGCATGAATTCATATAAATGTTTAGTGGATCTAATAAGTAGTACTAGTCATGGAGATTGAGTATCAATGTGTGAATTGTAATGCAATTTAACTAAGATTATGGATGCCTGGAATTAAAGTCACCTTATAGTTCATATTTTAATTGTATTAAAAGTAAAACTTGAACATGTACTAAGCGATTCATCACTCAGCTCAATGCTTAATAACATATTAGCAATAGTCTTAGTAGCATATACAACAATGAACATCAACAATCGTTTAAAGTGTATCTAGTAGTTGAAACTACTATCAAACTTTTTCTTCAAATGAAAAAAAAAATAATACAGATAATTTATTATTTAACATCGACACATTACTGAAGTCTGAGTTGGAACAAAGACAACTCTGCACAAAGCTGAGTTGGAATTTGGAAACCCATATTATCAAAAATCAAATCACTGCAACACCTTTTCTAGCAACTTCCATTGTTCAAGTGGTGGAATTGTCATTTGTTCTAACTGATGCTGTTTGACTTGAAGATTTGTTAACAATTCATGATTCAAATTGGAACCTGTCTTGCATTCTTCAGTCAATTTTGCATTCAAGGTTAGCAATGGTTTGATGGAATCTAATTAGTTCACCACATCTGGGTTCTGAGGAAACTAGCCCAAATCAATCTTCATTGCATCCTCCATCTTCTTTCTAAAATCATTCTTTCCAATGAATCGCTCATTTGTCTCAAAACCCTCTGGAAAACCAAGTTCTGTGAAGTTCCTTACCTTTTCATCCACCTTCTTCATCTTGTCTACAACCAAATTCAAATATTCTTTTGTTTCACACATTCTCAAACACTTTTCAATGATAGATGACAATGCCATTGATGTAGCAATCCAATTAGTAATCCCTTTTGATTTCAAAACATTGTTACTGGCTTTGTAGACTATTTGTTGAATTTCTTTTACAGATTTCTCTAATGCCAGCACATTTTTGTTGTCCACTAAATATTTGTTGAGCTTCTTATGATGTTGTCTGATAGCATCAATCAATTGAAACGTGTAACACAAATGATCAATCCTTTGCATTATTTCATCCCAGATCTTTTGTTTCATATGGCTCATTGTCTCTCTACAAAATGTAGATAACTTATTTTGACAAGTCTCAATTTCATTTTTTGTTTCCATCACCTCTGCCACCAATCTTTCATTTATTTTTCTCTCCTTCTCCAATTGTTGTTCCCACTGTGCATTTCCATTCGCAATGCTTAGTCTTGGTTTTGCTGAAGTGGATTTTTCCTCATCATATTTCTTGTTGCTCTCATCTAGCCTTTTCTTCAGTTCATTCACTGTAGTCTCATTCTGCTTATCCTATTTTCTTGTTGATGTAGAGGCAGATTTTTTATTCTTTTTCTAATTCATTGCTCTTGTTATCTGTTGCTTTCCTCTTTGCTTTCTCATTTTCTACGTCTTCCTGTAACTTTTCAATTTTAGTTTGCAACCTTTTTTTCTCTCTATCTTGCTTTAGCAATGATGTGTACACCAATTCATTGTTCTTCTTTGATGCATTAATTTTGTCAGTATTTTTGAGTCTAGAAAAATCTAATTGAATATTGTTCACCTAGAATTCAGATCGAGCCATCTAATTTATTGGTTTGTCTTGAACTGTGGGAACAAGAAATGTGTACTCTGTGATTTCTTTATTTGTGTCAAATGTGGGTAATACCATGGTTGTGGCAGGCTCTGAAGTTATAGCAGATGCACTCTCCATCAGTTGCTTCTTTTCTTTTTTATTCATGTATGATTTCTTTTTAAACTCTTCAATGTAATCAAAACCTAGGAACATAGGAACAATGGAATGCTTGAATGACAAAGGAATAGGAGTAGTAGTACTTGCAGTTGCTAATAATGTCACAACCAGACTAACTGGCACTGGGGGGTGCCTAGAAATAACTCCTTTGTGGTGGATCCACTGGTAGTGTGACTTGGACCTGTCAAAATCATTTGGCTCTTCTATATGCCTTGATCACCTGGTGTTTCTATGGTATATTGTATTGATGTCCTCTTGTGTGTAGTTTGTTGTTGTAGCACATGTTGACCACTACTAGTACTACTACCCATACCATCACCACCAGAGGCAGTACCAGTTGCACTAATCTCTCCACCATGGGCATGTCCTAGTTGTGATTGTGTCTGACCATGAGGATGAGGATTTGAAGCTCGAACAAATTGACTTGTATGCCCTAGGTCTACTTTTTCACCTCCAATCCCAAGGCCAGAAAAATCACTTGCTTTTCCATGCTCTACATCTATTACCGTCCAAGGGCCTTGTCTCTGGGATCCCAAAGGACCACCTTCATAACCCATTTTTTCAGCTATGGTTGCTCCAGTAGTATATGCTTCTTTTGTGGCCTCACTTAAACCAAGTTTGAAATTAACATGGCTTCCTTCTTCCCTATCATCATTAGATTCATGATCACTTTCTTTATCTTCTTGTTCATCTGGATGCTCTATATTCCACAATTTGCTAAACTCACTGTCTTCTTCGTTATCTCCATACTCTGCAAGAGCTCTTGGTTCACCTAGCTCCTTCCTCATAGACCAAAAGGCAATAATTTTTTTATCGTGACCAATTTTTTTTTGTAACTTCCTTCTCTAGAGAACTTGACATTTTTACTCTACTACATGGTTTAGCACTTTTTTGATAAAAATTGTTGTACCTCCTGATTGTCTTTCGATGCAATGCCATAATTTCTGCTAATAGTTACTCAAAAGAAATACCATTCTCAACAACACTTTTCTCCATTGCAATTTTGACCTCATCCCAAGAATCCTTGTTTCTCAAGTTTTCGAGCAAGGGTTTACTTTCATGTTGAATTCTACTTGTAGCATTTTTATTGAGCACAATCATTGATTTAATGGTGTCGCATGGATCATACTGCCAGTGAGAGATAGCATCAAAATAAAAAAAAATCAAAAGATTATGTGCCACACTAAATGCTTTTCTCTCAAATGTGATCCCTCCACATGAAAAAGGTAAAGAAGGAAATAAGGTCTTCTTTTGTTGACTGGTAAAGTGCAGTTCATCAGTACTTTCCATCTGCCTTACATATTCCAAAGAAAAAACCCTTTCTGTCACATGTATTGGAAGTTTGTATGGCTGTACTCCCGATGCATAAAATCTTAGCACAATATATTCTTCCATTAAGTACCAATCAACCAATTTTATTTCTTTTCCTAGTTGAATGCAGTTTCTACATGACATAGGCAATCTAGGCATTGGAGTATTTGTAATTGCTTGATGCAAAGAAGCCAAAAATTAGTCTACAAAATGACTGTAGTTCCTTTGAGAATCACGCATCCTTATAATAGTGGTCCATTCATATACTGGAGCCATTTTCTTTTTCTCAGGATTACTATAGGGCCGAATTTGAAGCTTGTTGGTCTGAAACATTCCTCTAAATTTGAATAGAAAAAGATAGCACAAGTAGGTTGTGAACCTAAATGTCTTGGTGGAACCTCCTTTAATCATTAAAAATTGTTTATGCATGGATTCTACAATGTGCTCAATAAAATTATATTTAACATGTGGAACACCATAATGGATATTAGACACCATTTCAAGGAGACATGCACCCACTTCCAAATTGCTATCTAATCCGAGGAAAAATGCTAGCATGGAAATAGTATCCTAAACCCATGGCTTAAAAATTTCCAAATCATAAGAAGGCTTATGATCACCTTTCAATTTGTTTCTATCCTGAACTATTTTGTTTAAGAAATAATTTTTCTCCATTTCATCCACTGCTTCATAATCACTAGCAAGATTTTCTAGGTCAATGTGGACATTTCCAAATTCTTCAGTTGTAAATGTAAACCCCAACACTTTTCCAAGTTCTTCTGCATTAATGGATAACAATTCTTCTTTGCTATCTTTATTAACAATTGCTCTTTTGTTATCATCATAATTTTGGGCACATACCATGATAAATTTAGGGCAAGGGAAAACCTCATGTAACATCATGTGCCCTAATCCAATTACCCACGATGCACTGATACTATTAACTTGCATTTGATTTGAGGCCTTATGCTCAGATGAAAATCTAAGTTATGAGGTATGCCTACCATAGGTTTCGGGATCATAAATATCATGGTATTCATTAGTGAAACCTGGGGTTTTAAGCAATTTTACTTAATGTATTTTTTTATCTGACATTTCTCTAGTGGTACTGCTAGTAGACATGCTTATACAATGTGAAACTGTGAATTCCCTATTAGTCCTCCTTAATTTTTCTTAATTCTTAAGTCTATTAGCCCTAAACCCAAACTTCAAAGTTTGACAAAATAATATTTTAAGAAACGTCAAACAATGAAACGTAGCCACAAAAATTCTTTCACTTACCCGACTTTTGATTCTTGGAAAGATTAATGTCAACAGTCATGGAAACTAGGTTTCTGGAATGGCTTTGTTGGAAGTGGAACTGTGGAACCCAAAAAAGGGTGGTGCCACGGTGCGTTGCAATGAGAAAACTGAAGACTGAAATCTCCACGTGTGTTGACCCTCTCACTTAAAAATAAAATCACTTAGTAGTAAAAACTGAAAGTGCTTTTTTTAGTCCTATATTGACAACAAATTCTAAAGAATCTAAACTATTGATCTTTGTAAATCTAATGGTTATAGGGTGAATCTAGGCATTTAGGTTTTCAACCCTAGCACTTTGTGCATTTTATTCTAGAATGCAACTACAGCCATACATCAAATGTTCATCGAACGGTTGAGTAATTTATGATATATATTATAAATAGTAAACATGTGTTTTAAAGTTTTTTTCAACCTTTAATGCGCTAGAATTCACATCAACGCCTTTATAAAATGATTTACAATGTCACAGTAATAGCACAGTAACACTTAACATTACAAAGGACTTAATAAAAGGAATTACAATGTCACATAATCACATTAATAGCACAACCATTTATTTTTATTACAACTGAATGACAATTGTCAATTTCACATTATTACATAGTACAAATACAAATGTAAGTGCAAGCGCCAAGCTTCTTCCATGGTCTTTGACTCTCTATCATTTGAAAATAAATGCATGGAGGGGGGCCACCGCCAATCATGGTTTCTGAAAAAATATGCATGGGGAAAGGGGGGCTAATCAAATGAGGGAAATTGGAGTTGTTAAAGATACAAAAAGTACTTATCCCCTTTGAAAATTAGAGTCATGCAGAAAATGAGGGGTTGTAAAACTACTCCCATCTTCTACTTGCTGCTTCCATGCACTTGGAGAGCACTTATCTCCATCAGAGCTCCCCATCTTGGCTCAAAACCTGTTTGAGAAGTCTGGTCAACCAAATCAAATTCTTTCCAATTCCACCCATTTTGAACTTGAAGGAAATTGGTCTTTTACTCTGTAACTACATAACTACAAGAAGGAGAATTTAGAGTATCCCCAATAATACCAGATCATCTTCTTCATGAGTCCTTATTAACCCTACAAAATGAAAACCCTTATGAAAATTCAAACATTGCACTCGAGAGTCAATAGTATAGCCTTTAGCCTTCAACGAATTATTTAAGTTGTGCTCACTATCCTTATTTATGGGCCAACAGTGCTACCAATAGTGCCACTACCAGCCTGGTCCCTGTGTACACCTCACACGTGTCACATGTGAGGTTGGGTATAGTGATAATCACGATTTGCGCAAACCAAAAAACCAACTTAATCGATTTGAGTACTTAACTTTAGTATTTGTATTGCTTTATGTTTTACTTTTAAGTTTTAAATCTGCATGCAATTATTTCATAAATAGATAATTTCTTAAAGGAAAAAAAATTGATATGAATAGATTCATCAATTGCTTTTCTATGCTTTTTAATAACACAATTGCTATGATTTCATCAATTTATTTTTAATAGCACAACCATTTATTTTATTGCAACTAAATGACAATGTCACATTATTACATAGTACAAATACAAATGTAAGTGCAAGCACCAAGCTTCTGCTGGATCGCTGGTGAAAACATAAATGTAATACATATTTTTTTGAAAATAATGGGACTTTCCAGGTCAACCATGGGCTCTGAAAATAAACACATGGGACTTCCCGGATCAGCCAGTAGCTTTGAAAATGAATGCATGGAGAAAAGGGGGCCAATCAAACTGGGGAAATGGGAGCTGTGAAGATACAAAATGTACTTCTCCCCTTTGAAAATCAAAGTCATGTAGAAGATGAGGGGTTGGAAAATTGCTCCCATCTTTTACTTGCAGCATCTATGCACTGGGAATAGCGGTTATGCCCATCAGAGCACCTCTCCTGGTTCAAAACTTTTCTGAGAAGTCAGGTGAACCAAATCAACTTCTTTCCAATTCCACCCATTCTAAACTTGAAGCCTGAATGAAATTGGTCGTTGACTCTATGACTACATAACTACAAGTAGGAGAATTTAGAGTATCCCCAATAATGCGACATGATCTTCTTCCTAAATCCTTATTAACCCTACAAAATGAAAACCCTTACGAAAATTCAAACATTGCACTCAATAGTAAGGCCTATAGCCTTCAACGAATGATTTTAGTTGTGCTCACTAGTCACTATCCTTATTTAATTATTTATGGGCCAACAGTGCCACCAATACTGCCACTACCAACCTAGTTCCTATGTACACATCACATGTGTCATGTATGCACTGTGAGGTTACGTATACCGTATAATCATGATTCATAATGGTGATTCATGCAAACCAAAAAACCAACTTAATCGATTTGTGTAACAGTAACTTAAGCCTTACATGTACAATTAAAATGTTTAATTTGATTTACGTCTTGCTGCATGCAAACTGTACCTCAAGCTGACAAGTGACAAGTTGTCAAAATCACCAGACTCCAGTGTCACTCGAACGATATGAATTATAAAAATTTGAAATCATTACAAATCTTGTTTCATTAAAGCTATGACTCATGAGCTTTCCAATCAATCACTTCGGATGTTCACATGGCATTAATCATCGCGAGCAGTACTACTACCACATGTTCTTCAAAAAGATTGAGAATTTCAATTAAATGAAATGTAATACGCCGAGTCATTGAAAAGAGAGAAATGAGCCTTGATCTCGCCACGTGTCTGCATCTAATGGTTCTAGTGTTATTCTGGAGGTTTCAATTCACAAGTCTACTGCTTCATAGATTTACTTGTGGAATGCACCTACAACCGTCCATCAAAAATTCATCGAATGGTCGTGGTTAGATTGATTTGCAACATCCTTTGTGTAAAACGTTCTTAATTTTTTAATCATTGGTCTTAATTTCTTCCTAGGCGGTCCCTCTTTTAAAAAAAAACTTAATGCATGTGCATATTTCTGCCACTTAAGTTCTTCTATCGCTCATTGCCAAAATCCAACCCGTCGGATTCATTACCATGATGATGACCCTTGATCTCGCCACATGTCCACATCTAACAGTTCTAGTGTTATTCCAGAGGTTTCCATTCACAAATTTAGTGTTTGAGAAATATACTTCTGGAATGCAACTACAGTCGTCCATCAAAAATTCGTCGAACGGTCTTGGTCCATAATGTCGCATGGTCGCTAAAATTTGGAACCTTAGAACCAAAGTCTGAAGTTTCAAATTTATTGAAACTTTCTACCCACCGACTACAAAGATGACCAAGAAAGACTTGCAACTAAGTTACTAAGCAAGTAAGGTTAGAAAAAGTACCAAAACCTTGACTTTGGTGAATTAAGATAGGAAAGGTGACAAGCACGATGCATTTATGGAGAAGGCTGGTGAAATGAGGTGTTATAATGACATTCACCTATCACCCTCGATGCTTCTTTGAGTTTGAGTGTAAGGATAATAAGATTGTATCCTTTCAGCGGCAGGTGATAGGTTGGAAGCCAGTGAAACAAAAAAGAAATGGAGGCCAATTTCACCATGACATCGTGGAGGAAGTTGGACCCCTTTGTGGGTAAAGCATCTGTGCAGAGGCTGCGAGGTTTATCTCTCTACAATGAAGAGCAGGTGGTGCAAGTAGTTCAAATAATGTTGGGGGATGGATTCAAAACATTGACACATAGATTCAGAACGAATATGGATATCTATTCGTTGGTCATGGCTTGGGGTTTAGACTTAGGAGAATTGGTGAACAAGGTGAGGAGAGTAATGAAAACTATGGTGCATAAAGATTTTTTAGTGGACATGGAAAGCATTCTGCAATGGGAAATACCAGGAGTAGGGTTGGTAAAAGTAGAAGGAATGGATGGTGGGGGCCCGGAGCTTGCGGATTTAAATCACCTCTTTATCAAATGGCCAGAGGGTCACACTAAAGACCAGTGGCGGGAAGGAGCCGAGCGTGGGTGGAAAGCACTTAAAATCTATGTTGAGCTAATGGCATTAGAGGAAATAATAGAAAATCTAAAAGAAGTTGCCAGAGAGGAGATGCGCGAAAAGAAGGGACTGCATTCACGGAAGAAGCCAAAACCTTTAAAGGAGATACTACCGCTGGAGATGGGTGAGTCTTTGAAGAAGAATGAGTAATAATGGTTAACGTAAAGTGTAGTTTTTTGTTTTGTTTTTAGCCTCTGCGTCCGAATTTTAGGGTTAAGCCTGGATTGGCTATGAAATTGTAATCTTTATGTGGCTTGGGTATAGGTCATTACTCGTTTGGGTAGTACAAAGGCGTAGTTGTTTAGGGAAGTTTTGATACTCTAGTTTTTGAGCTGGTTATTTAGCTTTTTTGGTAGTTTTTGGATGTTGCGAAGTTTGTAGAATCTGTATCTTTTTCTTTATAATTAATAAAATAAACAAGTATCACCAATCAACTTTTTTGGTAGTTTTTGGATGTTACAAACTTTATAGAATCTATATATTTTGCTTTATAATTAATAAAATAAAAAAGTATCACTGATAAAAAAAATATTCTTAAATTTTTAAGCCTTGGTCCTACGTTCTTCCTAGGCGGTCCCTCTTTTAAAACAAACTTTATGCACGTGCATATTTTTTCCGCTTAAGTTCTTCTATCGCTCATCGCCAAAATCCAATCCGTCGGGTTCATTACCACGATGATGACCCTTGATCTCGCCACGCGTCCGCATCTAACGGTTCTACTATTATTTTGGAGGTTTCAATTCACAAATCTAGTGCTTGAGAGATATACTTCTGGAATGCAACTAAAGTCATCCATAAAAATTCATCGAATGGTCATGGTTAGATTGACGTGCCATATCCTTTGTGTAAAACGTTCTTAAGTTTTTAAGCCTTAGTCCTACGTTCTTTCTAGGTGGTCCCTCTTTTAAAACAAACTTAATGCACGTGCATATTTTTGCCACTTAAGTTCTATTGCTCATTGTCAAAATCCAACCTATCGGATTAATTACCACGATGATGACCCTTGATCTCGCCACGTGTCCACATCTAATGGTTTTGGTGTTATTCTGAAGGTTTCCATTCACAAATCTAGTGCTTGAGAGATATACTTCTGGAATGCAAGTACAGTCATCCATTGAAAATTCATCAAACGGTAGTGGATTTGCCACTAAATTTAATTGGCCAATGAAATTTTTTATTAGTTTGATATTATGTTTAATTCACCAATGCTTTTTTCTTAATCATTTTAAAATAGGTTTAATTTGCCAATGAATTTTATTTTTTAGTTTGAAAAAAAAAATAACAAAATTATTTTTTGGTTTGAAAACAGGTTTAATTCATCAATGGAAATATTTTATTGGTTTGAAAATAGATTTTAATCGCCAATGAAAATATTTTAGTGGTTTTAAAAAATTTGCATTTCGCTAAGATTTTCCATAGACTTCTAGCGATTACAAAAGATTCACCAACGGGGATTTTTTTTTCACAAAAAATGAAAAAATTCGCCTCTAAATTTTCTTTTCTTTTCGGGAAGTATGAAAGATTCGCCAAGATTTTACAACTTCTCCGAGGGGGGGGGGGGGTTTCTTAAATTTTTCCCTGAATAGGACCTAGTCAAGCTAGATAGATAAAACACTTTTTCACACTCACATTGAATATTTTCTATTGAGCATGGTTCAAATGAGGTTGTCATCTCAAAGAGGCCCACAATATTTTGTAATATACATGATGTTATGATTTCAATATAATATTTCTCTCTTTATGAACAATTTTCTATTTATATTCTCTATACAACATTTGGTATCAAAATCTTTCCAAGGATATGTTCATAGCATCATGAAGAGTTTGGGTCTTTTCTAACTATTTGTAATGTCCCTTTTTTAGCGTGAACATGACTGTTGATGGTTTAGCCTATTCCTGACCCTTGTAGGCTACAACAGATGGTTAGGGGGTCTTATTTGGTAGTATTTGATATGGCTTCACCTCCAGTGACCAGTGAGAGTTCAAGGCTGACCTTCGTTGGACTCAGTTTGGCACACTTACTATTTATAGTAAGTGACTATTTCAGGATAGTCAAGGTTTCTATCTATAGCAGGGCACCTAAACAGGCTTCATTTACCTCATTTGCAGTGCCAATCTTTTACACCATTGGTCTGATAAGATAATGAGGTAAATCAGTGATTGATAGAGAGGGACCCTTACTATTTTTAGTAAGGCAGTTGGATGTGCAGTGGATGCAGTGGTTAACTCCTTGGTTCAGACGAAATCGAGAAATAATGAGTATTTATGGAGTTATGTTATTTTAATTATTAATAAAGCAATACTTTATTAATAATTAAATATAAAGTACAATTATAATGTGCAATGGGGCCATGACCCTCATTTAAGTGATTTTTAAAGTGACTAAGGAATAATTAAAACATTTAAATGTTATTATTAAGTTATAATGTAACTTTATAATAATAAAGTCACTTTAATTTTATAAAGTGCTTTAAGTGAAAAATTAAAGTGGGAAATATATCTTTTATCCCACATTGGCAAGGAAAGTGTTTGAGCTATCACAAGAAAAGAATAAAAGGTACTTAAAAGCTCATTCTTTTGCATCCAAGAATTGTTATTTGAATTGAAGACTTTTGGTGGTGGAGAAGCCAGCTAGGGTTTCAACCATTGGAGGACCTTTGGGGACGAAAACCCTCATTGGTTGAGAAATTTTGAGGTTGTGAGATACCAGCCAAATTATTGCTAGAGGAGAGCTTCACCCAGAAGTTTTGATTGTGCTTAAAGATTGAGAATTCATCAAGGGTTTGAGCATATTTGAAGACTCATGTATTGCAAACCTGTAGCTCATCATTGGCAGCCATTAATTGATAGATTTCAAGCATTATTATGCAAGAATTAAAGGGATTTTCCAAGGGTTTGAAGGCTTATGGTAGAAGATCATTTCCAGAATTATATTGCAGCCATTAATGATAAATTATCAGCTACTTATACAGATCGACCAACATCCTATACAACCATGTGTTGGCCATTTGTGTGTAGTGTAACTTCTCTAGGCTAAATCGCCTATTCAAAGAGGCATATTGTGGTCTCATTTAGAGTGCCTAGCATTAGCAAAGCTTCTCAAGTATTAATTAAGGAGGAGAATCATATACCTGGGCCAAATCATTCATTAATATCAGAAATATACATGGTTGATAATCATTTCCAGATCTCAATAAGAGCAATTAGTTTATCATTCTAAGTATGCTTGCACATCATAAGTTGTATATCTATTCTTTAATCAATAAATGATCATTTGCAACATCTTTATTTCCAATAGTGTTACTAGTTTGCTTCAGATTTGTATTAGCCACTCTCGGATTTACTTTCTTGCATTGTCCTTGCATTTTATATATTGAGAAAATACCAAACAAAAGTTCAAATATTTGCAAATCAAACCAAAATCTACATCAGATTGGAGTTGGGCAGAGTTAGAACTTGCAGGGTTCATCGTGCACTATCCACCATATTTTCTCACCTTGCTCTCTTAGGCTCAATTAGTGATTAAAAAGTGACTACAAATGTGGTGGCACTAAACATCTTTCCCAAAATATGTTAGAAGTTTTTTCCCTTACCATTAGTTTCTTTCTTTTTTAGGCTCGAATCCTTGTGCTAAGGGTTTTCAAATACATAGAGAACAAGTATAAGTTTTTCTAAGATAAATTCACCATAAAAGGTATGATGAAGTAAGGGGTTCTTAAACTCCAATACCTAAGCCTTAAAGATAGGTTCCTCTTCCATTTAGTGTGGTGGGTATATGCTACAATTTTTGTTGGAAATAAGACACACATAGACCAAGAATAGGTTGGTCATAAAGGGGTCAACAACTTAGTTGGTAGATCACTCCAATAGCAAATGGAATGTCTTGGGTTTGATTCCTAGCTAGTCCATATGAACTATAGCTCAACATGTGGTATCAGAGCCAAGTTAGGATCCTTAAGCACCTAAAATGTGGCTCAAGGGGGGTTGTTGGAAATAAGCCTCATCTAAACTAACAATGGGTTGGCCAAAGAGGGACCAAAGCTTAGTTGGTAGAGCACTTCTACAAAAAATGGAAGGTCCTTGATTTGAGTCCTAGCAGGTCTACATGAGTTGTAGCTCAACATGAGTTGTTTGAGTTAATTGTTGAACCCCGAAACTCCCAAAAATAATTTATAACAAAAACACCTATTAGAAAGAGAGAAAAAAAGTAATTTATTTTCTATGCAAGCCTTGAGAATTGTATTGATAAAAAAAACATTTGAATTATTACAATATACAATAATGAATCCTTATAATAAAGAAAAAACAAAAAAGGAACCCTAGATAAAACCCTGAATGGGGGTTAAATTAGATCATGACATGTGTCCTCATCCTATGAATTGAGACAAAAAATCACATGACATAAGTTTAGATTAAGTATATGCTAAAGAAAAAGGGGACCTATTAATTAATTAATTAGGTAATTACCTATTTTACTCTAACACCCCCCTTAAGTACAACTTAGGGAGAAGCTAAAAAATTCTAATGATGAATGTATGGATAGGTCTTGGTTATAAGGCCTAATTAGGTTTCTATGTACAAATAAATACATCTCTCATAACTTGATAAAATGAGAAAAAATCATGGAAAAAACTCCTCTATAAAAGAGAGAAAATAAAATGTGTATTAGTGAAAGAAGGAAAGGAGGACTCGATATGAACCCCTAAGGATTAATTATATCACATAATTACAATGATTTTCCCCCTAATACGAGAGAAAACGTGAGGATATGAATCTCCCCACAAAGAAGTAGGTCATGTGTCAATGATGAAAGCTTGAAGACAAAACATGATCCATTGCCTACAAATAAAATGTCCTCTCTTAGGAAGAAATAGATCGATTAGTGATTGTAGAAGCCATTGTCATTAGTTGGATTAAAAAGGAATCTGAATCCAAATGCTTGTCTCTAAAAATTGCTCAAATATCTATATGTAAAAATCAAAATCATATGAATATTTATATAGAAAAAGCTTCAAAGAAAATGCTCATGAGCTATCATAGAAGAGGGGGTGAATATCCTCAAATGGATCCTCCAAATATGCAATATGGGACTCAAAAAATAAAGATGATATGCTTAATATATATGAATCCCAAGTAGTTACACGTGTAAAAGAGGATACATATTTTGCTACACTAAATTAATAGGAGCCATAGATGTAGTGATACTAATCTCATCAATAGAAATAGAAGATGGAGATGTGATTTCAATAGGAGTGGGAGCAAGGAGATGTTTGAACCATTGGAACAGGTAATGTAATATGCTCAAGCTCCTTTAAATTATCATCATCAAAGGGTATGATATTTGCATCATTAATTGAAAAGATGAAATCTAGAATAGGAACATCTAAGAATGGAGAGATATGAGAGTCGCCATAGATCTCCCAAAGCCTATTCCAAAGTGTGTGGGGATAATAAATTTCTAATACAACATAAATAGTGTTAGGATCAAAACTAGAATAAATTAATCCTACAACATGATCAATAATGTTACCCCAAGTTTATTTACTCCTTAGTGTGCTTGGTTCATATATGAGTCCATAAAGATAAGGAAAAATATTAAGCCACCTAAGATGTGTTAGGATTTCATTTTTTCAAAACTCATAACTATCATTTTCCTAAATTACCCCAAAACGATGAATAGAAAACCCATGAGACCTCCTCAAATGATAAAATCAAATATCAATAACCTCATTGCATATAAACTAGGTAACCCTAATGCATAAAAAATAGGTAAAATAAAGTCATCATACAAACAAAATATTTATAGGTGCCAAAATGTCAAAGTAATCAACCAAAATGTGAAATAGTGACAAACTAAATAAAAAATCCTTTAAAAACCATTTGCAATGTTGTTGGAAGTCATTTTATAGATGAGGAGGTGGTATAACAATGGTCAATAGTTGAGATGTTGGCAATGAGTTGGTCAATTGACAAGGAAATTACCACTAATTGGTAAGAACATCATAAATCATTGACAATTTTCATCATTAGGGAACACACAACCCTAGATCACACAAGTGACCTGGGCTTATAACCCCCCAAAAAATCCAAGATAGTGATTGTGTCAACCCTAGTAGAGGCCTATGCGGTAGGATGTATGGCACCGACACGTATGCCATGAAAATTAAAGCTTCATTATTTTTAATTTATGTCATTGTGTAATTTTTCTCATTAGATTTCACTGATGCAAGCCACCAAAGTTTTATATAGGCTATAATGATTTTGTGTATGTAATATGGTGCATGATTTGGAATTCATGTATGGATTTGTATAGTCATACAAAAAATCTTAGGGTTTTCTAGCCCCCAAAAAGAATTTTCCAAAAAAAATTAGACCTTGATTTCAATATTTAGATTGGTGTTTTTAAGGTTTTTAGATGTTCTAAATGTAAAATTTAGGGTTTTTTTCTCCAAGATGCTCCATTTTCTTTCTCAAGGTTAAATGTCTCAAAAATGGATAGGAAACTGTCACAAATCTATTTGAACCAAAAAGAAAGTAGGTGGGGGGATGTGCAAACTATTCTCCTTAATTCACTCAATAATGTCCTAGGAACCCAAATTGGATTAACTATCAACCCCAAAGGGTGAGTCAATTCTCAACAAGGAATTCCTAGGAGGGGTTCTTTTAAGCTTTGAGGGGTTCACCACCAGGCAAAAACTTGGAAAAGATAACTTAACATTCAACTCACAAAACCTAGTAATGCAAGCTAAATGATGAATGCTAATGATGAAATTATGCAACAAGAAGTTAGGGTATGTGTACCTGGTAAGTCTAGAAATGTAATGAGGATTCTACAAATGCAAATAAGTTGTCAAAATGTGCTATGGAGGACTAAGAAACCCTTACTTTCTTATTAGTCTTGTTGTTGTTTTTCAGGGCAGATGCGAAATCTTCGGATGTCAAAACATGATCTGAAAGAATCTCTGCAAAATTCCATTTAGAGGACTAAGACACCCTTGCTACTGTCTTAGTCCCGATCTGAATTTATGAAATCTCTGAATGTGATCCTAAGGCTTTATGTCTACACTTCCTTCTTCTCTGATCTCAAGTTCTGAAACTTCCAGATCTGGCATGTAGGTGAGTTTCTGTGAAGATGACAACTTTGCAATGCAACTTTACAACTTTGCACTTCAAATGATCTTCAAGTCTTCAACCTAAATCTGAAATAACAAACATGCAAGAGAGGAAAAACTTGTTGATTGTTAGTAAATGGGGGTTTGCCTTGGCCAAACCCCTTGTTGGTAATTAAACCTCGAAATAGAATGAAATGGTGGGAAATGATGAATGAACAAAATTCTATGTTGCAACTCACCAAACCCTTGTAATAAGGTGTTGCAAATATGTTTGAAATGGCTACAATGGATGTGGTTCTTAACTCTTACTTGAATGATATTGATCTTTGAAACACTTGCGTGAATCATAAACCCTACATCACAAATGTTAGCACAATAACAATCATGATGCAACAATATCCTTGATATGATGCTTGAATCTTGATGATGGCTCCAAATGCTTGATGAATTTCTTTTGATCTCATAAACTTTCCTTAGGAATGAATACTTGAATGCTTGTTATGAAAATGAGTGAAGGAACCTTGTATTTATACATATCCATGCTTAATATCCCAAAATTACACTACAACAAGCTGGCATGTGAATTCATTAATTAAAGCAGGATAAATCCCGCCAAGATTTGAAATTGAATCCCAAAAATAAGCCAAGGGGGACTAAGATGCCCTAGGTGGTGTCTTAGTCCTGAGGCATGAAACTTGGGGCACAAACTCCAAAAAGGGGCCCATTTAAGGCACAATTGAAATTAGGGTCCCAAGACCTTTGGGGGCAAAGAATCCCTAGGTGGCGTCTTAGTCCCGACCCAAAAATTAGGGACACTTAGTCAGAATCATTAAATTATCATTTATCCCTTGATGTTTATCGAGATTAGCCATAAAAATATATAGTTTATTAGGCTTGTGGATGCAAAATAAGACCAATTAAGACATAAATAAGGATAAATAAAGCAAGGCGGACCCAAACAAGTGAGAAAATGCAAGGGTATGCATTTTCCTACACTACATTTATCCCCCACTTTAGTGAGAGGATGAACTTGCTTCAAACTCACACTAAAGTAGCCAACCACTCAATCAAGAGGGGTTCAAATGTACAAATGCTAGTAAGATAGGACGACAATAACCAAGAGGGTGGCCAAGCCCCCAAGATCAAGATCCTATGGAAAACCAACATAGGAATAAAGGAACACACTTGTGGAGGATATATGAAGCCATAAGCAGATTGCAAACACACATCATCAAAGACAGGAAAAGAAAAAGGAAAAATAAAATGAAAAATGCAACGGATCAAGCTTTGACTAGTCGTCCAACACACTGTGGACCAAGTCTAGGTTGTTTTTCCAAAAAAGGTTTACAAATGGAATGCGTCGTCCACTATGCAAACAAAACGCGTGCTCACAAAGGGATAGCGAAGCTAGTTGTCCACTAGGTGAGCCCCAAGAGATCCATATCAACATCATACCCCCATGACTATGATAAGGACAAAAAGAAAATGCATGCTCACAAGGGCTAGTGAAGCTAGTTGTTCACTAGGTGAGCCCCAGGGGACCATATCAAAGCCATACCTCCAAGACTTTAATAACGTACAATAAGGAAAAATGCATGCTCACAAGGGCTAGTGAAGCTAGTTGTTCACTAGGTGAGCATTGAGGGGACCATATCAAATCCATACCTCCATGAATTTAACAAGGTACAAAAAGAAAAATAATGCAACATGAAAGAGGGATGTTCGAAGGGATTTTGCTTAAAGTTCATGTGAGGTATTAATCTTAGGGTACATCATTCCTAATGTCTCTAAGAGAGGACCAATCAAAGGATAAAAGATTCACAAATTTTAGGGAATGTAGTGTGTTGCATCAACACTAAGAGGAATATAATATGATGAGATAGATCAAGCTCTTGAAGGACATTACTCCCAATGTCACCACAAAGAGAAAAATGCATCGCATGAAGTAAGAAAATCACATCAAGGAACATGGAAAAGACTGCAAATGAAATCATGCCAAAATAATGCCAATGTATGCCCCCATTTTAAAGAAATTTCCAAACACCATGCTGTGAGCAATTACTTTAAAGTAGCCAAAACATGAAAAAGGAAAAGAGGGTTTCCCCCCAAAAACACATAAGGGATCTATGGATTCGGGGTCAGTATATGTCTTTGCTGCAATGATATTAGAGAGCTTGAAATTGTCATCATTCCCCAAGTACACATAGAACTAGAAAAATGACACAAAGAGAGCGAAAACAAAATGAAAAACCTTTTGGGTCAACATGGAAGAGACATAGGGTGTCTCGATGCCTTACATCATCCCCAAAAGGAAAACGCAAGACAAAAGTGAAATGAAAAAGAAGAGATATTGAAAAATATTTTGGGTCAACATGGAAGAGACATAGGGTGTCTCAACGCCTTGTGTCATCCCCAAAAGGAAAACGCAAGACAAAAATGAAATGAAAAAGAAGAGATATTGAAAAATATTTTGGGTCAACATGGAAAAGACAAAATTTCAAATGAAAGGTAAAGATCAATGAAAAGGAAAAAGCATAAGACATATAGAAGAAAAGGTACAAATAGAAGAATGCACATAGAGAGGAAACATCAAACGAGACGGGGGATCAGATTACACGCATGCAATCAAAAGAAAAGGAAAATATTTAAAAGACTAGTAAGGCACAGGTGAGTCAACCTAAAGCAGATCATCCACCTCCCAATCTCAGTTTGTATAAGCAGAAGGTAGACAACGAACCTAAGGGACAACAATAAATGCTTTACTAGGACAAGGCTATTTGTTGCTTGCACCCACTGAGTGCAAGACAAGAATGAGCCGAGGTAGGTGATGAGAAAGATCATATAATAGTGAGAATAGAATATTCTACAACTATTACATGACAAAAGGGGTTTAGAGTCCTGCTATTCAATTACTGGATGACAATCATTACCATCGAAGTGAAAGTTTTTCAATACCAACTTGAATGCACGACACTCATCGGTACAGTGTTTGAGAGTTTTGTGGTATTGACAATGTGGAACTTTTACATCTTTAGGATGTAGTACTAGTTTGTCTTTTATTGGTGGTAATGTTATTAGTTCTAAGTTGTTCAAAAGAAATTGTAGTTTCCTTTCACTTTCAGGTGGCAAGCAAGGAAACTTTAGTTTTTGTAACTTGTAAGGCCTCTTACACTTGCTAGATTCACCAACTTCTCTAGTTGAAGGTTGAGGAAGAGTACCTAGGGTAGTCATATCATCCTTTTCATTGTTATGAGTCATCGGTTGTTCTTTAGGAAGAAGGACATTCATATCGGGAGGAGAATTTAAGATCACTATGCCATCACTATGAAGCCTTAGATATTCTCTAGGAGGTCATATATTGCGAGGGGGATCTTGATATCCTAACCCTTTTGTGTTTTCATTAGTTGATATTTGTTCTAGGAGTTGATGAATTTCATGTTCACTTGTTGTATCACATCCTTGTTTACTCAGAATTGTGAATCCTTTTCCATATGTTTCTTCTAGATTGATTGGAGTGTTTGTTGCTTTTTTGTCATAAAAATGGTTTAGTGTTTACTTTTTTAGAGGAGCTAGGTTCACCTTGAGAAGGGAATTTAAGTTCAACTTTTGTTTTGGTTTCAGGATGTAAGTAACCAAACATCTCAAGAGGTGGTATCATAGGAGGATTTGGTTGTTTTATGGATGGGTAAAAGGATGCATTAGCTTCAAGGTTGTTAATACAATCATTTAGGAACTTATTCGTGTTGTCATCATCTTCTCTAATTATGTCAACATCATGAGGAGGACATGCATTAGGAGTTGTGTGAGCATGAGTAAGTTCAATTTCATTAGGATCATTACCAAAGGTGCAACTTGACACATCTACCAAAGATTTCAAGGACATTCATATCTTTCCAAAGCACATATCCATGATGCAAGATTGAACAAATACACTTGAAAAGAAAGAAATTGAAATAACAACAATTTTGCAAACTGTAACAGAAAACTGAAAGGAGCAAATAGAAGCACAAAAAAGAAATTTTAGATCCTGAAAACTACAAAGTCAAAGTCAACAAGGACTAAGACACCAGTAAGGCCGTCTTGTTCCTACTGGTGAGATTTTGAAGTTTCAGGGGCTAGAACAAACAACAAACAACAGAGATAGGATTTTGAGCCAAAAACCCTGAGAGGGACTAAGACACCAGGAAGGGTGTTTTAGTCCTAACAGAGGCTTTGTTTAGAAAAACAAAAAATTATGGATTTTTTATAGTGTTCCTAGGTTGCCTTAGACCTAGGGACTTGATGTTTAGAAACATAAAAGTGTGCAAAAGAATGCAAGAAAAAGTGACTAATGACAAGCAATTTGATGTAAAGTTGAACACAATTTTTTCAATTTTGAATGCAATAACAATGTTTCTAAATGTAATTAGGATGATTGACAATGCACTTTTTAGTTTTTCAATGAGATAAATTGATGCAAGAAAGCAAAAATGCAACCTATATACACTTTCACTAATGCAAATATGAGAAACCCTAGATGCACTTTCACTTTAATGCAAGAATGAATGCAACCTAGATCTAGGACCTTAATGAACTCCAAATTAGAAAATGAGTGCTCTAAATTGTCAGGTTCACCAGAATGAACCAAAAAGAAAATATCTGGCCCGGGGATGTGCCCACAATTCTCCTTAGGTCATTCAATAATGTTCTAGGAACCCAAATTGGATTGACTATCAACCCCAAAGGGTGAGTCAATTCTCAACAAGACCTAGGAGGGGTTCTTTTAAGCTTTGAGGGGTTCACCACCAAGCAAAAACTTGGAAAATATAAATTAACTTTCAACTCACAAAACCTAGTAATGCAAGCTAAATGATGAAATTATGCAACAAGTTAACTAGGGTATGTGTACTTGGGAAGTCTGGAAATGTAATGAGGATTTTGGAAATGTAAAGAAGTTGTCAAAATGTGATATGGAGGACTAAGATGTCATTATTGTCTTATTAGTCTCGTTTTGTTTTTTGAGGCAGATGCAAAATCTTCGGATGCCGGAACAGGATCCGAAAGAATCTTTGCAAAATTCCACTTGGAGGACTAAGATGCCCTTGCTACCATCTTAGTCCCAATCTGAATTTCTAAAATCTCTTAATGTGATCTTGAGGCTTGATGTCTACACTTCCTTCTTCTCTGATCTTAGGTTCTAAAACTTCCAGATCTGGCCTGTAGGTGATTTTTTGTGAGGATGACAACTTTGCAATGCAACTTTGCACTTCAAATGATCTTCAAGTCTTCAACCTAAATCTACAATCACGAACATGCAAGAGAGGAAAAACTTGTTGATTGTTAGTAAATGGGGGTTTTCCTTGGTCAAACCCCTTGTTGGTAATTAAACCTTGAAATAGAATGAAATTGTGGGAAATGATGAATAACAAAATGCTATGTTGCAACTCACCAAACCCTTGTAATAAGGTGCTACAAATATGCTTGAAATGGCTACAATAAATGTGGTTCTTGACTCTTGCTTGAATGATATTGATCTTTGAAACACTTACTTGAATCATAAACCCTACATCACAAATGTTAGCACAATAACAAACATGATGCAATAATATCCTTGTTATGATGCTTGAATCTTAACGATGGCTCCAAAAGCTTGATGAATTGCTTTTGATCTCATAAACTTGCCTTAAGAATGAATACTTGAATGCTTGTTATGAAAATGAGTGAAGGAACCTTGTACTTATACTTATCCATGCTTAATATCTCAAAATTACACCACAACAAGCCGACATGTGAATTCATTAATTAAAGGAGGCTAAATCCCGTCAAGATTTGAAATTGAATCCCGAAAATAAGCCAAGGGGGACTATGACGCTCTAGGTGGCATCTTAGTCCCGAGGCATGAAACTTGGGACACAAACTCCAAAAAGGGGCCCATTTTAAGGCACACTTGAAATCGGGTTCCTAAGACCTTTGGGGGACAAAGACGCCCTAGGTGGTGTATTAGTCCCTACCCAAAAATCAGGAACATTCAGCCAAAATCATTAAATTATCATTCATCCCTTGATGTTTTTTGGGATTAGCCATAAAAAGATATAGTTTATTAGGCTTGTGGATGCAAAATAGGACCAATTAAGACATAAATAAGGATAAATAAGGATAAACAAAGCATGGTGGGTCCAAACAAGTGCGAAAATGCAAGGGTATGCATTTTCCTACACTACACTATTAGTTTGATATCATATTGTAGTTGATTGTTGAACCCTACAGCTCTCAAAAATCACTTGCAAGAAAACACCTATCATAAAAAGAGAAGAAAAAGAAACTAATTTGATATGCAAGCCTTGAGAATTATATTTATCCATAAAAACATCTAAATTATTATAATATACAATAATGAATCCTTGTAATAATGAAAAAATGAAAAAGCAACCCTAAATGAAAGCTTGGGTGAGGATTAAATTAGATCATGGAACATGTCATCATCTCATGACTTGAGACAAAAAAATGACCTAGAAGTTTAACTTAATTATGCTAAAGGAAAAGGAAACCTAATAATTAATTAATTAATGATTACCTATTTTACTCTAATTCCTATTTGTGAGGTTCTAATCAAGGATATTAATACTTGGTGTACAAATATTTTTATAATTTCTTTTATCTATTTTTTTAATTTTTCAACATGTGTAGAACATACTCCTTGATGCTCAATGAAAATCTCATGTTAACCAAATATATAGTAGTCCATATATATATCAAATTAAATATATTCAAAATTCTATTTTTTGGAAATCTTATTATGAGGACTACAATCCCATAATAGTATTTTATCATGATGATTCTATTTTCTAGTCCAACCCAATGTTTGAAATAAAAAAATATGAGAAAAATCTAAGTACCAAAGAAGAAAAGCCTATCTATGGGCCTTCATTTAAGAGACTTCTAAATGAAGATACCTTTGAACAAAGGTATCCAAGGACCTTTGAAAGAGAGTTCCTTTCATTGTTAAAAATAAATAAAAATATTAAAAATCTATATGACCTTCAAATGAACATACTCCTTCGTTCAAAGGTATTAATGCATACACCTTTAAATAAAGGTATCTTCATTCAAAGAAATGCATTTGAATGAAGGTGTTTGTCATTCTTTTCCTGTTCAATCATACAAATCTATAATGTCCCACAAGTGAGACACACTATTACAGGTCTACCCAACTATGAAGAATTTTTTTCTTAATGATTGTACCAGTAGAGCTATATAAGTGGTCAAAGCTCCCTAGAGTTATATAACTTCATGTCACCTTAAATATGTTGGTCTCTTATTTCTATTCAATATTATTTCCTATGTTTGTTGTCTTTAGCCCCTTATTGGGTGGTGTAAGTATTGTTGTTGGTCTACAACCTCAATGTTGTTTGTTTCATTATCTATCTCTTTGATTTTAGTTGGTATCCATTAAGGTATCCATTTATAAGGGTTGGGGTCATTTCAAAACATCTCTTTTACACTTAAAAAATTTCTTGTTACATTGATTACCAAGGACCCACCTTCAAAGTTGTATCAAAGGTACATTTCTTTCCAAATCTTCATAAATGTTCCACATCGACATACTAAAAGATATGCATGCATAAAATATTGTCAGTATGTTAACCCATAAAAACAACAAGAGGATAGTTACAAGAAACATCAAATGGAAATAATTGAATAATCCAATCACAATATCAAATAAATTATGCATCTCTTCAATTTAGAAGAAAGATTGAAATTGTGTTATATTAAATAAAATGGTTAATTTACGTGTGATTGATTTGTTTACTAAGTACTTTCCTAGTACTTAATATATACTTCATCAAACTTAGGGGAGAGACCCTTTAGTTGAGCATGTTTCAATAGTTGTGATAGTAGTTGTTTATACAATGCCCAATAGTTGTGACTTGACTACCCATAATTAAACAAAATGTATTCTTTTGATCTAAAAAACGACCAATCATGTGATGCCACATCAGCGCTCAACAACCCATGGTGTGAATACACAAGTATTGGTCTCACTTTTATTTGTACCTTTTTAGACACCTTGACAAAAAGCATGCTGATGTCACATCATATTTGATGATGTGGTCCTGAAACAAAAGTTATAAAGAGTGTTGCTATGAGAGAAACAGCTCTGATGGCCGACATAGACAAGAATTATCATGTAACTAAACTCTGCAAGCAAGGTTTATTGAGATAAGCTCTTAACCATTTACAAAGTGTGGGGAAAAATGGCACCAGGATATACCCAGGTACCTATGGTTCATTATTAAATTTGCGTCTGGGTATGAAGGCTTTGCCGGAGGCCCAGATGGTGCATGAACACATGATCGCAAATGGCATTAAGGTAGACAGATATCTAGGTAACTATCTCATCAACGTGTATTCAAAATTAGGACGAAATTAGGACGCGTTGAGGTTGTCCGCAAACTGTTTGATGAGATGTCTGACGCAAATTTTGTTTCACGGAATCCCATGATTGGAGAGTATGCTCAGAATGGACTTGGTCGGGAGGGGCTGCAAATGTTTTGCAGAATGCTAGAGGCAATTTTTTTTCCAAACGAGATTATATTAGCTAGTCTTTTTCGTGGGTGTTCGAATATCCGGATGTTGGAAACGGGCAAGCAGGTTTATGCCTACGCTATAAAGAGTGGAGGTAGTGAACAAACAGCAACAGGGTGTGCTGTTGTTAACATGTTTATGAAATGTGGGCTTAGTGAGCTTGCACGCAAGGTGTTTGACAGATTGCCTGAGAAAACTGTTATAACGTGGACAATGATCGTGGGGTACGTTCAGAATAGGAATGAAAGTGAACCACTCAGATTGTTTTGTGAAATGCTGTGCACGGGTGTGGAGCTGGATCAATTCATTTTCTCGAGTGTTCTTCGTGCATGTGGCAGCACGTCGGATCTGGAACTCGGAAAACAAATGCATGGTTATATAATTAAAGATGGATTCCAATCAGATGTTTCAGCTGCAACTCCTCTTGTGGATATGTATGCGAAATGCAATCGTTTAGAGGATGCACGACAAGTGTTTGACAGAATGTCTGAAAGAAATGTAGTTTCATGGTGTGCAATGATGGCAGGGTACGTGGACAAAGGCGATGGTGAAGAGGCCCTCAATATCTTTAAACAAATGCAGCGTGCAGGAATGAAACCGAACCCATTTGTTTTCTCCAGTCTGTTAGACGCATGTGCCAAACTAGCAGCTCTAGAACAGGGGAAACAGATCCATGCTAATTATATCAAGAGGGTATCGAACCCATATGGCGAGGTCAGTCTAGTGAACATGTATTCAAGATCTGGAACCATTGATGATGCAAAAAAAGTATTTAACAGAATGGCGGAAACAGATGTGGTTGCCTGGACGACATTGATTGTAGGATACGCACAGCATGGTCTAGGAAGGAAAGCTCCTGATCTATTTGAAAAAATGCAAGTTGCAGGCGTGAAACCTAACCATATAGCTTTTGTAGGTGTTCTTCAGCATGTAGCCACATGGGCCTAGTGATGAAGGTTGGGAATAGTTCAATTCTATGAATAGTATTTATGGCATTGAACCCACTGCAGATCACTATGCCTGCATGGTAGATATCCTTGGTCGTGCTGGATGCGTAGAAGAGTCAGAAGAATTGATTAGTCAGATGCCATTTGAACCCAATGCTTTGGTATGGTGAACCTTACTGGGTGTTTGTAGGGTCCATGGCAATATAGATCCTAAATGTTGATGCAAAAAATTATCACACAATCGAATTCAGAAATCGCTCAGCAATTATTAATATGGATTGTGGAAACTTGTTATCTTTGAATATAGATAACACAATCCGAAATGTTGATGTAAAAAATTGTCACACAAAATGGAGTGTGATCCAAAGGTTGATGCACAATCTTTGAATATGGAGTGTGATCCAAAACGTTGATGCAAAAAATTATCACACAATCGAATCCAAAAATCGTTCACCAATTATCAATATAGATTGTAGAAACTTGTTATCTTTGAATATAGAACTTGGCAAACGTGCAGCAGAATGTTGGAACCAGAAGATGATGCAACCTATATCTTGTTGTCAAACATGAATTCTTCTATTGGCAATTGGGACGAGGCGGCAAATATAAGAAAAATGATGAATAAAATGGGGATTAAAAAGAAGGTTGGACGCAGCTGGATAGAGGTAAAGAACAAGGTGCACACATTTGTCGCAAGCGATCGCTCACACCCACAAACGGAGGAGATATATGGTAAGTTGGATGCATTGAGTAAGGAAATGAAAGAGATAGGTTACATACCTGATTCAAGTTCTGTATACCATGAAGTGGAGGAGCAGCAGGAGGAACACCTTGTATCTCACTATAGTGAGAAGTTGGCTATTGCTTTTGGGCTTATCAGCACAGCCCATGGTTCCCCTGTTTTGGTATTTAAGAACCTCCGTGTTTGCAGTGATTGCCACACTGCCTATAAGTTAATATCAAAAATTGAGGGACGGGAAATTGTTGTAAGGGATGCTTACCGCTTCCATCATTTTAAGGATGGAGTTTGTTCTTGTAAGGATTACTGGTAATTGTTCATGAGATAAGGAGAAACACATCCCCTGCTCCTCCATTTCCACCCATGAACATGTTTTGTGGGATGGTCAATATATGGTTGTAGTAGGAGTACCCAGGAGTTATTAATTGTTTTCCCTAATCAGAACATTGGTTTTCAATGAGATCATCTTGTGCTCGCAGAGTGCACAAACCCTTGCAGCGGCCTTGCTACAATCAACAGAGTCTTCTCTTAGAATGAGTGTGTAGCAGGACACTATTTTACTCTCAATTTGATATCATAAATAAAGATTATGCAGTGTACTACTAGAAACTATGACATCAGGTGCACATATTGCACAAAATCTATGTTCCAATATATGTCTGGATCAGTGCAAAGGGATCCAAATTACCATAAGATTTATTTAGCTTTTATGCAGGCTATTTATTTTTAGAACAAGATCAAATGCTTTGTGCAAGCATTGTCCTGTCTTTTCTTACAAGGGCAAATTACTTGAGACTAATTTAGTCTGAATTTCCTTCACAAAAGAAGTCAACTGCCCTTTGAATGGCACATCATGAATGGCCACATCATAATAGACTAAATAACGATATACTCATGAATGTTGGCCACATCATGATGTAATAATGATATCAACAATTTCATTAAAATAATCAATGATCACGAGGGTAGGATATAAATACCCCACCAATTTTACTTTATCTTTCATTACTTGCAGCTTTATTTGTATGAAGAAAAACTAAAAGTGCTATTGGATTTAAGAAATTTCTTCTCCATTTATGAGACTTCAACAAGAATGGCCAAATGAATCTTAAGGAATCCAGTCTGCGCCTAAATAGAGTTTTTCACCATAGTTTCTCTTTTCTCGCATTCATGGTTGTGTGATTAACATATATATCATAGTTGTTGCGAGACTGGTACTGGTATTGGTACGGGAGACTGGTACCGGTACTGGTACGACTTTTTTTTGAAAATAGGAGACGGGGGTATTTGGAGACGCCAAATTTTTTTAATATAAATAAAATTAATAATTTATAGAAAATCTGAAAATATGATGACATTGATCTTTCAAAACAATAATTTAATCACTCTTAGACGCATCAAATACTTTATGCTTTAATTTTTAAAGTTTCAAATGTTTAAACTTTAAAGCTTTTTTAGGTATTTTAGTGGGAGACATCGTTTTCTGCAGCAGGAGACGACAGGGTACTCGAGAAACTTCAGCAGAAGTCTCCAGCCTCCTGGAGACGTCTCCGGAGACGGTACCAGTCTCCGAGACGCGTCACTAGGGGGGGGGACGCGTCTCCCGACAACTATGATATATATATAACCTACACACCCAGTTGCAATATTTGTTGAAACTGACATCAAAAGAAGTTTTTGCATTTCGATTATTGGTTTAGACATTCAATAGTGCCATTATTTTTCCTTAAGATTCATATTGCTCAGAGTTTTTTCCACTCATGGCTGACCAGGACCCCAAACATTTATCTGGGAGAGTTCTTTCTAAGTTTTGGACGCTGAATTGTTGTAATTTCATTTTTAAGAATACATATTTTGGTGTAGCCAAAACTTTGTTTAATAATGTAAGTCTAATATGTGAGTATAGTGGGGACAATGTTGAATTTATGATTGATCTAAGAAGATAGATGAGAAAAATCTTTATCCAGAATCTTTAGATAGTGAATTAAAATCCTGGATATTTAGTTGTAGTCAACGTTTTGTTTATTGATGTAAGTCTAACATTTCATGTCTAACTTTCCAACGATTAATGGGACATGTTTTAGTTGTTTTGGTGATTTGCGTGTTTTTGATTAAGGGGTAAAGAGGTTTTGAAGGAACTTAAAATCGAGATAAAATGAACAAAATGTCTGCTAAATAAAAATTGGTCTATAGCAAAATGGAGCACAGTTGCTACAACATATCAAAACACAAAACAAAGAAACAAAAAAAAATATATAAAAACATAGAAGATTAAAGTCCATTAGAGTTTCTATAGCCCCCAATAAATGTAAACTACTAATAAATTTTTTAAATACTTATATTTAAAAAATGATGAGACTTCTTATAAATCACATAATCATAACATTATCAATAAAATAAATATTTGAAACAATTATATTATTAATTTAGTTTTGGACCTTTTTGAACAGGCAACAAAAAATCATGTTGATGTGGTTCATATTTGATGAAGTGACCCTAAAGCCTTAATTATAAGCAAGGGACTCACCAAATACACTATTGTAAAATATTGGGGATGATTAAAATTGTCATATAACATTTTAGTAGGCACAAAGTTAGGGTGCTCAACTCTTAGGTCCTCTCTCCTAGTTACAAGGAGTTTTAAATGAAATAATTGAATAATAATCCAATCACACTATGAATGAAATTGTACATTTCTTCATTTTAAAAGAAAAATTAAATTTTATTAAATTAAATGAAATGGTTAATATTAAGTGTGGTTAATATATTTTATTAAGTACTTCTCTATTAATTAATATGTATTTAATAAATTGACGTGACATAATTTTATATGAATTGAAATAAATAAATAAATAAATAGATTAATAACAAATAATTTAAGTACTTGTCATAATATTTAAATAGTGATGTGATTTCTTATAAATCATATTATTATAATATTAATAATAAATATTTGAGATAGTTATATTATTAATAATTTTAATCTATTTATATATTTTAATTAAATCTCAACTTTTATCTAAATAAATAATATTTTAATTAAAATATTAAAAATTAATTGATTGACAAGTATCAATAGTGACATAGTATGATGATTAAATTGTGATGTTATTCTTATCATCAAAATTCAAACCTTATGAAATGCTATTATCGAATATTTATATTGAAAATGAAATCCTTATTTATAACTCACTGAAAGTCAAAAGTACTTACCCCTAAAAAAAATAAAAAATCCAATAATAATTAAAAAAGGAAAGATAACTACCTGTACTAAATACGCATGAAGAAGATGTGGGCCGTCGAGTTTGAAAGTTACCAACTTTTGATGGAGGGCGGCTTTAATTACGTGGCATGCATGCATGTATTTTTCACCTCTTGCCCCTTCCCAACTAACTCTTATCAATTTTTCACGAGATCCTTTTTTGACTCCTCATATTTCGACTTTCTCGCGGCAAAATAAAGTCGGAAAACGAACAATCGGCGAGCTCGAAAATGACAATCATGATGTTAAATTATGCAGGGCATTAGAAGAAGAGAGGAAAATTTCACGCCTTATAATTTAAATATTGTATTATCCTATTTAATAGGATATAATTCTTTAAAAAGCACAATATTTTACTCCTGTGAATATACTTCCTTTAATAAAAGCGATTTCAACTATAAATGATATCATGAGGCAGCCGGCCCGCTTTAGAACATCAAAATCTTTGACCATTAAGAGAGAATCGTTGGCAATTAACATCCATGGCATGTAAATTTCACATCTCGTGTTCATCTAACAATATTAATGATGATCTTTTTTGTGATAGAAAAGATGCAACGAACAACATGACTTTGAAAAATAATAGGTATTTTTCAATTAAATAAATTTGACATGCTTGATCACTACGAATTTGATTGTAGTTATATATAGGACATGTTTTTATCATTAGTCAAATTTTGTAAGTATTGTCAATTTAATTCATAACATATAATCATTCAATAGAAAAACTCCCACATGTTGAAATAACTTCATGTTGTGCATTACAAAGTTTATTGAGTGATAATGTAAAGTCTTCAATATAATTGTATCACACTTTACTTGCTTAGGAATGCAATTGTGCCACTTGAGATGGGTGATGTTAGCTTCCCCTTAAAATGGTATGGGTCATGACAATCCATAAATCACAATGGGTTGGCAATTGAAAGAGCGACAATTAACATTGGTGACTTTGATTACCAAGGACCCACATTCAAAGTTGTATCAAAGATACATTGCCTTCCAAGTCTTCATAAATGCCCCACACTCACATTCTAAAAGATATGTATGCACAAAGGATTGTCAATATGTTGACCCATAAAAATAAAAAAAGGCACAAACAAGAAATGTCAAATGGAAATAATTGAATATCATGAGAGATGGGTTCTTGTTGAACCACTACTCATGAAACATGGGTCAATGAGTTTGACTCGGAACTACACAGTTGAATCCTGATAGCAATATCATAATTTGACATGCTCTGGAAAAATACCTCCTACTTATCAATTGATGAGCTAAAGGGGCTCTATTATGAATGGTTCATAAGGCACAACACTTGCTGAAGGTTTTGCAAATGGGGTAACAACTCAGCGGGCTTAACCTTGGAAAACTCCCTAGTTAAGCACTTGGCGATCTTGGGATGGGTGACCTCAGAGGCGGACCTTGCTTCACCTCATGAGCATCACCTAGATGCAATGAGTGCTAAGTGGACCATTTGATATCATGAGAGATGGGTTCTTGTTGAACCACTACTCATGAAACATGGGTCAATGAGTTTGACTCGAAACTACACGGTTGAATCCTGATAGCAATATCATAATTTGACACACTATGGAAAAATACCTCCTACTTATCAATAATTGAATAGTTCAATCACATTATCAAAGAAATTGTATATCTCTTCGCTTTAGAAGAAAGATTGAAATTATGTTATATTAAATAGAATGGTTAATATTAAGTGTTATTAATATGTTTTATTAAGTATTTCCCTAATACTTAACATTGATGTGCATCTCTTTGTTTTAGAAGAAAAATTGAAATTATGTTATATTAAATAAAATGGTTAATATTAATTGTGATTAATATGTTATATTAAGTACTTTCCTAATACTTAATATGCACTTAATCAAACGTATTGATATGATATGAAATTTTATATGAATTAAAAAAAATAAAAAATAAACTACTAATAAATTTTATATTTAAAAGGTGATGCGATTTTTATAAGTCACATAATGATAAAATTATCAATAAATATTTGAGACAATTATATTATTATTACATTTTAATTTCTCTATAAATTATAATTAAATCTCAATTTTCTATCTAAATAAATTAAATATTAAAATATTAATTAAGTGTCAATAATAATTAGTTAATAATAACATAACATGATGATTAAATTGTCATAATATTATTCTTGCCAACCAAATTCAAACTCCACAAAAATGTAGGTGAATATTTATATTAATAAAAATGAGCTCATAAATCCTAATCAAAATCGTTTACCCTTACCCCAAAAAACCAATAATAATTAGGTAAAAATAAGCCGGCACGAATAACAGAGTTGGCTTGGGCTGTGGGTTTGCTCCCTATTGGTTTCGAGTTTGACTCTGCAATTCAGACTGGCTTGATGGTTGTTGGCCCCCCCACAAGGGACTAGTCTCAGTCTCGTCCCCACTCGCCCTAGGTACCCAAGATATGAACTATTAGACTGTTGGACAAAGTCACAAGGATACCCCTGTCATTAACCAAAGAAATAATAATAATAATAATAAGGTAAAGATAGGGTAACCAAGTAGGCACTAGGAAGTATCTAAATTCGCACTAAGAGGAACTATGGGCCGTCAAGTTTGAAGATTACCAAGTCTTTGACGAAGGCCTTCATTAATTACGTGTCGCTCCTGCATTTTTCACTTTGTTTCAAACACGTTCGCAACGACAATTCCCGTGAGAAGTTTCTGTAAGCCGTTACGGTACTCCTTTTTTGACTCCACATTTTTCGACACCTTAACGTAACAATTAATTCGGTAAACGACAGACTCAAGATATTCTGGGAAAAAGTGTACTCTAGGGATTTCCTCTTCTAAGAAATGTCAATTCTTCTGCAGGGCATTACAAGACGACAGGAAAATTTCACGCCTTAAAATTTAGATATTGAATTCTCCAATATAATTTTTTAAGAGAACAATATTTTACTCCTGTGAATATGCTTCCTTTAATAAAAGCGATCTCCACAGTACACATGATTATCATGGCGGCCAGCCCGCTTTAGAAGATGAAAATCTTTAAAAACCAGCGGTGGGCTGGTTATTTATTTATTAAGCGCCCATCTTAGCATGAGCTGTTACACCAAAATGTTCAGCCATAACTCGTCGCTGGATTTTACCGCTTGCCGTTTTAGGAAGCGAATCCGTCACAAAAACCTTCTTGGGAATCTTGAATGTGGCCAAATTCTTTTTACAGTGTGTAATTATATCATCTCCATTCACCGTTGCACCTTCTTGAGGAACCACCGCGGCATTTATCTGTAACACACCGAACAATAAGTTTCCCAAACTCGATAAAATCGTCAGAAAACTTAAAAAAAAAACAAAAAAATTACCTCTTCGCCGTATTTCTCGTCGGGCACTGCAAACGCCACCGCCTGAGCAACCGCCGGATGCGATAACAGCACTGCGTCTACTTCTAACGGTGATATTTTCTCGCCTGGAAAAAACAGAAAACTGAAATATTAAATTCCGGGCACTGAAAAATTAAAAGTAAGAGTGATTTAGAATAATAATTAGTACCTCCACGGTTGATAAGCTCCTTGATTCTGCCGATCAAGAAAAGATAACCTTCCTCATCGAGATAACCGAGATCTCCCGTGTGAAACCACCCAAACTGAAAGGCTGTTTTATTGGCCTCTGGATTGTCCTGGTATCCTTTTGTCACGTTCAAGCCACGGATGCAAACCTCGCCACTGCTACCCCGCGGTTGTGCCACTCCGATTTCGTTGAGAATGGCTATTTCTAATCCTGTGGGTTTGCCAACGGACCCCGGTTTACGCTGCCCACGGTGCGGCAACGGGTTTGATGTCATCTGATGTGACGCCTCCGTCATTGCGTAGGCTTCAAGAACCGGTGCTCCGAAGGCATTCTCGAGGCGCTCCAGGATCACCGGAGCCAACGAAGCGCTGCAGCTTCGTATGAATCGGAGCTTCGGGTAGGCGTCCTCTGGTTTGGAGTAGTGGCGATCGAGGAGTATCTGGTGTATGGTAGGCACCGCAGTGTACCACGTGGCTCCGTGGGCTTTCATGTCGTTCCAGAAAGTGGAGGCCGAGAACCGGGCCGCCGCCGGTAGCACGAAGGTCGCGCCCGAGACGAGCGACGATAGCAGAGCCGCGACGAGGCCATGGACATGGAACAGTGGCAAAGTGATGACCGTGACGTCCGACGCGGAGAGGTCGTAGGTGTCCCTGATGTGCTCCGTGGAGGCCGCCAGATTTTGCTGAGTTAAAAGCACACCTTTTGGACGACTGGTAGTTCCTGACGTGTGCAGGAACAACGCCACGTCGTCTTCCACGTTTTCGAGTGGTATAGCCTCCGCTTCGGCGCTGCTGCGGATGTTGAAGCTCGCCGATTTGGGCACAAATTCTACGACTGCAACGGCGTCTGAGGACTTGTCGAACCTAGCGGCCACCACCGGCAGTTTCAGATTGACGGCGGCGGTCTCAGCGGCCGCGTTGCCTTCCGATGGCAACAAGAGGAGCTTCGATTTTGAGTCCTTTAAACAAAACTCAAATTCCTCCGCCGTGTACGCCGCGTTAAGAGGGGCCGCTACGCCTCTGGCTCGTATGACGGCCATGAACAATATGACAAACTGCAGACGCAAAACCATGCATAAACATCCTCAGAATATCGTGAAACTTAAATGAACTTCTAGAAATTGCCTGTGAAACGAAGCTTACCTCGATGGAATTCGGAAAAGTGAGTGCAACGACATCGCCGGGCAGAATATCAGCCTTTCTGATCTGCGCCGCGCATTCATCGACGGCCCTTTGGAGCTCCGAATGAAGCAATTCGTGTTTACCCGACACGATAACCGCTTTCTGGCAGGGGAATTTCTCGGCCGCTTTAGCAAGCAGACCCGTCAAAGTAAATGCCTCATGCATGCCCGCCATCTCCGAACAGATACAGTAAAAAGAAAACAGAAGAAACAGATGATCACAGATAGGCTATATGATTCTAATAAATATAAACCACTGTAAACTCCTCTGAAACTGCAGAACAGATTCTCTCGGATAAATATAAACGACGACCATTGAGGACAGGGCGACACGAATATATACTCCCCCTTAACCTTTTGTTACACGCAATTGCCTGGAAGTACACGTCACTTGAGACTAATTGCGCGTCCGTTGTTTTGTCTTGTTAATTGAGGGCGGCGCTATCTGCCTGCCAATGTATGGGGCGTCGGTTGCTAAGGTCCTATTGACTGGCGCTTTCTATTCTAGGGTTTGCTTCACAATTTCATATTATTCTTCGTACCAGTTTTCCTGCGGTCTGTGGACGATGCAGTATGGACCATAGGAATAGCCTGACATCTGGCCATTTCCTAAAATACAAGTTGAAACAAGAGCCGCGTTGGATTCTTCTTTGGGTCGAAAGCGATCTGTTCTTCGACCATTTTTTAAAACCCGAGAGATATTTCAGCCGCCCGTTTTTCTAGTAGGTAAATAACTGATTTTGTTTGGTTAGGAAACCGAATCAAAATTTTCCACCTATCAATCCTTATCGCGTGTATTGGTCTAATCGGAGCCTACGTTGCTCTTCACTAATCGTATACCTCGGCAAACGCACCTCTAGAGGCCATACCTCGCACGATCAATGTATAGAGTATAATGTATGGTGCAGTGCAAACCGTACAACATGTTCTGATGTTGGTGTGGGTAGGTACTACTCCTTGGTATGGTTGGTACTCCTTAAGTTTGGTGCTTTAGAGTGGGAGAGATGAGATCTACCCATTTGGTAACAATCCCCGCATGATCACATATTTTATTACATATTTTATTACCTAGCTACGTGGTGATTGAGGATACATGACTAAAAGATGAAATCTTAAATGTTTGATATTAAATCTACTATAGTCGGGTCGAGAATAATGAATCAACCAATGATGAGCAAGAACCACTTCCATGCTCAAGGCATGACACCCATCATAATCTATGTGATTGAGACTCCACCCTCCTAGTGCACAACTCTTGGTCTTGTTATAGATTTGGTGGTGCAAGCTTCTCCTCTTCCCCTCCTCCACACATTCTCCTCCAGACATTATCATTTCACTTATTGGCATGTGAAATATGGTGATATCAAAGTCTCACCATTGAGCTAGTATCATAAGCATGCACATTTTATATGATAATGATATCATTGTTCGAAGATGCTTCAGGCAAATTTACTGTTGAAAAATTCACCATCAACAATTTACCGCGGGAAAATTCACCGTCATGATAAATTTACCTCATGAAAAATTCACCACCATGAATTGTTGGTGGTGAATTTTCCATGAGGTGAATTTGTCATGGGATGAATTTTCCCGTAGTGAATTGTTGACGGTGAATTTTCCAATGGTGAATTGTTGGCGGTGAATTTTCCTAGAGTTGTTTGAAGACATGGATTCAAAGAGTGCTTGTTATGTATTGTCTTCAATTGATAGTGTGCATAGACTCATCACCTATAGATATGGATGATCAAATATCTATACCTTAAATTACGATAAAAATGCCATTAGTGCATAATCAATGATAAAACCAAGCTAACACTAACATAATTACATGATTGTGATACTTAGGATGATTTTGCTAGTTACTATAATCCTATATGACAAGTTTGGAAGCCTAAGATGGTTTTGGATTCGGTGAGACAAGTCATGGATAACAAGAATAAAACAAATAACATCACGTGTACCATAACCTACAAAAAAATTTGAAAACTTTGTAAAAATCAAAGAAATTGAATAATATGGCTTTTAGGATAACTTATAATGTCCACATCATCATCACAACTAATTTGTGAATGTATTTAGTGAAGTTTTCTAGGTGATCCAACAATAGTGTGTCCTAAATTTTGATCAAAGTGGGACGTTGAAATTAGTGTTTTTAACAAATTTTTTATTTTTTATCACATATAGCAACTAAAACTTCAAAATTTTGAAGATAATGTGAACTAGTGATTTTTGAGATTTTGTCTGTAAGTTTTAAATATATATTTTTAAAAAAATTTAAAAAAATTGTGAATTTTTTACATAATTTTAGAACCTTTTTTATAGTTAACAATATCTCTAAAAGGTGACAATTATTCCATAATACATAATTTTTTTATAAAAAGGATAATTGTATAAATTCTTAAATATAGATTGTTAATGTATCAATATCTAATATGTACAATACAAATTTAGAGGTAGTTAAAATATATGATGTGACATTAACACTTTTATACCTTGCATTTTACTATTTAGAACATTTAAAGTACCCACCTAATATGAGATAAAATTAACAAACAACCCTCAAACTTGTAGCCAAACAATATGTAATATTGCATGGCCAGTTGATGTGGAGAGACCTCGAAAGAGTGCTACTAAGATGTGTCAATCTTGAGGAATTTATTAGATTATATCTAAATATCACCAAGGCATTTGTGGGGGGCATTTAATGGATAATACCACAACTCATAAAATTTTAAGAGTGTGTTATTGGTGGTCCATGTTGTTTCAAGATGCAAATAAAATGGTAAGGTGTGATGCTTGACAAAGATTCTCAGGAAGGACAAAATTTACAAGCACTTAGCCTCTTACCATTATTTCAATTGAAGAATGAAGATCATGTACAATAGTGGAGTATTCACTTTGTCGAACAGTTTTTAAAAGGTACAATAATGGTTATAGATGGATTATTTTTGCTACCAATTACTTCACTAAGTGGGTTGAGGCTATACCAACTAAGATTTCCATCTCAAATATAGTTATTATTTTCTTTCTATCTCATGTTATTATTAGATTTAGGGTGTCAAAAAGGATTGTAGTTGACAATGTAATGTGCTTTAGAGCTCAAGAATTTTTATGCACTAAATATGGAATCAATGTCTTACTCTTCCCCTTACTATCCACAAGGAAATGGAATGGCTAAGTCCAATAATAAGAGACTAACAAAAATTATAAAAAGAACTATTGAATCAAACAGAAAAAGGTGTATGACAAGATCAAGTTTGTTGTTTGCATAGATAGAGTGACTTGTAAGAAGTCTATAGGCAAGATCCTTCTAATTTAGTTATGGAAAAAATTATTATTTTCCCATTAATCAAGATTTTCTAGTTTTCAAGCTATTATAGGAAGTGGATGGTCACCATGTAGATGCTTTTCCATAAAGAATTGATGAGCTAACTAATGTAGCTAAGATGGAAAGAGTTACATGTGATAGGAACTTATCACACTAATGAAAGTTAAAGTATTTATTTGATGATTGTTTTGCACAAATGTTTTCAATTGAGAGATGTTATTTTATGGAATACAAGATCACAAGACAAAGAGCATAGTAAGTTTGATGTGCCACATGGTTAGGCCCTTATGTCATTAAAACATAGTACGACTAGGATACTTTTTATCTCAAAAGCTTGAAAAGTGATCGCATGGAAATACATGTCCATGGTAGCATATAAAGCATTATTTTTCTCGATGATGATGTATCAACTACTACTGTACTTACACTTTTTACCTTTCTATTTCTCATGCAATCATGATGGTTGGTATGCTTATGCTTTTTATCTTTGTTTTATAGTCTCCATTTTTGTTGTGGTTTTGTTGCATTTTTCTAAAATTCAAGAGCTATATATATGTTTGTTGTCGTTCCTAATATGTTCTTGGTTCTTTCACTAAAGACGCCTTAAGTTCTTGTATTTGTTTTATGTTGTGGACTATAATCATGTATAGACTATAAGAATGTGATTTTATGTCCACCTACATATGTAATACTATTTTATAAATAATAATTTAAACACTAATTTTTAAAAAAACAGTAAACATTGTAAGGTGGAGGGCCGGCCTCTCCAAAAGAGGCACCACATCATAAGCTGTGTTTTAAACCCTGTAAAAGAGGAAAGCAGCGGGTCACGCGGGATTTAATGGGGCCCACACACATTGCATTTTCTTTCATTTCTTCAAAAGTCACGTGAGGAGTAATAAGGGGGCACAAAACGGTGAAGAGGTGGCCCACTTCATTGTGATGCCAACGAGTGTTTTTTTTTGTTATTATTATTCCTCGATTTTTATTGAATTAGCTTCGATTTTTTTTAATGAAAAAAATAAACACCGCGTTTTGTGCCATGATTTATATTGATGAAAAATATAAAGAAAGATATGGTGAATTGTGCCAAGCAAAAGGTGATGTTACATAATTTTTTTAGTAGCAGCTTATTTTTCATCAGTTTTGCCCTTTTTCTTGGGGCTATATGTAGGCTTTTATTTCAAACACGAGAAATTGAATTAGGGGGATAAGATCCTTTTGCTAATGTATGCATTCAATATGCTCTATTTTTGTTGTCTTTTCCTTGGAGTGATGACCAATAATAATAAAGGTATTTATATTCAGCTCTATTCTTTTTATCCTAGCATCATGAGTGAATATCTCTACTTATTATTGGCATAGACATATGGAGGTCTTGTGGGTTTGGGAAATAATTGAAGTTAGTTGATTTAAAAGGGTTTTTATTAGGTTATGTCCCTGTTTCTACTTAGATTTGATATTGCTTATGTCTAGATGTGTTAAAATATTACTAATCTATTGGAATTTGAGAAATTACTCTCTATTTTATGTATTATAAAAGTTGATCATCTAGGATATGGAATTTGTGTATGGAGACAAGTTTTGGGTAATGGATTTGGTGTTAGTGGAGTGTAGATGTGATTGGTTTGGTTGACAAAAGGTTAAAGACCCACTCTTCTATGTTGGGGATAAATTGTATTTATATATTATATATTTTCACACAATGATGATGTGGTTGGTTGGTTGAAAAAGAGGAATATAAGATTTTGTTGTAGGTGTTTGTTGATGTATGTTTTTTCTAAGATGTCAAACACTATAATGTCTAAATTTTTAGTTCTAAGATTTTTTTCACTTTTTAAATACAAATGTAATAATTGGTATTAATGTCTCCATGAATGAATGAAGTGTTTTCTGTATATGTACAGTTTTTTTCTTGTCACATTTGCTAATCTAAACCTAACTGTCTAAATAGATTAGTTGATCATTGCAATGGTTGTAAAGCAATTGTGAAGCATTTTTCAAGGAATATTTTCTATGTAACAAAGGAAATGCATCCCATCATATATGGATTATTAAAGATTTTATTTATTTATTTTAGTTGTTGTAAATTATCAAATCATTTAGTCTCTTGGCTATTATTTTGACCCTCTCACCCATTACTTAAAACTTAAAAGAATTTACCTCATAATTTTTTTGGATAGTATTCTTTTAACTCTATGACAACTTTGTCTCAAAGATCATATTTAGGAAGGCATAAAACTGATTTATCATTGTATGGATGTTTATTATTTTCATACTTGCAAATGTGCATAAGGATAGCTCATCATTTGCATGCAGTTACAAGGGAAAAGACTTGCACATATTGAACTATTTGCAATTTTTTCTCTCTGCCTAATAAAATTTTATGGTATAAACTTTCAAGAAGACTTAGTGAGAATATTTTACTTGTATTAGGATAATTTTATCTTGTCATAATTAATTGTTGGAGCTACCTTTTCTTGAATACAATAAGTTGAACCTTGGAGAATACCCTCGGCTTAGCAAAGCCTAAAGGAGACCAAGGTACTCCCCTCCCTTATTACATTGGTCTAAAGTTGTCTCAACCTAATAATAAGTTTATCCCTTCATTCCTAGTTGGCATTCCCTAGGTTTAGATTTAGGTGTATCTTTAGGGTTTTGTAGCCTACAATTCTAATAGCCAACAATCTCAACATTACATATGGTTAGATAATTGTACAAGAAAGTTAAAAAAATATTGAATATTTTATTAGCTATTATGGCCCATAAAGAAAAGAATTCTAAACACATGGACTTTCTTTGAGTTTGAGAATGGTTAAGAGGGAATGATGAAGCTAGAGAATGTGTGAAAAGAGCTCTTGCTAGGGAGCAACTAAAATTTATGGATGCAATGAGATTTAAAGATCCACATGTAGTTGTTTATTGATGTGGGAAAATAATCTATAATATCTCATGAAACTTAAAAAAATTGATGGTTATTCTTGGTTGTTTTTCCAAATGATTCCTAAAATCATCTAGAGAATAGTCATATATAATGATCAAGGACTACAAGAGGTTGGTCAATGAACAAGGATCTAAAATACTTCTGCACTTTAGGCTCTATAGACTTAGGTGGGGTTCCCTATTAAAAATATGACCAAATAAAAAACAATTTTAATAGGATATTAATTTAGTAGTGTGGCAACGAAAAAATTATCCCTCTTCTTTTCCTTTCTTGTTTGGGCCCTCCTTGTTAAGTTAAGCATAATGTTGCCTTGATTTGGTGTTGTAATGTGTTTGACACATTTGCATTAGGTCTTGGGCCCTTGTGAGCTAAATGCATTTAATTGTACCTTATTTAAGGTGTTGTAAAGTGTTGTACCACACTTTCACACTTTTCTAGGGTTTTCATAACTAACTAAAATTATTTATGCCTTATTTGGCCTTATTTTTCATCCACAAGCCTTAATTAATGCATCTTTTTTAGGATAATCCTGACATAAATCTACATCCAATCATAATTCAGGTGTTTTTAGGTTGTGTGGCCCAGATTTAGTGATCTGGGACTCATACGCCACCTTGGGCGTATGAGTCCCACCTAGGTTTTAGGGCCCCGATCTAGATTTTGCATCATTCTAAGTATTTTTTGAAAACTGTGTCCTATAGTTAAGCCTAATGGGACTCATACACCACTTCTGGCGTATGAGTCTCGTGTGGCCCAAAATTAAATTTAATTCAAATTCTTGGAGGGATTTTATCCTCCTAGATTTGATGTCGGCTTGTAGTGTTGTAATTTTGGGAAATTAGGCATAAACAAGTATAAATACAAGTTTCTTTCACTCATTTTCATCCCAAGCTTTCAAGTCTTCATGCATTATAGTAAATTTATGATCAAGGAAGAATTCAAGAGCATTCAAGGGCTGGTTATAAAGTGTTTTAGAGCATTATTCAAGCATCAAACATCATGTCATTTAGTCATCATGCATCATGTTTGTTTTTTGAGCTAACAATTGTGATGTAGGGTTTCATGTTCAAGCTAGCATTCAATTCAAGATCTACAACATTTAAGCAAGAGTCAAGATCTACATCCATTCGAGCCATTTCATACATGTTTGCAACACTTTATTGCTAGGGTTTGGTGAGTTGCAACATTATATTTTGTTCATTCATCATTCCTTTATCTTATTTTATTTCATTATGAGGTTTAATTACCAAAATGGGGTTTGACCAAGGAAAACCCCTTTCCACTAACAAAATAACATTTTTCCCTCTCTTTAGTGTGTGATTTGTAGATCTAGGTTGAAGACATATTGAAGAGAAATTTTGGAGAAAGTTTTCAAGTATTCAAAGTTTTCAAAGTTGCCACCTTGCATTAGAGATCATTAGAAGAGATCTATAGGTTGCAAATCAAAGATTTGGACCCAAAAATCAAGTGGAAAGGACAGAGCAAACATTGAAGAGCAGAATCAAAATTTGAATTTCTAGATAACCCTAACTAGACTGATATGCCACTTCTAGTGTATGAGTCCCAATATAGTCAAAATTGCAGATTTCCAAAGTTTGAGACATATCTCTGCCACATCCATGTTCCTCCCCAGAAACCCTAATCTAGGACTAAATTTCCCAAACTGTTGTATGAGTCCCAATAGGCATTAATTTTACACTTTTTAGCATTTCAAGTCTTCATCTAGTCCTCTACAAGTTTCTAGGTGCACACTTCTAATTTATGAGCTTTATGTTTTGATTTACATGCATTTTTAGGTCATTTAGTGAAGTTTTGCATTGTATTAGGGTTTAACATTAGGTCTTGCATTTCATTAGTCTTTCCAAGCAATAGCTTGGTGGTGAACCCCTCTTTAGTTTCTAATTAGACCCTAGGAAAAACCTATTGCAATATCTCTTTCTCCTTGGCATACCTTAGATTGAGATCTCTAGGGTTTTCCTTGAATGAGAGAGCAAAGAAGATTGTTATTCTATCTCCCAAGCATGGAAGCAACAATTTTCCACCTTTCAAGTAGATTAATTCACATATATTATGATAAGGATTTTTAGAATAAATCACATGAACTGGCTAAATTCCTTATACATCTTTAGATCGAAGAATGAAGCATAAAATAATTAATAATAACATACAATTCTTTAGATATATCATTTTAATATGTATTTTGAACCTTGAATGGACTTAATCTCTCAATACTAGTGCCTATACTTAACTATAGAGTCAAAGAATCATGCAAATCTTCTCCTCACAACCTCCAACTACCAACAACCATGATCAATACCTCAAATTTGTACAAGCATAGTAACAATATAGAGCATATCCCAAAGCATACACATAATACTTGTAGACATTCTTTATTACAATTTTCTCAATTTCCTTGACATATACAATTAATATCCAACTTCCATTGCATAGTTGAAATCAATGACAACAACAACCAGTTGACATCAATGATAACACCTTCATACTTGCAACAATCTCCCCCTTTGCCATTGATGGCAACACATGATGTGAAAAAACATCAAAGACAACACAACAACTCTGAACCATCAGTCTCCCCCTTTTCCAAAATTCTTTCTCCGCCTTTTACTTTTTCACATGATACTTTCTCCCCCTTTGACATCAATGGCAAAGGAAAAAGATATTTTATAGTGTTCTCCCCTTTTGACATTAAGAACATTACCAGTATTGAATACTCCCCCTTAGGAGTACACCCAATCAACTCCATAATGACAACACAAGAAACTACCTACTCCCCCTAAGAGGTATCCACCAAACATTAGTCCAAAAGGAAGATAGATCCATAGATCCATTGTACTGATGCATCTCCATATGCATCTAGTTCAAGAAAGGAGGGGAAATAACCCCTAACTTCTCCCAGAGATACTCAAAAGTATCTTTAGGAAGAGCCTTAGTAAATATGTCAACAATTTGATCCTTCGTAGGTACATACTCAAGCTTTACTTCATTCTCCATAACCTTCTCTCTCAAAAAGTGATACCTTGTTGATATATGATTTGTCCTTGAATGCATCACTAGATTCTTTGAAATGTTAATTGCACTTGTATTATCACATAAAATAGAGATGGGATCATCATACATTACTCTGATATCTTTTAATGTCTATCTCATCCATAAAAATTGTGTGTAGTAGGATGTTGTAGCAATATACTCATCCTCTGCAGTGGATAAGGAAACTAAATCTTTCTTTTTACTTAACCATGACACCAATCTGCAACTAAGAAAGAATGCACCACCACTTGTACTTTTTATGTCATCAACACAACCTGTCCAATATGCATTTGTATAAGCACTTAGTGTAAAATCAATATCCCTAGGATATCGTAAGCCATAATCCAGAGTTCCATTTAGATATCTGAATATCCTCTTAACAGCTACAACATGTGTTTCTTTAGGATCTTCTTGAAATCTAGCCACAAGACAAACTACATGCATGATATCTGGTCTAGTAGCAGTTAAATACAACAGTCCTCCAATCATAGATCTATATTTGCTCTGATCATCCTTAGGTGAATCATCATATTTACTCAATTTGTAGCCAATCACCATAGGACTGCATACCAATTTGGAACCATCCATCCCAAACTTCTTCAACATTTCTTTTACATACTTTGACTGTGAAATAAAAATCCCTTTTTTGTTTGATTGATTTACAACCCAAGAAAGAAATTCATCTCACCAAACATGGACATCTCAAAATATTTTTGCATTTATTCAACAAACATTTTTCACATTGTTTCATTTCCTCCAAAGACAATATCATCAACATAGATTTTATCATTTTTAATTTTGAAATAAAGATTGTTATCTGTCGTACCTTTACTGAAACCTTGTTGAATCAAATATTTGTCCAACCTTACATACCAAGCTCTAGGAGCTTGCTTCAATCCATATAACACCTTCTTCAATCTACAAACCATGTCCAATTGATCTAACAACTAAAATCCTTTCGGTTGTTCCATGTAGACTTCTTCTAACTCGCCATTCAGAAATGTTTCCTTCACATCCATCTAATAAAATTTAAAATACTTATGAGCAGCAAATTCCAAAATCATTCTGAAAGCTTCCATTCTAGTTACTAGAGAAAAAGTATCCTGAAAATATATACCTTCTACTTGTGAGTAACCTATACACACAAGCCTTGTTTTATTTTTGACCACTTCTCCATTCTCATTTAGCTTGTTTCTGAATACCCATTTTGATCAAGTTATTTTTTTATTTGTCGGTCTAGAAACCAATTCCTAGGTTTGATTCTTCTCAATCTGCATAAGTTCTTCCATTGCTCTCATCCAATGCTCATCTTTGCATGCTTCACTTACTATCTTAGGTTCAACTATAGAAAGTAAACACAAATTTATTTCAACAACACCAACAACTCTACTTCTTGTTGTTGATGGTGTTTTCTGCACAACAACTCATACAGAATATGGAAATCCTATCTCTCTTGAAAGGTAAATCTCGGTCAGCAAGCCTCAAGAGATAACTCCAAGGTCTCTAATGTCAGGTCTTGACAATGCATAAACAACTCAGTGATAAATGTGAAAATGTTGGTAATCACAAAGGGACCTTACTATAAGCAATAACTAGATCTTAAACTTATCTGATTTCGCCATATGGTGATACTTCAATCCTAAAACTAACCTAGATAATAAAGAAATAGCAAAAGATAAGGGTTTAAGAGAGACCCTAAGATTAAATCTACTTCTAAGACTAACAATGCAAATGATGAAATACTTGAAATGGACCAATCCCTCATAAAGTAATTCTTGCTTAACCTAGATAAATCTGCAATCTTACAGAAATAGTGCAATCTTTTAAGGCATTAAAGATTTTCAAATCATGAACACTCATCCAAACCAACCCTATTGCAATTGAAATGAATAAGCATTCACAATTGAACTAAGCACAATGAATATTAAAGTCCAAGCTAACTTTGCAAAGCAACTAACAATCAACTAGCTGCAAAAAGTATGGACTAGGGATTGCTACAAACACTTCAAACATCAAACCATAAACACCATTGAATTAGATCTAACTCTAAAATCTAACACGTATCAAATAACATTGAGCAATTTCAAAAGATGGAACAACAAGAACCATGCAAGATAAGTCAACACAAAGAGATCACCAGAAATCACAATGTCTTCAATTGTATTGAATCATCCAATATCAGCAACAATTCTAATGTTCTGTGTTACAACACTTGCTCCAAAATCGACTAACTTCTAACCCTAATTCTTATTTTACTACCCTAATTGCTTCTAAGCCAAGAACTATCTCTCCTTTACAAATGAGGAAAAATTCCATATTTATAGAAACCCCCAAGATATGTCAGCCCAATTAGGGTTACAATAAAAATAGCCAGAAAACAAGGTCGGTCCAAGAAGCTCAGAACAAAATGAATTAACATTAAATACTTGGGACTCATCCAGGTCAGCCTGGGATTTACAATGTAACTCGATCCAATGCATGTGAAGGATGAAAAAATCCAAGTAAAAAAGGCCCCGGATAAATAAGAAGCATAACTCCCAATGCAATCGATCATTAACTGGCCCCTTCATCCTTGTCTCGATCCAATTTATCTGGAATCTTAAGAAAAATCTCCTCCAGGTCGGCCACAAGTGAAGTAATAAATACTTTAAACCCTCCTTCAATCGATTTAATCTCCCTCTTGATTCCTTAACGACCCTGTGAAATTTAGCCTGCACTCAGCAACTAGCTCGATTTGAACCTCCTACAAATCATCATTAAATTCGAGGCTCATCCAAAGGTAAATCAAGAGGAAATGATGATGCCCTAAATCTGAAACCCTAAAATTTCACCATGAACATAGGGGAGTTAGCCCAAATTTTGATTGCCACCCCTATTAAGCCTGAGGATGGGTTATTCAAAGGAGACACAAGTGAGTTTCACTTAAATGAAATAAAAAACAAGCTCACAAACTCACTCAGGGTTGACAATCACATAAGCTCAAAAAACCCCAAAATCAACCAAAATGAAAACAACCATGCACACATGATTGAGCTCGAAAATGAAATCATGAGAATGCTAGGCACCATTGAACTCATCAATCAACAGGAGAATACAACGACTGGGCCATCAACATTCATAAAAATGACAAACCAAAACCCCAATTCAGGAATTCGACAAGGAGACAGAATGTTGGGAAAATTTAATCCATGTGGAATTTTGCGAAGGACCGAAATCTCTGGAAAACAGTGCAAAACATCAGCCACCAGGTTTTTAGAGCATCCGGGGAAATGTGGAAGAAGTGGAAAATCTCGAGAGCAGTGAAAAACCTGAAATGAGCGCAGAACATTAGATTTTCAAAGTACTACCCAGAAGGGGGGGCATATGCACGAATAAGATTCATTCAAACACGCGCTAAGGCAACAAAACCTCAAAATCCAAGGGCTAAGGCATCAAAAACTAGAGAAAAAGAGGGTCCGTACTTTCAGTGGGGCGTGTGCGAAAACTGCACAACAAATGGTGACTTGGCTGGGAAAATGCTCTAGAGCATTTTGATGACGAACAGGAATCAGGAACCCAGAATCTCTGGTTTCGCAAACCAGATTAGGCAAACAAATTAGAAATGCAAGACTAAAGAAAATCAGAATCAAAGTAAGACTGAACCTTCCATAAACTAAAAATTCGAGTGTGTGCACGTGAGTTCATTTCCCTCCTTGAGCTACCGCAGAAACCAAGCTCAGTCAAATTAGGCTACATAAAGATTCTAACTCCAAAAGCAACCTAGATAGAGCCTCACTACCATCCAGGCGTCCGTAGCCCCGATGAGGTTATCGTTGTAATTCTCCCAAACATAACTCTACTACCAGCCAGGCGTCCATAGCCCCGGTAGAGATATTCAGATACCCCTGATAGGTTGAATCCATTCTTTTGATTTTCAATATTTTCTCTTTTCCTTTCTTTTATGATATTCTTTTCTTTTCACTTTTTCTTTTCAACCTGTGAATAATGAAGTTCACACTCAGGGCTGAGAACCACAGTGGCGCTGAAGCAGAAATAGGACTTTTCACCTAATATGACCTCACAAAGATCCCACAGCAACCTCAAGATTCTTAAGATGTATGAAATATATAGTATTTCAGAATTCTTCAAGTTCAAATCAAACCAATGACCCATCTTCTTTAGATCAAACATTCAGACCGCTTGACACTAACAAAAGATCTTGACCATCCATTCAAGACACATGATTAAAGTTCATCAATGAAATACCTAGAACAGTCCCAGATAATGAATAATTATTGTACAGGAAAGACACTTCCCCAACCAAAAAATAAAAAAACCCAAGCCAAAGAAGCAAAGCAACAACCAAACCAAAACCAAAAGTAAACCCTAAACAAATGCAACCTAATCTAAAGAAAGCAAGATCATAAAAGAAAACTTAAAGAGAGCAAAGCAATCTGCATTTATTCAAATCAAACTATATACAAAGAAACACCAAAATGACTCTTTACCAGACATGATAAACTGAGACCTACACCTACTTGACTTTTCAGTGCATGGACAAGCAATAAGGTGAAAGTAACAGTCCTTAAGAATGCAAACTTATCCTTATACTCAACAAAGTAAATCACCAAATTGCAACATTCAAACTTAACGTTATTGATAGGAATAATCAGCATTTGAGGCAACTCATTGAAACCATGATCAATCCATATGCAAGTTGTCTTTCCTAAACCTCCATAATCAAATTGATAAGATTCAGAATCTTCAGCAAGGAGAGAAACAACCTGATTTTGTACTGTTGTGGACTGAATGTTGTGTTCATCACCCTATACTTGTGAAGAGTTGATGTCTCTGTCCTCAGGCGGTCTTGATTGATGATGTAATATCCCTCTTGCATTCGAAACATGCGAAACAATATTAGAGTCATCACTGAATAATTCAGGATGAAAATCAGATTGAACAGGTTCAGAAGTGTAAACATGGAATTTTTCACTTGTTTGAATGTCTTTGTGAGGGGTCAATGACGAAAATGTAGAAACCCCATCATGTATAGTAACTTCCCCATCATGATGTTCGTCAAGAGGCCTCACAGATTGATCTTTAAGGATGCCTTCACATACTGCAATGTGATTAAGCCCATCAAATATGACTGCAGCAATGTTGTTCTGAGCATCATTCATATTTTCATGCACATCCGTATGAATCACATCAGCTATATCATCCTTAATACATAAAATCTATGAATTTTCAATATTTAGTCCACCAACAGATAGAGAAAAAATAGAATTGGATGAATAAGAAGACTCCCTGAATTCTTTTGTTGGCATTGGTTCAGGTTTGTGACTGTAACCCTCAGGAACATCAGCTTCTTTATTAGCAACATCAGCTCCTATAGTTTGCTTCATGGGACATTCATTGGAAATTTGTTGAGGCTCCCCAACTGAAAGCTCAACCTCCTCCAAGGTTGCCTCAACGTTTATTGCTATGACTTTCTCAGATCCCATGCTAGTTGACTCTTCCAGTAGACATTTGCCAGTAGCTTGTTGAAATTCTTTTATTGGAGGCTTACTCTTTGTATTTTGATGTATATCCTTTATATAGTCTGTCAACCATACCTGTTCTTCCACCTCTTTTGCCGATTCTACTGATGCTTCAGCACTGTCGAATTTATGAATAGGTTCCTTAGGCATATCATGTAACATGGGGATTTCCTCAGCCTCCCATCCCTGAGGGTCAGTACATAATTTCCCAGGCTTGTTTCAGATAGGAGTACCTCCTTTAAATTATTTGTATCAACATGGCTTGAAGCACCCTTTTGTTCAGAAAGCATATCTCTTTCAAGAGACTTTAGTACTGCACCCCTATTTGCAGGATCCCTTAACAACGCACGAGCAGAGAGACTTAATTTGACTTTCTTGAGTTCTTCCACCACATATTCACCTATTTGCTCTGCAGTCATGGTAGAACAGTTGTCTTCAGAGCTAACCACAAAATTATCCCTGTTGCTTTCAATGCTTCCTCCTTTATCCGATTGTCCTCCACTTACGAAATACTGAGTTGGCACATGATGGAATGCTTGAACCTCTTCAGTTGTAGACTCTTCTTCATCTAGTGGACCATTGTCATTCTCCTCATTACCTCCAAAAGGTTGAACTATAGATTCTTCAATGTATGCATACCCTGCTTCAACACTCTTGTCTTGTCCTTCTTCTGGTACATTCTCTTCACTTCTTGGAAATGGGACATGATTCACCACTATGACTGATATGTCATAAGGATTAGATGACACTATCTCCTGCCCACTTGAACTGTTGGTAACATGTTGGACTTCCTACTGGAAAATAGACACAACAGTCTGGAATTCTTGACAATCCAACTCAGAGTGTTGATTAGTGTTATGAAGCCTACACCATCTTGAAAGAGCTGCTTCAGCTAGGTAAATTCCACTAGATTTCTTATGATTTTTTGGTTGATCTAGAGATGTTAAGGCTCCTCCATTATTCCAACGTGGTGGCTGCCTTTCATGATCTTTATCAAGATGTTGTCCCCTATCAAAGTTCCTCCCCTGAGCCTGCATCATATCCATATTGCTTTGATCATAATTGGACTGAATCCCCCTTTAGGCTGCCTGGGATTGACTATTTTGGTGCTTTAGGTAGGTGACTTCGGTGTTCAACTTCTCAACTAGCTCTGTGAGTACATCCAGCCTCTCCTTGTCTGCACTATTTGATGGAGGAACAATACCAGCCAAATTCTGCATATAAACATTATGTGACCCATGGTTAAAGGGTTGATTAAATATCTCAGAGCTTTGCAAATAGCTAGGTATATTAACTTGTTGATGAGGAAATGCACGTTGGTTCACATCTAGAGGGTAATTTGGCATGGGTGGATTTTGATTCAAGGGATGACCTAGGTGTGAAACCAAAGGTAATTGAGGGACCAGACTCAAAGTAGGTGTTTGGTTAGCTAATGACAAAGGTTTAGACAAGTTTTACCTCAAATCTATACTCACTTTAACAACCACATCATAAGCTTCAAATAGGCTGTCAGGAGGGTTTTCTTTCCATTTGATGAAAGTAGATGTTAAACTATCCAAAGCCTCATAATAAACCTCCCTGGCAGAGGCATCGTCTACAACATAAGGTGGTTGTAGCCTAGCATAAGCCCTATGAAATCTATTATTGAAAGCCACTATTGGTTCATTTTCCTCCCTCTTGACTCTAATAAACCGCAGAAGTAACTCGTTGGCACTGATTGGGGTCTCAATTTTCTATAAAAACACAGTCTCTAGTTGCAGCCAAGTAGTGATAGACCCAGCAGGAAGATGGTTATACCAATGAAATGCCTCATCCCCAAGGGAATATGGGAAAAGTCTGCATGCAACATCCTCATTATCGATTCCCTTATCCTTAAGGGTAGTTTTAAAAATCCTAATATGCTCCTCTGTAGTCCTTTCGGGATCATTAATGTGAAACTTGGAGCAAAAAAACTCAGGATTTTTAGGCATAGGATTGTAGTGGTTGAAAGATAAGGGAGATGGGTTGTTCACCAAGAAAGCCATTGGTGAAGGTGGAGGTGGTAATGGCTGATTTATGACTGGCTGAAGTTGTTGAATGGGGATGGCTTCATAATCGGATGAGGATGGACTTGATGAAGATGAGGATGATGGAGATGATGGAGGTGGCTAGGTGAATGATGATTCACATCTTCTTTTGGTCCTTCTTGACCTGGTAGGAGCTTGCAACTCTTGAAATTCCTCTTCTCCTGATGTAGATCTAGTTCTTCTTCTGAATATTTAAGGAGAAATGATAAACAAAAATCGATCCAGCTTGCTTATTAAGGCCCTCCTTCTAGCACCAATCTGTTGAAGGTTTTTTCTGCACAACAATAACTCAAACAAAATATGGAAATCCTATCTCTCTTGAAAGGTAAATCTTGATTAGCAAGCCTCAAGAAATAACCCCAAGGTCTCTAATGTCAAGTCTTGACAATAGATAAACAACTCAGTGATAAATGTGAAAATGTTGGTAATCACAAAGGGACCTTACTACAAGCAATAACTAGATCTTAAACTTATCTGATTTCGCCATATGGCGATACTTCAATCCTAAAACTAACCTAGATAATAAAGAAATAACAAAAGATAAGGGTTTAAGAGAGACCCTAAGATTAAATCTACTTCTAAGACTAACAATGCAAATGATGAAATACTTGAAATGGACCAATCCTTCATAAACTAATTCCTGCTTAACCCATATAAATCTACAATCTTACAGAAATAGTGCAATCTTCTAAGGCATCAAATATTTTCAGATCATGAACACTCATCCAAACCAACCCTGTTGCAATTGAAATGAATAAGCATTCACAATTGAACTAAGCACAATGAATATTAAAGTCTAGGCTAACTTTGTAAAGCAACTAACAATCAGCTAGCTTCAAAAAGTATGGACCAGGGATTGCTGCAAACACTTCAAGCATCAAACCATAAAAACCATTGAATCAGATCTAACTCTACAATCTAACACGTATCAAATAACATTGAGCAATTTCAAAAGATGGAACAACAAGAACCATGCAAGATAAGTCAACACAAAGAGATCACCAGAAATCACAATGTCTTCAATTGTATTGAATCATCCAATATCAGCAACAATTCTAATGTTCTGTGTTACAACACTTGCTCCAAAATCGACTAACTTCTAACCCTAATTCTTATTTTACTACCCTAATTGCTTCTAAGCCAAGAAGTATCTCTCCTTTACAAATGAGGCAAAATGTCATATTTATAGAGACCCCCAAGATATGTCGGCCCAATTAGGGTTACAATAAAAACAACCACAAAACAAGGTCGACCCAAGAAGTTTAGAACAAAATGAATTAGCATTAAATACTTGGGACTCATCTAGGTCAACCTGGGATTTACAATGTAACTCAATCCAATGCATGTGAAGGACGAAAAAAGCCAGGTAGAAAAGGCCCCAGATAAATAGGAAGCACAACTCCCAATGCAATCGATCATTAATTGGCCCGTTCGTCCTTGTCTCGATCCAATTTATCTAGAATCTTGAGAAAAATCCCCTCCAAGTTGGTCACAGGTGAAGTAATAAATACTTTAAACCCTCCTTCAATTGATTTAATTTCCCTCTTGATTCCTTAACGACCCTGTTAAATTCAACCTGCACTCAACAAAAACCACCATCAATAATATCCATTATAACATGAGGATCATAATTAGCCCATCACCAATAATATATTCATCATTCAAATAATTCCAAACAAAGATCAAAATCCCCCTGAAATATCGTTAACGCACTTCCTTCACAGTTTGGGATTTTCACCCCTTTGCGGAATCTAGGCCAGAGAGGAATTTTGGAAAATTCCCAGCTAGGCAGATTCTGGCGAAATAAGCATAACAAGCACCCAATAATCATTCAATCAATCACAATCAGATAAGAAACAATATGAAAGATCTTAATATTACTCAGATTAATCACATGATGCACAATCAGTAGCTAATAATTCATGCTATCTCTCAATCCTTCATTTTCAACAAAGTTTCAGAGAATTCCGCCCAGGAGGAAAATCCACGAAAACTGCAACAGTCTACAAATTCCAGAAAATGAAGAGACAACGGAAATTTCAGGAAAATACTGAGGGAGTAGAAATCCGTGAAGCAGGCAAAACTCCAGAGCACTGCATATTTCAAAAAAATGTAGAGGACAAGGAAAATTGGGGAAATCCAACAGCGAAGGAAAATCCTAAAACTGAAGGAAAACCGTAATATCGACATTCTCACACGACTTCACTCAAATTGATCGAACGATCACAAATTTGAGGAACTTGGGTTTGCAACCAACTTGATTTGAACCTCCTACAGATCATCACTAAATTTGAGGCTCATCCAAAGGTAAATCAAGAGGAAATGGTGATGCCCTAAATCTGAAACCCTAAAATTTCACCATAAACGTAGGGGAGTTAGCCCAGATTTTGATTGCCACCCCTATTAAGCCTGAGGATGGGTTATTCAAAGGAGACACAGGTGAGTTTCACTTAAATGAAATAAAAAACAAGCTCACAAACTCACTCAGGGCCGACAATCACACAAGCTAGAAAAACCCCAAAATCAACCAAAATGAAAACAACTATGCACACAAGATTGAGCTTGAAAATGCAATCATGAAAATGCTAGGCACCATTGAACTCATCAATCAATAGGAGAATACAACGACTGGGCCATCAACATTCATAAAAATGACAGACCAAAACCCCTAGGAATTTGACAAGGAGACGGAATGTCGGGAAAATCCGATCCATGCAGAATTTTGTGAAGGACTGAAATCTTCAGAAAATAGTGCAAAACATCAATCGTCGGGTTTTCAGAGCATCTAGGGAAAATTGGAAGAAGTGGAAAATCCCGAGAGCAGTGAAAAACCCGAAATGAGCTCAAAACATTAGATTTTCAAAGTGCTTCCCAGAAGGGAGGGCATATGAACGAATAAGATAATCATTCAAACACGCACTAAGGCAACAAAACCTCAAAATCCATGGGCTAAAGCATAAAAAACCAGAGAAAAAGAGGGTCCCTACTTTCAGTGAGGCGTGTGTATGAAAACTGCACAACACTTGTCAATACTCATTTTCTCTTGTCTCTAATGATTTGTTTTTCAGAATGATTCTTAAATTGCACATATTTAGGTGTCTTTGGGGACACCACTAGAGCTTCTTCTTCCTCATTCTACTTTTCTTGTTCTTCAACAACTTATTCTACTTATCTACAATCAGGTTCATCTAATACATATTTATCAATTTCAATTGAATTCTTCAATGCTTCATCAACCTTGACATTTATGCTTTTTACAATCTTTCTCAACCTTTTATTGGAGCATCTATAAGCTTTGCTTCAAAGGGAGTATCCAAGGAAAATACGCTCATCACATCTTGCATAAAAATTTCCTAAGTTTTCTTCATCTCTTCTGATATAACATCTACTTCCAAATACCTTGAAATACTTTACAGTAGGAATATTTCCATACCACAACTCATAGGGAGTCTTAGCATTGTTAACCTTTTCTTGAACTTGATTCAACATATAAACAATAGTATGAATTGATTCTCTCCAGTAGACTTTCGGTAAACCTACCTCAGTAATAATTGATCTAGCATATTCTTGAATCATTTTGTTCTTTCTTTCAACAACTCCATTATGCTGAGGAGTTATAGGAGTAGACAACTGTCTCCTTATTCCATGTGCTTCACAAAACATGTTAAGCTCATTGGAAGTGAATTCACCACCTCTATCAGACCTTAAGCATTTGATTTTCATGTCCATTTCATTTTCAACCATAGCTTTGAATGCTTTGAATTTCTCTAATGAATTCAACACATGAAAGGTGTATTCCAGTTTCAAGTTCCTTGGCGGATGCAGAGAATCTTGACAAGAAAAATATTAATCCATCCACTCTGGAAGAAGGTGGAGAAAGCTTAGTACAACTGGAATCTTTGCAAAAAGAACTTTTCAAAGCGAAGGGGATCTGGGATGATGGAAAAATTGCTTGGGAAGCCATTCTCAAGGAACTAGAAGGTGCTCCTAATCCCTGTTAACATTTTTTTTCCTCTTTTTTTATTTTAGTTTTTTTTGTTTGCAAATTTATCCTTAGCACACCCTTTTTCCTTGATGTCAAAGGGGGATAATTTTTGGTGTGGGAGAAATTTTGAGAAGTTTTGAAGAAGTTATGATGTATATTTGAAAGGGGGAGCTTGTACAGTTTAGGTTTACAATTTTGAACTTTTTTTTGAAGACTCATTTTTGGCACATGTTGCCATCAATGACAAAGGGGGAGATTGTTGGAAGAATGATGAAGAAACCCTTCAGTGTGTTGTCATTGATGTCAAAAGTTTTTGGTGATAGTTTTGCCTAATTTGGTAAATAGTGTTTATGTTACCTTGATCTGGTAATTTGGTTTGGAATTGCTCATAGTAGAATATCAGCCTATGTGGTTTTAGTATGTTATTAAGGACTATTAGATGCATCTGTGAATAAGTTTTCAATGATTTTGGTTGAATGGGCTGAAAGATATAAATGATAGAAGCTCGATATATAATTTTTTGCTCAAGTCTTCCTCTAGCCGACTTGAATAAAGTGGTATGAAGTCTAATATGTTGTGCAGATGTTAAAGAGATCCTTCTTAGGTTTGTGATGACCTAAATCATACCTTGCATGTTTTGGTTTAAGTGTGAAAGGAACTTTTTTTAAAGTTTTTGGGCTGACAAGTGTTGTTGTGAAGAAATTCAAACACTATATTCTAAGGAACAAGGTCTTTGCAATAGTGCCAGATCCTATAGTCTAGCTATTGCTAATGCAAAATGAATTGGGAAAATGCAGAGCTAAGTGGGTGACTATGTTGTAGGAGTATGATATTGAGATTCATCCCATGAAGTTGGTAAGAGGAAAAAGGCTTACTAGAACAATGGTAGAAATGGGTCTTGACCTTGCAGCCCAGCATTATAATCTTGAAGACGTTTCTCCTGGGGACTGGTATGATGACATTATTTACTATATTTTGAATCAACAGTGTCCAAATCACCTTAATGTTGTACAAAGAAGAGCAATGCACTTGAAAAGTGATAGTTTCATGCTGAAGGGAGTTGTTCTATACAAAAAGAATCATGAAGGTGTCTACTTAAGATGCTTGGGAAAGCAAGAAGTTGAAAGGGTCATGGAAGAATTTCATGATAGATATGGCACTCGCCATGGATCTGCACCTTCCACTGCAAATCAGATTCTGAGAGTTGGTTATTATTGGCCCACATTGTTCAAAGATACACATAATCATATCATAACCTGTCATGTCTGTTAGACTGCAACTACTAGAGAAAAGCATGCAACACTCCCACTTCAACCAATTTTTGAGGTAAAGCCTTTCACACAATGGGGAATGGACTTCATAGGTCCAATCAACCCGCCTTCTTCTACAGGCCACAAGTATATTCTCACTATTACTAATTATTTCACAAGATGGACTAAGGCTCTTGCATGCAAACAATATACTTCTGAAGTGGTAATCAATTTCATTGAATCAGGTATTATCAATCGCTTTGGATGTCCTATGTCTTTGGTTTTTGATAATGGTCTTGCATTTGCATCATTGAAATTCTCTAACTGGGCCTTTGATCATGGAATTATAATCAAATTCACATCCAATTATTACCCCAAGGGTAATGGTTTGGTTGAGTCCTCCAACAAAAACCTCTTGACAGTTATTCGTAAGTTGTTAGAAAGACACCCTAAGGATTGGCATACCCAGCTTCGGTTTTCTCTTTGGGAAGATCGTACAAGACATAAGGCTTCCATAGGAACTTCCCCTTACCATCTAGTTTATGGGCTAGAACCTGTGTTTCCCATCTAGTTAAAAATCCCCACCCTGTAGTTCATTAACAAATATTATGATGAAGGGGATAAATGAGAAGCATGACTTGCTGAACTGTTACACCTTGAAGAAAAAAGAGATGAAGCCCTTGAAAAAATTTCCAAATATTAGGGTGTAGTCAAAATATGGTTTGATCTAGGAGAGCTAAGGTTAAATCCTTTTGAATCTCTGACTTGGTTCTCTACTGGGATAAAGCCCATGATTGTAAGGGAGAGCATGGTAAATTTGACAAACTCTAGCTTGGCCCTTATCAGATTTCAGAGATTCTGAGAAATAATACTTTTCACTTGAAAAATATCACTGGAGAGGATATCCCACTGCCTATCAATGGGTAGTACCTGAAGCATTATTTCCAGTCCTGAGCTGTCTACAACTCTTTTCTTGTACATAGTTAGCTTAGGTTTCTTTTCTGCTTGGTTTGTTTTGTTTTGGTTAGAGTAGGTTTCCTTTCTATTTGCTGCTTTTGGTTGGGTTTGCTTTTGTTTCTCTTTTCTTTCGGGTTTTCCTACTTTCTTTTGGGTATGTTGCATTTGCATGTCACACATTTATTATTTGGGACTGTTTTGAATATTTCTCTTACAAACTTCAATCATCCTTCTGGAGTCAGTTGGTTAAAGTCTTGTATTGGTGTCACATGTATTAAGTTCCATGAGTGGATGAGTCATGGGTTAGATTAAAATCTAGAATGTATTTGGGTCTTATATATTTACACAGATCTTTAAAATTCCAAAGGAGCGTAGGGTCCTTATGAAGTTTGTTTAGGTGAAAAATATTATTTATGCTTCAGCGCCACTATAGTTCTTAGCCTTGAGTGTGAACTTCATTGTTCATAGGTTGAAATGAAAAAGTGAAAAAAAAAGAAATATCAAAAAAAGAAAAAAAAAAAGACATTGAAAATCAAAAGAATGAATTTAGCTTATCAGGGGTATCTAAGTATCTCTACCGGGGCTATGGACGCCTGGCTGGTAGTAGAGCTAGACTTGGGAGGACTATAGGGATAACCTCATTAGGGCTATAAATGCCTAACTAGTAGTGAGGCTCTATCGAGGATGCTTTCGGGGTTAGAATCTTCACGTAACTTAGTCAGACTAAATTTGGCCCCTGCTGCAACTGAGGAAAGGGAAATAAATGCACATGCACACACTTTGACCCTGGTACAGGAAAGGTTTGTCTGCCTCTAAATCTTGAAGCTTTGCTAAATTGGAAATGTAATGCAAAGACCAAAACCAGAGATTCTGGGTTCTTGATTCTAGTTTGTCACTAAAATGCTCTAGAGCATTTCCCCAGTGGAGTCGCCATATGTTGTGCAGTTTTCGCACACACGCCCCACTGAAAGTAGGGACTCCCTTTTTCGCTCTGATTTCTAATGATTTGGCCCTTTGGTTTTGAGGATTTACTTACTTAGGCATGTGCTTGAATGTTTATCTTGTTTGAACTGATGATCCCTTTAAGTTATGCATTGAAAATCGTAAGTTCTAGATAAAATCTGAGTTTTTGATTGTCTTCGAGAATTTCCACTTTGGGCAGAATTTCCCAGTTTTCTTGAAAGTCTGACAAGAAAGTTTTAACCATGTGATTTAGAGATTCTGGAACCTTGGGGAATTCCGCCTGGACCGGATTTCTTCAAAATTTTGTCACCTCGTCAAATTCCTAGATTGTGTCTTAACTTGTCTTGTTTATGGCATTAATGCTTGATAGTACGATCTTTGTGGAAAGTATTTAGGTGAGTTCTTGAGGGATTGTGTGTCACTAGGCTTTCATCATTTGTTCTTAGTTGCTTTTGGGATCCTGGTCTTGAGTGTTTAGCAATTTGGCGATTGGATTGGTCGATTGCTAGATTCAGCAGCAAATTTCTTGCATTATCATTGGACCTATTGCTAGGGCATCCAAGTTTGTTATCGATCTCCTTTGAAGTTAGATTTGCTTCATCCATGGCATTTAGCTATTTCCTTTCTTTTTCAATGATGAATGAATGTGATGTTTTGACGTTTTGAATGCATTCAGAGCTCGAATTTCATTGGTTTAGCGTCAGAACTAGGGTTTAGTTTATTTTTTGCAGATTCTTAGAACCCAGTTAAGACCCCCCTAGTTGAATCAGTAATTTTGAAGCACCAACCCCTCCCAAATCACTCCTTCAGGCTTGAACCTTGAGTAATTTTGTTGTGATTTAGGGTTTGGGGAGTTTGTTTGATTGAAGATGATTCCCTGAGTGAGTTTGTGAGCCCATCTTTGACTTTATTAGCTAGTAGCTCACTTAGGCATGTCCCAAACAATTTATCTTGAGCTTAACTAGACAAATGAGTCCAATTCAAGTTTAATCCATGCTCATTCCCTGCATTCATGGCAGAGATTTAGAATCAAACCTAAGGAATCACAACTGCAACCTAGGGCATCACCAATCCTCACCAATTTGCCACTGAGAGAGTTGAGGATTTAAAAACAATCAATAAGAAATGTAAAAAAACTATATTCGAACCTAAAATCTCAAATTTGTGATCATTTGATTGTTCTGGGCAAGATCATGAGAAATGACAGTTTTTGGGATCCCGAGGTCTTCACAGAATTTCTTCATCCTCAAAATTTCCCAATTTTCCCTCGCCCTTTCATTTTCCTGGAGACGTGCAAAAGGCTCAGAGTTTCAAGTTCCTGACGTAATTCCTTCTTCGGCTGATTTTCCCGAAAAGACTTCGTAGTACAAAGAATTTGAGAGATGAATGAATTTAATGTTGTGTATTTGGCATCTCGTGGTCAATATTGATGATTTAAATGATGTTACAGGATTTCCTTTCATTTTGTAATGATTGAACTGATGAAATTTTTGCTTGATCGATGAAGTCCGCCTGACACAGAATTTCTCAGAATTCCTCTCTGGCCGGTTTTCCCCGGATTGCTCAAAATCCTAGATTTAAAATGATTATGTTTTATGATTGATTTGAGGGATTTTTGTCATGATTTTGAGTTAGGTGTAATGATGAATATGTTATTCATGGGTGACTAACCTTGATTCTAATGTTATAAAAATGATTTATTGGGTTTTTCTATTGGATGCAGGCTAAATGAAGTAAGATCGTAGTCGAGAAGACCAGAGGCAAGCTAATGGATCCAAGTGTTGAAGGGTCTACTATCTCTGAGGCAGAGAGGATCAAAATGGATATAAGGAGTAGGATCCTAGAAAGCAAGTACAAATGTAGGCCAGTGGGATTATGATGAATTCAAGGCTAGGATGGCAGAGAAGGACCTCTCAGTATTGGCTAGGAGGATGGTAGAGTCAGGATTGGTCCATGTAGCATGATTCCCTCCCACAATTCAATGCTATGAGCTGGTGCTGGAATGTGCTAGACATTATGACAGGGGCACACAAAGGATAATGTGTCCTCAAGGGAGAATAGTAGAAAATATTAACCCTATGTCTATAGCCCAAACCTTTGACATGCCTAATAGGTCTCATGTGGTGGGTTTTGATATGGACATAGCGAAGAAGTATTATGATGAAGACATCATCAAATCACAACAGGTTATCAATTCCTGGTTAGAGAAACCCAAGTCTCACTTCTCCAAACTGCCCAAGCAACTATTCAGAGCAAAATTCAAAAGGGAATACTATGATGCTATCACACTCCTCAGTAGGGTGGCAGAATTGAAGAGTGCAGTGGTATTTGAAAACTAGATGTTTCATGTCATTGTGAGGATGGAGAAGAACATTGATTACCATTGGGCAGGCATTATAAGTGCAATGATACATGAACAAATGTGTAATGTGCTACAGACAAAGACTTTCACAATGACCTCTTACTTGGTTTATGCACTTGCAAGGTTCCATCCATACAAGGGGCTAAGCACAAGAGGCGTGTTTGGGAAAGATGTGATTTATGAAGTGTACCCATAATTACACTTGGGTAGCACAAGTTATAGGAGGGTGAATGATGCATTCACCATGTACATCACTAGGTTATTACAGGGCACAAAACATGTTCAGATCTCAAACAATGCCAAGGAGCTAATCAAGAGGTTTGGAGATTGGTTTATCTAGTTCCCTACCTTCTCATACATCAAAATAGATGGTTGCAAAAGGGCCCCATATAGACTCCCTAGATATCCCATAGATCACATCATACTTCTAGAAGTCACAAGACAAATTTGTGATTTTGATGCAATTGTTAAGAAAGACAATCATAAGACTGGGTTTGGTGGTGATTTTCCTTTGAGGGTAAGTAGTAATGAAGCTTGCCCCTCTATTAATTTGGATCATGCTTCTAAGGAGGAAATTAGCACTTTGGGTCTCTCTTTCCATTCTAAGAGATCCAAATTTGATAGGACTAGTGAGGCACAAAGAAAGGCCAACAAGGAATACAGCCATAAGGATGATGTAGAAGATTATTGAGCTAATAGTAAGGATGAATTTGAAGTTAGGAGAAAGAAGTTCTCCAGGCTACCAGTGAACTTGGTCCGACTATACAACATAAAGGCCATTCCTGAACAGATTGAAGATGATGGAGATTTGATTCAGAGTCATGACTATGAGCCTGTGAAAGACAAACCGATAGGAGAGATAGACCAGTTGGAGGAAGAGAAGACAAAAATAGAGCAGATCATGACTCCAATAATCAAGTACACCAAGTTATCGCTCAAACACAAGATTTGGGAGTTAGAGAGTGAAGGTGTGCAAATCACCTATGAACTAATGGGGGACTTGGAGTCCCATTCCACTACTGAGGAATCGGGTGAGAAAGTTTCTAAAAGTAAAGCTAAGGAATATTCCCCTTTTAAAATAAAGATCAAGGGTTCTCAAGAAAAAGAAGGGGAGAAACAAAGGAAACTAATTGCTAAAAAGAGGAAGCATATTCCAAGAACCAAGAAGTCTGCAGAAGAACAACCCGATGAGGAGGAAGAGAAAGATAGTACTCCTGAGCTCCAAAGGAGAAGGGTAACTCGGACTTCAAAGAAGAAAGATGAATCTTCTAAGGAGAAAGAAGAAATTAGCCCACTTGTGGTAAATGTGGAGAGTTCAGGGGAAAAGACTCAAGTATACACAAGGAGGTCAAGGACTCCTTCTCCCAAGGATAATGCACTAAAGGAAGATACTCCCCTAGTGGCCCCTGCTGCAAAACAACATAAGGATGTTCCTCCTCTCCATGAATTACATGATGCATCAGATCAATATAAAGATGCAAAGGATTACCAAGATGAGGAAATGGAAGGATTCAAGGAGGGTGAACTCTACAGTGCGGAGGCAGAGATAAAAAATATATTGCAGTCCCCTTTTATGACTTATGAGGATTCGTCCATTGACCATGAAAAAGATAGACCTCCATAGAGAGAGGATGTGTCTACTAGGACTCCTTCATCAGTGCATGAAGAAGAAGGACATGATGGGGAAGAGGATAGGAATCCAGGAAAGGGAAGTGAAGATAAAGCTAAAGAAATTCTTGATGAGCAAAATCTGAATATGGATTCCTCCAAGGAGCAACACGATGTGGTTGGACAAGGTAATGTGTAGTTGGATTCCACTATTCCTACTTGGCTAGACAAGGAATTAAAGAGTAAACAAATTGGTGGTGGGTGATACTCCTCCCAGCTGGGATGAATTACTGGAAAACATAGGGAAAGGAAAAGCAAAGAAGAAAGCCAGGGTTATCTCTAGGATTGAGAGAGATGAAGCCAATAATAGGGTGATTCACATTGCCACCCTTGTATCAGATAAGAGTAAGGATGAAGTGGCTGGCTAAGATTATAGTGTGCAAACTATCAGCTTGGGACGCACCTCCATGAAATAGGAGGTTGAAGAATTTGAAGGCTCCAGTGCTGCTATTTTGAGCATATTGAAAAAAGAAGTGCAAGCTAAGCAAGATTTGAAGAAGAAGAATGAAAAACTGAAGAGGTATCTGCAGGATTTGATGAAACCCTTGCAATCTATTAGCCAAATCAGCTCCTCATCATCTGCTGCAAGTTTTCTACCAAAGGAGACAATAACTAAGTTGGAAAATATGAAAACCACTACACATGCCACACTGAACTGGTTGCAGGGAGTGGAAGCCAAAGGAGATAATTCTATTAAAGATATCCTGTCAACCGGTGGAGATGCTATAAGATCAATAGAGTGGTTCAAGAATGAATTAGCTCAAGATAAGGAGGATGTTGATCTCTTGTTGCAGAAGACCAAGACCACCATGGAATATACTGAAGACAAGCTAGTAAGTGATGGAATTCTTCCTTCTTCCAAAGTTGCAGAACCCTGGGAATGGCACGAAGCTTTGAAAATAAGGCAAAGGGTTTTGAAGAAGGTGCATAAGCAAGGAAAGAAAATTGAGGATACCCTGACTGAAATCTACAAGTGCATTTCCTTCTTTGAAGTTATGACAGGAAGAAAAAGGTTTGCACCAAAGCATTTGAACTTGGAACAACTGAGGAAATGGTGGTGTGATGTATATTCTCCAGTCAATGAGGACCTAGTTACCGAACACTAGTTAGATGATGTAGCCACATACATTGCAATGATGGATACGTATCAAACCCTGAAGGTGGATTGGGATAAGGTCGTTAAGCAGTCAAGAGAGGACATCAAGTCCATTGAGAGGAAAATTAAGGTGTTAGTTATTCCACCTATAGCCGACTTGGAGAAGGTATTTTTGATGGTGTAGGATAAAGTGGAGTGAGATAAGGACAAAGGGGAGAGCAGTTAATGCAATGCCTCATCAAAATTTGTGCTTCCACATTATTCCTCTTCATCCTTCACATGCATTAGATCGAACCATGTTGGAGATCCCAGGCCAACTTGGACAGAACACATGCATTTAATGCACATTTTTACTTCATTTTGAATTCTTCTTGGCCAACTTATTTTTGGGGCCTATTGTTTCATAATCCTATTTGGGCTGACATAAGATGTAATCTCTATAAATAGGGATATTGCCTCATTTGAAAGGGCTAGATAGTTTTACATTAGAGCGAATTAAGCATTAGAGCAAGGAGTTAGGAATTAGGTTATTTTCAAGCAAGTGTTGTAACAAAAGATTGGAATTGTTGCTACTTTGGATGATTTAATGCAAGTAAAGGCATTGTGATTTGGTGTCCTTCTTGTGTTAGTTTATCTAGCATGGTTCCTATGATTCTATCTTTTGAAATTGCTTAAGGTTATTTGATATATGTTAGATTTGATGTTAGATGATTTAATGGTGTTTATGATTTGATGCTTGAAGTGTTGCAACAATCTCTAGTCCATACTTTTTGCAGCTAGTTGTTTGTTAGTTGCTTTGCAAAGTTAGCCTGGACTTCAATATTCACTGTGCTCAGTTCAGTTGTGAATGTTTGTTCATTTCAATTGCAATAGGGTCATTTTGGATGAATGTTCATGATCTGAAAATCTTTCATGCCTTAGAAGATTGCACTATTTCTATAAGATTGTAGGTTTATCTGGGTCAAGCAGGAATTAGTTTATGAGGGATTGGTCCATTTCAAGTATTTTATCATTTACATTGTTAATCTTAGGATTAGTGTTAATTTTAGAAATCTCTCTAAAACCCTTATCTTTTTTTATGTCTTTTATTATTTGGGTTAGATTTAGGATTTGAAGTATCACCATATTGCTAGATTTGATATGTTTGAAGTTCTAGTTTTTTCTTGTAGTAAGGTCCCTTTGTGATTACCAACATTTTCACATATTATCTGAGTTGTTTATGCATTGTCAAGACCTGACATTAGAGACCTTGTGGTGTAGGATGTAACCAAAGGTCGCTTGCACAATCTCCAAGAAGACTTCTCTCTGCCTTCCACCAAGAACCTGACAACTTCAGGGCTCTATTTAGACTTAGATCATTAACTAAGTCTTGCTTCAACTCTTCTCAAAGGGTTTTCTACCTTGTGCTTTACCTTTGGAAGATCAACACCTCCTTTGAAATTGATTACTCTTCCTTGGACTTAGAAGAATCTAAGTGCCAACTTCATCATGATGCTTGAACTGTTTGCAGGGGAGTTGGAAACACTGATTTCATGTATTTCACATCCAATTGAAACCATCTTGGAGGTTCTTTAATCTCCACTCCTACCGATCTCAGGATTTTTCCTTTGAAGAGGGCTAATCCTTGTAGCCCTTACTAGTCCCTTTTTGGATTTTCTTGCCCAAACTTTCCAAATGACTTAGCAAAAAAATGTCACTTTCGGACACCCTTTTTGGAGCTTTAAATCTTTCATTAGGTTTCAGACCTCTGTCTCTACCGTACGGTGGATTCCTACAAACAAGGACTATTAGGGCTAATAGGCCCAATACTTAGGGTTTCACTACTTTTTGATTCACACCCACCTCTAATGGATTGATTGATGCTTCAATCTTCATGGCATGTGAGGATCTTATCTAAACCTACCTGAAGCCGTATGGATTCCATACAGTGGTCTCTTCCCCTGCCTAAGTTCCTCACTTTTCCTCTCTCAAACTCCTAATCGGGTAGTCCTAGCTCGCCTAGGGTTTGATTTTTAAAATGCTTGCTTTTCTCCCCATGATTCCTATCACTAAATATTTACAATTGACTAGCTCCCCTTCCATATTCAACCAATCTCAGGAAGATCCTGTGGTCAGTGTTTATGGGGGAGCCATTCAAAATCTGACTGCACAAAACAGAAATAAAAACCCTCTACAACCTAATTTGTAAATTCAAAACAACAATCCTACTCTAAGCAACTAGATTATAGGATAAATGGCACTCAAGACTATTCTAAGAACTCAAAAACAATGCTAAATCAGTATTTCTAGTTCCCTTAATAACTATGTTTCTTAGAATACACGGGTAACACAGAAATCTGCCAAACTTTCTTCTATTCCACACAAAAAAAACTTGTTTACAATGCATACTAATTGTTTCTACGAGCCACACCTCTACTTTGAAGCCTTTACCATGTTTCAAGGGAAGTTGCTTGACTCCACATCCCTGATTTCAAGGGAATCTAATCCAACCAAGCTGCATGCAACCTAACAAAATGTTACCATGTAATTTTACAACTTTACAACTTCCATGATTGTGTCAGGATCCTCAATCTGAGGACCTCTAACACCTTGATCTCGAGCCAAAAACTCCCTTAACTATCCATTGGCATCTTCTAACAACAACCATGTGTTTAGAACACATTAAAGGCTCATTACTCACATTAAACTACTAAACTCATTAAAGAAAAAGATGCTTAATGAAAACTAAGCTATGATGATCTTAGTCCTAGTGACTAATTCATTCATTCCACACACAAACAAGACCTTCTAAGGTCCAAACTTAGCACTCTAATACCCTGATTTGGCTAAGATTAGGTACAAGCCAAAATTGATGTCAAACCAAAATGGAGGTCAGCCTAGGTGCTCCTGCACCATCCTCCCCAAAACAGAAAATTTCAATCCACCCTTGGATTGAGAAAGTTAGGATCAATGCCCAACTTCTTGAACTCTGCCTCCTTGATCCACACTGCATCAGCATCAGGTTGACCATGCCTCTTAATCAGATGTTCTTTGTACTCCTTGGTTCTAGTCCTCTTGTAAATCCTGGTATCCAATATCTTGTCAGCTTGCTTGACTGTAACAGAGGGCAGTTTGAGTTCTTCCACATCTTGTATGACTTCATGAAGGGTCTGATCCATGCTTGGTGGTGGTCCTCTATAGTGAACTAGATCTGCAATGTTAAAAATAGGGGACAGTTCACTGTCATCTGGTAATTGCACCTTGAAAGCATTACTTCCATACTTCTCCAAGATAGGACAGGGACCTATCCTCTTCATTTGCAACTTATGAGGAACTCCTTTCTACAGTCTAGACTTGTTCAAATGCACCATTACTAAATCTCCAACATTGAATTGAACTTCTTTCCTATGCTCATCCACCTTAATCTTATGTTTCATGGTGTTTTCTGCTAGTGTTTTTCTGACTGTGTCATGAATCTCCTGCATTACATAAGCAAAGTCATCAGCATATCCACTTCCTTTGACTCCATCCTTCAACTCTCTCAGCTCATAAACACCTCTAGGATGTAGTCCATAAACAATTTCAAAGGGACTCTTCCCTGTTGATCTATTGACAGTATCATTATAGGCATATTCAGCTTGCCCAATCAATTGATCCCATTGTTGACCATACTCCTTGGTCAAGCATCTTAAGAGATTTCCAAGAGTCCTATTAACCACTTCGGTCTGACCATTATTTTGGGGATGGTATGCAGATCCAAAGGATAAATTGGTGCCCATTCTTTGCCAAAGAGTCTTCCAAAAATGACTCATAAACTTAGTATCTCTGTCTGAGACAATGCTGATTGGTAATCCATGAATCCTTACTATCTCTTTGAAGAAAAGAGAGGCTATTTGACTGGCATCATTGGTTGTTTTGCATGGCACAAAGTGAGCCATTTTGTTGAATCTATCTACAACCACATAAACACTATCCATACCTTGCCTTGTCTTGGGTAACCCAACTACAAAGTCCATACTCAAACATTCCCATGGCCTAGTAGGAATAGGCAGTGGTTGGTATAGGATTGCATTTGAAGTACCCTTGGCCTTTTTACACACCACACAACTCTCCACATACCTCCTGACATCTAGGTTCATCCTTGGCCAATAGTAAAAACTTTGAACCAGTTCCTGAGTTTTGGTGATCCCAAAATGACCACTCAATGCACCATTATGCTTTTCTTGTATCAAGTTCTTTGTAATAGAACCTCTAGGAACACATAGTTAATTCCCTTTAAACAAAATATCACTTTGCAAAGTATATTCAACATATTTTCTATGGAAATGATTCTTGTATTCAGCACATACCTTATAAATGTCTGCAAAGTCTTCATCATCTGCATATAGATCCTTGAAATGATCTATCCCCATGCTCTTCAACTGAATTTCCTGAATTGTGAGGACTCTTCTGCTCAAGGCATCTGCCACTTTGTTGAGAGCTCCTTTCTTGTGCTTGATATTGAAGGTGTAAGCTTGCAAGTACTCCACCCATTTCATGTGTCTGTGACTCAACTTCTCTTGTGAATTCAGGAAACTGAGTGCTTGGTTGTTTGAATACACTATGAATTCCTTGGGAAGCAAATAGTGCCTCCACTTCCTTAGAGCTTGGACCAATGCATACATCTCAAGGTCATAAGAAGAATACTTCTTCTTGGCTTCACTTAGCTTCTCTGAATGAAAAGCCACCAGTCTGCCCTCTTGACTGAGAATAGCTCCAATAGCTACATTGCTTGCATCACACTCAATGGTGAATAGCTTCTCAAAGCTTGGTAACACCAAAATAGGTTGGGTAGCTATCTTTTCCTTCAGCAACTCAAAAATTTTGCTAGCTTTCTCATTCCATACAAACTTGGTTTTCATCCCTCCTTTTATGGTATCCAACATAGGATCACAAATAGCACTAAACTGTCTTATGAATTTCCTATAGTATTAAGCAAGACCATGGAAGCTTCTTACCTCTATTGCTGTCTTTGGAGTAGGCCAATTGAGGATGGCTTCCACTTTGCTGATGTCCATCTTCAAGTTGCCATGTGATAGCACAAATCCAAGGTACACCAGCTCTGTTTTGATGAACTCACACTTTTCCAAATTGATCATCAGCGTCTCCTCCTGCAGCTTCTTGAAAATCAACTCTATATATTGTAGGTGCTCTTCTCTTGTTCTGCTATAGATTAGTATATCATCAAGATACACCACTACAAATTTGCCAATGTAGTCTTTGAGGATTTCATTCATGAGTCTCATGAATGTGGAGGGGGCATTAGACAAGCCAAATGGCATAACTAGCCACTCATAGAGACCCTCATTGGTTTTGAAGGCTATTTTCCACTCATCTCCCTCATGTATCCTAATTTGGTGATAACCACTCTTTAAATCTATCTTGGTATAGTACCTAGCTTCACCTAGACAATCCATGAGATCTTCAATCCTAGGGATAGGGAACCTATATCTGATGGTTATCTTGTTTATTGCCCTGGAATCAGTACAAAGCCTCCATTCTCCTCCCTTTTTAGGTGCTAAGACAGTGGGTACTGCACATGGACTAATGCTTTTCCTAATGAGACCTTGGTTTAGAAGTTCTTGAATCTGCCTGGCTATTTCCTCATTTTGTTGAGGTGTCATCTTGTAAGTTGCTTTGTTTGGAAGGGTAGCTCCTGGTATCAAGTCTATCCTATGACTTATGGCTCTTTTAGGAGGTAATGTTGCTGGTTGACCACTACTTACAATACCTTCATAAGTCTGCAACAATTTTTGTATCTCCTTGGGTAACTCTTGCTTTCCAGCTACTTCCTCTTTGCTCACCTCTCTTGGCTTTATCATCACTACATAGCCAACTCCTTCTCCTTCTTCCAAGGCTTCCAAGAACTCTTTTTCACCCACCATGAGCAGTTTAGAACATGCTGTCTACACCTCTGTATCTTCTAGCAAAGACTGAATTTTGAAAGTCACCTTATCTTTCTTGAAGGTATAGGAGTTCTTTTCTCCATCATGCACAACTTGGCAGTCAAATTTCCATGGTCTACCTAGGAGCAAGTGACATGCATCCATAGGTAACACATCACACAAAACTTTGTCCTTGTACCTACCAATTGAGAACTCCACCCATGCTTGTTCATTCACCAAGACATGCTGACCTTTATTGAGCCATGTGACCTTGTAAGGGTTGTTGTGGGGTATCCTTGTCAACTTTAGCTTGATGACTGCCTCCTCTAACACAATATTGTCAGTAGAACCTGAGTCAATGATGACTCTACACACTTTCCCCATCATCTTGCACTTTATCCTAAACAAGGACCTCCTTTGGCTTGGCTCTTCTTTCACCGGTTCCTTGATCAAAGTTCTCCTCATCATGAGATTCTCACCTTCCTCTGAATTCAATGGCACTTCAAGATGTTTATCTGCTGCAGCTGTCTCATAATGAATCAGGTTAGTTCTCTTATCTCCTCCATGAGAAGTACTACCTTTCTCTAGACATCTATAGGTCGGGTGTCCCAATTGATTGCAATGGTAACATTTCATATTGGTGAAATAGTTACCTCTTCCTTGTCCACCACTTCTTCCTCTGGAGCTGAAACCTCTTCCTCTACCACCTCTACTAGAGCTACCTTCCTACTGTTCAGAGTATTTGACTTCTCCTTGGGCTCTTGGTTCTGAACTCCTTCCACCATAACCGCCTCTTTGTCCTCTACTGTCTTTCCCTTTACCTCTGCTTTTGGGGTTTTTCTCTTGCTTCTTTTTGCCTTTCTCCTCTATCTTCAAAGCCATTTGATGGCATTGGCGAACTGTTTTGAATTTCACTAGGCTCATGTCTTCTTGAATAGACCATTTAAGTCCATTTAAGTACCTTGCTAGCTTGATGCTTTCACCTTCAACCACCTTTGATCTGAGGCATAATTTTTGAAACTCCTTAGTGTATGTTTGGACATCCATATCTTTTTGCCTAAGATTGTGTCTTCTCCTATGCAACTAAACTTCATAATCATCAGGGAGATAGGTTTGCCTTATCTTAGTTACCATTCCTCTCCATGAAACTATGGGACCTTTACCTTCTTTCTCTCTTTCAGCTTGTACAAATTTCCACCATGTGAGAGCTGCTCCTCTCAACCTTGACTTGGCCACCTTTACCTTTTGGGCCTCTTTTATTCCATCACATTCAAAGTGATTTTCTATGCTTTCAATCCAGTCTACAACTAAATCAGGGCCCATTTGTCCACTGAATAGTGGCACTCCTTCCAATGCTTTGCCACTTAAGGCCTGCAATGCCTTCAGGAAGGGTTCTTCAGCAAGAATAGGATCAGGCTTTGGAGATTCCTCCTCCAAGTCCTCTTCTTTTTCCTTGGCTTCCTGCTCTTCCTTCTGCTCTATCTTGTCCTTCACTTTATCTGCTGTCTCATGGACTTCATCCAAGAGCTTCTCCACTTGAGACAACCTTTCTCTTAGCAGCCGGTTGTCTTCCCCTTGCTCTTCTACTTTTTTAGCGAACTCTACATTAGTCACCATGGTTCTTTCCTCTGGTGTGTTCTCTCCTACTGACTCAGTGGGCTGCAACATCAATCACAAGCCTTGAATCAAACGTTGCTCTAATACCAATATGGTGTAGGATGTAACCAAAGGTTGCTTGCACAATCTCCAAGAAGACTTCTCTCTGCCTTCCACCAAGAACCTAAAAACTTCAGGGCTCTGTTTAGACTTAGATCATTAACTAAGTCTTGCTTCAACTCTTCTCAAAGGGTTTTCTACGTTGTGCTTTACCTTTGGAAGATCAACACCTCCTTTGAAATTGATTACTCTTCCTTGGACTTAGAAGAATCTAAGTGCCAACTTCATCATCATAATTGAAATGTTTGCAGGGGAGTTGGAAACACTGATTTCATGTATTTCACATCCAATTGAAACCATCTTGGAGGTTCTTCAATCTCCACTCCTACCGATCTCAGGATTTTTCCTTTGAAGAGGGCTAATCCTTGTAGCCCTTACCAGTCCCTTTTTGGCTTTTCCTGCCCAAACTTTCCAAATGACTTAGCAAAAAAATGTCACTTTCAGACACCCTTTTTGGAGCTTTAAATCTTTCATCAGGTTTTAGACCTCTGTCTCTACCGTACGGTGGATTCCTACAAACAAGGACTATTAGGGCTAATAGGCCTAATACTTAGGGTTTCACTACTTTTTGATTCACACCCACCTCTAATGGATTGATTGATGCTTCAATCTTCATGGCATGTGAGGATCTTATCTAACCCTACCTGAAGCCGTACAGATTCCATACAGTGGTCTCTTCCCCTGCCTAAGTTCCTCACTTTTCCTCTCTCAAACTCCTAACCGGGTAGTCCTAGCTCGCCTAGGGTTTGATTTTTAAAATGCTTGCTTTTCTCCCCATGATTCCTATCACTAAATATTTACAATTGACTGGATCCCCTTCCATATTCAACCAATCTCAGGAAGATCCTGTGGTCAGTGTTTATGGGGGAGCCATTCAAAATCTGACTGCACAAAATAGAAATAAAAACCCTCTACAACCTAATTTGTAAATTCAAAACAACAATCCTACTCTAAGCAACTAGATTACAAGATAAATGGCACTCAATAATATTATAAGAACTCAAAAACAATGCTAAATCGGTATTTACAGTGCCCTTAATAACTCTATTTCTCAGAATACATGGGTAACACAGAAATCTGCCAAACTTTCTTCTATTCCACACAGCAAAAACTTGTTTACAATGCATACTAATTTTTTCTACGAGCCACGCCTCTACTTTGAAGCCTTCACCATGTTTCAAGGGAAGTTGCTCGACTCCACATCCCTGATTTCAAGGGAATCTAATCCAACCAAGCTGCATGCAACCTAAAAAAATGTTACCATGCAATTTTACAACAACTTTACAACTTCCATGATTGTGTCATGATCCTCAATCTTAGGACCTCTAACACCTTGATCTCGAGCCAACAACTCCCTTAACTTCCCATTGGCATCTTCTAACAACAACCATGTGTTTAGAACACATTAAAGGCTCATTACTCACATTAAACTACTAAACTCATTAAAGCAAAATATGCTTAATGAAAACTAAGCTATGATGATCTTAGTCCTAGTGACTAATTCATTCATTCCACACACAAACAAGACCTTCTAAGGTCCAAACTTAGCACTCTAATACCCTGATTTGGCTAAGATCAGGTAATAGCCAAAATTGATGTCAAACCAAAATGGAGGTCAGCCTAGGTGCTCCTGCACCACCTTGGGGTTATCTCTTGAGGCTTGCTAATAGAGATTTACCTTTCAAGAGAGATAGGATTTCCATATTCTATTTGAGTTGTTGTTGTGCAGAAAACACCATCAACAACAAGCTATTTTTGAATTAAGCATGCGTACATCTAATTAGGCCGACCTAATTGATGTGTAAGGATGTAATAACACATACATATGAAACATTTTTGTATTGAAGATAGGATACATGTGTGATGTATGACTTGTGTGAAAAGTGATGTGTGACAGTATGTGAATTCATATGTATGAGTTTTGTATCAAGACAAAAGTGAAGTATATGTGTTGTAAGACTGCAAACCAGTGCAAGATTTTGTATTTCAGGGCTTAATTGGAACTGAATTCAACACATGAAAGTTGTATTCCATTAGTTCAATTTTTGGCTTCTGGATCATTGTACAGTGTGAGATATCTTCACCAATATGTGGATTATGCATTTATGTGTGTCTGGCTGTGGTCCGGGAGAAATCTAGTTTCTCCAGATTTCTCTAAATTATGGTTTTATGACTTGCAGTTCTAAGAGTAAGTTGATGAGGTCATGTTTAAGTGAAATTTGTTGTCCTAAAATATTGGATTGTGTTAAGGAAATTTGTGCTTAATTGTTTTATGTGTTATACATTGGTGTTGGCCGACCTTATGTTAAACACTACTTACAAAGTTCATGGAAGCGTGTTGGGACTTATTTAGGTCCTCATTAAGTATTTTTTTGGGTCTCCCTCATTCTAATTCCACCTTAGAATGTTTTGGCATTGACCTAATTTGAATTTGTAAATACAAATGGTGTATGGCCGACCTTGGATGGGTTTCAAGGTTGAAGACTGAAACAATGGAAATAGGTGTTCCACCTCTTGGGAATGTTGATTGGTGTTTTGTACACCTTCTCAACACAGGAAATGCATAGATGCATCACCTCTCTTGAAAGGAAACCTCCAACGGGCAAGTTGCTGAAAATTTCCCTAAGGTCTCTCGGGTGTTAGGTCATGACTTGCATGGAATTCCTCAATTGATGTTTGATGTGATTTTTCTGGTAATCACAGGGCAGACTTACGTCCCTAGATGTAGAATGGATCTCAAATTTTGAAGTTTTTGAGATGGGAGTTACGATGAAATTTGTTCTAGGTTCAAACAACAATCTAAAACTTCAGTGTTTTCTTTAAGTTTGGCTTTACAATATGCAATGAACCTTAGCACGGGTTATTTCTTAAAAAAAGAGAAAAAGAGCAAGGGAGAGAGAAGGTTCCTGGATCTGTAACAAACTATGAACAGTAATCATGGAGTTCCTATTGTGGACAGCTTCCTTCAAACAAAATTTCACTTAACCAGAAAATTCACAGTCTCATGAAATTTGTGCTATCTTCTAAGGCCTGCAAATATTTCACCATTCATTCACCATATATATGCATGAACAAAGATAAAAGTGTGGAGCAGCTTTGAATTCAATCCCAGACTAACTTTGCACAGCTATTTACCAATGACAAACAACAAAAAGTATGGGCAAGGAAGGCATCGACATAGCAGCAATTTTCACAACTACAGAACAACATTACTAAAATCTACTCAAGGAATTTAAATCTAACTTAAAACAGCAATGTAAATCTAACTAAAGCATCTAACAAAGGAGATTGAATCATGAAACATGTGAAGAATTCAGAAAATGCACCAAGTCAATGTATTTTCATTATAAATTTCAGCAGCATGTCTTTACAACAACTCAACTCCCTTTGGAAATGAGAGGAGACCCCCTATTTATAGTTCCAAAAACTAGAACGAATGGCCAAGATTCAATCTCATTGTGTGGCCAAGATTCACTACAAACTAGGGTTCTACCTACCCCCAATATATTACAATTTAAAATACAATTTTGTCCATATCCCTATTTCATCATCTACTGACATCACTGTAGCATTTTTTCTTTTGTTGATTGCTCTCTTTGTTGTAGCTATTCCTTTCGGAGTTATTCACTAATAATAGGGTTTCCTTCCTACTTCTTCAAAGTTGCATATTCCATGAATTTCATAATTACCCGTTGGAGTTTGTCAACCTCTATGATTTCGGATCGTAGCATCTGATAACTCCATTCTTTCGAGTTGTCTTCAAGTCTTTTCCAGTCTTCTTCATAGTTTGTGGTGTGATCTCTAAATATCTCCGACTAGGCAAAGGCATGGGCAACATAACTCATGAAATCTATGATGATCTCATTAGACATCCCATCCTCCATTGCCTTGCATAAATAAGGCTTTATTTTCTCCAAATCCATTTGCACCACGAGCATGTCGTATCTCGTCATTAACTTCAAATACCGGGCATAGTCCGCCCTAATTTCCTTGACCCATTCGATATTTGGATCCACCTTATCCATTATCTACTCTAGTCTTTCCCTCTTGTTATCAAAAGCTCGCTTCCACATGTCCACCAACCAATGGTCGTCCCTTTTGAATGTGAGCTCCTTTTCCCATGTGGCCTTTGGTAGCCGGAGGATGGCCTCAATCTTTGGATAGGTGGAATTATATGTTGCAGGGAAGTCGGTGCAGAGCTTCTTGGTTCCCTCCAGGTCCTATTGTAAATCTAAGAACTTGTTGGCCATCTGAACAACCCAACTGATACCCATGTTCCTAACGTACAAGACTTGTTGGAACCAGCTCTCTGTAGTCTTATCCAAGTTTTTCCTCTTTTCCAGTTTGTCAATCTGGTCTTTGGACAACAGTTGGGGTGGAGCCGCGGACGTGGTATGTATGTCATCCATTGAAGACCATTGTTGGATGTAATCCATCAAGGTGGCTACTTGTGCTTTAAGCTCATCTTTCGACTCCTTATCTTGTTGTATTAGGTGCACCACCATAGTTACTGACTCTTCAAGATGTTCCACCTTCTATTTTTTGGTAGCAATCCCCAAGTTGATGGTCGAGACGTTAATAACTTACTCCTTCCTTGCCTACCACTGGTGTTGCTATCTACACTATTCGGGATCCAGAAGCATCCATCGTTACCTTGGACCTAACTTTAGGCTTCTTCTCCTTCTTGGTTGAGATTTGTGCTCGGGCTAGGATAGCTTCTAGCCTCGCTCTTGGGTCCTTTGGGGCGGGAGTCTTCTTTTCAAGTTTCTTCCCTAGCCATTTGGGCATGGTAATTTTTCCTTGGGCAATTCTAGATCACCCTTGCCTCCCTCTGTCTGAATCTTCATTTGTTCACCTGTGGGAGTCTTTTCTTTCATTTTGGTGTTGTCTCCTTCTTCCTCATTGGAGTCCTGGATGAATGTGAGGTGTTTGATGGGATGCTTAGTAGTCAATTGCTTCCATGGGATTTCTTCTATCTCAATTCCTTTTCCTTTCTCCTCCTTAGTTTGTTCATCCTCGTGCCCATGCTCCTCAGGTTTTTCCTCTTCTACATTTCCTTCCTCCCTATGAGGAGATGGAACAACCTCCAGTTGTCCCCCTATTGGGAGTTTGACCATTTTCGTCATCCTACCACCTTCTTGTTCTTCTCTGGGAGGTGACCTTTCTGTCTCTTCTTCATCATGCTTCAGTTGTCTGGCCATTTCCTCTTCGAGGTCATCATCGAAGGTCTGCACAATAATTCTATCACCTGCACCCTCCTCTTCATCTCTGCTCTCGGAAGACCCCATTCCTTCTTCCTCATAGACCACCCTATCAATCATCTGGTGTTCATACTCAGGTTGTTCATGGTACTCATCGACTTCCTCCTCCATTTCCCTCGAGGCTTCTTTCTCTCATCTCTCCTATTCCTCAGAAATTAACATTGTGGCCTCCATTGTTGGTAGTCCCGCTAGAGGTTGCGAGGGCGCAGTGGTGGCGAGGACCCGTGCTAAGGCAATCTGAATGGTGGGGTCCATGAAGATCTGGGAAAGATCAGAGGGGATATTTTTCATGTGTCGCGAGAAAGCCTCCAGTAATGCAAGTGTGGGAATTGGTGTTGTCACCGTTGCTAATGGGAGTGATGTGGTGGGTGACATGGTGGCAGAGGAAAGAGGAATAGTCATAGTGGATGAAGAGTTAGTCATTATGATGGGCCCAACCAGGGGAGAAGAGGCGAGATGGACTGAGATATCCACCGCTGGTGGGGACATGGTAACCATGGCCTAGGAAATAGATGGTAGGGTAATCAGAACAGGGGGAGTCGGAAGGAGTTCTAGCTGATCCGCCCTCTCTTCTTCACCTTCTTGAATTGTCGGTTGCTCCATGGCACTTCCTATTTGCTTGGGCCTCTTAGAGGGTGAGCCTCCTGAATCTTTCCTTGCATACACCTTAGGATCTGGAGACTGCTCTAGGCTCACTCTTGAGCCCTTCATATGTCAGGACAACCCCTTGTTTCTTTAATCGGGCTACTTGTCCATCAATCCATTCTTTGGTTCAAGCCATGATTGGTTTAGTCACAATATCAAGGCCATCGACCTCCTGCTCATCCTAGTCTATCATTGGTAGAGGAAAATTAGTGATTGCAGCATACCTGGGGTCCATGATGGTGCCTTCATCCTCCTTAACCTGGTCTAGTATAGGAAACAGGTGCACCATTTTCATGAAGTATGCAGTCATCCGCATGTAATGCCTCATGCACACCTCTTTGTCATCTTGGCAGTTTTCCTAGAAATCTTCAACATGATGTAGGTGAGCATACTCTAGTCCCAATGCTTTTCTTATGTGCCCATAGGGGTCTACCCACGGACGAGCAGTGTGTAGGTGGAAGTGGAACTCCACCAACTCCTTTTCTGAATTCCCAACGCACTGGGAAGTTTGCAATTTATACATCCCCTGACTGAAGGCTAAGGGATAAGGAATCCCTGCCAAATTTTTACTGCCAAGGACTGAGTGTATATGTTGTAGCTATCGGGAGAGTTCTAATAGTATAATCCTATCATTGGGGTACTAGGGTAGCTTATTCGGCCTTTTTGTGAAGCCTTGGGCACAAATATATGTGAATTTGGGGAATTGAATAAATAGGAAGGCATACTATTTCATGAACGCTTGTGCATTGTGAGAGACCCTTCTCTCAAAATCCCCTCCAAGCAACCGGATGATGTGGCCAATGAAGGCATCATTCACCCTACAGTACTCCTTCTTGAAGTTTTTGAATTGTAGCTGGGGATATTTGTCATATGCTTTTAATCTCTGGCCCTACTCCTTGTCAAGTGCCACAAATAATCCATTATACTGCCTCTGCTCCACTAGTGAGTAGACCAGATAGGAGGTCATGTAGAACTTGGAGCTCTTCTTCACATTCATAAACTGTTTATGGAAGTAGTCACTTATGATGCCTCCCCAATAGAATGAGGCTTTTGTGGTGATGTCTTCATTCCCATGGAGGATCTGCTCAACAAAATATACCATCCATTCATGGAAAAATGCAATAGAAGGGAGGCCCATTACTCGACTCAACATGGTTACTAGGTCGTAGTAGTCTTCATAGAAATCAATGCGAAAGAGTTCTTAGGGAACCTTCGCAGCACCGCCTCTTTTCTCCTTGAGCCAATATTGATTTATCAACTTTTTGTAGCCCATCGGGTTTTCATCCCAAGTTGTCTTTCCTTCCTCCATGGTGGGCACCTCCATTTCCTCGAAGGTGGGAATGTGGAAACTTTCAGTAATTCCCTCAGCTGACATCTTAGTGAGGATGTTCCCATCACTTTCAAGGATGGTTCTTGTTTGGGGCTGGTAGGCCTGTTGGTAGGCCATGACCAATTTAGGGGAAATGAGAGATGGGGGGAAGCCCGTCGCTTTCAAAATCCCACTCTATTTGATTGATCTTGCATTATCAGTCTTTGGGTTGAATCTAACCCTTTGCTTGAATTCATCAATATCGACATGGTTGATATTGGTGTCGGTGATCTCCTTCTAGTCGGTGATGATTTTCGAATGCAGAGGTTCACCCTGGAACTGGTATTTCATCTAATATTTGTCTTCTCTTCCACAAGAAGTTTTTCCTATTTTTTTTCCTTTGTCTTTCTCTACAGCTGCCCTCGAGGGTCCTGCACTCGATTCCATATAGCCTGCAAACACAAACATAATGCGTACAACCAAATACCAAAAGCATTATCATTAGTCAAAATCCCATGGAAAAAATCCAATTAGACATCATATGATTAACGAAGTTAAATTTTCTCTTTCAAATGTCGTTAGTCACTTCCTCAAGGGCTGTTGGACAATCCGAGACCAAGGGGCCGGATTTCCCTGGGAGGAATGTCATTTTGGAAAGGGCAAATAGGTTGGGGCAATCCGGGTGGTTTTTCACGTCTTCACATTTTTATGGTTTGAAAGGATTATGTCGAAGAGGGTTGAATTTTAGCACGTGGGTTGAGATTGGTTTTCAAGTTTGAGGTTATTTTGACCACTTTAGGAGCACCTGGAGGTTCAGGGTCGGAAAGCTACTAGGAGTTCGCTGTTTGAAATGGCTTGGAAGAAATGGAATTTTGGGGTCGGAATTCCAGGGATCAGGACCCAAAAAGTCAAAATTTGGCCGTTAGTTCGAGTTTGGAGGGGCGGAAGGTCGTCCCTGCTTTTCCATTTGGAATAGAAATTCCCACACCGAAACCCGGGGACAGAACTCCGACAGAACAGACCTGGTGGAGTGTTTGGAAATTGATGGGTCAGAACCTAGAGGGCAGAAAGGTGTAACTATTTCATTGTTTGGGAATGGCGAGGGAAGAGCAGAGTTTCGAGGATGGAAGTCCGACGAGATGGACTCGGGACGGGCAAAGGCAACTGAAAAGGTTTGTAAATTTGACCAGTCAGAAACCATCGAAACGAGGTCTGGGGTTCGAGAAGGTGGGAACCTTCCACCGTTTGAGAATGGAGAACATCCAGGGGAAACCTGGCAAGGGAAACCCGACATGGGAAACCTAGCGAGGTGGGCCCACCAGGCCCCAAGGCTACTGGCAGAAGAAAATTTCCAAGGAAAGTCCGGAAGGCTCCAGGACCTAACTGGGATGAAGGGGGAAAAACACGGTCAACTAAAGATGGAAGCTCAAAGGTACGTTGACCATAGGACACCAAAAATGGGGGCATGCAAAATGAGGAAGTGAAAGAATGAGGGCACAACAGGGAGGTAGAACACAAACTAGGTGTTTAGAGACCTAGTCCTATTTCCCTCAAGTTTCACTCTAGAGATCTCAATCCAATGAAGAAAGGGGAAAGAGATCTTGTAATAGGGGTGTCCTAGGGTATGTTTAGAGATTAATTGAGGTTGAATGAGGGGTTCACCACCAAGCTAGGGCTTGAAAAAATGTATGAAATGCAAGATCTAATGAAAAAACCTAGTGATGCATGAAACTTGAATAAATGACCTATAAATGTACATAAATCAGAACAAAAAACTGGAAAATTATAGAGTACTTGGAAACCTGAAGATGACTGGAATGAGCTCTGAAATGCTGAAAAACCTAAAATTTTGGCCTACTACGACTCATACGCCAGTATGGGCGTATCAGTCTCAGATCAGGGTTTATAGAAAAAGGGTATTCAAAATTGCAAAAATCTGAAAAATGACCGAAACTGGGACTCATATTCCAAGACTAGTGTATCATTCATGTTATGCCTTGCATAACCACCCCATTTTGTTTTTGGTTAAAATGGGTCCCCCTTTGTGTTTGTTTGTCCTTGGTGTTCTTGCTCGTGTCTTAGGAGTTGTTCTTTTTCCTCCTAAGTCCTTGTTTCTTTTGTTTTGTAGGATCAGGTCATGAGCTAAAACATGCACTTATTCCTTTTCAAAAGGTTCAAGCTCTTTTTCATGTTCCAATCCTGGCCTCATCTTTTGCCTTGTTATTTTTTTGCACTTTTTCGGGTTCGAGTCACGTGTCGGCACTAACACTTGTTTCTTTTGCGGGGTGCTAGTTTCTATTCATGTCCAGATCCCAGTTTTCTTTTTTCTTGCCTTGTGTGTTTTGTTCCTATCGGGGTCAAGTTTCAAGCTGGAAATAGAACCAAGAACTTTTCAAAGTTCTTGTTCCCATTTCTGACTCAATCCTGGGGTCCGACCTCTTTTTCCTATCTTTGTTCTTTGTGGGATCAGGTTATGGAATGTGACTTGAACTTTGCATCTTTTGAAAGTTTCAATTCCTTCTCTTGCCCCGATCCTGATTTTTATTTTGTTCTTTCGGGATTAGACTTTGGGCTGTGACTAAACTTTGAACTCTTCAAAGTTCTCATTCTTTCTGAAGCCCGGTCCTGGTCCCCCTGTTGTTTCGTTTGTTCGTCGGGACCGATTCACAGGATTTTGATTGAACCTTGCACTTAGTGAGGGTTTGGTCTCGGTCCATGTCCTGGCCCTAACTTCCACTTACCTTCTTTCTCGCGCCTGGTATTTATGAATTTGCTTGAATCCTGAGACCTGACCGACCCGCCATTAATGCCATAACCGCTCACATGTGCAAATGGGTTTTTAAACCTCATCGTTCCTCGATTTCCATCCATTCTGCTTTAAGGAGTTTGGAGATGAGAATGAGAGCGACGAAGAGCTAAGGTTTCAGGAGTTCACCGCAATTTTTCAACATGCTGCCATAATTCTTGGGTGCATTCAAAGGTAGGTGTTCTTGTTTCCATTTTGTCCTCATTTTCTTTTTTTTTCTTTCTGTTTTGGTTGCTTGTTCTTTCTCGTGTTCTTGTTTGTTCCCCTTTTTTTTCGTTTCCCCTCTCTTTTCTTTGTTTGGTTTCATTTTTTCTTTTATGTGGCTTCATTTGCACTATTTGGTGCATTTTCCTTCCCATTTGAACCCATGTTGGGTTTTTTTTACATTCTTTTTTGTTTTGGTGTTGTCATGTCTTTTGGTCGCGGGATTGTCCATCTCGATGTACCCTAGTTTCCTAGGGTTTCACTCTACATTTGGTTGGGTTGCTTTAAATTGTCAATTTTGAATTCCCAACCATTTTAATCCAAAGTTTTGATCCACAACACAACCCGGTCTTGAACGCATATTCGTGGAAACTATCATATTTGATATTGCCTTCACTATCCACCACCTTCTCGTGTGTCGATCCCTGCATCGTTGTCGGGTTCGGGAATCAAGCAAAAACTTAGGTTTGTCTACTCCTTGGTATCGGTTCTTTCACTTGTTTGATCCCCACATTATTATTAGGATCGAGGGTTGAATTGACACCATGAGCCTAGTTTAAATTTATTGATGAAGTGTTCTCTAAAGTCCCACACCTGACCCCCACTTTACTATTGGAGTCAGGAATTGTTTCGAGACCGAACGGTTAGCTCACTAGTTGGTACATGGACCTAGCAATACCCCAATCTTGATTCCCGAAGTATTGTCAGGATCAAGACTTAAACTTGATACATTCCCATTTTACATTTCAGGACTAGACCTGACGATGACCCAGTCCTAACACCCAATATCTTACCAGGTTCGAAACTTGGGAGTCTACTTACACTTAATCATTTTTGATGGGTGTGGTGCCTGCCGAAGATGCGGTCCCAACTCTTGATAACATTGTGATATCGAACCATGGGTTGATACCTGACTTGCTTACTATCAAGTATCTTGGTGCTGAGCGAAGACTAGAACCCAATCTTGATTCTTGAATACTTTGGGGTCGGGCTTTGAGATGACATTGAACTTACATAGGTCTGGTTCTGAGTGTTGATCTGATCTTGACTCTTGAACACAAAGCAGAATCAGACCATGGGTCAATACTCAACTCATTTTTCATCATATGTCTAGTGCTGATCCATGTCTTAAACCCGGTCCCAATTCCTCAAACATTACAGGGTTAGACTAAGGAATCGTATTGAACTTGTTTAAACATGGGTCTGGTGCCTGGCCATGACCTGGTCCCGGCTCCCAATAGAACTCAATTTATGCAGAAAATTGGCTAAGTTCTTGGTACTGTTTTGAGCTTGAAGCCCGAAAATGATCCAATTAACTTATTGAACTAAATTATTTCTGACTTGACATTGATTTATTATTAAGGCCTGTGTTATGATGTTATTTTTATGTTTCCTTTTATATCTAATGATGTTCAGTAGTGTAGGATATTTAACCAATGTCTGACTCTGAGGAAGAGATTCCTACTGAGGGATTGCCAGCTGAGGGAACATCTGAGGGAGCATCAAAGAGGGAAAGAGCCAAGAGAGTGAAACTAGAACAATTGCCCTACACAATGAAATATAAGTATTAAGGGAATCCAACCCCATCTGAATTTGACTTTGAAGTCTCAAAAATAACTGACACATTGGTGGGACATATGGATTTGGATCAGTTCATCAAAGATACATTTTCAGAGGATGTTGCTCTGAGAGAAAAAAAGAATTGTAGAGTCAAGACTAGCTCATGTAGCTTGCTTTCTATTGCAGTACAATGCCCTGAGTTCATTCTAATGGCTACACAGGAATATAACCATACTCAGAGATAATGTATTGATGCTCAAGGCAATGTCATTATAGATTTAACTCCAGCCATGATCAGAATTGTCTTTGACCTCCCTCCTTACCCTGATGTGAAGATGATGACTGAGGCTAAGACACTTAAGCTATGGAATAGAGATGTGGAGGGAAATAAATAGGTCATCAACAAATGATGGTTGAAGAAGGAAAAGAAGTCAACAAAGAAAGTGCCCAATAAGCAAAAGAGGTCAGATTTTTATGAGAACATTGGAGACATTATTACATTGTTGGCCAGGACATTTAGAAAGGAAAATTATCGTGTCTTCGAACTATGGATGTTTCCATTCATCCGGTTGATACTTGATGGAAAGAAACACTTGGACTATGGGCTGATCATTTTAGACAACATTCATGACCAACTCCTCAAGGTGACATAGACCAAGACATTTTACATGTTTTCTTATATTATATATTGTGCAACAAGAATTGGAAGGTTTCCTTACTTGAATACTGTAGGGTCAATGGAAGAAGGCTAAGATCAAAAGAAGGTCTGGGAACACTATGACCAATTGGAGATTAAGGAATCATAAAAGCACTTCAAAAGAGTAAATGATTTTTTTGTATGTCTTTATAAATCAACTCCCAGGGGACATAGGTTTCAGATTATCCTAGGAAGCCATGGAATTCATTCAAGAATGGGGATGTTGGTTCATTCAATACCCCAGGTCAACATATTTCAGATTATTTGGTTTTGATGGTCATCCATTTAAATTTCCAAGATGTTGTGGTAATAGGTGGGTTTTAGTCAAATTTTCCAGGCAAGTTGCAGAGGCGAATGCAATTTTCTCTTCACAACACAGGATTGTTGAACATTCTTTTCCCTTGGAATTGGGATTTATTCTTGTTCTTCATCAGTTATGGCTAAAACAATAACAAAGGAATTCCAGTCTCTAAATTTCAAACAACATACTTCTAGGAAGAATTTTGATCCTAAGAAGAAAATGCATGCACTTTACTCTTCTCATTTTACTCATCATGTTCCTCTTCTTGAAGATTTTTGGGCAAACCTCCAAGATCAGTTTGAGGTAAGAAAAAGAGGTTATGAGAGGTTAACAATTCCCCAGATAAGGGATTTTGATATTCCTAACAACACTACAGATGATGGTATCATTCTTGATCCTCGGTATGATATTGATCAAGTGGCTACAAAAGCCCTGCCACCCATCAATTGGGAAGAGAGAGAAGAGACTAAGATTGGAAAGATATCATAGGTAGTGATAAAAAGGAGCTTGAAATGGATAGAACTATGATTAAAATAACCAAGGGGTAGGTTTATGAAGAAAAGAAGTTCCAGTAGTGAACCCACTTCTTCTACAGAAACAAAATAGTATAAAAGACTAAAGAAAGGTGTTGCAACGGTAGAGGCAACCACAAAAGAGCCTCCACAAATAGAAGAAGAAATTTCCTTACAAAAGCTTGATGATTCTTTGCATAAAGAAAAGGTTACTTAAGAGGTAGGTGCTGCAGGTGTCACTTCAAGTTTTGTTGTTGTATCGTTGTCCGTTGTTCACCCTGGTGAGGAGAGTTATGTGGAGAGACAAGTTATTGTTCCTCCGCAAACTGAGGGAAGTTCCCCTACCGTACCATCAACTTTGGGAGCACCAATTATCGAAGAAGAAGAACAGGTTGAGGTTAATATTCAAGATATCTCCTTAGATTCTGAAAGAACCCCATCCCGAGAGGGAGAAGCACCTGAGTGGGAGGAGTATTTGAAAAAGGTTGAAGAAGAACCAGGAGAAGAAGGCGATGAATTTGAAGTTGGCAATGTACATAGTGCTGAAATGGAATTGAAAGATGTACTAACGGAGAAAGAACAACAAGAATTGATGGAAGGTTCTCATAAGCTAGCTAATGAAAGAGCTACCCAAGAAGAATAAGAATAGAAAGAAAAGATAAGGAGTTAGCTTGTGAAATGGAAGAAGCTTAAGCAAGGAAAAAGTTAGAGGATGAGGCCTTGGAATTGGAAAGAAAAGTTGCACAAGAAAAGGCTACAAAGGAGGAGCTCCAACCTAAGGAATTAGAGCAGCAAAGGCTAAGAGATGAAGAAGAGGTTGCCAAACAGGAGGAAGAAATGAGGAAGATAGAAGAGATAACTGAGAATGAGAGGAAGGAGCAGGAAAGATTGCAAAAGGAGCAAGAAGAGCTTCAGAAAGTTGCTTCTCAACAAACTGTTGAAACAATTTCTTCTACTCCTCCATTCTCATCACCTTCGAACTTTCAAGAAGTTATCACTTAGCTAGCTACACCCACTTGGATGAAACTAAATCTAGAGAATAGACAACAATTACAGGCCCAACCAGTGATGTGGGATGATATGAGGGTAGAAATTGACAAAGTAAAGGCAAAGAAGAAGGTTCATGCAGTGCATTCAACTAGACTCATAGATGAAGGAGATCTAGTAGTTGAAATTTCCACTCCAACTACTAACAAGGATGACCAAGAATTGCAACCAGAAGATTATTAGATAGGTACTGTTAATCTAGGAAAGCATACCAAAAATCAGCAAATAAATTTAATTGATATTGTCGCCACTACTACTAAGTCCAAGTTAATTAAGGACAAGCAGGCCAAAGATTAACTTAAGGCTCAAGTTATTAAAATGAAAGATTTATTGAAGGAATTGATGTCATCTACTCATGAGAAACCTAGACCATATGAGATTTCTGTTCTAATGAGCAAAAAAGAGGTAGATGGTTTGACTGAAATGAAAAAGAAATCCACATGGGTAGATAATTGGCTTAATATCTTTAAAGCTAATATAGATAAGTTTTTAGAAGAAGGTTTTTAGTATTATTACAGGGGGCTGAAATTAGTCAAGACCATAGAGGCGGCCATGAAGAAATGGTGAGAAGAAGAGGAAAAGCTTATAGAATACTTGGGAAAGCTCAGAGCAATTGACAAAATGACTGAGGAAGAGCTAGTACAGTCTCAGATTTTGGGTGAGGAGGATTCTGGATTTGTGGCAAAGGCTATTCATATATCTACCTTTAAGTCACAGACTCTTATTGAACACAGGATAATCATGCTTAAGAATGTTCGTGGGATATTTGAGCACATGGGTGTGTTTGAAGAACTCATTTGAAGATTTATTGATAAAGCCTTACCTCCAGATTAGAGACTCGAATCATTGGGAGATGTCAAGGATGGATGGGAGGAACGATTGAATGGAATGCTAACAGAAGGAAATACTTTTGAATCACCACTCATAGACAGATTGTTGGAACTCAGATGTGACCTACGCTAGGTAGCCAAGGATGTTGGTCAAATGAAAGTAACTGTCGATACAACAAAGAAGAAATTTGAAGAGTCAGAATTCAAGGTCAACTAGGTAGATGGACCGGATGATGATATGGTGAAACAAATTATTGCTAATTATGATGAATACTGTGGGGTCTAGCATGAGGGTGATAAGAAAAGTTAATTGTTTTATTATCTTTTGAATAGCAGTGCCTTTTTGGATGAGTTTTGAGTAAAGGGACGACTAGGCAACAGAGTTGGCAAGTAAGGAGTGATCCATGGTAATTGGGCAGTAATTTGAATGAGGACTTAGAGTTTAATTTTTGGTTGATGGAGTAGCTGGCACACTTGTTCAACTTCAACAATTACAACAAGGACAAATACTGGAGTCCTTACAATTGTGGATCTTGGTTTTTAATGAGGAATTAGTGTTGGAATTGTATATATGTAGGATTTCTCTCCATTTTGTAAAGGTCGGCTAATTGAAGTCAAGATGGGCTGCCTAAGAGAGATTTAGGATAGTATTTACAGCTTTTAGGATTTTTATAGCTTTTATGCAAAGATACTCAAAAACATTTTTACAATTTTTAATGTTGTTTATGTGATTTTTAGAAGTTTGTTAGCTTAATGATAACATTGATGAACATTAGTTATTCGTATTCCAATGAGTTTTGTTGTGCATAAATGTCTCATATTTGATGAAAATCAATAGAAGATTATGAATCTGAAACTGTTTCATTAAGTTATATGTGAATGAGATCTCTTTATATTTTTTGATCTATGAATTTTAGCAATGAGTTGGTGTTGTGTTCTTATTTAAAAATGATTTTTTTTTTTAAAATATGATGAGTGGTTTTACGTCTTGAATCTGCATTGTGAATGAATGCAATGGTATAGGTTATTCTATGGATTGTGTCATTTTATGATTTAGTTGGTTGAAAGAAATGCTCATTATGAAGTTTATATGTCTGGATTAAAAGAAATATGTGTTTATGTTTTGTTTTCCTAAGCCTTGTTCTATCTTTTGTTTATTATTTACACCCCCCCAAACATTAGATTAGTTCGTATTATGCAGTTTGTACTCTTTACCAACAGGGCCCTTGAACAGTACAGTTGAGAACCAACTACCGAGACCTTGGAAGATAGATAGTTTTAGATTATTTGTCTTTTTCAGGAGAAGCAGAGTAGCAATATTCTATTTTAACGTTGTGTTATTTTTTACCATCAATAGAACTGGTGCTAGAAGGAGGGCCTAGAGGAACAAACTGGCTTGAATTAGGTCCTTTTCCCCAGAAAGGTTTGAAAGAGTTTTGCAGATCTGTTGCGAATCTAGAAACGTTAGTTGAACTCTAGACCCCTGTTAGGCCTAGAGCCCGTAGGGTTTTCATCCCACCATCATTAACACTACTACTTACTCCACCCGGGTTTCCACCAATACCATAGCTGACAAAACCAAATCCACCATCACCTATGGTGTTCTTTTCCAATAATCCTTTGCCATTAGGAGTCATTCATGGTGGCATACATGAAATGCCTAAGAATCTAGAGAATTTTTTCCCCCAGGTACGCTCATGGAGAGTCACGAAGTGATAAAGAGCACATACAGGCATTCAAAGATGCATGTACCCGCACTCAAATTGCTCACCATGATGTTACATGTAGACTATTTCCTTACTTTTTGGGAGATATGGCTTACAATTGGTATCTGAATCTTCCCATCGGATCAATCTTGAGATGAATGAACTTAGAAGATGCATTCATTAACCAACTTTGGGTTTATGTCGATCCTACAATCTTATATCATCAATTTGCCACTATCAGGAAGGAGCCACACAAACCGTTGCCCCTATTTAATGCACAATTTTAGAGGATGTACAGGAGGTTACAAGACCCATACTTGGTGGCTGAAAATATAGCTATCCAAGCTTGCCTAAAGGCCATAGACCCCTTGATTGGCTTATTTTTGCAAAGAACATACCTCACAAATGACACTGATTCTTTATCCAAGGTATATCACCTAGCTATTAAATTGCACCAGCAGATTAGTTCACAATCAAGAGGTCTAGGAGGGGTTTTCCCTCCTCTGGGATATTCTCAGGTGCCTAATCCTACCTCGCTATTTAATATAGTCCCAAGGATGTCTCACTCTGCATACAGACCCTTATTCTTTAGTGGCCCAATTCCTAACTCTTCGCAACAAGCTCAAAATTCCCATAATCATGTTGGAGGGTCCAACCTCGTGACACATACATCAACTGCAACCACTGCATAAAGTGAACGTACCACTCACCTGACAACAAAGTTGGATAATCTTAAGAAAACATTGTCTCAGGTGAATAATGAGATGGAAAAACTCAAGTACAACCCCCTCAAAATCAAAATCAAAATCAAAATCAAAATTACCAAAATCAGGGAGGGTATTCCAATCAGGGTAATTATTCCAACTAGAATGCCAATCAAAATCAAAAGAATTTTCAAAGCCAAAATTCCCCCAATCAAAATTACTAGAACCAAAATAGGGGATACAACCAGAGGTCCAATAAAAATAGGAAATGGAACACTGGACCAAACAATGGGGGAGTTCCCCATAACTATCAAGCCAGTGAGGATAAACCACTCACTACAAATGTTGCATATCTTAATTTCATGACAAACTGGTGTAGGTTGCACGATGCTGCAAGACATTCAAAGGTTAACTGTCCTAAGATGGAGAAGATGGTTAAGATTTCACAAGCCGATGCTCCACTACAAGGTGCTCTTAACAAGAATGGTGGATCCACAAATACAACCATGGCTTATGAACTCTTCGATGAAGGATCTCCTTTCCCCAAACAAGAGGAAAATGAGCCAGAGGAGGATGTATATGACACTCAATCCTTCCAATCCAAAGGGGGTCATTTCCTAAGGAATCAAAGTAAATGCCCATTCACCACATTTGTCCCTTCAAACACTATGGTTCCACCTAACTAGAATGCTGACAACAACCCACCTCCACCAAAAGGCCCACCTAAATTTCAAAATAAAGGTAACTCATCTTTTGTTCCTAAATATCAGATGAAAAATGATACAAAATTTTATTTTTTATTTCATAAATGTGGAAACAAAAGACCTCATTGTTATTCTTTGACATCCTAAAGTGGTGCCCTGCCCAACACGACATCATGTTAAGAGCTTTGGAAGAGGCAGATCAGTCAAAAGGGAAGCATAAGGTGACTACAACTACTGACATGAATGTAGTCTTGTACAAAGGTAAGACAAAGACCCCACCATTCCTTCTAAGCCTAAGAATCTTTACAAAGAATTTACATAACTGCCTCTTCGATTCTAGAGCCGCAGGTAATGTTATGCCTTTTTCCATTTGCAAAAGGTTAGGTTTAAATCTAGTTCAGACTCATAAGAAGGTAATACAGTTAGACAAAACTGAGGTTAATATGGTAGGGGAAGTAAAAAACATACACATATAGGTTGGATCAGACCCACGGATCCAGACTTATATGGATATCCAGGTAGCTAATATCCTCGAGACATACAAGATGCTTTTTAGCTGAGACTTTATGACAAGCATTGGGGGTTACCTATCCATTGACTTTTCACACATGTGGCTACCATGGAAATGGGTAGCAACACAAATTAGGAATCAAAGTGAGCCCCATCTCAAACATATGATCACTGACTATGATTGTCTTAATGAGGTAGCCTACTTTGAGATAGAGATAGGAGTATATAGGAGAGAGGAAATCATGACCTTTTCAATAATCAATCCTGATGGCCTATGATCTATAAAGCAAAGTGACCCAATGACCACTGTCAACTAGGAGGTTTTGATTAGAAATTTGCAATAGGATAGGTTGGTTTTGGGAGAAGAGGTTGATCTATGGAGTCTGCTACTCCCTAACTGGTGCATAATCCATTACCAGAATTATTCTGAACTGACATGTCAACCTTGTGTAGACATTCTGAACCATGTCAATCAGTCAATGGAAACCTATGAGTGCTACCTCAAAACACCTCTGAATCAGTTTTCCTTTGAGGCTAGAGAAGCTACTATGTTGACACAGACCAACAATACACATGAAGAAGTCCTTTCCCCAGCCAGACAGACTCAGGTTTCATGTTTTTCCTTGGGAAATGAGATTGCAGAATCTCAGGAATTGTTTGATACACCCGCCCCTACCAACCTTCCAATTCCCAAGGGGTTGCTGAAACCAATAACCAAATATAAAACAACTGATCAAGATCAAATCTAGGAAGAAGTGTCTGCACATGTCCTAAATCTGAGTGAAATTTTTGATGATCGTTATTCAGACCACTCCCTATGTATAGAAGTACTAAACCAGTCTGAGCCACCACCTATTTCTTGTGAACAATTACCTTTGACTCACCCTAAGAAAGAAACCCCAACCTAGGATCAATTGTGGGTCCTCAAATTCAATGGTTCCAAGTCTAAAACAAGGAGTGGAGCTAGAGTTGAACTAACAAACCCAAAAGGGAAAACATACTTTGCTTCTTATAGGTTGTAGTTCAATTGTACCAATAATGTAGCAAAGTATGAAGAACTGGCTAGAGGACTGATGTTTGTGCATCAGAAAAATATTACAGCTCTGACAATCATGGGAGATTTTGAAGTCATTTTCAAGTAGGTTCGTAGTCAATACACATGCCATAACAAGAGGTTGGTTGCATACAGGAACAAAATATGGAATCTGATAGAAGACTTTGGTGCCTTCGAGATCAAATTGATTCCCAGAGAAGATAAATAGATAGTAGATGCACTTGTTGTTGCTACTAGCACCTTAGAACCCATGCAAGATTCTAAGTTGAAAAAATTCTCAATGGGGCTAGTTTCGATCCCAGCCATTCCGGACAATGTCAATAATTTCCAGGTCTTTGATGATGACCAACATATTCTAGCCTTCTTGGCAAGATCAAACATCTTTGAAGGATGGATTATCAATGAATCAGACAGAGATCAGGGAGATTGGGATCCAAAAATGTGTGATGTAGAAGGAATAATGAACCTGAAAATGAACAACATTCCTAAGTGAATGATAGTGTTAGAGAGGATATTCAATTATGATCCTCGAGCCCGTGAAAAAATACCTATTGAAACTAATGGAGGGAAGAAAAATTCAGTTAACTTGGCAGATTTGGGCCCTAAGAGGAATGTATTTATTGGAAAAACCTACCCCAAACACATTCAAGATAAAATCTTGACAACATTAAAAGTAGATATAGCAGTGACTGCTTGGGGGTACAAAGACTTTAAAACCTTCGATACTTCAGTAATAACACATACTATCCCCTTGAAACCTGAAGTGAAACCTTTTCGTCAAAAGTAGCGCCCAATGAATGCCCTGATGGAGCCCTTAATTCAGAGAGAACTACAAAAGTTGCTATTAGCGAGAATAATTTTTCCAGTAAGGCATTCCACTTGGGTTGCTAATCTGGTCCCTGTGTGTAAAAAGAGTGGAGAAATCAGGTTATACGTTGGCTTTAGAAATTTTAACAAAGCTTCAGAGAAGGACAATTATCTATTGGAAGAATGAGCATGTTATCTATTTGTAGTCATTGATGTCACCATGTTGGTAGTTTGGTCTGGTACTCTAAACCCATGCATAAGTCTATCTTATCGTCTTTGGTGGCTGGTTTGGTATTTTTGGTTGTCCCTCTGGTATTCTACTCCACAATTCTCCATGGTTGACAATTGTTGATTGTAGTTTTGGGAAACTACTAATGGATGTTAACGGAATGCAGGTTAAGAATATTATGTGCTCTGGTGCTTATACGATGTTGTGGCATCCAATAGAATTTTTACTTTTTGCGTTGAAGACTATTCCTAGCTGACTTGGTAAGATAATTTTGATATGATATGAGAATCTTAAGCGTGGTCCATTGTATGGTCTAGGCCGAAATATTGTATCATGCTAATGGTCAAATTAATTTTTGAAAATACTTTGTGGAGCTGACAATTGATATCTTTTATAATAAATTGCATCCAATTAGGCCGACCTAATTGATGCTTACAAAGGTGATCAGATATATATATGCATGTATGGCGAATAGTTTTATATATGAATGAATAGTAGTATGAATGTATGGAAGTTGTGCGAAAAAGGGTGTGTGTGTGAGCAAGTAATGAATGTGAAGGTGCGATTAGAAAGGCAGTAGTTGATGAGCGAAGAATGAAGGGTGTAAGGTCTGAATACTGAGCATCACCGAAATTGTATCAACACATGATAGGTGCATCTTTCTAGTTCATTTTTGGGCTGTAAAGCCTTACTCTATTTTTGTATAATCATCTATAGGAAGTGAGCCTCCCTATTGGACAGTGAGTCCTTTGTAGGCAGGAGCCTTTCTACTTGGATAGTTAGTCCTTCTTTTGGCAGTGAGCCTCTTTTTGAAATACTATATAGTGTGAGCTAACCCTCACCGTGGTTTTTCCCTTATTAGGTTTTCCACATAAAAATATGGTGTTCATTGGGTTGATTTGCTTTCTGTTATTTATGTTTCATGCTTATATTTAATAATAGAATAATGTAGTTGAAGATTTGATAAGTGATTAAGTTTTAAGTTTGAATTTGTGTGACAACTGATTTACCCCCTCCCCTCAGTTGTCCTGCACCTGTTTAACAATTGGTATCAGAGCTTGTGGTTCCTTGGTGAAGAGCTTAACCACTTGAGGAGGATCCTGAAGTTTGATTAGATGGATGATAAAGGAGAGCTTCAAACTGCTCTTGAAGATCTTGATAAAGTGGAAAGAGAAAATAGGGATCTGAAAGAGAATCTTGATGAAGCAAATGAATGTGTTCAAAAATTGAAGGAACAATTGAAGAAATTTAAGGAAAGACATAGAGAAGTAAGTGAGTAGCTGAAACAAGAGATAATTGGACTAAAGGTGTTTGTAGAAGAGAAGAAGAGGATTGAAGAATGTCTAAATACATTGGTACATAATAAAGTTGATGAATGCACTAGACTTGAATAAGAAGTGGTGAATCTGAGGATTGAACTGGAGAAGGTAAAGCTTTGTGAGAACAATTTTAAATCTAACTCCGATAAGCTTGAAGATTTTCTTGCAGGACAAAAACCATGTAAAGATAAAGGTGGTTTAGGAGTTAATATCAGTGAAAGTTCTAAATATGTGAAGAAGAATCAAGGCAAGAAGAAGTAGAGAAGGAATTTTGCAAGAATTCCACCTGTGAGACAACCTAATGCACAGAGGTATCCCTCTTTTGATGGTGTTTTCTTTTCTTGTAACAAATATGGTCATAGAGCAACTGAATGTAGGAGCAAGATGAACTAGTTTTCTAGTTCCTTTTCTAGAAAATGTTTTGAATGTGGAAAATTTGGACACAAGGCTACAGAAAGTAGATCTCCAGTAAGGATGATTAGTCGAGTAATGAGGAACAATTTTAATGAAGGCAAGATGAATCAATTCTTTAATGGATACTGCTATGTTTGTAACAAATTTGGACACAGAGAAAATCAGTGTAGATCAAGAAATAATGGAGGATAGTCTAATCAGAAATTTGTTATCTGCTATAATTGTAATAAACCTGGACATATCTCAAAGTTTTGCAAAAGTAAGAATGGAAAGTAGTCTGCTCCGGTAGAGAAGAATGATCTAGTAAAGAAGATTGAAAAAGAAGAGATGAAGCAAAAAATGAATAAGGTATGGAAGAAGAAAGAGGAAGAAAAAAAATTAGAGACTCTTGATGTGTCTATACCCTCATCTGATACAGATGACTTATTTGAAATTTAGACCTAGCTTGGTCTTAGGGGGAGCATTATCAGAAGATCATAAAAACCCCCTAGAAGAATGGTGTGTCATAGGCTGGTACATGGTTGTAATGGGAAAAATGATTATTCAGAAGTTTTGGAAAAGGAACCAGAGAAAAATATGTTGGCATAAGGATTTGCGGACTGAATTAGGTTTCTCTATGCTAAGTGAAGTTTAGCAACTTTTTGTGTTTGCCGCATTTAATGCGCTTAGTGAAAGCTGGACAGAGGTTAAATAAAATTTCGTGATTATTTTTGGTTAATTGTGCATCCAAATTCTTTGGAAGGTGCTATGAAGAAATCTTGAGGCATGCTTGAAGTCATTCTGAAGGGAATTCGAAGATTGATTCAAGTAATCTGGAACCCTCTCTTTTTGATTGCAAAAGAAAAGAACAAAATCAAAAAGTTTCATTGAATTTCAAGAGAAGCATAGAAATGGAAAATGGTGTGTGTGGTGTTACCTCTCTGAAGCTTAAAAGGGTCAAAGTAGAAGAATACGATCATAGGAAAATGAAAGGAATTGAACTAGGGTTGAGCGAAGTCGAATTACAGAATATAAAAACCCTAGGGATGGATTTATGGAGTGAATTTTCATAAATTACAGATAAAGAGGTTATTTTATTCTTGTTCTATTGTGTCAAGGACAAATTTTTTTTTGTGGACAAACCCTATTTGATCTCGAAGGAAGCTATCAAAGCAATCACTAGTTTATGCAACGTTGGAGAACTTCCTGGAAAGAAAACTATGAAGTATAAAGATGTGGAGGAGTTGACTTGAATTGGCAGAGATCTTAGAGCATTGTTGATTGATACACTTGCTGACTCAACTGTTAGGTATGTTTCATATGGTATCTCATACAAAATCTATTTCAAAAATTGTGAAAACTCAACTTTGGCTATTGTTGTACATATTGCCCACATGATGGTTAAGGAGATCAAACAGTTTGATTTTTGTAGCTTGCTATTTAAGAATTTTCTTGAAAATGTTTGAATGTCATTGGTTGAGAATTATCCCTTTCATTTCGGATCTTTGTTGGTATGTCTGGTGTTTTACTTTTTGAATTCTCTACCCGGAAAAGATAATGTGATGTGGGAATCTGATATCCCTATTGGAAAACAAATTTACAGGTATCTAGAGTCTTTGGAAGATAATGAAAATGTGTGCAGATTGTATTTCTCATCTCTGCGAGCAAACCCTTGCTCTGGTATATCTACATCAAGTCGATTTGAAGTGGGTTCTTCCTCTGGAAAAAGAGAAATGGAGGTTTTTATCAGTGATTCCCCTTCAGAATCAAAAAGGAGAAAAGAGATAACTAAAGAAATCATTGTCATTTTGGATGAGAAGGAGAAAGAGTCCCAAATTGACACTGAATCCCCTGATCCTAATGACATCCACTCTATGATAGTTGAGGGAAAAATGAAGAAGATTGGTGAACTATGGAGTGTTTCCTCACCTATTGACAAACTGAAAATTGATGATTCCCTGGTAGATTATCTACTTTGGAAAGAAATTGAAGTATCTATTGTTTCTGATTTCTTGCTAGAAAATATGACTGAGATTGTTGAAGAAAGGATGTTGCTTGAAGTTCTAGAAGGACGTAAGATGGGAATTCTTATTGATGTTGAAGATGTTGAGAATCAATGTTCTTTTGAAGATTGGTCACCCTCTTTCACTTTGTTGGGATTATTGGAAAATACATGCACTAAGATGGAGTCTGTTGTTTTTAACTGGAAGAAGTTGTATCCAGTTCTCAAAGAAAGGTATAAGAAGGTGTTCCAGGTGAAGAATATCATATTCACTTAATTTATATTTGCTTAAAGGTTCTAGATTTTTGGAAGTTTTTGAAGTTTTTGGAAATCTTTTGAAATTTTGATGTCACCATGTCTACACTCGTTTTTGGCACCCTTTTCCATTGATGTCAAAGGGGGAGAGAGTGAAGTCGGGAGAAGAGATTGGGGTTGGAGAATTTTATTCACATGTTGCCATCAATGACAAAGGGGGAGATTGTTGGAAGAATGAGCAAGTTATCTATTTTTTTTCATTGATGTCGCCATGTTGGTAGTTTGGTCTAGTACTCTAAACCCGTGTGTATGTCTATCTTATCTTCTTCGGTGGCTGATCCAATATTTTTGGTTGTCCCTCTGGTATTCTACTCCACATTTCTCCATGATTGACAATTGCTGATTGCAGTTTTGGGAAAATAATTATGGATGTTAAAGGCATGCATGTTCAAAATATTATGTGCTCTGGTGCTCATACAACATTGTGGCATCCAATAGAATGTTTACTTTTTGCGTTGAAGACTATTCATGGCTGACTTGGTAAGATAATTTTGATATGATATGAAAATATTAAGCATGATCTATTTGTAACTGAGGGTAATTTCTAAGGATTAGATTAGATCAATCAAATCAAAGTAAAAGACAAAAACTCAAAGATCTATCGAGTACAAAGGAAATTAAGCAATAAAATGGTTATACCTGTAAATCGCATTTTCCATGATTACCTCCATAGCACCTTCTTGCTTGCTGGATGATATTGTGCCCTCAAATTCGTTGTGCGAGCAATCTGCAAATGTCTAAGACCTACAACAAGCTTTGAAGGATTTATGCAATGTCTAAATGCCTATGACTATGACAATGTCTATGAAAATAATGACTACTAATGCCAAATGACTATAATGACTATTAAATAAAAAATGAAGTTGTTGGATCCTGAAATTATGAGCAAAATTGTTTTTTATAGAAAGCCCAATTTTGAGTGGATGGATGAGATTGAATTCTAAGAAAGACCTAGAATGAGAGGTCCATATTAAACCTGAGAATCCCTAATCAGGGTTAGGGCAAAATCCTTAATCAAACGGTCAAAATAATATCTTAGATAAATGGATCGACGGTGAAGAATAAATGAGACAAATTAATTAGAAAATAAAGATTTTCAAAAATCAAGAAGATAAAGATTGATGTGATTTGCGAGATTCGAAAAATCAAGAAGATAAGATTTGGAAAATCAAGAATCTGCTCGATTACTTGATTTTTGGAAGATTGGTTACTAATTTGAATTAAATTAATTCAAATTATGGATTTTGTGAGACAATAAATAATCTTTTTCAGATTATTTACCAAAATGGACTGACAGTTAAGATTGTGATGACATTTTAAATAATTGATTTATTTAAAATGAGAGGAATATTAAATTGCCAATTAAATAATTAAATTTAATTATTTAATTTAGAAGATAAGATTAATTAATTAAATAAATTAATCATTTATTTAATTAAGAGTTAGTGACATTAAATAAATAAAAATTTAATTAAGGAAATATATGACAAATTAAATAAGAAATTTATTTAATTAAGGGAAGACTTAGACAATTAATGGCGTATTTAATAAATAAATAAAATTTATTTATTTAATAATCATGAAGAATAAAAGGACATGAATTAATTAAATAATTATGAATTATTTAATCAATAGTCGAATGTGGACCAAGGACATAATTAAATGTCATAATTATGCTAGGACGAAAGTGGTAAAAAATGAAGCTTGCAGGCCTAGGTCATTTTTAGGTGTCTACACTATTGTATGGTCTGGGCTGACATATTGTATCATGATAACAATCAAATTACTTTTTGAAAATACTTTGTGGAGCTGACAATTGATATCTTTTTATAATAAATTGCATCCAATTAGGCTGACCTAATTGATGCTTACAAAGGTGATCAGATATATATATATGTATGTATGGCGAATAGTTTTATATATGAATGAATAGCAATATGAATGTATGGAAGTTGTGCAAAAAAGGGTGTGTGTGTGAGCGAGTAATGAATGCGAAGGTGTGATCATAAATTCTACAGTTGATGAGTGAAGAATGAAGGGTGTAAGGTCTGAATACTGAGCATCACCGAAATTGTATCATCACATGATAAGTGCATCTTTCCAATTCATTTTTGGGTTGTAAAGCCTTACTCTATTAATGTATAATCATCTGTAGGCAATGAGCCTCCATGTTGGACAGTGAGTCCTTTGTAGGTAGGAGCCTTTGTACTTGGACAGTGAGTCCTTTTGGCAATGAGCCTCTTTTTAAAATACTATATAGTGTGAGTTAACCCTCACCGTGGTTTTTCCCTTATTGGGTTTTCCACATAAAAATTTGGCGTTCATTGTGTTGATTTACTTTCTGATAATATAGTTGAAGATTTGATAAGTGATTAAGTTTTAAGTTTGAATTTGTGTGACAACTGATTCACTCCCCCCTCTCAGTTGTTATGTTCCTGTTTAACATTATCCTCTTCCTTCCCTCAATGAGGTGCTACAAATATTGAATGGATTGCAAATGATGTCATTCCTAGATGGATATTCGGGGTGCAATTAGGTGATGGTCAACTACGAGGATAGGATGAAGACCGCCTTCACTACCAAGTGGGGGACATTTGCTTACAGGAGGATGCCATTTGGTCTTATCAACACTAGACCCACCTTTCAGCGCGAGATGGATGTGGCATTTAAAGATTTGGTAGCTAAGTGTATTATCATATATATGGATGATTTGACTATGTTTTCCAAGAATAGAGAAGACCACGCTATAGACTTGTCAAAGGTCCTTAGAAAGAGCATAATTATGGCATCTCCCTTAATTTGAAGAAGTGTGTGTTCAGAGTTTTGGAAGGGAAATTACTGGGCCATATAATATCAGAGAGGGGAATTTCAGTTGACCTAGATAGAGTGGAATCCATTTTGAAATTGACCATGCCCGGTAGGCAAAAGGAGATGAAATCTTTTTTCGCGAAGATAAACTTTGTGCAGAAATTCATAACTAGGTTTGCGGAGATCGTCAAACCCCTCAACGAAATGTTGAAGAAGGATGCTAAGATTGAGTGGAGCAATGAGGATAAATCTACATTCTTGTAGATTAAATAGTCTATTTTAGAGGCACCAGCTCTAACTAGCCCTGATTATCTAAATCCTTTTTATATATATTATTTTGCATCTAATTATTTGTGTGGTATCGTATTGACACAGCGGAAAGGTGAAGGGGATGAAAGGACGATTTCTTTTATGAGTTCTTTGTTCAAAAATGTTGAAGTTAGATATCCACCTCTGGAGAAATAGGCTTTTACACTAGTACGAGTTGTCAAGAGGTTTTGAAACTATATCCTCCGCAGTTAAATCACTGCCATAGTTCCTGACCCTATTGTAAAGTCCCTTCTTATGTAGAGTGAACTAGGGGAGAGATGAGGAAAGTGGATGGAAATCTTACAAGAATTTGACTTTGAAATCCATCCGATGAAGCTAGTCAGAGGACAAGGCTTATCCAAAGCTATGGCAGATGTTGATACCAAAATTACTTGTCAACAACACACTGTGCAATCATTTACAGGTGATCCTTGGTATGCAGACTTGATCTTTTTGTTGCTAAACAACAAGTGCCCAGATGGAATGAATGCCAATCAGAGGAGAACACTGAGGCTGAAGAGTTCCCATTACATGCTCAAGGGAGGATCTTTGTACCAAAGAAACTTTGAGGACGTCTATCTATGTTGCCTTGATTAACAATAGGCGAAACAAGCCATAGCAGAATTTCATGGTATACATGGTACTAGACATAGTTTTGTTGATTCCATGACACACCAAATTTTGAGATCAGGTTAATATTGGCCCCATGTGTTATGTGATGCCCACCAACATGTGAGGACATGTCATACATGTCATACTTCCGCATCCAGGGAACACAACTCAGAAATGCCCCTACAGTCAGTATATGAGGTAAGACCATTTGCCCAATGGGCATTATATTTTTAGAGTAATTAATTTGAATTCATCTGCAGGTCAAAAATTTATTTTGATAGCAACCAATTACTGTATGTGTTGGACTAAAGCTCAGCCTTATAAGAATAGCACCATAGAGGTTGTAATTAAATTCCTTAACAAATGCATCATTACCAAGTTTGGAGTACCGTTTTCCCTGGTATGTGATAATGGCCCTAGTTTTTCTTCTACATAATTTATTCAATGGGCATATGAGCATAAAATTATGTTAAAATATTCTTCTAATTACTACCCACAAGGGAATGGAGTAGTTGAGTCTACTAATAAAAATCTGTTGGAAGTAATCTCATAAACCACGACTGAAAGGTTAAGAACAAATGGGTATATTGTAAGTAATATCATAAACCACGATTGAATTTTTCATGAAATAGATAGAGACATTTGTTTACATGAAGGCCTATTTGTCTCAAGATAATTGTATTCTAGATTTAGGTGAAAAATCCGAGTCCTAACACTATCATGAGGTCCATTGTAGTTCTCAACCTAAATTTCAGGATGATACATCTGAATATTGAGGAAAAGATGAAAAATAATTTACTCAAGTAAGCCTATATAAAAGAAAAGAAAAGAAAAGAGAACCATTAAATGATGGAAAAACTCAATATGAGAAGGGTAATTCAAGTTCCTCTATCAGGGCTATGGATGCCTATCTAGCAGTAGAGAAATGCTTTGAGAGAACTAGAGGTATCTCTGTCAAGGCTATGGACACCTATCTGGCAATGGAGCAATACCTAGGATATCATTGTATGAAAGAAAGAAGGATTCAACACACGTAGCCTAAATATTTAATATAGTTCTTCAGGGATAGAAAGAAACTTTATGGGAATAGATACACCATACATGTAAAAAATCAAATTCGATGTGGTTATTGCTGATTTACATTTGAGATTCCAGCTCAACCTTGTTTGATCATATTAAAGTTAAAAATGTACATGAACCAGAGGTTCTAGGTGACTGAATTCTTTAGTATCTTGAAAATGGGTAAACCATTTTCCCAGTCGAGTCACCAATTTTTATGCCTTGCATAACCACCCCATTTTGTTTTTGGTCAAAATGGGTCCCCCTTTGTGTTTGTTTGTCCTTGGTGTTCTTGCTTGGGTCTTAGGAGTTGTTCTTTTTCCTCCTAAGTCCTTGTTTCTTTAGTTTTGTAGGCTCAGGTCGTAGGCCGAAACATGCACTTGTTCCTTTTCAAAAGGTTCAAGCTCTTGTTCATGTCCCAATCCTGGCTTCCCTGTCTTTTTCCTTGTTATTTTTTAGTGCTTTTTTGGGTTCGGGTCATGTGTCAGCACTAACACTTGTTGCTTTTGCGGGGTGCTAGTTTCTGTTCGTGTCCCGATCCAGGTTTTCTTTTTTTTTCCTTGTGCGTTTTGTTCATAAAGGGGTCAGGTTTTAGGCTGGAAATGGAACCAAGAACTTTTCAAATTTCTTGTTCCCATTTTTGACTTGATTTTGGGGTTTGACCTCTTTTTGTGTCTTTGTTCTTTTCTAGATCGGGTTTCAGAATGTGACTTTAACTTTGCATCTTTTGAAATTTTTGATTCCTTCTCTTACCTCGATCCCAGTTTTCGTTTTGTTCTTTTGGGATCAGACTTTGGGCTGTGATTGAACTTTGAACTCTTCAAAGTTCTCATTCCTTCTGGAGCCCGATCTCGGTCCCCGTGTTGTTTCGTTTGTTCATCGGGACTGGGTTGTGAACTTTTGATTAAACCTTGCACTTTGTGAGGGTTCAGTCTCGGTCCATGTCCCGGCCCCAACTTCCACTTACCTTCTTTCCCACACTTGGTATTTACGAATTTGCTCAAATCCTGAGACCCGACCAACCTACCATTAATGCCATAACCGCTCGCACACGCAAACGGGTTTTTAAACCTCGTCATTCCTTGATTTCCATCCATTCTACTTTTAGGAGTTTGGAGATGAGAATGAGAGTGACGAATAGCTAAGGTTTCAAGAGTTCACCACAATTTGTCACCGTGTTGTCATAATTCTTGGGTGCATTCGAAGGTAGGTGTTCTTGTTTCCATTTTGTCCTCATTTTCTTATTTTTCTTTCCGTGTTGGTTGCTTGTTCTTTCCCGTGTTCTTGTTTTGTTCCCCTTATTTTTGTTTTCCCTCTCTTTTCCTTGTCCAGTTTTGTTTTTTCTTTTATGTGGCTTCATTCGCACCATTTGGTGCATTTTCCTTCACATTTGAACCCATGTTGGGTTTGTTTTGTGTTCTTTTTTGTTTTGGTGTCATCATCGTATCTTTTGGTCATAGGATTGTCCATCTTGTTGTGCCCTAGTTTCCTAGAGTTTTGCTCTACGTTCGGTCAGGCTGCTTTAAATTGTCAATTTTGAATTCCCGACCATTGTAATCCAAACTTTTGATCCACAACACAACCCGGTCCAAAGACATATTCTTGTAAACTGTCATATTTGATATCGCATTCACTATCCATCACCTTCTCGTGTCCCGATCCCCGCATTGTTGTCAGGGTCTGGAATTAAGAAAACACTTAGGTTTGTCTACTCCTTGGTATCAGTTCTTTCACTTGTCTGATCCCCACATTACTATGAGGATTGGGGGTTGAACCAGCACCGTGAGCCTAGTCTAAATTTATTGATGAAGCGTTCTCCAAAGTCCCATGCCCGACCCCTGCTTTACCATCGAGGTCGGGAATTGTTTCGAGACCAAACCGTTAGCTCACCAGTTGGTAAATGGACCTAACAATACCCCGGTCCCGATTCCTGAAATATTGTCGGGATCGAGGCTTAAACTTGACACATTCCCATTTTATATTTCAAGACTATACCTGACGATGATCCAATCTCGACACTTGGTATCTTAGCGGGGTTGGAACTTGGGAGTCTACTTACACTTAATCATTTTGGATAGGTCTAATGCCTGCCGAAGACTCGGTCCTGACTCCTAGTAACATTGCGGGATCGAACCATGGGTTGATATTTGAATTATTTACTATCAAGTATCTTGGTGTCGAGCCAAGACTAGATCCTGATCTCAATTCCTGAATACTACGAGGTCAGGTTCTGAGATGAAATTGAACTTCTGAGTGTTGACCTGATCCCGAATCCCGACCACAAAGTGGAATCAGACCGCGGGTCAATACTCAACTTGTTTTTCATCATATGTCTAGTGTTGATCCATGTCTCGAACCTGGCCCTGATTCCTCAAACATTACAAGGTCAGACTAAGGAATGGTATTGAACTTCTTTAAACATGGGTCTAGTGCCTGGCCATGACTCGGTCCTGGCTCCCGACAAAACTCAGTTTATGCATAAAATTGGATAAGTTCTTGGTACTATTTTGAACCTCAAGCTCAAAAATGATCAAATTAACTTATTGAACTGAATTCTTTCCGACTTGACGTTGATTTATTATGAATGCCTATGTTATGATGTTATTTGTATGTTTCCTTTTGTATTTAATGATGGTCAGTAGTGCAGGATATTTAACCAATGTCTGACTCCGAGGAAGAGATACCTATTGAGGGACTGTCAGCTAAGGGAACATCTAAGGGAGCATCAAAGAGGGCCAAAGCCAAGAGAGTGAAACTAGAAAAACTGCCCTACACAATGAAATATAAGTATCATGGGAAACCAACCCCATCCAAATTTGACTCTAAAGTCTCAAAAATAACATACACATTGGTGGGACATATTGATTTGGATCAATTCATCAAAGATAAATTTTAAGAGGATGCTAATCCGAGAGCGAAAATAATTGTAGAGTCGAGACTAGCTCATGTAGCTTGCATTCCTATTGCAACTCAATGCCCTGAGTTCATTCTAACAGATGCACAGGCATAAAACCCTTCTCAGAGATAATGTATTGATGCTCAAGGAAATGTCATTATAGATTTAACTCCAACCATGATCAGACTTGTCTTTGACCTCCCTCCTTACCCTTATGTGAAGATGATGACTAAGGCTAAGGCACTTGAGCTATGGAACATAGATGTGGAGGGAAATAAATAGGTCATCAACAAATGATGGTTGAAGAAGGAAAAGAAGTCAATAAAGAAAGTGTTTGATAACCCGAAGAGGTTAGATTTTTATGAGAACATTGGAGACATCATTACATTATTGGCCAGGGCATTTGGAAAGGAAAATTCTCGTGTCTTTGAACTATGTATGTTTTCATTCATCTGGTTGATACTTGATGGAAAGCAACACTTGGACTAGGGGAAGATCATTTCAGACAACATTCATGACCAACTCCTCAAGGTGACACAAACCAAGACATTTTACATGTCTTCTTATATTATATATTGGGAAACAAAAATTTGAAGGTTTCTTGGGCTAAATACTATAGGGTCAATGGAAGAAGGCCTAGATCGAAAGAAGGTCTGGGAACACTATGACCAATTAGAGATTAAGGAATTAGAAAAGCACTTCAAAAGAGTAAATGATGTTTTTTTATGTCATTATAAATCAGCTCACAAGGGACATAGGTTTCAAATTGTCCTGAGAAGCCATGGAATTCATTTAGGAATAGGGATGTTGGTTCATTCAATACCCTAGGTCAACATATTTCAGATTATTTGGTTTTGATGGTCATCTATTTAAATTGCCAAGATGTTGTGGAAATAGGTGGGTTTTAATGGAATTTTCTAGGCAAGCTACAGAGGTGAATTTACTTTTCTCTTCACAACACAGGACTGTTGCACATTCTTTTCCCTTGGAATTGGGATTTTATTCTTGTTCTTCATTAGTTATGGCTAAAACAGCAACCGAGGAATTCCAGTCTCTAAATTTCCAACAACATACTTCTACGAAGAATTTTGATCCTAAGAAGAAAATGCATGCACTTTACTCTTCTCATTTTACTCATCATGTTCCTCTTCTTGAAGATTTTTGGGAAAACCTCCAAGATTAGTTTGAGGTAAAAAAAAGAGGTTATGAGAGGTTAAAAATTCCTCAGATGAGGGATTTTGATATTCCTGATGACACTACAGATGATGAGATCACTCTTGATCCTCGGTATGATATTGATCAAGTAGCTCCAAAAGCCCTGCCACCCATCAATTAAGAAAAGAAAGAAGAGACTAAGATTGGAAAGATATCATGGGTAGTTATAAATTTGAGCTTGAAATGGATAAAACTATGGTTAAAACAACCAAGGGGTAGGGTGATGAAGAAAAGAAGTTCCAGTAGCGAACCCACTTCTTCTATAGAAACCAAACAGTATAAAAGACTAAAGAAAGGTGTTGCAATGGTAGAGGCAGCCACTAAAGAGCCTCCACAAATAGAAGAAGAAATTTCCTTACAAAAGCTTGATGATGCTTTGCATAAAGCAAAGGTTATTTATGAGGTATTTGTTGTGGGTGTCACTTCAAGTTCTGTTGTTGTACCGTTGGTTGTTGTTCAACTTGGTGAGGAGAGTTTTGTGGAGAGGCAAGTTGTTTCTCTGCAAATTGAGAGAAGTGCCCCTACTGTACCATCAACTTTAGGAGCATGAATTATCAGAGAAGAAGGACAAGCTAAGGTAAATATTCAAGATATCTCCTTAGATTCTGAAAGAACCCCATCCCAAGAGGGAGAAGCACCTGAGTGGGAGGAGCATTTGGAAAAGGTTGAAGAAGAACCAAGAGAAGAAGGAGTTGAATTTGAAGTTGGCAGCCTACATAGTGCTGAAATGGAATTGAAAGACGTACTAACAGATAAAGAACAATAAGAATTGATGGAAGGTGCTCAGAAGCAAGCTGATGAACGAGTTTCCCAAGAAGAAGAAGAATAAAAAAGAAAAGCTAAGGAGTTAGCTCGTGAAATGGAAGAAATTGAAGCAAGGAAGAAGGCAGAGGATGACGCCTTGGAATTGGAAAGAAAAGTGGCACAAGAAAAGGCTGCGGAGGAGGAGCTCCAAGCTAAGGAATTAGAGTAGAAAAGGCTAAGAGATGAAGAAGAGGTTTCCAAATGAGAGGAAGAAATGAGGAAGATAGAAGAGATAAAAGTCGAGAATGAGAGGAAGGAGCAAGAAAGATTGCAAAAGGAGCAAGAAGAGCTTTAGAAAGGTGCTTCTCAGCAAACTATTGAAATAATTTCTTCTACACCTCCATTCTCATCACTTTTGAACATTCAACAAGTAGTCACTCAACTAGCTACACCCACTTGGCTGAAACTAAATCTAGAGAAGAGATAGCAAGTACAGGCCCAACCAATGATGTGGGATGATATGAGGGTAGAAATTGAAAAAGTAAAGGAAAAGAAGAAGGTTTTTGCAATGCATTCAACCAAACTCACAAATGAAGGAGATCGGGTAGCTGAAATTTCCACTCCAACTACTGCCAAGGATGATAGAGAATTGCAACCATAAGATTATCAATAAGTACTATTAATCTAGGAAATCATACCATAAATCAGCAAATAAATTTAATTGATATTGTTTCCACTACTACTAAGTCCAAGTTAATTAAGGACAAGCATGCCAAAGATGAGCTTGTTGATGGTGTTTTCGCAGTAACCTCGCATGAAAATGATATTCTATCTCTCTTGAAAGATAATCTTCAACGATGAATTGCTGAAAATCACCCCAAGGTCTCTCGGGTGTTAGGTCATAACAATGCATAAAACAACTCAGATAAAATGTGAAATGCTGGTAATCACAATCGGACCTTACTACAAGCAAATTGTATCCTTTCAATTTATCAGATCTGACAATATGATGATCTTAAATCCTAAATCTAACTGATAATAAAGAAACAGCAAAAGATAGGGATGCAAGGAAGTAATAAAATCTAACTATTGCAAGGACAAGCAATGCAAATGACATATATTTGGAATGGACCTATCTCAAATAACCAATTCCTGTTCGACCCACAAGGAAATCTTACAAGAACAGTGCAATCTTCTGAGGAATACAGATTTTCAAATCATAGACTTGCATCTACAACCGAACTTAGCACATTTGAATATACGGTCCAGGTTGACTTTACCAGCCTACTACAATCAGATAGTTACTGGGAGTATAGACCAGAGATAGCTACAAACATTCCAAATATGAAATCACATACATCATTGATCCAACTAAACTAATTTATTTCTGACTTTAAAACCCTAGATCTTCAAGCAATGTAAAAGATAGAACAAAAGAACCATGCAAGATGAGATAACACAAAGGATTTCACCAGGAAAACCACAATGCCTCCAATTGTATTAATCACCAAATGCTGCAACAATTCAACTGTTCTGAATATGGTATTTGCTTCAAGAAATTCTAAAAACTCTAACTATTGCTCTTGCTAATCTCTATTACTGTCATGCTAATGTCTATATCTGATTTCTTCTAACCCTTACAATGAGGCAAAAATGCCAATTTATACCAAAATTCCCCCAAAACATGTCGGCCCAGCCAAACATTTTACAAAATAATCAAAAACTGCCAAAACAAGTCCGCCAAGGAAACAAACTAAGGCACACATTTAATGCCATCATCCAAGTCGGCCAAGGCACAGTCCCCAAGGAAGTCTGGTCCAATGCATGCCCTATGATAATAGGGAAGCACAAATCTCGAGATAAGCACTAACTGCTGCTCCCTTTGTCTTTCCTCCGTGTTGGTGACCCTTGAACCTTCGAGAATATCCCCTCCAGCTCAGCAATAGGTGGCAACGGCAAAACCCTGAGTCGGCATTTAATTGAATCAATACCCTCATTGGACCGCTCAACAGTTTTCTTCTAGTCTTCCTTGCTAGCCATGTACCTGTCTATTACTTCCAAGTAGGTAGCTGCATCATCAAGCAAATGGGAGGTGACGGCTCCATCAGATTCTGGGGCATAAACCTCATGCCACCATTCCTTCAATTGATCTAAGCTCAGATATTTGGGAGCTATTTTCTTCCTCCCTGTCATCACCTCGAAGAAAGCTATGCAACCATCATAGATTGCAGTGAGGTCAGCATCAATGGATTTTCTCTGTTTTTGTATCTTCTTCAGGCCTCCCTACCTAATCTGCAATGTCTCGAACCACTCCCACGGTTCATCCAATCTGGCAGAGAGAAGAATTCCATCTTTTCCCAATTGCTCCTTGCCATGTCCTAAAATAATCCTTGACTTCTGCAGCAGGAGGTCATTATCATTCTTATCTTGAGAGAGGATACTCTCTAACAGTTCCTTTCCCCGGACTGCATCCTTTCCAACAGACAGGATCTCTTTGATAGCTTCATCTCCTTGTGTCTGGACACCCATCAACCAGTCGGTGGTAGCCTGTGTAGAGGCCTTCATCTTTTCAATTCCGAAAATTGTTTCCTTGGGCAGAAATCCCAGAGTAGCAGAGGAGGACAGATGAAGAGACTGTAGAGGCATCATTACCTCCTCCAGACATTTCCTCAACCTTTCGTTTTCTCTTTTAAGTTCTCGCTTTGACTGGGTCTCCTTCTTCAGTCTGTCAACAATTACGGCACTTGACCCCTCAAACTCCTCAATATCCTGCTCTAGGGAGGCCGTCCCAAGGTTAATAGTTTGGATGTTGTAATCCTGGCCTGTTACCTCATCTCTCGTTTTGTCTGTAGCAGGGGTGGCAATGTGAACTACTCGGTTATGCACTTCATCTCTTTCTACCTGAGAAATCACCTTTGCAGCCTTCTTCTTCTTGCCCTTACCAATCTGAGACAACATCTCATCCCAGTCAAGAGGAGTTTCTTCTACAATCACCTGTTTCTTCTTTGCAATTTCTTTCTCCAGCCAGTCCGGAGCTACGGGGTTTGTCCGGATTCCTTCTGTATGAGTTTCCCCCGGGTCTTCTGTGGCTTTCTCTCCTTCCGCAGCTGTCACCTCGACCTCCTCCTCAGCTATTACTTTATCATCCTCTTTCTCTGGAGTTTTCTCACTTTGACGAGCCTCCTCAATCCCCAACTCTGGATGCACCGGCGATGGAGTCCGAGCAGGTAGGCTTTCCTCTGGTTCCAGTGATCCACGGTCTTTCTCACTCTCCAGAGAATCCTCGTACTGCACCAAGGGAGAAGTGTGCCTTTCCTCTGTTTCCACATCGAGCTCAGCAGCCTCACTGAACAATGTTCCCTCTTTGAACGGTTCTGCTTCTCCGCTGATTTCCTGCTCATCCGGATTCTCCAGTTCTAGTACGCTCTGTGGAGGAGAGACAGGCTTGTCCTGTTCTTCAGCTAGCAATATTGGAGAAGAATCTTTTGGCTGTGGAGCATCCTTTGGGGAAGGAGTTCTGGATTTTCTGGTATACATCTTGGTCTTTTCACCCCCGGAACTCTCCACATCAACAACTGGAGGTTCATCCTCCGAAGCAGTTTGGTCTTTCTTCTTAGCCACCCTTGTAGTTCTGGCTTTCTTTGGTGGTGGAGGAGCATCCTCTCCTTCAACTTTCTCTGCTTCTTCCTCATCCGAGGACTTGCTGATTGTCAGAGTCTTCCACCTGCGTTTGCCAATTGGTTTCCTCTTTGTTACAGACTCCGTTCCCTTAGGACCTCTGACTTTGATCTTGAAGGGTGAGGTTTTAGCTGATTTCTCTTTGGGGTCCTCTTCCCCGGATTCTTCAGAGGTGGACATGGGGTCGAGATTCCCCATCAAATCAAAAGTACAAGGCACATTAGCATTCTCCAACATCCAGACCTTATGCTTAATCCAAGAAAAAGTAAATCTTAGCACTGGAGCCATCAAGTCTTCCAACTCTGTTACCTCAGGCTCATTCCAATCAATGTCTGCCACTAACCTGTCCTTAATGGGCTCATAAACATGGTCTTGGATTAGTTTTCCATCGTCATCCAGCTGATCCAGAATCAGCTTCACATTATACTGTCTAATGGCTTCTACAGGCAGCCGGGAATACCTTTTCTTCCTCGCATCAAGGTCATCCTTGATGTTGACCCAGTAGTCCTCCAAATCCTCTTTATGCCTGTATTCCTGGGTAGCCCTTTTCTGTGCCTCTCCGGTTATATCAAAGTTCATTCTCTTTGAATGGAAAGAGAATCCATATGCGGCTAACTCCTCACCTGCAGTGTGAGCTGATTGGATGGACGGACACATTTCCCCCACGCCAATCCCAAGAGGGAAGTCACCTCCAAAGCCAGTCTTATGCTTCTCCCTCTTCACCACTACATCAAACTCACAAATTTGTCTTACGACCTCTAGTAGCACGATGTGGTCAGTGGGATACCTGGGCAATCTGTAGGGTGCAACAGGGCATCCATCAATCCGGAGATAAGTGAAGGTGGGGAACTGGATAAACCATGCCCCGTAATTCTTGATCAACCCCTTGGCCCCATCGGACAATCTGATATGTTCTGCATTCTGAAGGGTCCGGGTAATGTGCATTGTAAAGGCATCATTGGCCCTCCTATAATCTCTGTGTCCCAAATGTAGCTCCGGATAGACTTCGTAGATGATATCCTGCCCGATAGTTCCCGCCGGAATCAGTCCCTTGTAAGGATAGGAGATGGCCAGTACATACACGATATAGGAGGACATGGTGAACTTCTTCGACTCCAAGACATTCCTCAGTTGTTTGTCTATTTCCGCACTGATGAGACCTGCCCAGTGATAATTTGTTCCCTGACTCATCTTGGTGATCACGTGGACCATCCAACTCTCCAATACTCCGGCAGTTTTAAGTCCGGCCACCCTGCTCAACAGTGTGATGGCATCATAGATATCCGACCTGAATTTCACCCTGTGCAACTATTTAGGCAACTTGGAGTGGTGGGATTTTGGTTTCTCCAGCCATGAATTAATGATCTGCTGAGCCTTAACTGGCTCGTTCTCATAATATGTTGGTATGTCAATGTTCCCAAGGCCTGGTGAGGAGATCGGCATGTGAAGGCGGGGCAATGGAGGCTGGATGAAATTGGCCAAGGCTTCGTCTCGGTCAGCGACCACCATCATTGTATCAAAAGCGTCTTGCGTGCGAGAATCAATTCATAGCATTGAGCGGGAGAACCGCCACATGCACTAAACCGGTTCATCATCCCTTGCCTCAAGGCTAATTGGTCCTTCTTAGCTGTTCTGCTTAGAACTCTTACGATACCGCCATGCGTAACATTGGTATCAATACCCATAAAGCCCATGTGGAAGATAGTTTACTTTTCAGACACGACTCTTCATGTCTAATCTCCAATCTCTCGTCACCAGGCGAGATGCCACATACCACCTTTGGACCGGTAGCCTTGCTTGATTCAGCCTGCACATTCATGAATCGTCATTAGAATCCAATTATTAAGCTCATATCAATCCAAAGGGTTAGCACACATCATATAAATCCATCAAAATCTGTCGCTAACTACTAATCCATTGGGATCCGAAGAAATTAGACAGTCCGGGAAAATCTTGCAATCCGGAAAAATACTGTCGGGGCGGAATTCTGAAGGAATCCGACCCAGACGGATTTCTACTGCCAAAGGATTGTTAGCCACATAAATCATTAATACGCTCAGAAAATCAAAGGATAATCGTTAAATTAACTCATTGGCAACAAGAAACAAGCATTAGACATTCATTCCATTAATCCTATCATCGAAATATCAAAATAACAGATCTAGACAGGAAATCCAAAAAAATCCAGATGGGACGGATTTACGCGGACAGCATCAAATGCACCAGAAATTAACCCTGTCCGCGGAATAAGCCCAAACCGGGAAAATCCGGGAGCAAGGAAATTCCGCGACAGCCTCGGAAACCCGAAAACGGCAAAACGTGCACCAAGACCCGAACGACCACGGGATCTCCACTACCTGGGCTCACATTATCCCAAAACTAGCAATAATTAACAATCTCAAGTATGCAAAGGATTCCGACTCTCAAAAGTCCTCAAAGGATGGATTTCTGTGTTAAAATAATGGTGCCCTAAATCAAACGATCGAATTTCTGCCATTAAAACCAGAGCAAGCTTTAGGGTTAAAAATATCGGTTCAGGATTACCTAAAAGCCCTCTAATCCTCATAGGACGGGAAGCCAACATAACACAGGACAAAAGTCGCTCAAGCACAAAAATAAAATCATCGTTCCAGCTGAAACGCCAAAGAAACCCTAATTTCGCATGGTAACACATTCGCGTCCGAAACAAACAAGCAGCCCGACCCAGAACGCCGTCTAAAGGATAAATATGCAATCAAACGGACAAATGGAGCTCAAAGGGCATGGGAGATGGGGCTCAATAATAAAAACAGATCAATCCTGACTGTATAAATATGAAAACAAAACCAAAACAAGGGCCGACCTTAAATTTAACAATACCCAATGCAAGAAAACCCCAAATCATTGTGCAAGCAAACAAAAGAGCAATGGATACATACCATGGATCCAAGGAAATGGAATCTGAGCTCAAAAGGTCGAC